>CM077121.1:6295000-6920000 GCA_039645545.1 Dendrolimus houi | reverse complement strand
AACTTTACTTTTTAAAGTTTAACTAACTGTCCAACATAATACATACACATACACACAACACTTGACACTTGCACATACACACAGCACTTCACACTTGCACATATACACAGAGGCACACTCAAATAAAACAAAGTCGGAAAGCATACGAACGTAAATACTTATAGTAAAATTAAGGTTATATAGGCCCCGAAGAACATAGGGGGTAAACAGGCGACACCAATTAAAAAAAAACATGTTTAACTAGATTCCGAACATCTCAAACACGCTAGTACCTATTATTAGATATTCGCTCAGTTTTTTCTACATTCATTCCGCTCATTTAAAACAACGGAACTTCAAAAACTGCGCACGCGAGTAAAATAAAACAAACGTGAAAAAACCAAATAAATCCACCAATTTGATGTGCAGTTATTTTTCCGAAATGGCTATGTATGGCCGTTAAGTTTTATTTTCAAATGTCCATTAATAATGCATGTAAGTCTGTATGACTTTCGCCTTGTGTGACAAAATTATGTTATGCATGGTCATTTCACATGATCATTGCAAACATTGATGCACTTAAGTTGATGGCAGACGGACGTTTGTTTGCATTTTCAGTCATTTGTTCAGTGTTTCTATCAGCGTGAGGGGAAGTTAGGTATAGGTTTAGAATCTGACCAGGTAGCATGTAACATTTTAGCCGTTGTTGAAAGTACTGAAAAACCTGCTACAATAGTCGCAAAGTTGAAAGAACACGTATAAATCTAGCAGGGGTGACTCGTGTGACTCGTGACTCACTGCAATCTGGCTTCCAAAATTCTGTACAAGAGAACGAGAAACAACACCAGTAGCAGCAGCAGGTTGTATAAAAATGTACTACTGCTTCAGTTTCAGAAGCTATTTCCAGCTTTATGTCGGTAATCACAGGCTTCACTATAAAGCTTATTGATGCGGCAGCGCTGGGTTTGATGATAATAATTAACTTTGGGGAGGGAAACAGGAAAGGAAGAGCACGTACGGTTAATGGTATAATGAAATATCGGCGGCTCCTCAGCTTCTCTTATTCCACTTCACAAATGTACTTCTTTAATTGTTTATTTTGTGTCAAAGCGATATACATATAACTATATTGCGGCGCGGTGAAAAGCGGTATGCTATTTACACAGAGTATAAGGGGTGCGGTTGCGGTAATTTTTATATTATAATATTTTATTTATTTATTACATATCCAACAGCTTACAATATTTATAACTTAGACAATAAACTCTGTGTAATATGATTTTTGCCAATTACTGGATACTTTACACTTTACAATGTTTTTGTACAAAAGCAAGACCGCTATAAAGAGTTTATGATAAGCTCTGATATAAATGTAAATGTATTTAATAAAATAATGAAATAATGTCTGCTGAAGTGTTCCCTATATAGCATATATTACATATAATATATAACTAACTAAAAAAATAATAATATACAGATATACATAATATATATATATATATATATACATATACACACACATATATGTATATATATATATATATATATATATATAATATTCATATATATTGTGCACAAATACATATTATACATATATAAAAAATAATAATTATATATTATATATATTTTAATTAATATTAATGACATTAATGAATTGATTCTTTATATATACAATGTACTCTTTGGATGTGCGTGCGAAAAAGTCAAATTAAAACGGAGAAATTAAAAATAATGGAAGACAATTATGTAGCCAAAACAGGTAATATGGCGGTACTAGTTATTATATATTGAAAGAAGGGAGAACTAGACCACAGTAGAGAGTGTAAAGTGTAATAATAAGTCGACATAAACTCGTGCACACAGTTCATCCTTTTATGATAATTCTTACAATGTAGGCTGTCAAACTCTGGAATGCGTTGTCTCTTACTCTTAGAGAGGCCAAAACATTACCTACTTTTAGGAACTCACTTAGAAAATAATACTATCTGACTTTTAATAAATATGTATGTGTTAAAAAATATTATATATTAAACATTTACTTATTTATCTATTGTAATATATGTTAGTACAAAATGCTTGTCAAATATTTTTATTTAGATCATTTCGTATATACGTATATATATTGGTATTCTATAAATGTGTCTGAATTTATGTATGTATTAAATTTAAAAATTAGTGTATGTATATTTAAATTGTACTGTCCTATATTTTTTTCTGCCCCACCTAGGTTGGCTGCAAGAGATCGCTTTTAGCGATAAGGCAGATGTTTTGCCAAGAAGCATTGCAATTATGCATGTTGTTTTTGTATTTGTGTATTTTGGTGAGCAATAAAGTGTTATCTAATCTAATCTAATAAATTTGGATGTCTGTTTAGGTCGCAGCGTCAATTGAGACCACAGATCATAGAGTCTCAATCACAGTTCTATGATCTGTGATTGAGACTATCCCGCAACCGTAGCTCACAGGACCACAGGTTTTAGAGTATAAGCGGCAGCTGTCTTGGTGGTAGCCACGATCTTAGTTTTTGTCTTTGTACAATGTTGTGTGCATAAAACATTCCTAATTCGACAAAAAAATGTCGACCCCTCGCTTAATCTAAAAAGAAGTACTTATTGAAGGTTGATCGCAGACGAAGGATTGATTGATTGATATCTATCTTTACACTAATTCTATGGTATTATCATCTTATTCAAATGGTATTAATCCAAAGAATAGGGATTTTATAATCAACTCACTCGCGAAATTTCTAACCAACACATACCAATTATAAACTCTAGCCGTTAACTATTTCAAGCTTAAATAAATCAATCGGTTTAGATTAGAAAACATAGAATAGCCTACATCGTTGCTAACGTTCGAAACGCAACGTAGAAATCGCACTACTACAGACAGGCACGTTGATAAACAGGCTACGTATAGATTAGCCTAACAAATCGCATAACGAATTAATACATTCTTATATCCGTTGTACAAACGGAACAAATGTTCTTTTGCATGTGGAGACGTTAGCTTTAAAAGCTTTATGGCTAGAGAAATTAGAACTTTCACCGATCTTTTTGCGATCTGTCAAAGTTTTATTGTGCTTGAAAACACTTATGCTAAAAATTGGGTAAGTTTTTTTAAAATTTATTGTCTAATATGCTTACGTTATATACATTAAAACATATTTGACTATGGCACAGAAAACTCATGGATTTTTTCGTGCCGCAGAGAGTCGTATAGAATACATTAAGTTATGATACCTACATAGTGCCATTTAAAAAAATGAATTCTACACAATATCTATAATTATGAACTCCCTATCTTTTTATTTAGTTCTACTTTTTAATTTTAAGTTTGTTTTTCATACTGTAGTTTAGTTTTAGTATTTAATTGTATTTTTCTAGCGAATAAAATTACTGTTTTGAAGTTTAGGGTAAAAAAAATATATTAATGTTATATCAACAATAGGAGCAGAGGCGAGGAATTGTTATCATCATTCATTCATTCATTGACATTGGTTTTTCAAAGTGTGCGCCAAATATCCTGGTCTTCCGATTTCATCGAACTTGTATCACAGGTCTCCAGATTACGGAATTACTTCTCGAAAAATTGTTTTGGTGTTAATTTTTGAGGTAGATATAAAATTTTGACCATGGGATGTAAAAATTCGAGCCTGGCACTAAAATGTATTTAAAAATGACGATGGTCTCGATATCAGGTTACTTCTGGCATAATAAATTTATCAAATTCGTGCAAAATTGCCAAAAGTCAATCTGGAAACCCAGTTTTTACCGGTTAGTTTGAGCAGATCGTTAGTTCACCGGGCTTGAGGATGTCCAACACTATTACCATTTGTGGACTTCGTTGCTCCATCAGGTATCGGTATTGCGACAGGCGTGACCTGCCACTCCTGCCACTTTAGCTTACATATTGTTTTATGAGCTATTATATATATTTATCAGAAAAATGTTTCCCCGCACGCCCATATTTTTACTTTAATCATCATCATCAATTCAGCTATCAGACATCCACTGCATAGACACGCGTGCGTCTGTGAGACGTCTCAGTGGTCAAAGTTGCGATAATGATGGTTGTGTACTTGTCTGTGAAGTTTGAATTTGCCGCTCTCTGAACTGGCCGCCCGGGGATGGGCTTGTACCCCTAAATTCGGCTCTGCTTTGGTTCTCACATGGATATCCTCCTTTCAGATTTAATCCATATGAGTTAAAAAAGTTCAAGATTTAAATTAAACATAGTTAATTAAGGTATAGCGTGTTCAAGATTTATGTATATTTAAAATGTAGCAGATTAATACTGTAAGCAAAAACTTTTAAGTATCTAGTACAGTTAATTGCGCACTCGTTCATCAATGTCTCACGGACGCAATCGGCTCGCTTCCCGTGACTCGTCCTATCACTTCTCTGATATATGGACACGGGTCATGTATCTAGTATAACTGGATAGGAAAACACCTCAAATTCTACAAGTTATATACGATTTTTATTTCACACGCTCAGTAGGAGGTAACAAATGTACACTGTTTATCCTTAGATCATTTTCGTACATTACAAACAAAATTTTTGCAATAAATTACACTATTTAATGACGTTTAAATATCTTAGACAACCTAAGTCATGTCTAAAATTAGATATTACAGTAGAGAATGTCTTGTATTAATCATCTAAAGACAATTTAACTAAAATATTTTCCATTTTATCTTGTAAGAAAAGCAAGGTAGGTATATATGAATTTATTTACTAACAACCCATACTAATTTAGGCCCGGTTCCTAGATTTTATTAACCGTTCATTTGCCTTACTATCGGTGAAAATTTGATATAAGCTCCATACAAGTAATGTTAAAATTCAACTGATGGTAAAGCAAGTGAACTCTTACTCTCTTTTACTTGTTACTCTCGATTAATCTGGGATCCACTCATCAGATTGTGACTTGGTGACTATGGGACCCCCTCGGGAGTATACTGTATACTTATGAATAAAAAAAATTCTTTAAAATAGATCAAAAATTGATGGAGATATTATGTAAACAAGCATATAAAAAATTAAGCGCCTGTTGAAAATATAAGACCTACATGCGTATACAAGCTTTTTATCAAAAATTTAGACACATGGCGTTCTTTACTAAGTAATATTTGCTCTCGATTTCTCTTGAATCCACTTACCAGATCCTGACTTGGTGACAATGGGACCAATTCGGGAGTATAACCTTTCGATTAAAAGAAAAAAATTGAAAATCGGTTCACAATTGACGGAGAAATAGAGTAACAAACATACAAAAAAAACAACATACAGACGAATTGAGAACCTCTTTTGTAAAGTCGGTTAAAAATGACGGCCTCTGTGTTTGAGCGGGCTAAGCCTTTGCCGGCCTATCTTACTGAAACGCAAAGGCTCCGGGTTCGATTATTGGCATGGTAAATTTCGGAAACGAATTTTCCGGTATTTACTATGGTCTGGGTGTTTGAAATCGGCCCCAGAGTAGTCCGTTGTATAACCCATAATACAAGCGTAACTTGCTTAATTTACATATACAATGTGTGTCTTCCTCTGCCGATTATTTGTACTTACTAATTATAAAATTCTAAGCATGCCGTGTCTGTACATTGAAGATATTTAAAAAAAATGTGGAATAGGCTATGAGAACACCGTAGAACACGATGCAATTTTTTTAGATTTTTAATCTGTTTATTCGGGTTTCACGTTCCGCGGGATTTTTATGGGAATAATTTAAAATGGCCAGATTGAAAAAAAAACGAATTCCAATGCGATTTTCCACTGATCGATAGCAAGTTTTATGTAATAACATGTGATTTTTTTATCCCGGGAATCCCGCGGGAATTTTCCCTGGGAGCAGTTTGTAGTTCGGGTGCATAAAAATTAGCTTATTCCGACCCAGTTTTCACTAGAACGATAGTTTACATTATTTTTTAAATGCTGTGTTCTGGGAATCCCGCGGAAATTTCAAGTCAAGCGTGGACGAAATCGTGGGCATATCCTAGTTACAATTGTAAAAAAATGAACCGTCTAATATCGCCTTAAAGCTCTGCAGTTCTATTAAACAAAATGTAGTATCTAATTATTCAATTTGTTTTTACACAACATTGTTTTGTATAGAAATCTGTTTAGTAAGTTACAACTGTTCGCGTTGCGATAAGAACATCGTGGTTTAACATCAGAAAAAGACCTATTATTTACCCGAATCTAATGTGTGGGTTCAAACAGGTTCAGCCATCGGCTGCTGACTGTTTGCTTTGACTGATTTGGCTAATTTTGGGTTTGAATTATTTTTGGAAGTCCAGGAAAGGTTTAAAAGGTGAGTAAATATGAAAAAAATGATTCTAAGGCGGTACGAAGTTTGCCGTGTCAGCTAGTTGTATATAAACACTCGAGAACAGCCGCACACACACGAAATATGCAAAGATGTATTTAAAAGTAACAAGTAGATTACCTAACCGTCTATGCGAATAACCTTTCTTGACATGTGATAATAATCGCTTTTCTTCTCTTCGACTAGTTCCATCACATATCTGACTGGATGTAATGTAAACAAGATAATCAGCTGACAAGTTGTAGGCTATTCATGGCGTAATAGAATAAAGTATGTAGTACTTAATACCTTCTTCGAACATTCCGTAGCTTTCATTTTTAGTTTTAATTTTGAAGTGAAACTTCTATAAAGACGGGGGGGTATACGGGGGACGGGGAGAGGCGGCATAATTTTAGAGTAGACTATGGATGCGTTTTGGTTCCGGATCGAATTCAGTTTTTTTGTTTGATAAAATAAAATATGTTTAAATAAAAAATGCATTCATTAAAATGTACCTAACCTAACCAAATCATAATTTGCAA
This sequence comes from Dendrolimus houi, assembly GCA_039645545.1. NCBI lineage: Eukaryota > Metazoa > Arthropoda > Insecta > Lepidoptera > Lasiocampidae > Dendrolimus > Dendrolimus houi. The sequence continues at coordinate 6,913,170 of CM077121.1, read as the reverse complement.
TAAACCTACGCAAAAATCGAAATGTGTGCTGGGACACATAGTAGAAGTGAAACTTCAACGGACAAGTGGAAAAACGAATGGCCACAGATAAGTGGCAAAATGAATCGCAACAAAATTTTAACTTGAAGCTTTACGGGCAGATTCATTTCTACTATATGTCCCAGCACACATTTCGATTTTTCGATAACTCTAAGGTAAGATTGGTATACAGGTGAACTTTTTAAGTGGGCATCTCTCTCTAATTCCGAAACTATAAGATATAGAAAAAAATACCTACAGTTTATGAAACTTTATCCTTTATAACCTACACTATGGATTGGTGTAATTATGCAGTGTGTGTGTATGTGTGTGTGTTTTTTTAGTCAGCCGATCGATTTCAGGGTATTGATTTTTCAAAAATCTAAAGACACTGCATTAGTTTTCATCAACGTTAGCCCTGAGTCTCCTCTGAGTAGGTATTTTTCCGACTAACTTATATAATATACATTGTTCAAGCTATATACCCACTTTACCCTCGACGCGCTCCTATTTTTTTTCTGACATAAAGCTTTAATTTTTGATTAATTTGTTCTAAAAATATATTTTAAACAATATAAACTTAAAAGCAAAAGTGGAATAGCATGTAGCGTCATACATTTAGTTAAGTAGATTTTAAAATGTTATTAGAGTGGTCATTGTTAATACGTCTTGTGACTCCCAATTCCCAATACTCTTCTTCATCTTTAACGTCACGTCACATTCATTGTACACGGCACCATAGATGATACAATAGATATATAACACGACACTGTTTGATACATGACAATTATTTTCTTAACACTGAATTGTTTTACACTTACAATTATCACCGTGAAAACAATGCGTGAGTCCATTAAAGTTGTCAATAACCACAAACAAGCATGGTTACTCAATAAAAAACGCGAGTGTAGGTAGGGCTAAGTTAACAAAAAATATTACTCCACAATTAATTGTTACTAAGAAATACACGTACTCTTTTTAATAAATAAGTTATTATTATTAAATTCCCGCCAGAAATTCAACATGGCTATTTAGCGCTCTTATGTGGATTACGTTCCGTTTGTCTTTATTTAATTTCTAGAATATATAGCGGAGACTTAAAGAGAGTGAGTTGTTTTGTTTTGCATTTTTATTTTTAAAACATTACTTATAATTTTGTTTCAGAATGAAAAAAATACTATCTAGGGCAGGGATTATCAAACTATTTTGGGCAAAAGACTCCTTTTCCAAAATTAACTGATACCTCAGACCCCTATTACTTATTAAAATGAATTAAATAAATTACTTTAAAAATATGTGCGGTTGGTTAAGTGAAGTAAACTTGACATAATTTTTTTATCAAAATTTAATATTCAGTATCAGTATTTTCAAAGTTTCAAATAAGAACTTGTGTTAATTAAAAGGGGTCGATTTTTACACCTCGTCGACCCCCAAAATCAGTTTTCGTTTATGTCGACCCCTGGGCAACCGATTTGGACCCTAGGGGGTTGATATAATCCATGATCTAGGGGTTCCAGTATCAATGTATTGCTGGTCTTGAAGTAATTTTTCGGGCACCCAAATAATAAAATAATTTTACAAGTTTCTGGAACTTCAAATCAATTTATTCAGTAAAAGGTGTGAATTCCGTTTATTTTGCAAAACTACTCATTTTAAATGTTATTAGGTGAAATATCATATTATTTAAGAACTATTATCTGGCATAAATATCTTGAAACGGAAACTTTTTTTGCCTTTATACTAGCAACATTTCTAACTAGTCTGTGATTCTGATTTGACATATGTTTTAAACAAAAGTACAGATGCTCGTCATATTTCTTTTATTTCATATTATCAGTGATTGTAATACGTAAAAAGAGTAAAAAAAAGAATAAAACTGTTCTGTGGGAACAACAATAATTTATTAAGTTTGTAGACGATATCTTACAGAATATGAAGCAAGAAGTATTCTTTCGAACCATGACGATGTTTGCCAAATAATCACTGTTATGACAGGTATATTTAAGTTTTTAATGTTGTTTTTAGTTCAATGGTATAATATCTGATAAAGAAATCGCTATTTTACATCTTCCGTATAAGATATATGTGAAAATTTTGTACAATTATCATTGAACATATAGTTTATGTTTATGTTTGGTTTTTACTATTTGTTTGTACCGGGGCCGCATCTGCGAGAATGTTACACAATATGAGATCAATTGACATAAATGTACGATATGGTTTGAATAAATTTACATAATAATTTCTTTTACTTTGAATTTTTTTGAATTACATTCTGTGAAGATTCAAATTGATTATGACTTTCTGTCATTATAGGCAGCAGCTAAGCGTGCACTTAAAGATATCACTAAAAACGATTGGAAAAAATAGTGCCAACGTACTTTGTGTGAGTGGTTAGTTGTGAGGATGACAATAGTAGTACTTCTGAATCCGAGTCCGAAAGATGGTGTTGCTGCCAGCTCTAATCAAGACATGGAAGTAGATGCAGTTAGCGAGATAGAATATTTAGATGAAGATTTATTGAAATAAAGTATAATGATATAATACTTATCATTATTTATTTCCGGGAATTTTGAATGAATAATAAAATTAATATACGCTCTAACTTCAAGTAACATTAAAATAAAGGTCTTTGGATAGTATTTTTGTAAACTTTGTCTATAACCTTACTTTATCGTCCAGAATATGAACTATTTTTTTACCTTCTAGCAATATTTTATCCTATCTGTAGTCAAGGCCAGTGAATTATAACAAAGCGAATTTAACCATGTTATTTTAATTTTAACGCTGAGCCAAGTCTAAAATCCATTAAAAGTAATACGGATATAACAATGCTACGTTTCACACGAGAAGTAATTTTTATAGTTTACCAAGGATATATAGTGGAATTTAAAGCAAAAATCTATTCGTTATATTTTGACGATATTTACCAAAGAACAGCCGACATGGCGCGTTTGTAAGGGCGGGCCCGTTTAGCTTCTTTTAATAAAATAATTCTTCTGTTAATTATCGAAAGGCATTAAAAAGAGCTTACAAAATTATAGTCATTATTATTAATATAAACATCATAGGTTATGTTGAAAAAATACACGTATGTCGCAAATGAAGCAACCCGATCCTTGCACAATGGTTGACATAGTACCTCCTCTTGGATAACGTTACAGATATAAGCCATTTCACGGAGATGTGGCGATTGGTGTAATGCATTGTGATCTAATTGGGCCACAATCAATATATTTGACATTATCGCAGGTGTGGCCCCAGCATAAAAATTGGAGTTGCTAGAGTTTAGACAAATGTGCGAAAGTGGCGCCCCTATTATTTTCTAAATTAATTTTCCACAGTATACTTGAAATACTGGAAGTATGTTTAAAGTAGGTTTCGTCTATGATATTTAAAATACATTTGATATATATCAACAACTGACATTAGTTTAGATTGACATTGACGTTCAATGTTTCTGTGGTATTGTTGTTGTGATTTTTGTTAGTATTTTGATTGCTTCCTTTAATAAAATCAATAAACGATATATTTTAAATATATTTAGATAAATGTAATAGCTATTATAATGACAAGTAAGCCTAATTCTAAAAGGACTATATACGTGGGTGGCTTAGCAGAGGAAGTGGATGAAAAAGTCTTGAATGCAGCATTTGTGCCCTTCGGTGATTTAGTTGATGTACAAATACCTCTTGATTATGAAAGTGAGAAGCATAGAGGTTTTGCTTTCATAGAATTCGAGAATGCAGAGGATGCGGCTGCAGCTATTGATAACATGGTAAGGTTTTTTCGTCAGTTTCATTAGAGTGAGGTTATGTTGTTATTTTATGTTTTTGTTGTTTCTGCCTACGCCTATGGAAACCAAGCGTGATAATATGTATATACTCACCAAGTATGTCTAAGGCGGACCAGCAGGGCTGGTTTTTCTGTGATATGCAGGTTTCGTTGCGATGTTTTCCTCCTCCATTTTTAAGCGGGTAATCCCAATAATATGCCCATACATTTGGACATTGTTTAATAAAACTTGCAACCATGCAACAGTGCCACAGGCATTGCCAATCAGTTATTAAAACACAATTACTAAAACACCACTGTACATGATTACAGAAAGAGAATTTCATATATATTTCTGTCTAAAATTTTAAAAGTTATAGAGACATTTTGTTTATGGAGCAGTGTTTATAAACAAATGTCTCAGTGAATATGTGGCTTAATGCATTTGTTTTTGTAATGTCAAATCATTGTAACAATAAATATATTTTCTTCTCTTAATCAATTTATGTAATATTTAATTGAGCCTTTCCAAAGATATGAACAGTACTATATGCATAAACTAACTCAAGATGTATACCTCTATTAAATGAAGTTATTTTTATTGTTAAAATAAAAATCTATAGCTACTATTACTGTACTGATTTTCAGAATGACTCTGAACTCTTTGGTCGTACAATCAGGGTGAACATAGCAGCACCACAGCGCATTAAAGAGGGCTCCACTAGACCTGTATGGTCTGATGACAACTGGCTCCAAAAACATGCAGGAGAGACATTACCCTTTAATAAAGAAGGAGAAAATACAGACAAAGAGAAGACTGACACTAAGGATGTTTCTGTAAGTAATAAGGTCCTTTTATTCTTTTCCCGATGATAATGATATTGAAAATGAAAATATTTATTTTGAAATGGAAACTTACAGATTACTTATTGAAAATCATGAGTCTACCACCACTTCCAAAGCAATTTTAGTTACTGTTAAAGGAGAAGAAGAGGCACAACAAACTCTCCAGCAACATATCTTTACTTCATAATTATTATTATTCATCTTTTTTTTAATGAATGTAGTTTATACAAATATAAGCTTTAACAAAGTAATTTATGTGAATGATTACTGAAAGAGCTTGGTAGCAATCACATTATACCCATTCAGTGTGGTCCTCTAAAACATCTTTAGTCATATAATAAGCCTTCTTGCACAAACATTGATTTACTAATTTTTTCAAATTGTTTATTGAAAGCTCTTGAAATAAATCTCTATGGTCATCCTTCACATAATTTGTCCACCTTTTTGGCCTTACTTTCATTTTATATCCATTATCATTCCAGTGTAAATTTTTTTTGTACTGCATATACTACCTTAAACCCTTTTCCTCCCAATATATAGATGTACTTTAGATAATGGCATGAACATTATTAATCCCGCAATATAATAATCGTTTTATGGGATTTCTATTTGCAAATTAAATTAAAAAGTAACCCTATAATGTACTCCTAATTTGTCATTATAGTTCGTTCACGTTAAGAATGCAGTGAGCCCCCTAACCAATCAAATCTTTTAAAATTACAAGGTCAAGTTCACAGTGACCAGTTGAAGGCATAGCTTCGAAAGCGACGGTTGTGTCCTGTAGTTGTGTTAACTGATTTATATTAAAAATAATTAATACCTCACCAACTCATAAAAATAAAAGTGATTCGGTAATTCATAGTGGAGAGAGAAAAGTAATTTACAATGTTTTTAAGTATTTTAAACAGTCTGATTTAAATTTGACTGGTCAGCATAGTACAAAAAACGGCAAATACATGCGTTGTGTCTGAGAGAACAGTTATATTGCTGCCAACAATACAACTTTTAAGATGACTAACATGAAAATAATATTTTATGACGCAATTTGGTTAGTAGATGCTGATCAATGGAAGAAATGCCGCGACCATGTCTTACAAGAAGAAAATACCATGTGGGATTTACACAACGTCATGGAACTCGCTGCAGAAAATTCTTTTATTATAAATACTAATGAGGATACTAGTGATAGTGATTAAAATATTGATGACTTAATTTTTATTTATAACTTTTAATTGTATTTTTTAAATGCATTAAACTTAATCTTTAAAAATATAATTTGTTTGAATTCTAACGCCACTGTGAATACACCTTTACCCTGCAGTTGCACTGATGACTCACTGCATTCTTAACGCGAACGAACTATAAATGATTTAATTGTAATTATAAGAGATTAAGTTGTAACTGAATATAGTAAAATTAATTTTGCACACCTTGAAATGGACAGAATGCATTGATACTGTGACAATCTTAACATCTTTGTTACATGCACATAATTATTATATAAATATATATTATTTTACTCTTTTATTATAAACCTTGCTGCCTAATAAAACTTCATACTGCAGCACTGTAACTTTTTGTTCTCGTCTGGGTGTCTGGCAAAGTTTATTCCTATGCATAAAAAGTTTTGCTTAAACATGATATAAAGTGTTTTTGCCCTAATGTTTCAGATACCATCAAAACCAACAGAAAAACGTAATCCACAAGTCTACTTTGACATAAGTGTTGGAAAGCAGGAAATCGGTAGAATAATAATGATGCTTAGAGCAGATATTGTACCGAAGACAGCGGAGAACTTCAGAGCTCTTTGCACTCACGAGAAAGGTTTTGGATATCAGGGGAGCAGTTTTCACAGGATTATACCAGATTTTGTATCCTTTTTTATAATTTTCATTATATATTTTTGTTCATGCTAAGATATTTGACAGTTTTTTAGGGCACCATAACCATTTTACAAGGCAGAGCCATGATGGAATCATTATCTTAATTACAGCTCTTAGAATCCGTTCTATTGGTGTAAATGAAACAACTCATTTTCTCAAAATACTGGTGTGAAGCAGCCTTGACCTAATTGTATGCCACTATACAATGCTGAAGTCGTGGTAGTGTAATGGCAAGCTCACGCGTCCCAAACGCAAAGAGCGCGGGTTCGATCCTCGCCGGAAAGCATGCATCGCTTCGTCAGTTTTCTGATCTAATGTGCATATTGTAACAATTACCACATGCTAACAACGGTGAAGGAAAATATCGTGATGCAACCTGTACATCGAGATAACTGATGTGTCAAACCTGCTAAGCCGCCTTGGACAAGCGTGGCGGGTATACTGTTCGTTCCCCCTATAATGGGAGGCCCGAGCCCAGCAGTGGGACATTTATGGGCTGATATTACTACTACATACAATGCTAACATCTAGCATAGCAATTAACTGAGTTTTCAACTTAATGTCTAAGAAATGTGATTATAATGCAAACTATTTGATGTCTATACTTATTGTGATTACTGTTTTATACACAAATATATTTAAAAAAAAAGGCAAATTGACGTCTTAAGTTTTTTCAAGAGATAAAGGAACAGAAGAATTAATATAAAAACAATATTGTTTACATATTCTATAAATACTCAATGGTAATTTGGAGTTGTCATATTGATTTTTTTTTTTAAATGCCACACTTTTTGTCTGCTTTCATTATCCAGATCCTAACACCCAAATTGGGCCTAACCTGTCTCATGGGTGTTGGTGGTTGGTTATTGTTTTGTTTCCTTAATAACCTATCAGATGTGTCAAGGGGGTGATTTTACAAACAATAATGGTACAGGAGGCAAGTCAATATATGGACGCAAATTCGAAGATGAGAACTTCACATTACGTCATACGGGTCCGGGTATACTCAGCATGGCTAACTCAGGCCCTAACACTAATGGATCACAGTTCTTTTTATGCACAGCCAAGTATGTATGAACTCTTGTTTATAGGGTAGGGCCTAACGTGGCCGCTTTCACAGATTCGTAATACGAATATGACAATTATCAAATTAGAGTGGAATTTTCTGCTGTCTTACATAATCATCATCATCATCTGAGCGTTAAATAGCGGTTGCATCCGGAGTGCTCGCGTCGACGCCCAGGGTCCGTTTTCGTACTTTTTCTTCTCCATTTCGCGCGGTCTTCGGCATCCCTTGTATTGAGACTATAATTTGAACCACAAGTTGAAAAACAAGTGAACCATTATATCAAGTATTTCTGGCAATTAGCGTCCTCCTTGCGGCTGGTCGCAGGTAATCGGTGTGATTCTGGCTCCGGCTCTGCGTTCTGGTGAGATCTCCCTTTCTTCTTCTTTTTAGATACTGTATATCAAACTTTCTTTTTTTCTGTCTCTTTTGTTTTTGCTTACGATAGCTAGTATAATCTCAATTACTCAATACGTGGCAAATGATGTTGGTGCTGTATTAAGTAAAGCTACTTATATATAAGATTCATAATACTAAATTCTGTACAATACTGTTTATTTGTCCAAAAAAAAAAAAATTAAACTCAACTTGCAACTGAGACGTGCAGTACTCTAAGCACATAAATTACTATTCGCGGGGCGCGTAGGTTAGAAACTACAGACGCACTCGTGTCCATCAGTGGGCGTCTGATGCCTGAAATGACGATGATGATTAATGTAAAATATAGGCAAACGGGGGCGGCATTTTTCAGTTTTAGCCCCCCCTCCCCCCAGAATAAATTCAAGATCCGGACCAGATTTATTATCTTGATTTTTAAACATTAACGTTACATTGTTTTCAGAACAGACTGGTTAGACAGCAAACACGTGGTGTTCGGTCATGTAATATCTGGTCTCGATGTTCTGAAGAAAATGGAAAGGTACGGCAGTAAAGGCGGAACCGTTTCGGCTAAACTTATTATAAGCAATTGTGGAGAATTATAATGGTTTTAAATTATACGAGTTGGTTTTATTGTTCAGAACACAATATCTGTCATTTACAATACCTACATTGATTGTATACCAGGAAGATACAGTACTAGGAACGAAAATCCCTAATGTATTTAACTTGGTGGTTGGTTTCTATTAATAATATTTATTTGTAGTTGGTATATTATATCGAGTATTTATCGTCATTTTATTGTAAGCGATATTTGTACGTATGTATATTTTTTTGTTGCAAAAGGTATTTTAAAGTATTATTTTGTTCTAAAACTGACAGGTTTTGATTCAGTGGAGTTTAACTAACTAAAACCACGGAAGAAGAAATACTATCTTTTTACATGCTAAAACTTAGTCTTAAAACAAAATTATATTTTTAAATATCTTTTACAACAAAAAATATAATTGGGCCTAAATGTCGCTTACGATAAAATGGCGGTAAAGCATCGATTATGTTTCTATTGTTCATAGGTTTACAGAAAACTGAATACCAATCGTTTACTCATAAAATAGTTATTTTTTAAAACTATAACTTTTGTACCATCGATGCCAAACTGGTTGGAACCATTATGAGCAAAAACAGAATAGAAGATACTGTTAGTTTCACTCTGTTTACTAGATGTCGCTAGTAAATATTCTATAAGTAATATCTGTGAAAACATAATGAACGTAGAAAAAATACTATATAATTCCTGTGGCCAGGCGGCATGTCGTATGAGTCCACAAAACAACTCGTAGTCTGGTGGTAGGGCATTTACCGGCCTTGATGGTTATTACCCCTGGTTTAGAGTATGCCGCCATAACAACTCTGAGTTGTGTACGTCGTTAGGAACCAGGAACCCAAGTCTGCTATTACTATCCCGTCAAAATTGCCGGACACTTGTCTCAATCGTAAGTTTTCGGTATTCCATTAATGCCAATGGCGTGCTCGTGGCATGCCACTCTATAAATATTTATAAGCGAAAACTTGCGAAATATTTAAAATTTTGGTAGCTTCTGAATATTCATTTCAGTTAACGCCATTTCTGATAATTGTAATACCAATATTTTTCTACTATTCCGCCGCGGTGATATCGAGAAAATTCTGTGAATTTTGTAGAATATGAATTTTTACACTGTCGCATTAAGCAACTGTCGTTCCTAGTCTTTCATAGTGTGCGCGCGGAATCCGCAGGTAAAAACCCCGCATATTCCGTACACATGAAGCCGCTGAAGATAATAGTATAATTGTGTTGGCTTCAGTTGTTGTGTAGATGTTTGTCTAATAACAAAAATAAGTACATTAATTAGATAGAACTCACCCAGACCCTCGTCGGCTAAGAACGTCCACCATGGCTTCTCCGACGTAGACATCACACATGCATGGAAATTGAAACCCCCTTCTTTAATCAATCATTCAAACAATAACAATAAATTTTTAGGGCGGCCGCCGTTTAGTTTGTTTCAACAACTCACTGAACACTTGCCAAAATGTTATTATTTCTTACATGTCCGTCTTTATAACACCGCAAACGTATCCGACCACAAAATAGCGACGTCTTCCAAGTTTATTTATTTATTTAACAAAGATCATACAGCACAATTACTAAATAACAATTAGGAGGACAGAGGTAGATATGCATACATACTTACTATTATACACAATGAGAAAGAATATGTATGTATCAAGAATGGGTATTGTGATTTGAACAAGAGATGGCGATACCATGACTTGGCTTCATTAAATAATAAACACATAGCTTTAAAGTGTGAAATGTAAGGTACCTTCTACGTAAGCGTGCTCCATCTTAGATTATATTTCGAGATCGAGATCGTGGTGAAACCAAAACTATTAAAAAATCGATGGCGACTTTACCTGAATCTTTAACGGACCATTGTTCCATTCTGTATGCTATGGTAAGACTTATTTAAACTTCGAATTGCAAACGGCAAGTCCGAAAGTATTTACAGCAAATAAATTGATTAAATAAATAATTCTGCACGAGTGGCCAAATAGCCAGCTACCGAATAAATTGTGCCATAAATCCAATGCCTCGGGCGAGCTGCGCCTCAGAATATCTCGAGTATAGGGCCACATTGTACTGCGAGGACAATACGGACAAAGGTTGACAAATTAAATGTTCGAGACAGGAGGTTAGATTGAGTTACTTGCAACTCAAATTTCCCGAATCTCGGGTGAATTTATCACAGTGTGATGATATCTACATGTATAATATAATACAGGTAGATTATAGGGCCGGGCCGCCTTAAGCTTTATTTTTGGAGTTTACTTTTTTAAATAAATTAAACTTCGCATTGCAATGGTATACCATTAGGCATTACTTCACTGCAGCGGATAAGAGAGGGATTTTTTCTTTTTATATCGTCACGAGCCTTTTTGGACATAATTTTGGTCATCATGCTGTTGGTATTGTCCCAATTTTCTTAATTCTTTAGCATTATATCCAACATTGTAGTTGCCCTTATGTTGTTGCCACGTAAATTTGTTTGGGCTGTTCTTCTCGGCTCTAACCTAACCTAACTGTAGCCGAGTGGATTCAGTAGGTAACGTGCTCCAATGCGTAGGCCGACATTGATCTTAGCTTCGCATTGATGCTCGTTGCGAGCGCACCAGGTGCTGCTCGCCTCCAGTTCGGGAGCCACGTACATACGATGATTTTTTGATACAGTAATTGAAGCCTTACTCTCAAACGCCTTTCGTCGTTCGTTTTGTCCAATAAGCCCAAAAGTGTCAATCAAACAGATAGAAGAATTAAAAGAACAAAGACTTCTTTAAAACTACAATAATAAATATAGTATAAATAAGACCGTTAAAGTATTGTTACGAGTTTGCGGGACTCGAATTAAAATATCGTTAGAATTATTATAGAGTTTATTAGAACTATACATACACGTATAACACAGGTAAAAATATAACCGACTACAACAAATCCAAACGTGATGCAGAAGGTCGTAATTCAATGAAACGCGCAAAGTCCGTCAATATTAAATTCCCGAATATACACACGTCACGCCGTGATCTTAGTTATAGTTCAACTGACCCCCTCTCTCAATCAGGCCCTCGTTTTATACTTCACAAATATAAATGTACCCGTATCGTATCGTCGACATAATTTCCTAGAACCAGCTTGTACTTAAGCCGCAACACCTGGCGAATGATGCCTGCAAGCGGCCGTAAACGAGTAGAATAGAACAATAGGCTGTTCTCCACAATACTAGAAACGTATGCCAATAAATAAGTAAACAAAAATAAGACGGCATTTGAACTAATTGTAATCCTTTTATGATAATAAAATGTGCTTCTACAGACTGTACATGGAATTTGTCTTTGTCGAAGCCTAGGTTGTAACAGTATTATATAATAATCATGTTTACGCCCTTTCTGAAGAATGTCATGCCATATCAATTGTAGCGCTCTGTCAAAACTTAGCTTACTAGTTTATTCCAAACAATACGGCAATTATTTACTCGTATTATTCCCGTAATTGTCCTGGTAAAAGCTTCCTTACGCTAATGTAGCGCTAACTTTATTTCCCTCTATAAAAGTTAAACGGATAATTGCACGGTTTTATGGGACCAATGGCCAGTGAACAGTTTAATTGCGCATTTACGAAGTTTTGATATTGCCTTCCGTTTCACTTCTTTGTTTCGTTTTCTTGGTTTATAGAAAGCTGCTGGTGATCTATATGTATAAATTACGACATTTTGTCCATATACGTCCCAATTTTTTTGTCAGAAAAATGATTTTGAACCGACATTAAAAAAGGAGGAGGGTTTCAATTCGTCCTGGAAGTATTTATTTTATATGTATGTTTAGCCATTTTTTTTGGTTTTGGAATGATTTTGGTCATCCTTTTTATATAGGTTGTGTTTGTGTGTTTTCAGTATAGGTTCGAAGTGATCCCACATAAGTTGTATTGCTATTAGACTGAGATACGAAGATATATGAATACTTCTTGAAATCAGTTAAAATGTATATAGTTTTGGAGGAATTTTATCTGTAAGTTTTTTGGTTCTGCCCCTGTAAACAAGTGGCATTAGGTTTAAACTAATATAATAGAAATAATACGGGTATGAAACGGGGATGGGAGGGAGGCTAAGTGTTAGGGGTCATGCTCAAATTACGTCACAGGCATTTCATGATTTTTGATCCCTCTCCCGGACCTTGTCACAGCTGGTCACATTCGTGAGACTCCTCTCTCCCTGATATGATATCACATATTTTGCAATTTTACATCAAGAAATTATTAAATTAAAACAGCAGTTCCGTAATTAACTTAATTATATTAGATTTTGAAATGTGACGTCACGAAATTTAGGACCCCTCCCACGCCTTGTCACACAATGTCACACTTCGTCGAACCCCCCCGCTTAACGTGTGAAGTAATTTACGGAGGATGGCCCCCTATGTCACTCCCATACATTTTCATTCTATACGTTTAGCGCTAATGCCAGTTCTCTACAGGGGCGGAACAAAAAAAGTAATAAATGAAATAATACCTCAAAGTGGGGCAACTATCCAGGGTTAACCCTAAACCTAGAATATGGATTGACATACTTTTATTTTCAAACATGCCAAATACAAAGTGGATTTTTAAATTTTTTTATAATAACAAGACGGTTAATGAATACATTATAACTATAAACTAGTACGGTGAAGGAAGCTTAACTTATATTGTATTCTACCTATAATCCCTTAGAACTATGTCTATCAGTAAATATCGAGCCGAGGTCATCGAAGTCAATGGGTAAGGTTCCTAGAAGGCTAGCTACGTTGCTTCCCTGGATGGCCATATTGATTACTGTTACTGTTAGACAAGCCAAATCACATGACGGAAAAGCACTACTTGCAACATGATGTTTGATATTTTTATGTATATTTATGAGCATATATGTATATATTTATGTATGTAATATTAATAGGTGTATTTATGTGTCTATTAAGTATCATTCTTATTTATATACTATTTTATATACTTATATGATTATCATTGAATTAAATATAATGTAAGTAACTGCATATCGTCTAATATTTGTGTATACCAACTTTGACAAATTGAATCTGTTTTATTCCTGCCACGGGTTGTCTGGAAGAGATCGCTTCTTAGCGATAAGACCGCCCATTGTGCACATTTAGAATATTTTTAGGCTATAAGTTTTTCGGTGCTTTCTGTAATGGTGTAAAATAAATGTTCTCTCTCTCTCTCTCTCTCTCTCTGATCCGTTGTCCGAGGTAGGAACCAGCCCTCTGATTTCCCGAAGAGCCAATAATTTGAAATATCGTTGTAGAGGCTTTAATGTGTTTAAATCTCAGACGAACAGAATAGGTAGCCCGAGCTCAGAGGTCTCAGAGTGAAGCTGGCTAAAGGAAGCCAATTTTGACATTAGAAGCCGGTCGCGCCGCAGTACGTTATGAGAATATTAAGTAATCGAAATAGTACAGCCGGAGATGGCATAGTTGGTAATGGATATACTATTACTCAAACAGATGCAAACCACGTAATACCTGCTACATAAGTTTACACGGACAAGTTTGTAAAAGTGGTCGCATCTGGGATGTTGTTACAGTTATCTGTCGTTTTGCGCATTTGTGGCGATGGGTGTTATCCGTTATTTTCCGATGCGATATTGTTTTTATTTATTAATAACGTTACATATTGATAGACAGCGTATTTATATTACTAATGTGTAATAATAATTTTTAACTCTATAAATAAGATTCATTTGGCCAGAGGCAATAATATTGACATTATAGCAGGTGTGGCCCCGTAATGACAATGCTTCACTTCATTTGACGCTTTTGTTCGCTAAGCTCCGTCTATACTTTTATTTAGTCTGAGGCGGTATAAATCTACAAAACATTTTCCGCAAATAAAACCACTATTTTTCACTTCTGAAAGGCCTTTAATAAAGGATTCCTTTTAGCATTACAGGTCGTATGGGATAAAAGGAACGTTATGGGCTGACGTGGTTTTCGTTTATAACTCTTTTTAATCCACTTTAATTGCGGCATATGACGGATTTAGGGATAAAAGGTCCCTAGAAGTACTTTTAGGGCTGTTTTTACGCATTTTATTTTTGTGGTTGGAGGAAAGGTGAGCATGGAACAAAGTAATCTATATCTAGAAATAAAATTGAATTATTTGTTTGTGTTTTAAAAATAATTGGCGCGATTTAAGTGGAAACTGCTATTTATTAGGGATGGGCCGAATGTGGTTTGAACCGAAGACGAACTTCGGCCGAACATTCGGTTAAAATAAAAAATTCGGCCGAGCTTCGGTTTAATTAACCGTGCTTTCTCGAGAGCAACATGTCGTGTCTTGATAACACCGAATCTTTGGCGTTTTACCACATTACCTGCCCATAATAATATATAATAATTTCATAATTCTGAATTCTCAATGTTTAGTTTGTAAAAAAGTGATTTCAATCAAAATTAAAGTTGTAATTCCTAACCGCGGGCGGGCTGATCCGGGCCAGCCGTTTTGTGATATCGTCGACCTTGTCCGTGAGGATGTTACGCGGTCGTCGCTCGAGAGCCTTTCGTCGAGGCTTGTGATCGGACGCGGACACGACGAGGGGTTTTCGATGGTGCGGCGCTAAATCGAAATACTTACGCGAGAGCGACGTAATGTAGTTTCTGATGGAGGGAAGCTCCAGATCGCGGTGGAAATGAACACCGTCTACACGCCACTACGCCTTTTATACGAAAATGCTACCCTACAAAACAATAACATTGCATAATTGCTAAAAAATAGCAATTACATCATAGTGTTGCCAGGATCATAAAAACATTATCTAGATGATAATTTAGTGGGCTTATAAAATTAACTAGCCGGTAGAAAATGGTAATTTAGTTATAAATCGAATCATCTGATAAATCGACTAAAAGTATTATCTAAGACGATTGTCTATGTCATATTAATATACACTATGGTTCTCATGACTACTGTGGTGGATATCTTGTAACAAAAGTCAAAATCAAAGTGGCGCATTTTATAACATATTGTTACGAGTTACGGGACTCGAATTAAAATGCCGTTTGGAATTACTATAGAATTTATTAGAACTATACAAACACGTATAACATAGGTACAAATGTAACCGGACGCAATAAGTCCAAATGTAATGCACAATTAAATAACACGCGCAAAGTCCGTCACTCTATCGCTTATCGAATGTACACGTTTTGCTTTCATCGTGGTTCTCGCTAGACTGCCTCACCCCTCCGTTCGGGCATTGTTTTTACTCACTATACGATACAACAATCGACGGCGTGGACTGGATCTTCCAAGAACTACACCTGGCTAACGACCATCATAAAGGATTACAATACACAATAGGCGGCTTTTCTAATTACAAATTTTTAAACACAAAGTAAACAAAAGAAGTTCAAATACGGGCAAGTAATAAACCGTGCTTTATGGCCGGCAGTTGTGCATTCACATTTGGCGTGCTTCGTGGATTTTTGGCTAAGTTGTAACAATATTTTCAAAAATGTGGTAACTCGCGACCGAGATAGCGATCTCCACTTCATCGTCTGATATTTCAACTTGACTACAAAAGTAGAACCCGTACCACGAAACAAGCCCCATAGATAGATGCGGCGCTAAAATCGCCGTACTTAATCCTGCCAGTGTAATTATTTGCTAATCGGTAAATCGATGTAGGTAATTACTGAATAAGATGAACAAAATATTTCATAATTAAAGTTATAGATTTATTTCATGGCTACTTTACGAACAAAATTCCATCAAATAGCGGAGCTGTCACTTTTAGCTCCTTTATTTTCCTCGCGACTTCTTTTGCGGCGGGGACTCTACTCATTTGCCAAGAGCATATTTTTTATTTATTTTATGCATGGTTGCTATTTATTCTTGAGATATTATATATTTTTATTAAATATTAGACTTTGGATACCAGAAGGCAAAATAGAATCATTATGGTTTCACTCAATATGACTATTTGTGTAACAGGTCACAGCTGACTGTTTGAGTAACGTAACATAGGTAGATAAAAATATAAAAAATTAGCACCGTCTATGTTACATTTCAAAAATCAATAGTTATTATATGTTTATAAGCTTCTACCAAGTAAGCTGTAACCAAGCAATTACTAATAGATTGAGATCCCAGTCACCCCAGACTTACGTAATTTTAGGAAAGATGAATTTTTTAGGATCGGTAGTTTATCATAAACTTAGAAGGGAATGGATACTCGCTAAGCTGAAAGCGGGGCCGTTTTTCAGGTAGCAGGTGGAAAAAAACCATGCTGACTTACGTCATTTTAGGAAGGCTGAATTTTATATATTATCAAGTATAATATTTTAAAATATTTTCCAATGAGCCAGACAAATCTGACGGGCCAAACATCTTCCCAGACTCGTTAAGAGTTCTGCTGTGTGAGAAAGCGCGAGAGCATTAAGAGCATTATTCAAGCTCAAGCGTATAAGTACAAGTGAGATGCACTCTGACGCGTGAATCTTATACTAATATAAAGCTGAAGAGTTTGTTTGTTTGTTTGCTTGAATGCGCTAATCTCAGGAACTACTGGTCTGATTTGAAAAATTCTTTCGGTGTTAGATAGCCCATTTATCAAGGAAGGCTATAGACTATATGTCATCACGCTAAGACCAATAGGAGCGGAGAACCAATTAAGAATGTTTCAAAATCGGGGTGTTTCGAAAACAAATTCCACGCGGACGACGTCGTGGCCACAGCTAGTGTATATACTATATATAAAATTTAAATATAAATAATATTGGATTGACTTGAATAATGCCCTCGCACAGCGGAACTCTTAACGAGTCTGGGAGGATGTTTGGCCCGTCAGATTTGTCTGGTTCATTGGAAAATATTATACTTGATAATATATATAAAATTCAGCCTTCGTAAAATGACGTAAGTTAGCATGGTTTTTTCCACCTTTGATACCTGCTACCTGAAAAACGGCCCCGCTTTCAGCTTAGCGAGTATCCATTCGTTTCTAAGTTTATGTTTAACTACCGATCCTAAAAATTCCATCTTTCCTAAAATCACGTAAGTCTGGGGTGACTGGGATCTCAATCTATAAAATATTTTTTGCCAGAAAGCGGTTTTGCTTCCGACCACTCCGAAGGATGGATGTAAAATTAATTATTTAGGTCGAATCATGAAGAAGGATTATAAATGAATAGCTTACCCATCGTTATTATTGCTATTGTTAATTTATTAAATTGCTTGAGATAAATATGAAATGGGTTTTGCTAAACGCAAGTATACTGTTATTGTATTGTTTAAATGTTTGGTTACAATTTACGTTGGATTAAACAAAGCTATTAAGTATTATAATTATTTTAGAGACTTGCTTTTGAGGTCAAGAATTACAAAGTTTATATTCTTTTGTAAGTTTTTGTTAATCTATAGTATAATAAATCTCCAGAGACTTCGAAACAGAAAACAGATTCCGAAAATCATATTTTTGACATTTTCTTTGTCTGTCTGTCTATTAAATAATAACTGTTACGGCTAGCGACAGAGGCAATTCAGCAAGAATATGCGGATATACGCGGCACTGTCGTCAGCCGTCTCCTCTCGCTAGATAGTACTAGTGTTCTGTGGTCGTCTCACATCACCTCCCCGAGTCGAGTCGTACTTGAAATTAAACATAGTTATGTAATTCAATAATTTATTTCATTTAATCTGCATCTGCCCGACGCCATAATTGGAGTCAGAAGAGAAATCACACCATAACATGGGACATTATCAACCTATCACAGCATAACCCATCAGTGGTTAGTAGAATTAAATAGAAATAGACAAAAGTAGAACTGAGTAGTATTTAGATAATATATATAAAACGTTGTACTAGGAAATAAGAAAATGTAATAGAAATCAGAGTAAAATGTATAGACTAAGGATAAATATATAAAAAATTGTAAACTAGTAGCTAAGAAAAACTGTCATAGAAATTAAGTTTTTGAAAAGAAAATAAAAGACTCCCCACCAATTTCCCCTAACAAGGCATAAACAGATAGAAAATAACAAGACAAGAAAAAGAAACACTCTGTCTTAGCCTATGACGGAGGAGAACGGTGAAAAAAAACCCCACAGTGGTAAAGACTTAACTTTACATCACATAAAAACACTGCACTGTTTTAAGTGATACTCAACGCTGAGCTAGGTTATATCTCGGGCGCCGCCTGGGGCCCTCCCTAAGGGCCCTCTTAGAAAACGTCGTTGGTCCTGTGAGCTCGCTTCGTAGCATTGTCGAGGCGATGCTCCAGGGCCAACAATCCTGGCTTGCGGTTTCCTCCTTCTATGAGCCGGTCATGGCGCAGAAGGAGGCCGCAGAAAAAGTTAGGGAGGGTTTCTCGCGACTGCTTGAAGCTAGCGTGGAGAACTGGTCGCTGAGAGTCCCACACCCTCGATGCATGCTTTTGCGCTGCATTTGGCCCTTCCCCCGAACAGCCCGCGGACGGTGTCCAAATACATACCCCTGCGTTATCAAAAAAAAAAAAATGATTATATCTCGGGTCAACATTTAGTATGTTTTTCTTGATAAATGTCGTGGGATAGACAAATATAGTGAAAAAGATGACGCTGCAGTCATGTTTCTTTCTATGTCGTCGTCATGGTAACGCGGACGAAGTCTAGCTGGCATAAGTTAGTCTATGCTTCTATACCATCAGCGTGGGCGTAACTACGTTCTAAGTATCACGCTCTTCCTACCACAGCGCGAGGCACATGGGAGGAGCGTGGTTTTAGTTGAGTATTGAGCTGGTAGGTAGGATTGGTTCGAGTCTAGACACAAGCCGGTCGATTACTGTTTGGCAGCCCCTAGGGGATTGCCTCCATAATCGACTATGGTCTAATCCCTAGCAAAAGGACTCGGTATTGTGCGAAATGCATTTTTATAAAGAGGCAAGATTTGTTCTTTTTTGTATGTTTGTAACGAATAAACTAAAAACTACTAAACCGATTTCAAAAATTCTTTCATCATTAGATTGCTATATTATCCCTGAGTAACATAGGCTGTATTTATTACTAGAAAAGAAATAGGAATCCCTACTAAAACTTCAATAATGTAACCCAAGGTGTTAAAAAAATTGCCCAAAAACCACCCGTGCGAAGCCGGGACGGGCCACTAGTATTGAACAAAAAGCCTCCTATCTTGCAAACGATAATGTACTATTTATTTACATTAAAAGCAAAAGACGTATTACAGCACAGCAGCGTTTAGGCGTCACGACTCATTTAAACGACGCGGTTCAATACCTGGTTGATGATATACGCGATGTATAGTATTATTAGTAATTTTCATGGTTGTTCGTCATTTTAGCAAAAATAAATGAATAAATAATAGGCAGACAAACACTCATATTGTGTATTTATTTATTTATATTAATTCATTAACAAAAACATTTGTGTCTTAATATAAATCGTAGTCATAATTAACATTATAAAAATTTCAAATTTACAATAATAATATTATTAATTTTACAAAAAATATGTCAATAGGAAGGCATTTTTATATAATCATATTATTATTTAAGTACAAAAATAATCGTCAACTGAATAATACTTGTATATGTATCCCTATATGTATTCCCAAGCTAAGCAAGCTACGCTTGTGTTATGGGTAATATACAACGGACCATTTTGGGGCTGGTCCCTGACACCCAGACCATACATAGTAAATAACAAAAAGTTCGTTTCCGAAATTTATCATGTCAAGAATCGAACCCGTAGCCTCTGTGTTTCAGCGAGTTTGGCCGGCTAAGACTTAGCCCACTCAACCACAGAGGCCGTCATGGAATGGCCAAAAATGTAATCTTTGGATATTTCATTAAGTCCATCTTATGTTTATGAGTGTTAAGCTACCTATATAATATAACAACAGCCCATGAACGTCTGGCCTTCTACTACTGGAGAACGGACAGTATACCCTGTACGTCTGTCGAAGGCGGTTGGCAAGTTTGAAGAATCGGTTATTTCGATGTGCAGGTTTCATGATGTTGCCTTCACCTTTGTTAGTATGTGGTAATTGTAACAATATGCACATTAGGTCAGATAACTGCCTAAGTGAGTAGTAGTAAGTGTGCGTGTGTGTGTAGTATACAGATAAATCACATAGGAAATATATAGATAAATCAAAGACATATTATATACACATAGACATAAAAGAATGCGTAAATAAGTTAGGTATTGTGATATTAGAAACAAAGAAGGTTAGACTCAAAAATGTTATACATTTATAATTTACATAGTTAATAAGCATAATAATAATAGAATTATGTCAATAAATATTAAGATACACATATATAATATAAGAAAAACAAGGTCCCTGACTACGTTAGTGGAGGACGGGAGCAAGATAGCTCTGTGCAATAAAAAAAACTGCCCAAGTGATGCATACGTTCGGTCCAGGATTCGAACTCGCGTCCTTTGCGTTCGGGACGCACTACGCTACTTACTACTACTTATTATTAGCAATAGCGTAATAACTTATTATTATGAGAAGCTAAAATAAGTATCTACCTATATAAAGGGAAAAAATCAAATTTACTTTATTTCAGAGAATATGTGTACATTGAATACAGAGGTGTTATATTTACAGTAGTTCCCCATAATCCTTTCGTTTATCATGTTTTCAATTTAGAGAAAAAAACAAGTAATTTTTAAATTACATCCATAGACCATTAAATCTCATTAATGCTCTAAGATTACATGTCATAAAAATAAATAATTTATTGCTCAAAAATTAAAATACAATTTATAATCTATCTTTACAAATAAATAAAATTGAAGTGTTTGTTTGTAATGTCAAAATAACAGCTTTTTGCTTAACGCATACGGTACTTATATCAAAAAATCAATTTTAAAATTTGTATCTGTCTGTCTGTTTGTTCTGGCTAATCTCTGAAACGTCTGGACCGTCGTGACTTTCACTGGCAGATAGCTGATGTTATAAAGAGGAACTTAGATTACTTTTATTTTAGAAAAAAAAATTGAAACATCCACGCGTACGCCGCCGCTGTCACCGAGCCGGAAGGCAATTTAAATTCAATTAAATTCCACGCGGACAAAGTCGCGAGTAGCAGCTAGTCATCACTAAAATAATTAATTTGATCGAAGATAAGGTAAGGTAGATATAATATATAGGGTAGTCGCTCTTTTACTATGCGTGGATCTCTACACGCGCTTAGCTTTTTCGTAAAAAATTAATTTCTATCAATTTGTCCTTTCTTTATTCTTCGAATATTTGCAACGAACACAGCCGTTTTAGTATTACCCGTTAGTATTAAATAACAAATGAAGAGCCATTGAAATTAACTATATGTATTAAAGTAGATCATTTAATTCCACCATTTTAAGAGCATATCATTTGAGAATACTTAATGTCTTATATCGTGAATCGTACGTGCAAAACGTAAGGTCCTTTAGCCGCTTTATAGAGTTTATTTGTAGAAGGGCACCTCGAATTTAGAAATAAATTGGCCAAGTGTGCGGCAACCGACGAATTAAGGGTTCCATGAAGGACACGAACGGGCACTGTTCTCGTAATTGGGCTTGTAATACTCCATCTCAAAAACTATTTATTATACTTGACTGGTTTTGTTTAAAGCAATTTTCGTTGCAAGTATATTCTAAGCTCTACTACTTCGGTATTATTGGAGTTTTTGACGTCATACTTCTATTTGTTACATATTTACAAGCTTATATGTTCCTATCTATTGACTTCAATAAAAAAGTTATTTAAGAATATCGTAATGATTTTTTTAGGTATTGTATTATATTGAAAGAAAATTCAACACACGTTTATTTAAATGTGTGTTGAATGAAAGTTGTTGTTGTGTGAAAACCAACACTAATTTTTATTTTTATTGCGTGACTACGTGATTTTGTAACGCCGTATGATATACGTTCTTGTTAAATTTTATGTACATTTTCCATGTTTGCTTGTAGGTAAATGCGTCCATTTGATAGCAAGCGGTGTTACCGTTGCCCATGGACATCTGCAGCACCAAGGGAGCCGATGCATTGCCTACCATGTTGAGACTGTAAATATCTGTTTACGCCCTTTGTGAAGTGCCCCATATAGACCCAATAGTTTTTGAGAAAATTCGTATCGACGCTCGACGCAGACGTATTTTTTAAAATTTACAATGTCTATGCTTTAATATCATTACAAATAATCTTAATGTAAAAAAATATATCTTCCTATTCTGTTTTTTACGATTAATGGAATGGCTTTATTTCCAAATTCTTTCACGGTTTCTCCCGGTAAACTACATAAAGAGTAAAAACCAATAGCAACGGGGACGCATAAAGACATGCATTACAATTCCAAAAGCGTTTTGCGAAAATGGTACGGATCCCTTAAAATCCACTTATTTTAAATGGGTTCACGAGAGCTTAATTTATTAATTAAGTGATAGAAATCGGCCTGGCGTGGGCCCACCCGCTTTTAGCAGGGAGAATAATAGTCTACTCTTAGTACATTGTACATCAAATTATGTATAGTTAATTTGCAAATTCTTAGAGATTGATAGTTAAAATAGTACAAAAAGCGTAAAAAAGTCTTATAAAAGTTCTTAATGAGCACTTTTTCTGTATAGTTAACACTGGCTAGATATAGAAATCGTTTGCATGATTTGTACAACATATTAAACGAAAGTAGACACTTTGTTGGAAAGAAGCAATCACGTAGTCATCAGTGTCACTAACTTTCTTAAATGTAATTTTTCTAACTTGAGATTTCCAGACTATTTTGAAGCTGAACTAAATAATTCCAGTATATCTAAATTCTTATAAATACACTATATTTAGCGAACTAACGAACTGCATAGAGAATAGTTGCAAATGGATTTATGAGACTTCGTTTCGCAATACGCCATGATGAGAACCTCGCTTCAATCCGCAGTAAATCTAGATCCGGCATTATATTTTACACGGAAATATTCCCGTTGACTACTCACCCTAAAAGCAACTGTGACTTCGTTAATTATGTTTATATAATGTGGTTACTAAATCACGCAGTATACAGGGACTTTGCCCTAAATCAGCATGGTCAGTACCGGCTGGAACTATAGTGTAGGGTGTGCAGCGCACACGGGCGCCGAACGCCGCTCGCGATACCTTCGAAAAGCACGAGTCGCTTTGTCTTACATACCAAAATTTGTCATAAGAGAAAATAAAACAACAGTATCTATTTAGTTGTTATTTTAGCATGGTTTATGTGAGAACTTTTGTTCTGAAGCGTACCCTTTGCTTCCCGACATCATTTATAATTGCAACCGAATTTGCGATCACTGGTGAAAATATAACTAATTATTCAATTTTGACCGCGCGCCTACCAGAGGGCGCCAGGGTATTGATTGCATACGAGCGCTATATATGCACTAGAGCCGCCTCTGAGGATGGTATAATAAGAAAAAGCTGGGATCTATATCTAGGCCAATCTCACACTTTACACCGGACCTTACATACAGTGCAGTCTAATAAGGGCAAATTATCTCAATGATTATATTTCCTAAAAGAAAGCAGCTTCGTTACTTGGGAGTAAGTGTGTTCACATAACATGCTAGTTGAGGCTTTATAATCAACGAGTTCCACGTGAAGATACACGAGCGCTGATTCGTGACTGGATTATTTATTATTGTTATTTCGAACGAGATAAATAAAACAAGGAGTTAAGAAGCGGATCAGACAAATAAAATGTTCTAACTTTTACTTGGATGTTTTGAGTTGTTTAATACCGTGATTTGCATGATAAAAGTGTTTCATTGTTTAAAATGAGATATACCAACTCTTGTATTTCGCCCAGAATACTCTCTGTTATTTTTTTTTAAATCTTTATTTAGAAAGGGCTTTGCCGCTTAGCGACCATGTCACCCCATAAAGTACACAAATCCTAAATAACATTTCTACTATAATCTCTAATTAATATGAATTAAAAATAAAATCATATAGTTTGCAAAACATCTTGGCATCTCTTGATAACGGATATGCTAGAATGCTATTGCATTCTCCCACGGCAGATAAATTTCGCTCTCGAAGTAACTCTTTATGATGATCCATTCTCGTGGTGACTTATGGTCTTATTAATATTGAGTTAGAGTAATATTAAAGGATTTTTTAAGGAGCATAAATAAAGAAGCCATCAAACTTACTCTAATTCAATATAAGACAGTTTATATTTTATGAAATAATTTGATGGAGAATGATAATTGTTCATAAAAACTAGAAAAATCTCGTAAAAACGTATTGGTAGAGCTTAAAAAAATAATTTCGATATAGTCCGAATAAGATCTGTTAAGTATTTTTTGAGATGTGCGGTGATTTTGATTGAATATTATTTTTATCTAGCTTTATTGGAGGAAAACGACGTATGACGATGGTCGGTATCTTGTTGGAATGATTCCACCTCCCTGGCAATATAGCAAACCTCTGGTATCGGATGCGACCTGCGTACACACATGACCGCATCCCATTTACCAAATACAGCGAAATTAGTCGGTTAACGTCGGAACCAAGCAATATATAACCCTCAGTGAGAGTCATTTGAGTCATTTGCTATTGAGATGCTTGGCCCGTGGGCTCCTGAGGCTGTGAGCTTTTACAAAGAGCTATCACAACGACTCATCAACTCTTCAGGTGAACGATCAGTTACTTTAGACAACGGATCAGTATGGTAATCCAGCGAGGAAACGTAGCCAGCCTTCTGGGCACCTTACCCATAGAAGACAATGACTTAGCCTCAGTATTCAACTTATAGTCTTAAGGGGGGAGTATAGGTAAAATACAATATGACATTTATAATACTGTTATTTTTTGGGGGATTGGTCCATATACCCGCTACTCTTGTCCAAGGTGGAAAACTGCATCTGTCCAATCAACCTATCGATTTTATCAAGAACTTTAATTTCAAATCAAATCGAGCTGCCCAGATATTCTAAATGAACTTGTCCAAATATATCGCGAGAATGCTCGCTCGTGCGTGAACAGGTGAAGGATTAACAAAACCTTTTGTAAAAGGAGGTTTCAGCTTGAATAAAGTATGAGGGTGTAACATGATGATTTACGATTCGGTTTATTGTTGTCAAAGATTATGTAACGTAAAAACCCTTATCATTTTTTTTGACGGTTTACAATTTTTACATCATTTCGTTTATATGTAATTATGATGGGACTGTTGAACAACCAGCTACAATATAAAATACAAAAAAAAAGTTACAATAAAATTAGGTAATAATATTGAAGCTAACAATATTGTCCACAGAAAAACATTTATAAGATTAGCAATAAAATACAAGAGATACTACAATATTAAGAACAGGCAAAAAGAAGGATAGAAAATTCATATCATATAATAATATTAGAGAAGAAAGATAAATGTTGCAGGGTTGGCGTGTCATGTGAGCCTTATATAGCATCGCTTAAATATCTTTCTTTTACGATAACAAACATCAATCAACATACACCGGCGTAATTATTGGATTCCGCACCTGCATCTAATGTTGACAATTACGGCGTAATTGGATCCGATCGTGTCAACCTGTATCGTGCTGATAGACTGTTAGTCTGACACGGTAATCATCGATTGATTTGACAAAGTTGTGGAAGTTTGACGTATATTGACAACTGGTTAATTGCTATAGTATTTTTAGCCCAGAATACCAACTATGCTAAAATAAAACAGTAAACAAAGCTGTTTTATAGAATTGTAATTTTTAAACATTATGCTATTTCCATACGGCGAATTTTACTTAATATTTATTGTGAGTTCATTCCTGTTATATTTGTTAGTATAGATAAAAGCTTCTAAATAGCATATTATCCAGAAAAAATATATCTCGAAAGTTATTTGTTGAGCGTTATTGAGAATTAAGTTTTAACACCCAAAGTTCATGTAAGCTGTTAGGATAAGTTTACAAGTGATACATGTGGATTGTGGAACCTCTAAAATGATGTGTTTAATTTTATATGATTTAACTGTGGGCATATTGTAGACGTTTTTCAATTGTGCACTACAAAATCTCCATGTCAAGCTGAATATGGAATAGAAATATTTGAGTTGATTTTTTTAGAAACAGATGAATGAAAACGAAGTCCAATGGCACAGTGACCCAAAATATGAGAATACGCGTCATTTCTCAGACCTGAATAGAATGGAGATATGAGAGTTGAATTTTAAGAAAGATACAGCCGATAACTAAATCAGTTGGTTCGGGGACCCAAGGTGCCACAGACTACGAAACGAGAACTCGTCATATTTTCTAGTCCTGTATGGAATGGGGATATTTGACTTGACATCTTAGAAACAGATGAATGAAAACGAAGTCCAATGGTACAGTGACCCAAAGTGTCATGGGCTTTAGGATGAGAATGCGCCACATTTTCGTTCTGAATAGTTTCCTGCTAATTATGGGTCTGATGCTCACACAGCTTTGAGCATACGTTTTTCTAGAGATATTTTGGAAGGTCCACCGGATGCCGACCACCTGATCGTTACTTTCTCCTATCGGTTTTAAGATAAATGATATGTAGATACAATTTGGTTGAGGCTTCTGTAACATGAGCCTGTTTGCGCCCTATGCCTTCTAGATTTAAAACTTGAATACTTGATACTGGTTAGACAATATATAATATCTGTGGGATAGATCAAACCATCACAGATCCATCGACTACGAGTCCGAATGAGTTTAAACATTCGAATTTCTCATTCGTTGTTTCCTGCTCGTCGAGTATGGACATAAATATTACGACAGACGATTTAAATAAATTATTATGATAATACGATACACATTCAGCGAGATGGAGAAAGAATACAATTTCCTGCGCCCGGGCGGCCTGTCGTAAGAGGCAAAAAAACAACCCACAGCCAGGTGGTAGGGTATCTGCCAGTCTGGATGGCAACCACTCCTCGTCTAGAGTATGTCGCCATAGCAACCTTGAGTTGTGTTCCGGCATTAGTGGCCAGGTTCCTGACTCCCAAGAGAGCAGCAGCGCATTTGTAACGCCTTTGGTGTTGCAGATGTCCATAGGCGATGGTAACCGCTTACCATTACGTGGGCCGTCTGCCTGTCTGCTGAACTCATGCAATAAAAAAAGTAATACTCTGTTTACAACAGGACTTTTCATTTTCCCTCTGTCCGGCAACCGCTTCGATCCTCCGCATCACTTCCACTGTATTTCTCTACTTGTAGGCCTTACGTTCTCTATTAAATATTATTTGAATATGCGGTTGTGTTCTGGATTTAATATCTAATATTCGTGCCGAAAATGAAAAATCCAGTTTGCGTTCAGAGCTGCCTAATCGAATAAATTTTTTTCTTCTCAACTTTATCCGGTCTCACATTATTATGAGATCATTGACTACCGTCACAACAACCATAATTATCGTCCATCACAACATAGCATTTCATGAGTTTTGAAAGCGACTTGGTAGATGTATTATGGTTACACAGCTGTTGTTTACATAGCCAGACATATTATATATACATATATTTTCCATCTGTATCCTATAAGGTAGACAAAGGCTTAGAAATCTTAATTTTCTGCGATCTTAGCATATACCGTGCAAGGCCATGATTATATAAAAACCAAAGCAGATTAAATATTTGAAATGCATTAGTCACACACTATTTGTGAGTTAATGTGATCTTTAATAGTATCTAATGTGTATATTGCATGGCTTCACTTTTATCAGTAACAGATATCATAAATTATTGCTGTGCACGGCGGTCTTGGCTACATCAAAATATCTTATATTTTTATGACGGCAAACAAATGACGTCAATACAGTGTTTTAGCTATTTTTAGCGTTATGGCAATTTTGCGAACTTTTATTAAAGTTAGTATTCATTTGTAGGTCTTGATTACTTTTTATTTTTAAATTTATGTAAGATTTTATTTAAATGTTTCGCAGTTTATGAATACAGAGTTGGTTCGTAATAACAACGAAGTGATGTTTTGCAAGTCAGATTTATTTAAAAATCGTGTTCGTTATCTTTAGAAGTGAACAGAATATTACTTCTTACACCCAATTCCTTCTTTAAAATTGTTAATATTTAACAACTACTGTTGATCAGTTTAATAAAATGTATAATAATAATAATAATAATAAAAGCTTTTTTTCCTTACACCATTACAATACTTCCTTATACCATTTTATCCGTGCAGGAACGGAGAAAGAATACAATTTCCTGCGGCCGGGCGGCCTGTCGTAAGAGGCGACTAAACAACCCACAGCCAGGTGGTAGGGTATTTGCTCGGCTGGATGGCGACCACCCCTAGTCTAGAGTATGTCGCCATAACAACCTTGTGTTGTGTTCCGGCATCAGTGACTAGGTTCCAGTCTCCTTTAAGAGAGCAGCAGCGCATTTGTAACACCTTTGGTGTTGCAAATGTCCATAGGCGACGGTAACCACTTTCCATCAAGTGGGCCGTCTGCCTGTCTGCTGAACTCTTGCAATAAAAAAAAACAATATGATAGTTTAATGTGTTAGATTGTTAATATTTTCATTCATTTATTATCTTCCATACACACCCTCTCACACTCAGTCACATACACTCTTGCCAATACACACAGAGAGACACTTAAAACACTTTTTCTTCTTATTTATTTTTTCTTTTCTTTATAATTTATACTTAGTTTTTTGATTCTTTCCATTTGTTTATTTTTTCCTTTTTAATTTAGATTATATTAACTTTGTTTATCTTTGTATAAGAACTATTCAGCAGCTATTCATTTATGTGTTACATTATGGTCAAATTCAATGGGAAGGTGCTGAGGCCGAAGATACAAGATTATTCTTAGTTTCGGTATCTGTCACAAACATATTTATGCTGTACTACATATAAAATTTTTGTTATGCTACCTAGCTGTTTTTTGTTACTGAAAATAAAGTTTATTATTATTATTCGTTTACTTATTCTAAGTTGGTCAATTTTTGATGTCTTAAGCTATAGTGCTGGTATTAGGGCCGCCTTGGCGGTATAAACCTCCTCCAAAGATGTCCACTGTAGTCTGTCTCGTGCGACTGTAGTGACTCCACCTTTGGCCTGCCTCTTTTTGTTTTGCTATCTATCGGGGACTAATTTGTGCCTTCCTTTGGCCGTCTTTTGTTTTCTGTCCTTTATATAGATCCTGCCCATTTCCATTTGTCATCGGCCATGACTGGCATCCGTATGTAAGAAAAGGGATCAAACACATTTCCATGGCTTTCGTTTTGAGTTTCACTAGTAGATTATTTTGAAATCTCTTTCATTGATCAGTATTTGTTCCAAGTAGCTTTAGTTCTTCTGTTTAATTCCTTGTCTATGCTATTTTCGAATGATATTATTTCACCTAGGTATGCATATTGATCGATGTATTCTAAAGGTGTGTTATCTAAATAGAAATGTATACATTTTTGAAAATAATTATCAAAAACTTTCGTGAATAAACACAGGCTAATGGATGGTTTTTCGATGATAACAGATCGTGATTAAGTAGTAAGATCATATACTTTAATCATGATATAGTCCATTAATGTCCTATTGTCATGGGCATGTCATGTTACTCCGTGCAGGAAAGAAAAAAAGTATACTAATTCCTGCGGCCGGCCTGTCTTAAGACATTTGCCCGACGACTGGACTACCACTCCTGGTCTAGAGTATGCCGTCATAACAACTTTGAGTTGTGTTTCATATTATTTTTATATTTTTTTCTTTAATTTTGTTTAACGTTTCGTTTTGTTTTTTTTTTCTTCTATCAATATGGATTCCTAATAATAATGTATTATGACACGCAAAATTTCCTTCTCTTTTAGTTAATATTATTTAAAGAACAGTTTTTATAAAATACTGGTTTCTGCCCGCGAATCCGTCCGTGTGGAATAGTTACTTTGGGCTAACGCTAACTTTAACCCGCGAATTTGATTACGAAGATGGTGCCCCAGGTGCCCTCCTCCCCCCCTTCCACGACTGCCCGCCGGCCTTGCACATCATAAATGCGCGCAGTACATAAACATTATTTTTCTGCGCTGTTATTTTCAAAATGCGATATCTTCTAAGATATTCATTGAAATCGAATGATGTAAATGGCGATTTGGTTTTAAATTAAATACTTGTGATGAATAACGTATTTACTTGAAAAAGGATTAATATCATGTTTATAAAAACACCTTCGCCAATAATGCATTATTTTAGAACAAATTTGGTTAGTATAAAAAAGGTTATAGTGAGCCAATCTTAAAAGATAGACATATGCTGTCGCGGACTTTTTTTAGAACTTTAAGGGGGAACAATTCTGTCACACATGATTTTTGCGAAACTTTAACCGTTTACGCAGCGCACGCAGCGGAAAATCTCAAAAGGAATAAAAAAACCCCGATTTTGAAACATTCTTCATTGGTACTCCGCTCCCATTGATCTTAGCGTGATGATATATAGCCTATAGCCTTCCTTGATAAAAAGGCTATCTAACACTGAAAGAATTTTTTAAATCAGACCAGAAGTTCCTTAGATTAGCGCGTTCAAACAAACAAACAAACTCTTCAGCTTTATATATTAGTATAGATGTTTATTTTAGCCACCTCACACAACAATTGTGCAGCGACGTATTTTAGTGTGATATCAAACTAAGCAGTTTAAATTCAACTCCGAGAATTCCACGACGATATTTGCACTCTCCTAAATATCGCCATTTTCAGACTCTGGTATTTGCAGGTGTGAGTGCAACGAACGGCTTATTGGTGAGTGATATTCTCAACTCTAGTTTAGATATAAAGTTGGAGATAGTATTTCAAAATGGTTTGGTTTTTGTCCATATTAAAGTAGTTGTGCAACTAAAACTTCTGCATTCGTTAAGACGCGAGTTAACTTGCCAAATTAGTGAGATAAGCGCTTATCATAGTTTGGATAGACAGCTACTTAATTGACAATTTATTAGCCTTATTCTATAATATTATAAAATTCCAAAACCATGCCGTGTATTTAGATTAAAGCTATTTAAAAAAAAACAACTGGGATAGATCATAGAAACGATAGAGAATACGATGTAATTTTTTTTAGATTTCCTTTCTGTTTGTCGGTTTGTTCGGGATTCACGTAACGTCACGTAAACTACTGGGCCGATTTCGACGCGGTTTTCACTGATTGACATCAAATTCTTTTTATCCCGGGAATCCCACGGGAATTTTCCCGGGAGCGGGTTTTACTTGTTCGGGTGCATAAAAATTAGCTTATTCCGACACAGTTTTCACTAAACGATAGCTTACATTCCTTTTTAAATGCTACGGTTCTTTGTGTCCCGGGAATCTCACGGGATTTCCAAGTCAAGCGTAGACGAAGTCGCGGGCGTATCCTAGATTTAAATATTATAATTAAAATATACCATATATATAAGGCCTAGAAATAAGTTTATAGAAATAAACTAATTAAATATTGTACTAGAAAATTGTTGTTCAAACGATGATAAGGACTTCACTCGCTTATGTCGCAAGTTAACTAATTACTTGACTAATGTAAATGTAAATCACACTTAATGCGGATTTGAAAGTTGGGTAGTATAATTCTTTTTTATTTTTTTATTGCTGGAGTTCAGCAGACAGTCAGACGGAATATAGACCAACTTAGGTATTATAATTATTATAGTATTAAATCCCGGTTGCGTTCGGTGCGCTTTGCTTCAGAGCCAGGAGTCTAATATTGCACTGTTACGTCTCTACTTCGCAAGGCCTTTAGCGTCCCTTATTGTAAGAGGACTAGGATGAATATATTATTTTTTGTCAAGCCAGCATTTCTTGGGCTTCTTCTACCAAGACCTGACGGAGGTGGTATGACTAAGCATCTTATTCCCACATAATTTATAAGGGACTTTCTTGCAAATTGTCTGATAATATGTTACGGACATAAAGGCTGCGTAATAACTTAGGCATGATACCGTTACAACCTAGTGCCGACAAAGTGGATTCACACATGCGTTCCATAAAAACTTTATTACCTTCTGGCACTTGGACTTCTTTTGGTTACTTATTGATTGGTTATTATGAAAAGCAGCCTATTGTACTCGTTTATGGCCGTTTGCAGCATAATTAGGCAGGTGTGCAGATTACAATTTCTGGGAAATTGGGTGTTCGCGGCCAGGTAGACATATTGTACCGTGCAGTATAAAGCAATGCCTCAATGGAGGGATGGGCAATCAAGTGAGGAAAGACGTGTGTACATTCGATAAGCTATATAGTAACGGACTTTGCGCGTGTTATTGAATCGTGCATTACGTTTGTACTGGTTGTGGCCAGTTATATTTGTACCTGTGTTATACGTGTTTGTATAGTTCTAAATAAACTCTATAGTAATTCTAACGGCATTTTGATTCGAGTCTCGCACTAGTAACAATATAATAAAACGAAGGGTAAGGATAAAGTCAAATTCATTTTACAAAAACAAGAGTATTATACAAAAAAATCTATTATTTTCGATTAAAAGGTTTTTCACGGTTCTTTAGCTTAATGTAAAATCTGTGGACATGTGTCACGTTACTTACGTTTACGGAACCCTCAGTGTACATAGGAGCTCACGCACATATCTGATTTTCAAATTTAATTTATTTGAAACAGAAAATAGATGGGTACATTACGCCACCGGTTAGCTTTACCTCCTATATGTGCATGTTGTAAAAATTACCATACCTACCTATATTTTCAAAGTATTTTCAGCAAACATGTCAAGGTTTCTGTATATTTTACTATTATATTATTATATAGCTTATAACAATCTTTCAGATGTACGTATACCACATATAAATAGATATTTTCTTAAACATAAACACTCGCTTTTTGTCTTTTAGCTTTTTATCTACTCACATCTTATTTTTATTTACACGACACCTAATCATAAATGACTGTTTTTTTATTGCTTTACATTCTCCGAAACGGTTCCACGGATTTCAATGTAAAGCTTAAAACCAGGAGGTTACCTTAAGACCTTTTTAACTACATATATTAGCCGCGGTGCGAATGTCAGGCTTTGCCCTTGCCTTTCCCTCCCTTGCCAAGAATAAAAATTAATTTCTATATTATAATAATAAAATTACGTTTTAACGGTTTTCAGCGCGATAAACTATTTGACTTTTGTTATTCCGACGTTTTGGCTACTTTTCAGAAGACAAAGATGTCAAGTGTCAACAAGTATTGTTAAAGCTTTATTTCGTTATATTGTTAAAATTATATATATAAACGTTAAAACGTAGTTTTATTATGTACACAAGTGGCGAAAATTTTAAAAAATATTCTATATTATTTACTGTTGGCAAAACATAAACATCAATTTCATTCTTGTAGTAATAAGATCTAAATATGGCTTGAAACACGCAAGTCATAATTTTTGTGCATGGCGAATCTCCAGAAAGCTGCATGAGCCGTATTTGTGAACAATATTGCTACCTATACATTTATGGTATAATAAATGTTATTTAATTATTTTTATAAAGAGCAGATTTGGCATGCTATGTGTAGGGCTGCAACTCCTAGGTCTCTGCGCTCGGGTGTCACGCACCTCTTGCACCTCCGGATAAATGTACAGATTCAGAAGATGTGAATACAAAGTCTAAGTGCTGAACAAACAAGTAGTAAAAAACTAATATAATTTTTTTGTTGTTTTTGTTTTAAGACAAATTCCGCTGAACAGACGTACGGAATATTTGTTCTCTTTGTTTGTTTACCTTCAGAAGTAAACCACTCAAGGTGGGATAAAACTTTCAATATTGTGTGCATAGTTTGCGAAAGTTGTTTATGGGAACGGATGTTCACTAACATAATTTAACTTCCTCTGTTTTTATTATGACTTAGGATGTGCATAGAGATTTTCTTTTGTTTTTAATATAGCTCCGCACGGTTCGTGCATTTAGCAATATAAGTAGTAATTTTCAAATACTGAATCTTTGGATATTCCTGACAGAATACGAAAGTTTGGATTTATGTTTTTTCTGGGAATTTGAATGGTTGAAATTTACTGTGCAGTTCTATTTACAAAATACTATTGTCATGATTAAGGAATGATTAAAATAAACAATAGTTATTGACTGCAAGAATTGTGTTTGTGTTGAAAATTTAATGTGTGTGTAGTGCCTAGTTTTTATGCACCCGAACAACTACAATCCGCTCCCGGAAAAATTCTCGCGGGTAAAAAGAATTTGCTGTCGATCAGCGAAAACCGCATTGAAATCGGCCTAGTAGTTTTCACGTGAATCCCGAACAAACAGACACACCGACAAACAGACAAGAAATCTAAAAAATTGCATTGTGTTCTTCATTGCTTGTTGTAGTGTATTTCACTTGTTTTCTTTAAAAAGTTTCTATTTACGGACACGGTATTATTATTATTAAAATGTTATAATATTATAGACAAGATGAAAAAGACGCATAGGTTTGATAATTTTGGAGTCGTAGTAGTCGTTATAGTCTTATCTAACTTGGAATTCAATTAAGATCTCGATATATTTTTACACATAGCAAAACACGTGTAAAACAAATATTCTAACGTCCATTCATCACACGGTAATATATAAATAACATTATTCTAAATTTAAATACATACAATAAACTTTTAGCAGTATAAATTGAGTTGTTGCTATAGCTGAGAAGTGAGAGATTTCCCGCCAGTTTTCCCCGAGGTGTCGAATGCTGCAGACGCGCGCTGTGTGACGTCACGTAACTTGCGAAACCGCGCAAAAACGTGGGATATCGTTTAATAATAAAAAACAGCCCATTAAAAAATAAATAGTAGACGTTGACACAACCCAAAAATTTAATTAAAAAAAAAATACTGCCAGTGAACCAAAGTTGTAGAACAATGAGATTTGAATTTGGATTATTTTTGCAATTAATTAGATTGTTTTTTTAAACGAGTGAATGGTTTTACGATTTGGTATTATTGGGAAATAATAATTTTAACATTATAATAAGTTTGTTTTAGTGGAAGTGGGATTTTACTTGATTATTGTAGTTTTGTAAAATTGGTCTTAGAATTCAGCAAGAAAACATTGAGTGATGCCAATATTATTATTTGTGGTAAGTAACTGTATACACATTAAAATACCTCTGTATTTTAAAGAATACTTCTGATAGTATATTATTTTTGTAGCTTTTTTTTAATAACATCCCATAAACGTCCCACTGCTGGGCTTGGGCCTCCCATTTATATCCATGTGCAGGAATTATCAAGTTGTTTCCTTCACCGTTGGCATGTGGAATGCATGTATGGAATGTAATTGTAAGAATGAATTTCGATTTTCCATTCGAACCCGCGCCCTTTGTCTTTAAGACGCGAGTGCTTTAACCACTAAGCTGATGATTTGTATAAATTATTACAAAGTCTGTTAAAGGCATATAGTTAAAGGGCAAAAAAAATTGTGAATATTAAATTAGAATTACCTTTTGACCAGATTTCATAGCATTGGGAAAAACCGTTAACGGAGTAGTGAAAATGAGTAGTCTGGGTGGAAAAAATAAATAAATCAAGATGCAGATTGCTTGGTTCGGACGAGCTTATCAAATTCCAATGTCGTACTAATAAGCCTTGTCAGGATATCAGGATAAAGTTACAAAACTATTGTATTGTTGTTGGTCTTTATACGTAATGAGAAATTTCAAATTAATTAGACGTCTGAAGTGAGTAAAAATGACGTTTCAGATGGTTCATTTCTGTCTTCCAATTGGGATGTATCAACTAAAGTGATCCATAGAATTATAAACTTGAATCATTCAATCTTATTGAATACCGTCGTGTCATTTCAGCGTGTCTTTCAACTAAATTGATTCAATTTATTTGCTTCGTCTAATTATTAGCATTCGGTACAAACTACATTCATTGTCATTGATTCAGGGTGGTTTTCAATACATCTGGAACCTAGATATATTTTTATGTTCGCGCATGTCATTTTTTATTGACCGATTTTAATAATTCTTTTCGCGTTGATATCCATATAATATATAATACGAAGGCAATCCTATTCTAATCTTATTGGTATCGGAACTTGGATCTAGAAGATACAAACATTTAACTATTTAATGATAAACATTATGAACATAGGAGAGATGTCACGTGACAAAAAGCATGTTAAACTACAAGATACAATGTAAAGGTAAAAAAAGAGATGGTTGGATTGTGTTAAGGATGATATGTAGTGTTACAAAGGACGTATGTCAGAATAGAGTAGTGTGGAACGAAAAGACATATTGTGCCGACCCGAAATAATTGGCATAAGGTGAAAGAGAAAAAAAATTATGAACGTGTAGATGTCGACTAAGACTGCTATAAAGCTTTCTTCTTTCATAATGCAATACAAAAAAACACACACACACACACATATATATATATATATATATATATATATATATATATATACATATGTGTTGGTATATATACATGTATCTTGGTATATAATAAATTCAAAATATTCCACTGATACTTATGAATATAGCAATATAATAGACAGAGTAAAACAGATTAATCAATTTTAAATAAAACAAACGTATCTGTACTATTATGTCTAAATTTTTATATATTAATACATAACACATTACTAATACAAAAATAAATAAATAAAACCTATCAAGTTACACAATGAAACTTCCACGAAATCTAGATCCTTGTTTCTTTTGGTACAAAGGAACTTGTAACTTACATGTACATAAATAAAAAGTACCTGCAATTTTAGTATTTGTGCTTTTTATCTCGTTATAAAATACAACTTATTTTCTATAACTTATTTTCATAGTTTTTATCCGTGCAGGAACGGAGAAAGAATACAATTTCCTGCGGCCGGGCGGCCTATCGTAAGAGGCGACAAAACAGCCCACAGCCAGATGTAAGGGCATTTGCCCGACTGGTTGGCTACCACCCCTGGTCTAAAGTATGTCGCCATAACAAACTTGAGTTGTGTTCCGGCATTAGTAACCAGGTTCCAGTCTGCGTTGAGAGAGCAGCAGCGCATTTGTAGCACTGTCGGTGTTGCAAATGTCCACAGGCGATGGTAACCGCTTTCCATCGAGTGGGCCGTCTGCCTGTCTGCTGAACTCCTGCAATAAAAAAAAACTTATAAATGGTCTCATAGTTTAAATGAATAGTAAAAATTCTTTTATGAGAAATAAAGTTCTTTGACCCGATAATCAGCTTCAAGTTACCATGGTTTTCTCATTCCCAAAGCACCCTGAAGAAGATCTATCGACCATTTAAAATTGTAAATCATATAATTTTTTAAAGAACACCGCCAATAATAATGAGAAATCTATACATACATACATATAATAAAATTGTAGAGGTCAAATTTCTGTACAATGAAAAAGATGATAGTTAAAAAACCGCACCACGTGGACGAAGTCGCGGGCATCAGCTAGTATCAAATAAATTACAGAAGTACCTAAAGAAGTAAATGTTTTATTCTACAATTTAATACTTATTGTTGTTTTATATAATTGTGAAGTCGTTGCTAAGCAAAACGGACATTTTAAGTTAATCTCTTAGTTTTTATTTTGTGTTTTATTTAAGTGGTAGTAGTATTCGCCACAATGGCAGGCAAAGGAATAATAGTCCAACAACCAATTCTGATGAATTTAAAGTCTTTGTATTGCTCAGCTGAATTGTAGGTCTTCAAACGACCCCGTTCAAAGGAGTTCTTGTGAAAACTCGAAAGGCTACATTTGACTATACAGTTCACATTTCTCACATATACACACATAATTACTACTCAAAGACTATCAATATCCTACAACTATTGTTCATTTTAGAGTAATTTTACACATTTTTAGAAAAATAAAACTGCACAGTACAATGTCCACTTGCAGTTCCCGTCAAAAACTCGTGTTTTATTTAAATTAGGTTGTTTTTAAAGTTATTTATTCCTTTATTATATCTACCTATATATACAATGTCTCACGGTTTACATATTTAACGAATTTTACAATGAATTAAAAATCCCACGCTGTCTACTTTATTATATTTTGTGATTTAGTAAAACTTATTATCAAAAAACTTTTTTAACAAAAACAAAACCAACTTCAGACTAAAAACCAAAAAATAAATATTTAACCGACTTCCTTCTACAACATCTTGAAGTCGGTGCCAAGTAAAACATAAAAGAACAATAAAAAAATTACAAAATATAGTATTTTTATTGTTTTTCTTGATACCGACTTCAAGATATTGTAGAAAGAGGTCAGTTAAATATTTATTTTGTGGGATTTACTGTGAAGTCGGTTTTGTCTTTGTTAAATAAGTTTTATTTTTTACTTTTTAGTTACGCAAATACCTCAATAACTTTAGAAATAGCATATTCAGCACCTTTAGAAATTGTACAACTGGCACGCCTATACAAATTTGTCATCTCACTTTTCGGTGTATATGCTCTTTAACAAGGGTTGCTTTCGATTTCCTTGCGATTCACAAATTAGATCCTGACTTGGTGATTATGGGACCATCTCGGAAGTAAAAAAAAAAAACAATTTGAAAATCGATTCACTATTGACGGAGAAGCCGCATAACATCCCTAAAAGAATTAAGCGCCTGTAGAAAATGTAATACAGGCACGCATATACAAGTTT
Organism: Dendrolimus houi; assembly: GCA_039645545.1. Lineage (NCBI taxonomy): Eukaryota > Metazoa > Arthropoda > Insecta > Lepidoptera > Lasiocampidae > Dendrolimus > Dendrolimus houi. Next base: position 6,874,035 of record CM077121.1, on the reverse strand, counting down.
TTTTTGAAAAATGTAGGCTCCGGCGTTTTTCAATAAGGGTTACTCTCGATTTCTCTGGGATCCACTCATCAGATCCTGACTTGGTAACCATGAAACAGCCTCGGGAGTATACATGCTTACTAATAAAGAAAAAAAATTCAAAATCGATCCACAATTGACAGAGAAATCGCATAACGTGCAAATAAAAAGTTAAACGCCTGTAGAAAATATAATATCTAGACGCGGATACAAGTATTTTTCTATGAATTTAGGCGCACGGAGTTCTTTAATAAGGGTTATTTTCGATTTCGCTAAGATTCGATCCACTCATCAGATCCTGACTTGGTGACCATAGAACTATCTCGGACGTATACGTTTACGAGTATAGAAAAAATTGAGAATCGGTTTAAAACTGACGGAGATATCGTGTTACGAAGAAGTTGGTTAACATTTTTTGTGAATTTCTCTAATTCCTTGGAATCCATTCATCACATCCTGATATGGTGACAATGGGACCAATTCGGGAGTATAACATTTCGATTAAAAGAAAAATTTTGAAAACTCGTTCACAATTGTCGGAGAAATCGAGTACAACATACAAAAAACATACAGACGAATTGAGAACCTCTTCTTTTTTAAAATCGGTTAAAAAGTTGGTATTTGCCAAACATACAAATAAAAACATTTTTTATATGTAATTTGAAGTTTTTAGACCAGCAGCTGGCCAGCAATAAACAGATTGCTTGAAAAATAAATTTGGTAAGTACTTGGCAGTCCGCGTACAACTAAAGGTTAAATAAATAAAATACCCCATATATCAAAAGCTATCTAACGGATATTATCCAAACCAATTTACATTGAATTATTTATGGTGCTCTACAATTTTGACTTTTTACAGAATTTTCCACCTCGTAGTTTAAAAGTTAAAGAATGATAGACTTTTAAAGATTATCAGTGTTAATTTCTCGTTACCTATTTGACTTCATTAAAAAATCATTAAAGAATATTGCTGTGTTTTCAAGATTTGACTTATGGTTACCCTTAACCTATGTTGTACACCGAAAAAAGTTACATTTTTTATTGCTGATGTAGAACACATAGATTGACAACCCACCCGCCGTTTTTGTATTTTTTTATTGCATGAGTTCAGCAGACAGATAGACGGCCCATTTGATGGAAAGCAGTTACCATCGCCTATGGACATTTGCAACACCAAAGGTGCTACAAATGCACTGCTGCTCTCTAATGCCGGAACACAACTCAAGGTTGTTATGGCAACATACTATAGACCAGGGGTGGTAGCCATCCAGTCGGGCAAATGCCCTAGCACCTGGCCTTGGGTTATTTTGTCGCCTCTTACAACAAGCTGCCCGGCCGCAGGAAATTGTATTCTTTCTCCGTTCCTGCACAGATCACCTGATGTAATGTGGCTATCGTCGCCTTTGGACATTTAAAACACCAAAAGTGTTACCAACATGCTGCCGGTATCGAAAGAGAGACTGGAACTTGACCACTAATGCCGGAGTACAACTCAAGGTTGTTATGGTAGTATACTCGGGACCAGTCAGTCATCTACACGGGCTGATGCCCTACAATCTGGCTGTGGGTTGTTCAATTGCTTTGTCTCGTATTACAACAGGCTATCCAGCCGCAAGAATTAGTATTGTATCTCTGTTGCTGTATGAATGACGGCCAACCCGATTTTTTAAAATTTTCGTTATTTCTCTACGTTAACATTGAAGTACCATACAAACTACATTTTTCAGTAAAAACACTCGTGTAGACGTAAGTAGTTTCCGAGAAAAATGACTGACATACAAAAACAGACACGACGATTTTCGTTTGTCCGCCACTACGTTTATTTTATAAGTCCTATATCATCTATGAATTTCATAAATCTATGTGCCTTATTGGTAACAATATTCATCGGTAAGTTTGTAGCAGTAGAAAAATAAATATAGCACTTATACACTGGCGACCTCTGGTAGGCGCGCGATTAAAATGGAATGATTACAGTTATATTTTCACCAGTGAACAGAATTCGGGTGCAAATGGTGCAATTTTAAATGATATCTGGAAGCAATAAGTACAGGTTCAGAACAAAATCTCTCATATAAACCCTACCAAAATAGCAACTGCAAAGTATTGTTGTTTTATACTCCCAAGTTGGCCTGTACTGATAAGTAAGACAAATATATGTTAACGAAGCATTTGTTTCTCCTTACTTTTGTCTATGAGAGTTCTTGTTCTGAGCAAAAAGTAGTTTTTAACAAGAAAGAAGTTACAATAATAATGCGACCCTACGTCAATATAATCTTTAATTATCTGTTCTAAGGCTGATTTCACGTTGGAACAAAAGTTATTGTATAGAGTATTGGAGGCGCTAGTGGTGCGCCTTGCTTTGCTACCGCGTCCATGTCCATGACACGGGCGCAGGGTCTTTGAAAGAGCCGGCGCCGTGAGCGACGAATGCATTTCGGAGGTGTCGGAAGCGGCGTTCGACGCCACCTATGATCCGGTGCCCCTATGTGCTGCACACGCTGCACACCTTAGGTAAAGCCGGCACTGTATAGGACGAATTTAAAAAAGTGCCTTAGAACAATATTAGCTCAGGAGAATAGTCTTTCGTTTTTGCAAAAAATGGCTATGGAACTCATAACTAAAGACAATCTCAGAGAGGTAGTGTCCACTGTCCAAACGTCATCGAGTAATCCACATGAAACGCGCTTTATTCTAAGGCTTGATTAATGGTGCCAGAGCTATCATGACCATGCGTTTTAATTGTACAAGGAAAATCCCATTTCGCATTCCGGCCGTGTTCCATATATTATCTGGATGTACACAATAAAGTCTGGCCTCTCTTGTCATTTCAATATCAAGGTTGTGTTATAGATCATTTGTTCATAATGGGGTTATTGTTTCCATAGAAAGTGGGATATGATAATTGACCTTCGTAATAATTTAATGATTTTCAACATTGTTTAGTACAAAATATTTAGTTTTTAAAATGAAAAGGTAGTTAAAAAACATTCCCTAAAATGACTTGTCAAATATTATTGTAATAAAAATTATCTCTTAATGTTTTAACTTATAAATTATTGATGGCGCTGTGCAATAATTGAGGTCACAAACGTTTACCGAAACATACAAAGAATATATACAAACTACAACAGATGGGCCTAGGCCTGCGAGGAATAACATTAGTCTCGCCGGAAGATCTTCCTTTAAGAAGGAGGAGCATTCCATCTCGCTCCTCCACCCTAGTCGGGACATCCCTTCAAACTTATTTGAAAGCGGGTCCTTCTGACACAAATATATCAATCAATCATTATATTGTTACGAGCTACAGGACTCGAATTAAAAATGCCGTTGGAACTACTATAGAATTTATTAGAACTGTACAAACACGTATAAAACAAATACAAATAAAACTGGATGCAACCAGTTCACACTGCACGATTCAATGCAATTCGACACGCGTAAAGTCCCGGCGTCTATATCGCTAATTGAGAGTACTACAAACTTACTCGTCGCGTAGTCGTCGCTTGACTGCCCGCCTCTCCATTCGGGCATCGTCTTATACTAACTACACAGTACAAAAAAGATTGACCGCGCGTACTGAGTTTCCGAAAAATAGTAATTTGCACACCTGCGAACGGCTAACAAAGTCGAAAACAATAACAATAAGGATTAGTTCGACGCTAATGATGGTTATAAAACATGTAAAAAAACAATAGCATGTTTTTCTTAATTACAAATTCAAAACACAAAAGAATTCCTTAATCCGTCGGGGAAGACTATAGACTGCGCTTACAACAGGCAGCTGTGCGCTTATCTTTGACGCCATGTAACAATATCATATCAATACTTATAATACAAGATCCCAAAACCTTTGTATCCGTTTTAGAAACATATAATCTTTTTTTTTTAAATTTTACTTAAATATTTGCAATTTAATATGAAGGGGTCCGTAGCGATAAAGAAAGTCAATTGTTTGGTTCTTGTTACTTGGTTACGAAATCCAAAAATAAAACAATCAAAAATGCCTCTCATCTCACCAAGTACTTAATGGGTGTGATTCAAATTAATTCTGCTTGAAAGTATTTTTTATGTTGTCTACCACCATGAATTTGACAGTTTTCCACTTTGTAGTCCAAAGTAAGAATTGCATACACATACAAAAAATTTCAGCCCTTGGTTATAATTCGATTGAAGGCGCCCGGCAACCGACCAGCACTAGTAACACCTTGCTCGCAAGTTGTCCATACGCAGACGGCGAGTGAACCGTAACAATCCGCTGCTAGGAGAGATTCACGTGCTTAGAACGTCTATACGTCTACACGGTAGACGTATAGACGTTCTAAGAAAAACTCCGCCTTATATGTATATTAAACAAGTAGTAGTATTTCTAAAAGACAATCCCGAATTGTTCCTTGGACATCACGAACTGAGAACACGGCAACGTAGGGTGAAAACAGATGATTATTGTTCCCCAGTTGCAAATTTTCATTACAAAGAAATTCAAATTATATGTTGGTAAAGATTTTTAACAAACTTTCCGAAGACTTTAAATAGATATTTTATGGACTGATGCCCATAAATATATTCAAACAAAGACTATACAAATGACTGTTGGATAATTTTTTTACTCCGTAAACGAATTTTTAACCGACTTTAAAAAGGAGGAGGTTCTCAATACGAATGTTCTTTTTTTGTATGTTCGTTGCTTGATTTCTCCGTCAATTGTGGACCAATTTTCAAAAAAATTCTATTAATCGAAACGGTATACTCCCTAATTGATCCCATTGTCACCATGTCAGAATCTGATGAGTAGATTTCAAGGAATTAGAGAAATTCATGAAAATTATTAACCGACTTCTTTATTAAACGATATTTTCGTCAATTGTGAACCGATTTTCAAATATTTTTTTCGTATTAAGTATACTCCCGCCGTGGTCCCGTGGTCACCAAGTCAGGACAAGGGAATCAGATAAAGAGATAAGGTAGAGGGGTTAGACAGGAGAGATGGGATAGAAGGGATAGGGTGATATGGGATTGCAATCGGGGGATGGGATAGGGATTGGATATGGGGAGGGAAAAGTGGGCCATTGGAATTCTGTTATCGCACGAAACAAGATAGTTCAAGGCTAACAGTTTCACGCGGATACTCTGTGAGAACATGGTATCACACCAATTGTACCGGCTCTAAGAGCTATTATCAAGATAGTGATTCTAGCAAGGCTCTAGCACTTCAAAAATCCACCAATTGTCTTATTTTGATACCCACGTAGAAGCCACGTCGCACGCTGTGGGGCGCTATAGCCCACGGGTAATATACTGGTTCAGTAATTGTGGACTGTATGGGAGAGATATGACCTAGGTCCTTGCACTAGAAAAGCAGAAGCTCCACCAACCTTGAGATCCGCCCTTTTCTGGCTCGGTTTAGGTTGCACTCGGGAACAGCGCACGGCACTATGTTTCACTTGAGAGCTACCACTGCACACAGATTAGGTCTTTGAAAGTTATTGATTGGCACGGCCAGAAATTATAATTATTTAAATTTTATAAAACAGGTGAGCGCACGGCGCGATGTTGTTGTCAAAGCGTTGACAGTAGTCCAAAAAAAAGCTGCCCTTACTCCGCTGTGCATTGGCCGTCAACTCACACAGAAAGAGGGTAGATAGCAAAATTCATGGAGCGATGTTCTACCTACTTCACTAGGCAAGGACCGAACACACGCTATGTCTGTAATGAACACGAATTGAGTCCCAAAGTGTCCCAAATACAGAATCCGGGCTTAATTAATTTCCTAATTATAACAAAACCAAGTCTTAGTAGCATTGTCGAATTTCTCAAGCGAGTTTATAAATTAATTTCTCATTGCAAAATTATATTTTCGCGTGAAAGAAACAAAAGGTGAAAAGTTAATACAATAAAGTTCAAACAATAAAAGCAAGGAAATTTTTGTGAAAAAAAGGGTTTATAAAAAAGAAAGATTATGAAAGAGTACTTTTGCTTTGTACAGAGTTTAAAATTAATTTGTTGAATTGTAAGTCGCCTTGATTCTTTTTATATAGAGTTGAAATATTTTTAGATCCAGTCTTCTTTAAGTACTAATACAATTTAAGGACCTTTCTTTTATTTCAATATAAATACCAAAAAATATAAAAAGCAAAATTTAAGAGCTTTATACGATGTCAAATCATAAGAACGAGAGTTTTTGATTTCTCTGTCAGTCTGTGTGAAAGTTTGTCTGAATTAGATTCTGTAATGGCTCAAAGGATTTCATTAAACTTCTAGGGATTGGAACATCAACGGTCTTATTCATATTGAGTTAGAAAAAGTTTGTAGGCTTCATTAAGGCTGCTGTTGCCGCAAAAGGTCGAAAGTGGGGTGCAAAGGAATCAACTTATCGCTGGTTACTAATCAATAATTTACCAAAAAAATCATGAATCTTCAAGATATGTAACGTAAAGTGGTTTTTTCGTAATTTTTGTATAGTTATTTCAAGTTAGAAAAAATATTACCGAACCACCTCCAAATTATTGACATGAAATTGTTTTACTCCTTCAATTTCTATCAAAATAGAATAAAAAAATATCTACACTTCTATAAAAGAAATATAAATAATTTGGTTTTATTATTTTTTAAAATATGAGTTTTCACAATTGTATTCACAAAAAAATAATAATGCATCTGAAAAACGACCGTGTCTATGGAATTCCCGCTATCGCGTGATAAATCAGTACTGAAACATCCTCACTGACATTGGCGTTGCTACAAGCCTTAAGGTTCTTAAAGAAGGCTACAAACTTACTCTAACTCATCACGAATAAGACTGCAAAAGTGTAGATGACAGTCAATTTATATTACAAAAACGCTGAAGTCGCCTAGGTTTTGCACGAGCGTGGCAAGTTATGACGTCACGTCGTCAACGAGTTAAATTACGTATTAATTCTTATTTAAATAGTTAGTCATTTTTAAACTTCTTCAGAATCGTTGTGATTTGAAACTCGATGAAACGAAAAAGCGATTGCAAAAAGAGATAAACAGTTAAATAGGATAAACACTAAGCCTGCGAGAGAATGAGATACGAGTTTTACATTGTGCAGCACAGATTAGAGTCAATAAGACCGATGATTATACATAGGTCCAATTTGGACCGAAATAAAACTAATAATATTAATAATAATAATTTTTAGACTAAAGCAGTGAAAAATTTAAAGTGATACTTAAAGAGTTTATTTTAAATTATAATATGTTGAAGGATGTAGGCTAAAGATATTATATTTATATTAATAAAAGTTAGAGAAGAATTATTTGTGAGTATATTCTCTGTAGTTTCACTTCAACTGTGTTGGAACTGCACACACAATTTTTTTTATGATAATAATTAATTTGTTGGCATAAAATTCTTCGAAACAAATTTATACCAAAGCCAATAAAACCAATGTAATCAATCGTCAATAAGGGAGAGAAGAATGAACTATGACGTCAGGGTATGTCCCTGTGTGTGTGCTGTGACGTCAATAGTCTTCTAAAGCTTAGGAGTTTATTAGCGTTACTTTTAATAGACCATTGTCATTCCTAATCCTAGTATTCTTCTTTCATATATAATAATATAAAATTCTAAACATGCCGCGTCTATACATTGAAGCTATTAAAAAAAAACATAAACGATCGAGAACAGGAATGTTTTTTGGATTTCGTGTCGGTTTGTCTGTTTTTAATTGGGATTCACGTAAAAACTACTTGGCCGATTTCGATGCGGTTTACCCTGATCGATAGCAAATTCTTAGACCTAAAACAGGCGCTAGCTTTTATCCTGGAAATCATGCGGGAACTTTCCTGGGGATAATTTAAAATGACTGAAAAAAAATCGAATTCAAATGCGATTTTTTCACATAATTTCATTAATTGCAATTATGCATTGTAATTTTTATGTAACACAATGTGTGATATTTGCTATACCAGAAATCCCGCGGGAATTTCCTTCGGGAGCGGTTTGTAGTTGTTCGAGTGCATAAAAATTAGCTTATTCCGGTACAGTTTTCAACTACATCGAGTTTACATTCTTTTTTAAATACTGCGGTACTTTATGTCCCGGGAATCCCGCGGGAATTTCAAGTCAAGTGTGGAAGAAGCCGCGGGTATATCCTAGTGTTTATATATAAAACCATTTATTGCGTAGCCATCTGTTGCTAACAGCGGCCATAAAGATTGGCGCGGCTTCTAGCAGTGGTATTACCGTATTATAATATTACAATGAATGCTTTTAGCAATTAGGATAATGTTGAATATAATATGGTAGTATCAGTCATTTGTATGAGAAATGATACAAGTATATATAGTTCGGGCAACTTCAGGGTGTTCGGTTCGGATTTTGTTGTCTACTCCCTTTCTGTGTGTGGCGACGGCTAGGTACCTAGAGTAAAGGCAGCCCTTCTGAACTGTACTAGTCAACATTTGACGAGAAACACCGCGCTGTGCCTGTTTTTTTATAAGAGTTATTGTTCAAGTTATTGTGATTATTTGCCATGCCAAGAACTTTTACCGACTTAAAATTCTGTTAAGAAATTATGGCAGCTGCATACGTCTAGTGATCGCAGTGGACAACGAACTACTGACTAGCGCAGCGCGGGAGCGCACATATTAATAGTTGCTCTATCTCCCTCGCGCATCATCCGCCCCGCTTACACACTGTGCTATACATTGTACTAGCAGTACAACTTGTCAATATTTGTACTTAAGGTTACCGTTTCCAAAATAAATGAGATCACTTCAGTTCACATCAGTACTCGACAGTGAATAACTACTCTTTGCCATCTGAAGTATTATTTGACCTCTACATCTCGCTGCTACAAAGTGTTAGCAGCTATACTACCTACACCCGGACTTTTTTTACTAGCATATTTTTTACATTTAAACTATTTCACTATCCGGTCTTGGATTTTAAAAGTTATGTAGCTACGTCGGAGAAAACAGAATTGTCATGTAGTCGTCATATCCGTTCCTCCGCTATCCTTCATTCTATTTATGTCACAAATATTATTATATCTATTACATCTTTAAAAGAAGTTATTAATAAATAAAATTGAAATATAAATCAATAAATATCTTTATTTGCAAGAATGTAGTTTATATAGGTGTTATACAATTGTAGATGCATAGTACATTCTATCGCATAGTGGTATACAAAAAGACTTAAATACTAAAATTAAATATACATAAATATTCTAATTCAGAAACACGTCAAATAAGCTTTAGTAATAAATAAAAAAATATGTCAAAAGAAAACATTATCACCTTATACCTACCTACTTAATAAGCATAAATGTAAAAAAGTTTTATTAAACTGTAAAAATTATGACGAAATAATCGAAAAATATATATTTTTAATATTAAATTACTAACCAGTAAATACTGACTAATATACTACTTACGAAAGCCAGTTCTCTATATATCATAAGCGTATAAGCGTTGTGCAGAGAATTATTTTTAAGACATTGGAAGGGAGTAATACCTAAAACACAGGCTGGTGTTAGTTAATCTTAGAAACTTTTCTTTAAGATAAAAAATGTTTATTTTCAAGTCTATTCATGTAAAACTATGTAAATATATTTGGTGTCAATAAAACATAATTTGTATGTCCTTGAAGACCACGGGCCATAAAAATGACCTGGAGCTTTGGAGAGCTTGCGTGGGGCCATGGGAAGGCCAGCACGAGAGGCCCCTTCCTAAATTTAATGTAAATGTGGCGTGACACTGACCGGCGATTATCCCTGTCTACACCATATAAAAATGCACCCAAGGACAAGCCCTGGCCAGTACAGGAATATTTTAGGAAATGAGAATTAAGCAATTAGTTCAATGCTGTAAACAATATACTAATCACAAAATATTCCAAATGTACATTTTTTGTTACATAATATAGTTTTATTTTCAAGTTGTGTGCAATAAAGTATACAAGGATGAAACTTTCAGCGGGGCAGTAAGGGAAAATAGCTTAACAGTAGCAACATATTAAAATGGTCTTAGGAGACAATCCATAATTTTATGTGAAATATCGATCCTCATTCAGAGATTTTCAAAAAATGTACAGTTGGCAAGAAAATGGCCATTGTACCCTTTTTTTTGAGGTCCAACGTTCTGTTTCTGACACTGATCAAAAAGTTATTTAATTTACCATTTTTATTTATCAAATCTTTCTGTTTACTGAATAAAAAGGTAAAAATGAAACAAAATCACACGGCACTTTTCTGACGCAACAAACTGTCAAGGTTGGTTTTTGTTTGGAAATAAAATAATAATGTGTTCGAAATTTGTTTTTTATTTCAAAGTTATCTCTTTATTCAGTAAAAAAAAATGTCCAATAAAAAAGTAAGTTGGACTTCTTAAAATATGTATAGAAAAAGAGTTTTGCAATTTCCGACTCTTTTAGTACTCCAACGACAGTTGGTCCCATAAAAGTTTTTAATCATTATAAGAAGCAGGATCGGTTGACATCAGAAAAGTTTTTCTATTAAATTGTCATACAAAATGTACCAAATCAAATCGTCATTCATTGCATAAAACATGGTACATAAAAAATATGGTAGGAGTAGTCCGTAAGATCACAGGTTTTTGCCTCTACGGCGTCCAAATTGTTGTGCCAATTATTATAATTAAAAAACTTTTCCAGTGCTACCACTGGAAAAGTTTTTTAAAATATCTGACTTTTTCTTACTCCAACTTGGGTTGGTCCCATATAACTTTTTATCAGTATCAGAAACAGGATCGATTGGAATCAAAGAAGAAATTTGTGTAAAATGGCCATTTACTTGCTGTAGTGGACTGAATACTTACAAGCAATAATAGATGTCACAAACGTCTCCCGAAACATACAATGAATGTATACAAATTTTCAACTGTAACATATGGGTCTAAGCCTGCGAGGAACAACACTAGCTCCGCTGGAAGATCTTCCTTTAAGACGGAGGAGCATTCCATCTCGTTCCTCCACCCTGTACGGGTCCCCCTTCAAGCAGTAACATTAGAATAACTGTTTTTTAGAAAAAAAATTAAAGGGAGTCAAAGCTTCGACATTGCTAACTATTAGGGATGTGAGATTAATGGAAAAGAATCGATTAAATAAAAATCGATATTTCTTTATTCAAAATTAATCGATTTGTCAAAAATAGATTTTCATAAATATAAATAAACGATTTCTGCGAAAGAAACGATTTTTTTTGTATTATTTAAAAGTGCATTCTTTTAATATTCCAATAATAAACCTAAGAGATTCATATTAACAATTTGACGGGAAAAAAATCAAATAAAAATATGAATAAAAAAATAACCAATTCAAAACTAAAAATCAAAGGCAATGTTCATTTAAAATTTCAAGGTAAGTAATTAGGAAACCAAATAGCATTATTGATACAAATTTTAGTACCATTAAACGTTATTTATTATAATAAAAATGAAATGATGAGCATCCCAACAAAATGACAAACTTATTGTCTCAAAAACTAAAATATAAATCAAATTTTAAAATAAATGCCATAAATGTCCAGTCCTATTTTACATTTGACTAGTTTTAAAACAAAATAGGTACTTAAAATGAGAATTAAAAAACTAAACGACTACACTATAGTCTCAAAAACTAAACTAAAATACAAATCTTTCGTTACTCTTCAAGTTTAAACAATAAAATAATAATTATTGTCACAAATGTTGCATAGATACGAGCTGTTTCTGAAAATCGATTTAAACACGTAATTTATATATTCCATTTACTAAAAATCGATAATAAAAAATCGATTTTAAGAAAATAATAATTGATTTAAATAAAAATCGATAAATTTTAACATCCCTACTAACTATACTTTTTTAAAATCTGTGGATAAGAATCAAAATGTTACGAAAAATTATGAATAGTTTTCTAAGAATATTTTCGTGTGTCTGCAACAGTTAAGCTATTTCTCCTTACTACCCCACTGAAAGGTTCCATTCTGTATAATAAGTAAATATCCCTTACAACATTTGAAATTGCCACCATCGTATGCTTTTGGACAGAAGTTATGTACTGATGCAAAAAACTGCATTTTAGTTCCTTTCGATTTTTGGGACCTGATTATGGACATTGCAAAAGACGCCAATGTCCCAATTTCAAGTAATACAAGTAAATTAAAATCACTGAACCCTAATAAAACTTGAGTTCGGGTACCGGGGACTTTAGATTTGATTTATTTTGATCGGATCTCGACCTCTCTTAAGATTTATATTTGATGTAAAGGATTTGCGTTGACATTTACAGAGGTTATATTTGAGGACTAATGGGTGTAATTGAGTGTGGATTTGTCTTCCATATTCGTTGGATCGTAAAGCTTATATGGTATCAATTTGCATTGCCTTTTATATCGGGATATAGCATATAACTAAAAATGTATTTCTTTTCATATTTGATATTATTATACTTTTGCTTATATTTTTTCTTGTTGTAGTATATAGGGCCACATTTGAGCATGATCTCGTCTGATACTTGTGGGGGTGACACGAGTTGTCATGTAAGTGTAGTCTCTGATCACATCCACACAATGTACAGTGGTTGCAAAGCGTCTTCTTACTTCTCAGTCCCGGGTTCAATCAGATACGTTGGTATGTTATTTATTACAGATAATTACAATATTAATGTGCACTGATTTTACATTACTCGAGGGATAAAAGTTGGTATTTTAGAGACTGACTTTTGGATTAACTCGCTCGCTTGGTGGCACGAGCGAGTGCCACCGTTGGATTGCGCGATTACGAAGCAGCGTGAGGTCTTGATGATGATTTTGCTCTGTGCTGCTTTTTTTTTTATTGGACTTGACTTTATGTTGTTGGTCCGATCAAGTCCAATAAAAAAGCAGCACAGAGCAAAATCATCATCAAGACCTCACGCTGTGCTGCTGCATGCCGAGGGCGCCCTTATATACTGCGTCGCTTTTTGTTGACGACGCAGGTGGCCCATGCAGTTGAGTCATCGCACCACAGGTCCGCACTCGAAGCAGGGCCGTCTTCGGTTTGTTGCTATGGAGAATGGATTGACATGATTATTTTTAAATTGATAAACATGGTGGATACCTAGTGCACTACCATAGCAGGCAGGTATAGCAAGTGGAGCACATTTACCTAGAAGGCATCTATTTACACGGGACTTTAAGACACCCAGATACAGATTTAGAGCCTGGGTGCACTTTTTATTATTTCTTCTCTACTTCACACGGTGCCCTAAGTATTGCTATAGTAATGCTTTAACTGACAGTTTTGATGCGTGATTTGAAATACGACATTGCTAGTGACGTTAAGCATTAACCAATACCTCTTAAAGGTACGGTACACTAATGTAGGTAGTTATTAACGCATTACTTTTTAAAGTTTTAAATAAGACGCATTCGGCCACCGTCTAAATATTTAACACCGTCACAGATGAACCCACAGCTATTGAATTATTAAGTAGTGTTAGTGACGTCGAGGCGTTTCAAGATATATGTACAAATGCATATATCGTAACATCACAAGTAAGAGAATGAATACATCTATTCAATAATTTTATAGGAACATTGCCGATATGACATTAAAACACTTATATCATCTCAAATATACATAATAAAACAACAATAGCATTCATTCATTCATTCATTCATTCATTCAATAGCATTACGTAAATATATAACAATATAAAACGTACTTACGTACATGTACCCTGTCTGGTGTGAAACAATCATAACTTACACTAACTTTACTGAAGAATATAGTAACCGGCGATTGATCAACAATTCTCCTTGCCTCGTTTCACGTAGCGCTAAATAGTATAAAATATTTTAAACTATCGTCAATTATATTATTATATGTGCGAAGTCTAAAATATCCAGTAATTTGTAAATAATTTAAAAAAATATTAAACTAAGAAGTCTTTACAAGCAAACAAATAAGTCGTCAAAGTTATATGTTTCGACAGAATTGCTCTCTCTCTCTATTCCTCTTTTCTTTCACCTTCTCCCGATTATTTGGGGTCGGAGCAATATGTCTTTTGCTTCCATAGTCCTCTATTCTGACATACGTCCTCTCACCACAACTCATATCATCCTTGACACAATCGATTCATCTCTTTTTAGGCCTACCTTTGCATTTGTACCCATCAATTTTGCAGTTTAATATTCTTTTTGTCACGTGACTTTCACCCTTTTTATTACATTGACATGTCCATACCAACTTAACTTTCTTCCTCTCAATTTTTTAGTCACGGGTGCAACTTTGAAAGGTCCTCTTATGTACTCATTTCTCATCTTATCCATTCTTGTAAGACCACACATCCATCTAGACATTCTTATCTCAGCTCAGTGAAGACGTCTGTGGTCTATCCCTTTAGTGGCCTAACATTCGGATCCGTATATATGACCGGTCGTGTGACAGATTTATTTATTTGATCTTTTAATTTCAGTGGCATTAGTTTGTCGCATGTTACCGGTTGTATCCACTTTATCCATGCTACACTTATTCTCCTCCTTACATCCTTCTTTATATCACATTTACTCTGCATTAGTGAACCGAGGTATCTGAATTCGGGGTAACATGGTAATATTAGTCAATTAAAAAAGCAATGGATATTCCTCACCATTACGGAACCTGGATATTATTTTCTTCTGTAGTATAAACAGTTCTTTACGATAAAATGGACGTATTGATACCGTATGAACGAATTCTATTTTTACTTGGCATTAAATGAGAGCAGCTCATTTATACAGCAATCGTGAAACGAGCAATCTATCTAAACCAGCTCTCTTATACAAAATATAGATACCATGGCAGATGAACAAACAAAAGTATAGACAATGCCTACTTGTATAAAAGTGTTAAATGAACTAAAGCGTTTTTTTGTAATCTTCTATGCGTAAACTGTTTGATTTGAAACACGTGATTTGCGTCTATGTGGTTAACAATAATGTATCCATTGGCAACTATTCCAACTTTATCCATACTAAATCTATTACAATCTATATACATCTATACAGTACAGATAAATAAAAGTGAAGTGTCTGTTTGAGATGTCAGAAAAAAATTGTGCAAAAATCAGGGGGCATAATTTGGACCAAGCGATACCGAAGGCGCATTTTTTAGAATTTTTGTCTGTCTGGATGTTCCGGCTAATCTCTGAAACGGCTGGACTGCTTTTGACAGGACTTTCTTAAGGAGTAATTTAGGCTTCATTTTTTAGGGTTCCGCGAAATAAAATTTCACTCGCACGAAATCGTGGGCACAGCTAATATTTACTATAATACTAAGGTCTCGTAACTTCCTTTAGTCGGCTTGACTCTGTGAGCTCGGAGCTCTTATCTACTTTATGGTTCATCTGAGGGTACATATTGCACAGCGAAAACTAAGTGCCAGGCTCACGAGCATAGCACTTGGGATAACATTGTATAGAATAGAATAGATACTAATATGTCGACGTTAACAGTAACAGTAACTAATGGGTTTATTTAGATGAAAATATATTTAAATATTACACCAAGATATAAATAAACGACCAATATACCAAGAATTTTATAATCATGAGACTTATTAGATTTAACATAAATTAAACTTTTTACTGAGATGAGATTTCACTTTATTGAGTTTAACAATGCAAAATTAATGATAGTTTAGTCTAGTTCTATATTACAAAAGGCGTAAACTTTCAAATTTAGTCAAATTATAAGGGTTTTTGAAAGTGCTTGAAATTTGATTCCTTCGGGAGAGGATTAATTTTGTTCATTATTTTACCAGAGTTTTGTGTAGCGAATGGAACATCTGATCGACTCCCACGATTTATTTTATTTCAGGAAAATATGTCTCATTGTCATAATACATATACACAGTTACATTAATAATTACAATTATAAAAAGTTACACATACATACATATTTGCATTCACACTTATCAACGTACTAAGATATAAAGTATCGCAGCATTTAGAAAAATGATGTAAGCTATGGTTTTAATGGAAACAGTGTCGGCATAAGCTAATTTTTATACATCCGAAGAACTTCAAACCGCTCCCGGGAATATTCCCGGGATAAAAAGTAGCGTAGCGTAGAGTTTAAGTCTAAGAATTAGCTGTCGATCAACGAAGACCGCATCGAAATCGGCCCAGTAATTTTTACGTGAATCCCGAACAAACAGACAAACATACAAGCAATCTAAAAAAAATGCATCGAGTTCTCCATCGTTAATATAGTCTATTCCAGTTGTTTTTTTTTAAATAGCTTCAATGTACAGACCCAGAAGGTTTAGAATTTTATAATATTATATATATACAGAAGTTATAATTTCATTATACTATTATGCATAGCGCAGCAGTGTCTAATATAGATACAGTCTACCCTATCAGCATTCATCCCCAGAGCGGTGTAGGTGCTGTCCCGCACCGCGTATGGCTTGCTCTGTTGTGACTTGCTGAATTCTTGGTGTTGTTCTGATTCCATATGTGTAGTGGTTGTAAGTGCGCGTTTTGTCTTCTCGTTCAGCAATACCGGGTACAATTAGATACTGAATTTGATTAATACGTTTATTACAAATCATTAAAATGATTTGATTTTCACTGATTTTAACGTTATGCAAGGGTATAACGTAGTAATAAAATACTGTTTAATTTTATTGATTTCAAAGGGCAGAGTGCTGTCGTGAGATTGTCGCATATACTAACTAAGCAGCGTGTTGACTCGTTCATGGTCTTTTGCTGCCTGCCGAGAACTATATGGTTGAGGAGGATTATATGGCTGGCTAGGCTTGTTTACATCGAAGCACATGCCCAAAGCAGTTGTTCTTTGTTCTACAGAGATACACTCGATGCAGAGCTGAGGCCCAATTCTCAATCGTAGTTTTGCCTGATTTTAGTATTTTGCTAGTCCCAATGGCGTGCCGCGGGCAAGCCACTCTATGAATATTTATAAGCGAAAATTTGCAAATATTTTTGGTAGCTTTTCAGTATTCAATATGGCTAACGCTATTTCTGTTAATGGTAATGAAAATTTATTTGTACTATTATTGCGCCGTGACGACATCGAGACAACGTTGTGGATTTAATAGAATATGAGTTTTTGACACTATCGCAATAAAACGGTATTATGAATATATTCGCAGCGCTAAGATATTTAAATAACAGAATTGGGCCCCTAGACTCGCGTTGTTGCTAAGGGGAATGATTATGATATTGTGGTTGTATGGTACACGACCATAAATAATATTTTCTTGCATCGGCCGATATGCTTACGTTCATGATTGTAACCGTATCGGCATCGGATATCTTTAATATTGTTACGAGTTGCAGGACTCGAATTAAAATGCCGTTGGAATTATTACAGAATTTATTAGAACTATACAAACACGTATAACACAGGTACAAGATATAATAGCACGCGCAAAGTCCGTCAGTAAATAGATTACCGAATGTTAAAACATATTTGTGAAATACTCATAAAACCTCTCGACAGCGCCATATTCTTTTCTCGCATTTTTTAATTTTAATATGTAATATATACTTAAAAAAAAAACAATCTAAAATTTAAAAGAAAATGATTAAGACTTCACCTGGGCCATGATATAACATATTTTACCCAATGAAAATGATTAAATCACTTGCTAGTTTAGAAATTTTATTCGGACTATAAATTTTATTTAGAAAATGTAAATCAGTATCATTTAAATTTTTCAGTTGTAAAACGATGAAACTGAAAAATCTTAATTGTCTGTGAAAAATGTTATATCTGTGATATTAGCTAAACGATTTTTCAACAGAATCATAAACAATTTGAATATTAATAAATCATTCCTAAATATATTATGTATTCGCGCAAAAGCTTGGTAGACACTGAAAAAAATATTATTTTGATGTCGTAATGCTTTCAAGCAAATGGGATTGTGAGTGGTGACTAGTGAAGTGTGATCAAACGCAGCCTGAGATTAATATGAGGAATAATTTTAGTCTGTAGAAATATGTACCAACTCTAGTAGCCATCACAAAAACCAGAGCTTTTATTTTGTCTTCGCTTGTGTAAACTTCAGTCTTATATACCATAAAAACAATAAGTTGTATCTATACGAAAGTGCATGTCATCTTCCTTATCCAAAGTAATACGCTTATTATCTAAAGTACACCTTCGTTATCCAATGCAACACGCTAGTTATCCAAAGTACACATTCGTTATCCAAAGTACATCCTCGTTATCCAAAGTGCATGCAAGTTATCCAAAGTATTATATATCTTCGATATACCAAGTGATCGCCATATTATGTAACTGAGGGTTGAAAAATAGTTTTTCAATGTAAAAATAAATGTGTCAAACATAAAGGTAATTACAAAATATAACAATTTTCTTCAATTTCTTTTATTTAAGTTAATAATTAAGGAGATATTAGCACAGATATTAGCTTGTAAATTCGTAAAAATCTTATTCTTCCTTTTAAGCTATGAACTGGAGAATTCTAAAATCAATTAAGGCTTAACGCCTGTTTAGATAATATTTTCAACGAAAATTGGTTGGTTACACTACAAGTAGTTTTAAGATATGTGCTGTTTTCACTTATATACCTTCTTAAGGGTTTCAGAGATAAACAACAAAAACAGTAGAAGTTCTGTGTTTCTAAAGGAACTCTTTAATGTATATAGTCCAACACGCACTTGGCCGTTTTTTTCTGAGGTCGGAATGCTTTTTGCAGACACCACTACTTTGGGGTTAAAAAATAAGGTAATGTGGGACTTGCAACAACTCTCAAGTACTTACTACAACCACCCTGATGCTCTTCCAACCACCCGGGTCAAGGTTGTGGGATTTTTAATAATAAATAAAAATTAGCTGAGCTAACGCTGCCAACGTGGTACATGTTGACCTCCTTCTCGTGGCCCTGGCGTATGGTGAATGGAGAAATATGAAGGTGTTTTAGTAGGTATTCCGGGAAATGCTCGCGAGTTTCACACTACCCGATTATATTTTAATCTCCCAGAGTATGGAAAAATAGAATGGAGGCTGGCCTGTGTGAGGTTCAAGCCCATAACAGGTTGCATATTCTCGTCTCGGAGGCTAAGACACATTTTAGGTCGCTGAGCCAAGGGAGTTTGTTAATTAGTCCCAGAGCAGTGGGGTGATCGTAAATGAATTTTAACTTCAAAAAAGGAGTCGACCTGCTTGTGTCAATTTATCAGGCAGACCTCTTCTTCAACTAAGCCATCAGCGCCCCAGTCGTGTATTTGCTCTTGTCCAAATAAGAATGGGGCACACGGTATACCTGCTGGCCTTCATACCGGCTACCTTTATTAGGGTGACAGTTAAATAACCCCCTAGGCAAGTATAACGACCTAGAAGGAACTTACCTTCGAGGTTTTTCTCTTCAATATGAGATCGAATTGTTTAGAGTTCAAAAATTTTCTCCGAGGCAAGTAACGCGTTGGTGACGCCCCTGATATTGCGAACGTCTATGGGTGACGGTAACCATAAGTTGTCCATGCGGTGCGGTCGACGGTAACCTTACAAAAGAGATGGTAATAAGGATTCTTTATTAACAAAGGAAGTTTTAATCAGCCCATATACGTCCTAACGTATTCGTGCAGGAACGGAGAAAGAATACAGTTTTCTGCGGCCGGGTGGTCTGTCGTAGGAGGCGACAAAACAACTCACAGCCAGGTGGTAGGGTATATGCCCCTCTGGATGGTTACGATCCCTGGTCTAGAGTATGCTGCCATAACAGCCTTGAGTTGTGTTTGGCATTAGTGCCCATATTCCAGTCTCCCTTTGCAGAGTGGCAACACATTGGTTAATATACCTTTGGTAATACGAATGTCAATAGGCGATGGTAACCGCTTTCCACCAGGTGGGCCGTCTGCTTGTCTGCTGAAGTCATGCAATAAAAAATATATGTATAAACTTATTTCATCTAGGTAATATTTAAGTTTATTCTATTCAAGTTATCAATGCGGAAACCGAAGGTATTTTTTGTGGCGATGGTTTCGCAGTTTACACGAGCGATGCCGCGTGGAAGTTCCTATGTATATTCGTTCTTTGACATTGATTTAAATGTCCAATGTGGGCTGCTTGCAACATCTGGCGTTGACGGATCAATGTATGGCGATACACAGAATATTTACAATATCGGAAACTTGTGGCATTATAATTTATTACGAACACTACGAGAGCGGTTAATGTGGAATGTTGTGAAATTACTTCATAGTTCGTAACTAGAACAGTTTAAGACATAATAATTTCATAGGCGGTGTCGAGTTTGTATGAATTTAAAAATGATAAACAAGGTTGAGGGCAAATTTGGATCAGCTGATTCCGATAATGCAAATTTTAGAATTCTTATTTATATGTCTGTTAGAGTATTACGTGAAAATTACTGAGCGGTTTTAAATGAATCTCAACTTGGAGTAAGTTTATATTATTTAGAATTTGCGTCATATTAATTAAAATACACTGAATTTTATGACAATCTGTCTATTTCGCATCATAAAGTCTTTGACGTTATGATGACTATAAGAAATAGCTTTACATATCTATACTGTTATATATTCAATACGTAGGGGTGCTTAGTTTGTAAAAATGATTTATAAATGAGAAAAAAGCAGAGGCGGTAATCTGGTTCAATTTTTTTTTAGAATTTGTCTTAAGAGCGTCACCAGAAAACTATTGAAAGGATTTAAATGAATTCAGATATAAAAAAAGCTTATATTCCAGATCAACACTTAGGATAATTTTAATCCCGATATTCACTAACAAATACATCGAACGCGAATGAAGTTTCACTGCTAGTAAATAAAAAAAAATGACAGATTAAAGGAAAAAAAATATATAATTTTAATTCTATATTTAAAGATTTTCATTGAAGTAGATAATATTTTGAACGGGTAATTTATTAATGTAAATTGTTAACGCCGACCTACTTAGTTACCGGCTCTTTTGTTTCTTTTTTTTCGCCCCATCTGTCACTATGATGTGACATAGTCTACGATTTACCGCTGATCGCGCCGCTTTATACTACTACTATATATAAGTTTTATCTATAGCGCGGGTGGGGTGTAGTTATAGGGGCGCATTTATTTATTATGAACAGATCCAAACTTTTTTAATATGGGTTATTTATTTATAACCATCCAAAATTAATGTAATATCTCAAACTAGCTGACACGTGGCCACTTCGCTGGGCATCAGAAAAAAATAAAAAATAATTATTATTAATCACAATCAAATATACCCTATGTCACTCAGGAATAATGTAGCTTTCCACTGGTGAAAGAATTTTCAAAATCGGTTTAGTAGATTCAGAGATTACCCCCTACAACGTCACAAACTCACAAACTTTACCTCTTTATTTTTTGTTGTGTTTAATTACCTACTAAGCGAATTCAAAATATTTCTCCTCCCGTACTGCCCATACCCCAGTGACGCCTATATCGCATAAGCCTATCTAGCCGTTAGGGTGCGCGGCGACCATGCAATTTTTTTCTAACACTTATATTTTTAAACTCGTGATATCTTTCGAATGGAATATCCGAATTGAATAATTCAAAAAGTTATATAAAGGTATTGAAGCGGTCTTGAATATGAAGTAATTTATTTTAATAAGGATGAATACCAACATACAAATAAAGAGCCTTTTCTAGAGGCGGCATTCCAATTAATTTTTTAAAACAAAAGAACACTTATTGTGGCTTAACTATAATAGTTAGACATATACTGTCGCAACACTTTTTGTAAAAAATTATGTGTTCAGCAAAGTCGTAGTACATTGTTTTATTCTATCATCAATAGTTTTCGCAGCGCACGCGATTTTAGGTATTTTTTTTACACCTTGGGTTACACTATTGGAGTTTTAGTAAGGATCCCTGATTTTTTGAAAATATAATATAGTCTATGTCAACCGGGGATAGTGTAGCTTGCCAACAGTGAAAGAATTTTTTAAATCGGTTCAGTAGTTTCGGAGATTACCCTACAACGTCACAAACTCACAAACTTTACCTTTTTATAATATTAGTATAGAATTATAGATAATAAGTAAATGCGCCCTATAACTATACCGCACTCTATGGTGCCGATGTTTCCTCGAAAATCTGACCGCGTTTTGTGTATCGTGCCACATTCTACACCCGCTTATTAGCTGAGAGGTACCCCTTGTGCCGTACCAGCTGGTTCACTCGTCGAAGGAACCGCGTAGACGTAGACGTGGAGAAGGAATCACGAGGAAAACGAGCCTGCCACTGCAAAGCCCGCATTGTTCGTAGCGTGTTTGGTGTGGCGACCTATCCTGTAAGTCCTGTCCTTATCTTCTCTCTTATTCCCGCATTCCCGCCCGCGCCCACATAAATAATTGATTAAAATAAAATTGTAATACAACTATGAGTGTGGTAGTAAGACTTAGATTATGATAATTTATTTCAAATTACAATGTAGTATTTAACGTTATTATTCGTCAATCAATACATAGCTAATAACTTTCAAAGAAATAAAAATGTAGTAAATCATCTATATATTAATACGGGAAGCAAATACTGTGTACCCCTTTTTACGAAAATTGCGCGGACGGAGGAGTATGAAATTTCGCACACTTATATATAGAGAAGAAGCGACGAATGCTAATATTTTTTTAAAATTATACATTAAATCAATAAAAAAACATTACACACACTACCACATATTTGACACACACTCATATATATTCTTTTGTTCATTGTTCAAGTCAAATTAACAGTGTAGCCTTGGCGAAATTTGTGATTATATATTGGTTGAATTTCGAGCTCGGGCGACCACTAGTTGTAATAAAATGACAATTTAAATCGACTCAACCTGGAATAAAAAATGAAATACAATAATTATCTTCCCAAATTTTTTACTTCTAAAGAATCCCCTACTAAATTTGTATCTTATTGAAATATTAGTTACCGAGCGGTCGGAAGGTTTGGAAATTTTTCCAATAACACTAAATTCAATGTCAAGCTTGATTGAGCAGAATGTCTATTGATAATAAAATTATTTTCAGGTAGCTTTATGTAGGAGAAGCTTTATAGTGTAATATAATAATGACATTAATAGTTTTTAAGTTTATGTATTATAGTGTTTTGTTAACAAATGGCTAAAACGAAACTTTTATAATTCGTTTTATTTTATTGAATATTAACCAAATAAACGTTCTGTATAGGACATTGTGATTCCATACGTTCTATATGGACTATCATGATTCTATACGTTATATGGACTATCATGTTTTTACAGAAAACTTGTGGAATTATAATAATCAGTCCATTTTATACGGCGTCTATGGTTAATTGGTGTAAGCCTTTGGCCGCCTACTACATTGAAACGCAGAGATACTGAGCTCAATTGGCAGGCTAAATTTTGTGTACGAACTTTGCGTTATTTACTATGGTCTGGGTTTCGGTGTCCATGTATGAGTGTCCGTTATAAATTAATCATAAAATAAACGTAACTTGCTTAGCTTGGAGATATACAATTTTTGTGGTTTCCTTCCGATTATTTATTTATTTATTCTTAGTTCAGTGAAGACGGAATCAACGAAAATATATGTACGGTTTTATTGGATTAGTAAATTACATTTCTCTCTTTTCTTTCACCTTCTCCCAATCATTTGGGGTTGGCAAATTATATTGTTAATTAGTTAGAATAGTAATTTACATTTATACGTTGTTTTTTCTTAAAATAATATTTTGATACTTCACACATCATGATTTATTACTCAATTACACTATGGCTGATATCACACTAGCGATTTGCTAGTGATTTCAAAGCGAGGCGAGTGCGCAACGAGCTTGCACCAAGTTCGCAACGAACGCGCGCCGAACACACCACGGAGACGCGGCGGGCGCGTACACGCCTCGTTTTGGACTCGTTTGCAAATCGCCAGCGTGATAACGCCCTATTTAATGATTTTTAAATATTTTAATCCACCTGTACGGTTCAACGTACAGCGTTTTGCTGACGCTGTGGTCTACTTTAGGCTACTTTAATATTATAATATTAGTATAAATAATCCTCACAATTGCTTTGTCATTGAGTCAAGTAGCTACGAGTTGCTACTAGTCGCAACATACGACTTCAACTACCACTAAGTTGAACCCAGGGATCAGCATCCACGCCCAACTACTACGAGAAAAAATCCTTGAAAGCAACAAGGTGTATTTTCTTCACTGTACTATAAGAAAGCACCAGCACTCCACCAACAACTGCCAGCATCCACCACTACAAGTTAGAACAAATGTACAAACTGTACACCACCTAAGAAACATCTAAAGTTAGACATTAAAGCAAAAAATGTTTTGAAATAATAATTTAAACACACTTGTATCTAAAAGTTTATTCATTTTACCTTGTAAGAAGAAATGAGGTATGGTTTTAATCATTCTCACAGAATCTCCACAATAAGGTAAAAATATTTAAGCTAAGATGTAAATATCACGCTAATAATTTTTATATATAAGGATACAGTATTCGCATATTTTATTGCAGCCTGAAAAAAGTTCACAAACGACCTATTGTTGCCCTATCTTGCTGTGTTTGAAGTTATTTTAACGTATATTACCTCCAAATGTAATTTGCGTGTATGAAAAAACGCTGCCTTTATTCATTAAGACCAGAAGCGGCCGCTTTTGCAGATTCGTACAATGAAAATCACAAGTGTCAAAATAAAGTGAAACTGTATGCCATGACTTACCACCAGATACGTGACAATTTTACTAAGTGATTGTTCAAAAGCGGCTACTTTAGGCCTTCAGCCCATTGACACCTCTTATGCTTGTATTTCATGTCTTGAAGTGAAACTTCTTTAGAATCGTTGTGATTTGAAATTCGATGAAACGAGAAAGTGACACTTAAAAGAGATATACACATAAATGTATAGGACTAATCCTGCAAGAGAATGAGATATAATACATTATAATAATTTAAACACTATGTTCATACAGACGGAGCTGGAAATGTTTTGAAGTTTTTCATTAATACTTCAAATTTCGTGTTTTAAAACTTAAATATAACGATATAATATATGAAATGTGACGTCACGAAATTTAGAATCCCACCCACCCCTTGTCACACACACACACACACACACACACACACACAATTTTTTTCTTTAAGTCTAGAGTGAATCAGTGAAGTAACTCGATGAAAAGTGGTTAGTGTCACCTATGAACGTTTGATAACCAGAGGTGTTAGAAACGTGCTGCCGGCCTCGAAGAAACTTTTTCAAGTGGGCCCTCAGGACCTAATCCTAAACTATACTGAATAGCGAAAATCACTCAAAGGAATCTCAGGGCCGCTTTTGATAAAAAATTAAGAAGTACAATTAGATTTTGAAAAAATAAACACATCTGTGTTATTATACCAATTATCGTGTAGCTTGTAACGGGCAATTTCTGTGCAAGAATGTCAAACAGCAAACTAAGGGAAACGAAAGAAAGAAAGAAAGAAAAATATTTGATTCAGATTTATCTTGAATCAAATATTTTTCTATAACTAAGTTAAAATAAATAGAAATAGAAAGACAATAGAAACAAATAAGTCCTAAATTGGACCTAGTCTCAGCATAATGCTAGCTAACAAGGACCAGGGTTGTTCATCTGCCTGGGGCCAGCAAATTAATTAAAGAATTTATTCAAAATCATTAACATAGTTTACAGAAACAATTTAGTATCGCAAACAACTGCTGTAGTATAATATAATACTGTGTTGCAGTTATTAGCGCCCACTTCCAGACAACTCGTTTGTTAGCCAATTTAAAAAAAGAAAATTATTTTAAAGTTTATACATATGGAAATTTTCGCGTTAATATTTGTAATGTATTATGTGAAATGTATAGGTGTGTGAATGGGTGTGTATATGTATGTATGAATGTGTATATATATGTGGTGTATGTATGTGATATGTGTATAATTGAACGAGTGAGTGTGTTGTTACAGACTTATTAGATTAGTGTAGTCAGTTTAATAAATTCTCGGTGTCGTCATAAGTTCTATTAGCCAGTTGAATAATTTTGATTTACGTTCCCGATGAGTAAGAGAGTACATATTTAGTAACTTATTAGTAGACAACACAACACACATTACGATAATATTTACAATATAATGCAGTTTGATAATGATAAATGAATTGCAGACTAAATAACAATGTAATAAAGCAATCATTTAAATAACACACTGCCGGGACAGCTAGTAATAAATGAAAATAAGTTCCAAAAGTCATATAGCACTTGTGTCATGTCTAAAATCGCGGATCGCGTTAAGAAACGGATATTTTTACACAAAATGTTCTATTTTCCATACACTAAATAAACATTCAATTGCGCCGGACCATTTTAGTTTTCCTCAAAATCGACCTTGAGACGACAACTTTGTATGTTTTTCGCTATTTTGTATAGTTTAATATTTGGCCCTGAAGGTCCAGTGGAAAAAATCACTCTGAATGAAGTAAGGAAGTAGAGATATGTTGCAATATTTTTTAGATTATTACTAGCTGTGCCCACGAGTTCGTTTGCGTGGATCCCTTATAAAAGTAGCCAAGTTACTTCTTATAATATCAGCTATCTGCCAGTGAAAAATCCGTCAAAATTGATCCAGCCGTTTCAGAGATTAGGCATCCAGACAGACAAAATTTGAAAAATTGTTTTTAGATATAAGTACCGTATATACTTTCATAATAATATGCATTCAGTAAAAACTTAAATAGATCTTAATTTGACATTAGAACAGACGTTTTATGAACTTACTTTTAAAATATTGTTACGAGTGCGAGACTCGAATTAAAATGCCGTTGGGGTTACTATAGAATTTATTAGAACTACACAAACACGTTTAACACAGGTTCAAATATAACTGGACACAACCAGTACAAACTGCACGAATCAATAACACGCGCAAAGTTCGTCACTATATAGTTTATTGAATGTCCACATCTTGCTCGTATCGTAATCGTCGCTTAACTGCCGGTCTCTCCGTTCGGGCATTCCTTTATACTCAGCTTACAACATGTCACGAGCAGGTAAACAATGGTTTCCCAGAATCACACCTGGCCACTGTCTACCATAAAGGATTACACAATAGGCGGCTTTTCTAGTTACAAATAGACACACTGAACACAAAGTAAACAAAAGAAGTCCCAATGCGGGCCGGTAATAAGCCGTGCTTTATGGCCGGTATGTGTGCATTCACATTTGTCGGCGTACTTCGTGGAATTTTGGCTAAGTTGTAACAATATATACCGAATTTCAGCAAAATCGGTATAATGATTTTTCAGTTATAGTCAAACC
The DNA here is from genome assembly GCA_039645545.1 of Dendrolimus houi. Taxonomy (NCBI): domain Eukaryota; kingdom Metazoa; phylum Arthropoda; class Insecta; order Lepidoptera; family Lasiocampidae; genus Dendrolimus; species Dendrolimus houi. Next base: position 6,846,744 of record CM077121.1, on the reverse strand, counting down.
GACAGAAGTTACTTTCCCATTTATAATGATAAATTTGGATTTTAGTCAACATTAAAGACTAAACAACCATATTTCTAGTAGATAACGCCCCAAAGTCCAAGGGTAGTGCCACCGAGGCGGCAAATGTTTGCACAGTAAAATAAGTAGGCCGCCCTGGAAATCGGTCAAGTGTGCACTTAAGCCCTTTATCTTCGTATTCCAAGAGTCTGTGGATATCTGAAAATGTTCTATAATGGTTGTTTCGGCAAATAAGGCATTTTCTTAATTGAAAGTTCAGGTCATAATACATGACTGGTTTTTATTCACTTGAATAGGGGAGCGAACAGTCTCGATCAACTGAGATACTTTTTAATAAAACTGGTGGGTGTCAACTCCGACACACGACTGGACTGGACTGTGCACGTGCGTGGCGACAGTGGCCGAATGCAGCCGAATAAGGTCGGTTACAATAAAAATATACAGACAGACAGATAACAATTTACCCCTGTATAAAATCCACATAACGAATGTAATTACGTCGCTATTTCTTCGAATAAAGTTTTTCTTTCTTTCTTTCTTTCTTTCTATAACATACAAACATGCTAATTGAAAATTAAAATCATATTAATGACTAGGATATACCTGCGACTTCGTCCACGTTTCACTTGAAATGCCCACAGGATTTCCTGGACACAAAGTACCGAAGCATTTTAAAAAAGAATGTAAGCTAGTTTTACTGGAAACTGTGTCGGAATAAGCAAATTTTTATGCTCCCGAACTACTACAAACCGCTCCCGGGAATATTCCCGCCGGGATTCCTGGGATAATAAAACCATACATTTTATTACTAAAATTTGCTATCAGTGAAAAAATCACATAGGCATTCGATTTTTTAAATCTGGTAATTTTAAATCACCCCTACAAAAATTCCCGCGGGATTCCCGGGATAAAAAGTAGCGCAGATTTTAAGTCTAAGAATTTCCTGTCGATCAGTGAAAACTGCATTGAAATCGACTTAGTAGCTTTTACGTGAATATCGTATATAAATACCAACGAGCTTACATTCTTTTTTAAATGCTGCGTTACTTCGTGTCTCGGGAATTCCGCAGATATTTCAAGTCAAGCGTGGATGAAGTCGCGTATTCTAGTATATAAATATGAAGAAAAATTTTTTTAGCTAGACGTGTTGCTGGGGAGTTTCTTGCTGCTTCTTCTCCCTAAACAGCGATAACAAGTTGCGAAGCGGTATATAATAGGAACCGTGAAATATGGCAACTTAACCAACAGTCGACAATTTTGCCATTATAGGTCTTCGACTTTCGTTTACCAGATTACAATTACCTTTAACAAAATTACAATTACCTCTACCAAAATTACTTTTTTGAGCATATAATGTCCCTCAAAAAGACATTTTGTGAGAGGTAATAGTAATATTGCAAACGAAAACCTACAATGGCACAATTGACAACCATTGGTTAAGTTGCCAGATTTCACGGAAGTAAATTTAAATTTATATGTAGGTATGATCTTCATAAAATGTTCTCCGGTTGAACTTATTTTGAATAAAAACTTTTGAATTTGAATTTGAATCATAAATCATCTGAATACATTTTTATTGCGATTCCTGTGTCCAAACTTTTATAGTTTCTATATGAATAAATATTTAGAGTATAAATCGGAGCATACATTCACCAATTGCTTGAGAGCATCACGTCTCTAACATAAGGTTGGAAATAGTACTCATAAAATAAAAAGCACATTTTAAGCAGATATTTGTATATCTAACTCAGAGCTATATTTCATGCCAAGTTTATGAAATGTACAGTCACGGAACGAAAATGTTCGTCATCTTAAAGTCGACTTTTGATTGCACGAGTACAAGAAACAATACTGCCAACATTTTAATAAATTTTACGTTTGTAATGTAAATAAAAAAAACAAAATTGCAAGATTGACAATGGCAGACCCTGAGATTAATAATAAGAAACAAAGAGGATATAATCAATACACTTAACATAAATATTAAAACCAATAAAAATGTTTTAGATGTCTAAACAATCTTAGGCAAGATAGAAAATCAAACAAGTTTGATCTAAATAATTCTAAACTTTATTGTCAAATAGTTATACATAGTTTTCTGTGACTTAATTTGAAAAGATAAAATGTTCTCGCGGAACGTTAAATGAATCAATTTGAAAACTGGTGAACATTTCCATACCACTACTGTACACTCATATGTAATAAAATATACACATATAAACGAACGAAGCCATGTGTTTGTATGAATGATACAAACAAGTCAGTAAAATGTACAATTATACTATACTCAATGATTTTTTGTATTATTATTAAAGAATAATAACACTAACATTATGTTAGTGTTATTATTTATGAAGACAGCCGATAGAAGTGAAAACTTAGAACTTTTAGTATTAAAATTTGAAATTTCAAAATGTTTGAATTGAAACACTATTTCAACAATGCACAGCATATACTCATTGAACTTTTCACTAAATTCATTCAATTTCACTTATAAGATATACACAACACTAATGTTGCACAATACGTCAGCTGTACAGCTACAGATATACTGCTATAAGCATGTCGATGACACGAACGCACGAGATTTCACTCATCCAAAAAGTGCCCAACAAAATATCTGTTTAAAATGATTACTTATAAACTGGTATCTCTTAAGTCTTTATACTTGCAACATATTTTTTCGCTCTTCCCTCATCCTGTGCTCTTTTTATATAGAATAGTGCTTTGTGTTTCTGATTTTGTGAATTGTAATAAATCAAGTTTATCGTACTTATTTTTACTCTAAATCCTTATTCTTGTTTTCATTTAAATTTGGTTCCATCTGATTTGTGAATCATTAGTCCGTTCCTATCTTACCATCCGTTTATCTACTTACTATCGAATTAAAATTTGACAAAACTCCATACAATTAATGCCAAAATTCAACCGATGATAGGGCAAGTGAATTAATGGTAAGATATAGGACCCGGCCATGAGTCAATTTCAAATATCGAACCATATTATGGATAAAGTGAATTAGAGTTTTGGCGGGGATTTGAAGAGTGATTTTCGCTCTATAATGTTAGTAAAAAAAGTTTAATATTGGTGAAAAGTGAATGTAGTTTATTTATTTATTAAGTTGTAAAATATTGTTTTAACAAAAGATTGCGCGCTTGCGTTGGAAATCTATTGTTTAGTGAAATGTGGCATCAGTCGAACATCTACAATTTGGATGAGGCTTTTGCTTGCAGATTGAGCCAAAATTTGAATATTCGCGGGTACTTAACATTGTTTAGATACAGTAATCGTACATAACGATAATTAAAAAGATGAAAAAGAAGATTTGTATTGGAGGGACATGAAATATCCGTAGTGTATTTATATGAAAAAATCGTTTTGACTGCAACTTGCACACGTTCCTTGTCGTTTTGACTTCAATTTGCACGCGGTCATTTGTATAAAAACGAAAGAGTACAGCAATTTTTCTTCCAATAAGTCAAATTGGTAATTACATCATTTGTTCATACTAACACGCGTCTTTATTGAAAATAGCAACCCCAAGAACCTCGGTTGAAAGATCGTAAACCAAAGTAATACAATTTGTGGCGTAGTAAATTTTTTATGGCGATAATAATTTTATTCTATCAACAAATTTTGTTGTTTCTGGCAAAAGTCAATATGATTACGTATCCAAACTATATAACCAATTATCGATTTGTAATGAATGGTTTAACTTATTTTCTATGCAAAAATGTGTAAAGTTATACTTTGTTTTGATTTACAATTTATTTATGTGTAGAAATGTGGAAATTATTCCTCTTCCGTTTAAAAAAAATATACATTTCAATTTATTTCTATAGTTGCCGCACTCCGTACACTTAAAAATAAATTAAATTATAATTAATATAAAAATATTTTAAGTTTCTTATTATTTATTAGTTTACATTGTCAATACTTTTAATTGTTCAATTTAATCAAAAATATAAATATATCATCACCACCATCCTAGCGTTACATTCTGGTTGCGTTTGGAGTCTCCCCTTCAGTCTACATTTTCCCTTTATTTTTAACGAGAAGAAATCTAATTGAGGACAAGCCGCGGCGGGGACACGCAGTGGGGGCGTGTGGTATTCCCCACGTTGGGTGGCACTAACATTCCTATGGAGTCCTATTGCCATCCCGCGACGGGTATACTCATTAAAACCCCTCTGTGTTCCTTCCTTCACCCTAGTGCCAGAGCCTCTAGTATATAGCTTCGCCACTCTGCGAGGCTCTGGTAGGTGGTGGTCCAACGACCTTATCTATTGACGAGGAACCGTGCGCCAGGCGTCTTCGTTCTCTCTGTGTTTGGGGCGGCTTGTGGCGAGCCCCACGGCAGGTGAGTTGAACACGCGTGGAACCACAGCACGCCCCCTTTTCCACGGCGTTAAGAACCCTTCCTCAGACTGCACTTCACTACTTTATCATTTCCACCGCGCGCGGTCTTCCTTTATTACGCGACCATTAGCACGCAACTTTCACGACGTCAAGCTAGCATAATTTCTTAGGCCTATCTCTTTTAATAGGACCTTTTTTTAACATGGGGAAATGTGTGAGCCTCCCCCATTGCTGATGTGCGTTGGCACGATCGGTGCCGAGTATATCCACTAAAAACCCCATGGGTGCCTACTTCCGCCTGAGTGCTGGGGTCACGGTATGCAGCGTGAGCCTTGATCCGCAACCCTGGCGAGCGGTGGGCCTCCTCAGCTACTGGAGATTGGAGGGGCCTCTCTTGTGTGAGCCGGGGAGGTGAAACTTCCCGGGCGGAAGGCTGTCGAGTCCCCGAGACCTCAACGCCCGCTGCCGCATGCCCGTGGATACTTTAGCCACGGGCATTACTCCTTGCCGGCGGGCCGGCCCGGGGCACTTTTTAATAGGACCTAGTGGATCAGAAATATGACATCCTGGACAAGTTGTACTGCTACATAAGCCAATGATTGCAATATGAACCAATTTCACGTGATTTATTATGCGTTGCCTAGTTACAAATGCAAATACTTCTCGCGAGGCTATGCCGATTTTACATAACAATAGTGTCCTAGGAGAGAATAATTAATGAATGTAGTTAGCTGGGTGCGACGCCATTACACACGCCAATCAATGTCAGTGACAGATCGATTCTTTTCTCATTCACTCGTCCGTACATTTCTTTTATGACCGGTTCCTATCCCATATCTTGCCTTATCATCATTTTATCATTGAATTTTAACATTACTTGTATAGAGCTTATGAACACAAGAACATAGACAATAACTCAAGGTGGTTACAGCAGCTTACCTAGACCAGGGGTGGTAACCACCCAGATGGGCAAATGTCCTACCATATGGTGGTTGGTTGTTTCTTCCTCTTCTACTCATACGACCGGTCGCTCGGCTGCAGGAATTAGTAATTAGTATTCAAGTATTCTCAGTTCCTGCACGGATCGAAATTTCCTACCTTACCTTTCCTTGAGCACTATGTGTTGTTCTATTAATTGCAGGAATTACTTACAATTAGAATAATCGTCCACTTGTTTACCTTCCTTTATATTACCGTAACAAGTAAAAATCTTTTAATCCTGTATTAATAAGTAAAGTTTGTAATTCCCGGCCGGACGTGTTAGGTTTCTTGATTAGTTTTCCGAACTTTGAAGTTCTAGAATCCGTGCAGGAACGGAGATTGAATTAAATTTCCTGCGGCCGGGCGACCTGTTGTATGAGGCGATAAAACACCCAGGTGGAAGGTTATTTGTCCGTTTGGACGGCTACCACGCCTGGTTCAGAGTATGCTACCATAATAACCTTGAATTGTGTTCCGGCATTAGTGGCCAGGTTTCAGTCTCCCTTTATAGAGCGGCAGCACATTGGTAGCTCCTTTGGTGTTACAAATGTTCGTAGTCGATAGTAACCCCTTACTGTCAGATGGTCCGTCTACTAGTCTGATGAACTCATACAATAAAAAAGTCTGAAAGTACCTACACATTTTACGTAAAACGGCTCTATTCCATCATCTCTATTCCACTCTAAAGGGTGGCAACGCATTCACTTCGTTTCGCACCTGGGGCCCAATTCTGCTATTTCAATATTGTTTGCATTGCAAAGATATTCAAAATATGATTCCATTGCGATAGTGTCAAGAATTGGTATTCTACTAAATACACAACATCTTCTCGATATCATCGCGGCAGAATAATAGTAGAAAAAGATTGGTATTACCATCAGCAGAAATGGCGTTTAGCTAAAGTAAATATTAAAAAGCTAATAAAAAATTTAACAATTATTTCGTGACATTTCGCTTATAAATATTTTATAAAGATAGAGTGGTTTGCCACGGCCACACTATTGGAGTTAAGAGGATAGAGAATTAGGACAATCCTACAACTGTGATAATAGTATCCGGTGATTTGGACGTGATAGTAATAGCAGTATTGGGCGCCTGGTAAGTGGTATTCCAAATGTCCATAGATGACGGTAGTCACTTTCGATCAGGTGGGATGTCTACCAGTTTAACAGATTCGCAATAAAAAAACGAATAAAATCATTGTTCCTAAAACATTAAAGTCTGATATACATTTGCATTAGAAAACTTACGAATAAATAACCTTATCGTCGTTTGGATAAACATCTACTTTTTAATTTTACATTTTTTATTCCACGTGTTCAACAGACAGGCAGACGGCCCACCTGATGGAAAGCGGTCACCATCGCCTATGCATATTTGTGACACCAAAGGTGCTACCAATGTGCTGCCGTTTTATTTTTTTTTTGTTGCAGGAGCTCAGCAGACAGGCAGAGGGCCCACCTCATGGAAAGCGGTTACCATCGCCTATGGACATTTGCAACACCAAAGGTGCTACAAATGCGCTGCTGCTCTCTTAACGGAGACTGGAACCTCGTCACTAATGCCGGAACACAACTCAAGGTTGTTATGGCGACATACTTTAAACCAGGGGTGGTAGCCATCCAGTCGGGCAAATGCCCTACCACCTGGCTGTGGGTTGTTTTGTCGCCTCTTACAACAGGCCGCCCAGCCGCAGGATATTGTATTCTTTCTCCGTTCCTGCACGGATAAAAGGGAGACTAAAGGGATACTCCAACTTGGCTACTAATACCAGAACACAACTCAAGGTTGTTTTGTCGACATACTCTAGATCCGGCGTGGTAGCCATCCAGATGGGCAAATACCCTACCACCTGGCTGTGGGGTGTTTTTGTCTCCTCTTATGACAGGCCGCCCAGCCACAGGAAATTATAGTCTTTCTCCGTTCCTGCAGGGATACTTAATAGACAAGCTATTGCTTAACTAGAAAATTTCTTTCTGAACGGCGATAAGGACTTAAGTAATCAGTTTTGCAATTTATCTATTTAACTAATGCAAATGTAAAAACAGGCTTTAAGAGGATGTATAACTCCCAATTCAAATCGGTTTTTCACATAATTAGCCCCGCGCGGCCTATGTATACTTTGATGGGACAGCGCCATTTATAGAACGTGCAAGCGTGGCAAAAATGTTATCAACCAACCATCCGCTACGTAGGTACGTAGCCTAGCGTCCCGCGTTCAAGATTATTTCATTCAAAGTAAGTATACGATTATATTAATGTTACGTGCGAGCGGGGTACACACTTAGGATTGGAAGAAAACACCAGTTTTTAACTAACGCTTTTATTGACTTACACAGCCGTGCGTGATTCCACTTTGCATGGTCGCCCCTGCACACACAACGAAAGACGTACTGTACCGACGTTAAGATGTCTCAGTCATAATACTGTCGCCGATATTGCGTAGACACACCTTCTGCTGCTGCAGTGTTCACCACAGAATTTACCGCGCGTAGCTCGCCTCTGGACCTCCTTTTCAACTACGCGAAATTCCTCCTTCACTAAACAGTCCACTAAACTTTTCACTAAATTCACCACTAAACTCGTCACTGTCTTCTATTAAACTCTTCTTCCAACTCTTTCGTATCGCACTTGTCGCTTCACTGTCTTGAACTGAACTCAGCTCTAAACTACCCGGTAGGCGCGCCTTACGCTGCTTATATACCCGGAGAATTTTCGGGAACCCATAATTTCATTTATACATCTATCCCTTTCTAACATCTATCTATCTCTGTCTTTTCCTTCCCAAACCTTCTATTCGAGAACTTTCGTTTATACATCTATCCCTTTCTAACATCTATCTATCTCTGTCTTTTCCTTCCCGAACTTTCTATTCCAGAACTTTCGTTTATCGTCTATCCCTTTCCAACATGTATCTGTCCTTGTCTTTTCTTTCCAGAATCTTCTACCTTTTTCTAAAAGTCTTGAGACCGGCTTACGCTGACGGAAAGTTCTACCCTCGGTCGCCACAATAATTATATTTCTTATAATATTATACTGTTATTAATTTTACCGATGCACGTTTAACAGTAATAACAATATTAAAGATTGAAGAACACATTTAGAGGTTACTTTGCAATTATTTTCTATCGAGAAAATTTGTCGAAAATGCGTTTGGATTACATACATGTGTAAATATTGGCTAAGGAATCAATCAAAAACTCTTTTTGTCTGTTACAAGGCTGTTAAACAGGATTTAGCAGCCTGGATTTAGAAATCAAATCATCAAACAGTATCATTTAGTCAAACAAAAAACACCTCACACTGTTCCCCCTTCTCATGGCCGTTCGCCAACTTCAATAATTATTATCTGACAGGAAGCTCCCTTGGCACTGAATATAAAAATAAATTTCACTTAAACAAATGTATTTTATTCAACACTGTTATTTGAAAAATAATACCTTATTTTACGTCAACACGTTTCCTTTCTACAAATGAATTACTTTTGTCTGATAAAGAATTTTTGCTTTGGATATTTTAATACATTCCAGTCTCCCTTCAGAAAGCAGTAACGCATTTGTAGCACCTTTGATGTTGCAAATGTCCATAGGTGATGGTAACCGCTTTCCATCAAGCGGGCCGTCTGCCTGTCTTCTGAACTCCTGCGATAAAAAAAATATATTTTAGTAATTACGTACGACGAAAAGCATTCTCGTTTTATTAAGTTCCTGCGCTTACGCTAGGGTATAAGACTTCTTGTGGATGTGGCCTGCGACGCTCCCGCCTGCAAGGGCATGCGGAGTTGAGAAATTTTTCGTTTTCTGGTTTAGTGGTTCCTAATTAAGACGTGGCAATAGCATGGCACCAGTTCTGACTGGGCATGCTAGTCCCAACCCCGCTCTGGCGAATCCCACACACGGGTCGCAAATTATCTTGGCGGGACCAAGGTTTTGCCCTTGTCGTAGCTTATAGTCCTCATTTGGACTTCCCCTGCCTGAAAAAAAAGGGTATAAGACCTATTATCTGCAGTGACTTCGGTTTTTTTATTGCATGAGTTCAGCAGACAGGCAGACGGCCCACCTAATGGTAATCGGTTACCATCGCTTATGGACATTTGCAACACCAAAGGCGTTACAAATGCGTTGCTGCTCTCTTGAGGGAGTCTGGAACCTGGCCACTAATGCCGGAACACAAATCAAGGTTGTTATGCCAGCATACTCTAGACCAGGGATGGTAGCCATCCAGACGGGCAGATACCCTACCAGCTGGTTGTGGGTTGTTTTGTCACCTCTTACGACAGGCCGCCCGGCCACAGGAAATTGTACTCTTTCTACGTTCCTGCAGGGAACTAACGGTTTCCAAGACCTGGACATTACGGCGATGCAACGGAACATCAGGGTACCTAGTTTATGTAGTTGGTAGCTCCGAGTACACCATCGGGAGTCCAACACTACCCTTCTGCTATACCCTTTTGGTAGAGTGACCTTGACCGATTACAGCTCGATACAAAAGGGTATATACTTAAATATATGTCTCATCTGGTTATCAGATGGGTGAAGGTCGATCTTCACCATCTCCTCTACTATGACCGAATTTTCACTCCTCGCTACTAGTAACTACACACACTTCTACTAAAGTAGTTCTTCAAAAGTCTTCGACCTTGACACTAATCATCCACCTGAACATCTTGACTACACGACTGGTTCCCAAGACTTGCACAATGAGTAACTTGATCCCTTATGTTGTAAAGGGCTTGTTGAATAATAGATTTCTGTTACGCCTCGGTGATCATTACCATGCCATTAGCAACAACTAATACTGTGCATAGTATAAGATTTAAAGTTACCTATATGTTGAAGGTCAAGTTATACTTTACGTCAGACGATAATATCCTACTTTTTCTTTTTTTGGAACTTTTGCCACAGTAGCATGTTGGCTCCATCATCTCCGTAATATATGTTATAAAATTCTAAACATGCCGTGTCTGTATATTGAAGCTATTAAAAAAAACAACTGGAATAGACTATTTAAACGATGGAGAACACGATGCAATTAAAAAAAAAAATCTGGGCTGTTTGTTTGGGATTTATGTAAGAATTACTAGGCCGATTGCGTTGCAGTTTGTGCTCGACAGATAATTCTTCGACTTAAAATCTGTACTACTTTTTACCCTGGGAATCTGGCTGAAATTTTTTTGGGAATGATTTAAAATGGTCAGATAGAAAAAAAAACCCAATTCAGTTCAATTGCTAAAGAAAACAACTGTATTTTTGGCATTATTTCAATTGATTGAAATTCGTGGCCAGGATTCATTGCGGAGTTTTATGTCTATTATTGTGTAGCGAATATAATGGATGTAGTTTTGTCTTGACACTTATATTTTACTGGCAATTTATGTTGGCTTTATTGATATTGTAGCTTAGATGCTCCGCTGAGTTATTTGTTGGTATAACAAGTGTTTATTCATCGTAAACTTGATTATATAACACATTGTGCCAATAAAGGATTGTAAAACGTATTAGCTCGGAATGATATGCGGTATAAAACATCATATAATGACATACTCGTCTGACTTATCTGAATTAGTAGTAAGATACAGGAGGAGCCATAAGGTTTATTTACAACCTCGGCCCTCGGGAGTTTCTCATAGAACGCTTTAAGGAAATCGCAATTATGACGGCCGCCTGCTAATATATTTTTAGTAATATAATTTACATTCGTAATAATATGAGTGCCTACAAACAAATATAAGGATGTTGACAATTTCAACACCAGGCATAATAATAGACTGATACTGCCGTCTTTCAGATCACAAAAACTACTGTCTTCTCTCTTGGGGGTTGGTATACGCTTCTTTAATAAAATTCCGAATGAAGTGTTGCTGCCCTTCATTAAATTGAGAGCTAAATTGGAAAGTACCCTGCTTAAAAAGGGATACTACACTATTGAAGAATATTTAAATGACAAAACTGCGTTTCAATAGCGGCTCGCTCCAGCTTTCTATGCTATCTTCTGTATAACGTTTATATTATGCATAACATGTAAAGGAATCTATGGAGATTTGTCGCAGTCATTATTGCGACGGTAACGATATTTTTGTTTGTTACAACTCCATTAATTCTTTGAAAAGTAATAGTAATACAACTTCTATAAGTATTTAAAAAGAAGAGCTTGAGATAGATAAATAATTATGATAAAAAAATTGCTTCTTCTCCTTTAAACAGTGATAACACGTTGCGAAGCGGTGTACCTAAAATAGGAAGTAGATTTAAATTTTGACTTATATGTATGAACTTTACAGTGTTCTCCAGTGGAACTTATTTTGAATAAAATCTTTTGAGTTTGACTCATTTAGGGTTACTGAGCCACTGGATAGATCGAACTCTTTGTACACCATTATAGAAATCTTACAGCGTAAAGCTATTCTAAATATGCACAGTAGACGATATTATCGCTAAATGGCAATCTCTTTTAGAGGATAAAACAGCTTGAATATGTCGAAGGGGTATACGTATTATGGTGATAAGTGCTCCTTAAGGTCGCGACAAGAACCCTAAAACCCTCAGTGAGTGTGTTCGTGTATTAAAACATCAGTCTTTTAATCCCATAAACCAAGGAATATAAACAAGTCGCATTGACTCATCGTCAGTTCGTAAACCCTTTAACCTCCAATCCCCTTAGTACTTCCCCCTTCGAAGTCTTGCAATCAGCCAGACCAGTATACTGAGTTAGTTTGTTAGATAAATAACTTAACGGAATGACACTCTGTAAATGTCATCTATAGGAGTAAAGTTGTAACCGTTACAGCCAATCACAGTACGCTGCTGGATGTAGACCTCCTCAAGTTTGCGCTACATCATGGCCTTCCGCTTTCCTCATCTAGCGCCTATTTTTTTATTTTTTTGAGGCGGTGGAAATGCATTTCGCACACTACCGGGTCCTTTACTAGGGATTAGACCAAAGCGACGAGAGGTGTCACCATGAATGGCGCACCAGTGTCAAATCGCCGGCTTGTGTGGAGACTCGAAAACTCACTACTCCACTAAAACCACCCTCCTCCCATGTGCCCCGCGCTGTAGTAGGAAGAACGTGAGACTTAGAGCGTAGTTACGCCCACGCTGATCCTAGGGCATCTGTGCTTGAGAATGCCCCGGGACAGGCAAACACACTTCGTCAACAGGGGTGAAGAATCCTCTGCTTCCTAGATGCTAGAGGGCCCCTGCAGCGGTATTTACGGGGGGAGATTTTGCGCATATCTGCGCCTCGGAGACCCCGACTGACGTCGGTACCCGCGAGACGCATTCGCACCTCTCTCCCGTTCTCGTTCCGCGATCTCCTTTTAAGACATGACAGCCTCACAGAAATTGGCCGCACCCACCCAATGATCGTTGCTATGCAGCATGGCTTGCAACAAACTGCCCAGTGAATCGATCGGACCTACAAGAGTCTCGAGTTCATATCTCTGCGGTGCCCATGCTGTGCACTCGACCAGCGTATGAAACGCAGTGTCTAATACGCTACATTGGTGACACTGAGGGGAAGGCAGGCAGCCCGCGATATGATTCAGATACTTATCGAAGCACCCATGCCCGGTACTCGTCTAGCTCCTAACAGAAACCTTGCGCAGGTCGTCATGCCATCGGACTGCAGAGTGTTCTAAACAATGGTTGCCGAAACGCGCTCTCCCCTCCAAGACTCGTCTGCTCTATCAGCCATCGATTCGAATTATATATAAATACTAGGATATGCCCGCGACTTCGTCCAAGCTTCACTTAAAATTCTCGCAGGATTCCCGAAACACAAAGTAGAGTAATATTTAAAAAAAAAATAGCTTAACTATCGTTTTAGTGGAAACTGTATCGGAATAAACTAATTTTTATGCATCAGAACAACTTAGACAACAAACCGCTCCCAGGAAAATTCGCGCGGGATGCTCGGGATAAAAAGTAGTGCAGATTTGAGGTCTAAAAATGTGCGTGCTGTCGATCAGCGAAAACTAAATTTAAATTGGCTCATTAGTTTCACGTAATTCCCGAACAAACCAACAAACAGATAAGAAATAAAAAAAAAATATATAGTCTATTCCAGTTGTTTCATTTTAAATAGCTTCATTGTACAGACACGAAATGTTTAGAATTTTATAATATTAAGGATATATAATATATAGATACTCGCAGGTGACATATAAAAAGAGATAAAAGTATTAAATACAATAAACGTTATAATAACACGCATTATACAATACAATAAGTAATTATAAGATAATAATAATTATTTATTTCCTTTAGTTTTTTTTGAATGTTGATACACGCACACAAACTTGAACTTTAAAGTCCTGGAGCCTCTATAAATATTTGTCAAAATGAGTAATCCACTCTACAGGTGATTGAAGGCTGGTGAATACTATGTACAACAGATCAGTATGACGGTTCAGTGAGGTAAGGAAGCCAGATTTATAAGCACCTTACTCATAGAAGATGGTGACTTAAGCTCAGTTTTCTCCTTGCAGTCTTAAAGAATTTTACCTAGATTTTTTTATTGCTGGAGTACAGCAGACAGGCTGACGGCCCAACTGTAATGGAAAGTGGTTACCGTCGCCTATAAACATTTGCAACACTATTAATGTGCTGCCGGACTCGTAGATGGGGCTGGAACCTGGCCACTAATGCCGAACAACAACTCAAGGTTGTTATGGCGGCATGCTGTAGAGCAGGGGTGGTAGCCATCCAGACGGACAAACATCCTACCACCTGGCTATGGGTTGTTTTGTCGCCTCTTAGGACAGACCGCCTGGCCGCAGTAATTTGTATTCTTTCTCCGTTCCTGTACGGATAAAAAGAATGTAATATAACCAATACTGTTTAATTAGGTTTAGTCATACATACTAGCTCAATCAGTTTAGACAAGGTTTAGAAACTTAAAGTTTGAAGAAATATTACTGACATGTTTCTTGGTAAAAATTGCTGAGTCCAAAATTTACTGTGCGAATCTTATCGAGAAACTACCTTTGTACGTTCCCCCTAATCCTGTAAGCCCTAGAAAATTACTACATTTACCTTTGATACGAACAGTTTCACGTCGCCATACATTTTTTGTCAGAACAGTCAATGAGTTTAACAAACTAAGTAAGCTGGGTCATGTGGACATTTAATTATTTGCGGATAGTCTAGCATCTGTGATAGTGAAATTAATCAATTTTATATTGATAATAAATAGTTTCCATTTCGATATAATTATATTAGCAGACCCGTGGCCACTTCGCTGGGCATCAGAAAAAAAAATCAATATCGGTTTAGTAGATCCAGAGATTACCCCATTATTAGTATAGTTTTGTTGAGTTTAATTAAACTCAACTTACTTTGAATATATATACAACTTATTTTTTATATTTCCCCTCCCGTACTGCCCGTACCCCAGTGACGTCTACATCGCATAAGCCTATCTAGCCGATAAGGGTGCGCGGCGTCCACGCATTTTTTTTCTAATATTTACATTTTTAAACTCGTGATATCTTTCGAATGGAATGTCCGAATTGAATAATTTAAAAAGTTATATAATGGCATTGAAGCAGTCTTGAGTATGAAGTAATTTATTTTGATAAGGATGAATACCAAGATACAAATAAAGAGCCTTTTCTAGCGGCGGCAATTTAATTAAATTTTTAAAATAAATGAACACTTATTGTGGCAGAACTATAATAGTTAGACATATCCTGTCGCGATATTTTTTGTAAATAACGATGTGTTCTCTGCAAAGTCGTATTACATTATTTTATTCTATCATCAATAGTTTTCGCAGCGCACGCGATTTTAGGTAATTTTTTTGCACTTTTGGGTACACTATTGCACTTTTAGTAAGGATCCTTATTTTTTTGAAAATATAGTATAGCCTCTATCAAGATAGTGTAGCTTACTAAAAGTGAAAGATTTTTTTAAATCAGTTCAGTAGTTTCGGAGATTACCCCCTACAACGTCACTAACTCACAAACTTTACCTCTTTATAATATTAATATAAGGTTATCCTAAACAAATATTTTTATTTTTTCTGTCATCTGTGGAGACTTATCAATAGCTCATCATTGTCTATCTTTATACCTTAGATTTTTACCTCCAAATATCTATGATATTCTAAAATTCTAATGCCGCAACTGTACATTAAAGCTATTTAAAAAAACTGGAATAGAATATACAAACGATGGAGAACACGATGCATTTTTTTAGATTTCTTGTCTGTTTCTTTGGGATTCACGTAAAAACTACTTGGTCGATTTCGATGCGGTTTTCGCTTGTCGACAGCTAATTCTTAGGCTTAAACTCTGTGCTATTTTTTTATACCGGGAACCCCCGGGAATTTTGCCGGAGCGGTATGTAGTTGTTTGGGTGCATAAAAATTTGCTTATTCCGTCAGAGTTTTCATTAAAACGATAGTTTACATTCTCTTTCAAATGCTGCGGAATTTTGTGTGCAGGAATCCCACGGGAATTTCGAGACAGCCGTAAACGAAGTCGCGAGCGTATCCTAGTAATAAAATAAAATAAAAAAATAAGCTTTCTTAATCTAAATCTACTCTAAATCTTAATCAAAATGATATTATCTAGAAGTTATTATATAATCAAAAATACCTATTTTATTATAATAACCGTTTTGAGATACATCGTTATGATGTAACGAGTAACTGGTTTCATAACAAGCACTTTATTAGAGTT
Source organism: Dendrolimus houi (assembly GCA_039645545.1). Taxonomy (NCBI): domain Eukaryota; kingdom Metazoa; phylum Arthropoda; class Insecta; order Lepidoptera; family Lasiocampidae; genus Dendrolimus; species Dendrolimus houi. The sequence continues at coordinate 6,830,702 of CM077121.1, read as the reverse complement.
TCATCTAGATGAATGCGGACGGAAAGTCTACGGGAAAGGTCTGTATTTATTACACTGTTAAGAAAATTCTACTGCGGTAAGTAATATATATCGTTTGTGCTACTTACCATAGTACCAGTGGCTGAAAACACGTTAATATGAATTTATTTAAAACTAGTTATATGCCCGCGACTTCGTCCACTTAAAATTCCCGGGATTCCCGGGACACAAAGTACAACCATTAAAAAAAATGAAAACTGTGTGGGAATAAGCAAATTTTTACGCACCCGAACAACTACAAACCACTGCCGGGAAAATTCCTGCGGGATTCCCGCTATAAAAGGTAGCGCAGATTTCAAGTCTTAGAGTTTGCTGTCGATCAGCGAAAACCGTATCGAAATCGGTCGAGTAATTTTTACGTGATCTCGAACAAACAGACAAGACATGTAAAAAAATGCATCCTGTTCTCAGTCGTTTATATAACGTATTCCAGTTGGTTTTTCTTAAATAGCTTCAATATACAGACATTGCATGTTTAGAATTTTATGATATTATAGATTAGTTATTGTAGAAGGACGGGGCCAATTATGAGGAAAAATCATATTAAGTCCCAAAATAAAACCTTAATATAATTCATTCTGTTTAACTATATCACGATTTTTAGGGAACGAATTTTACGTCATGTTCGTCCGTCTTTTCGTCTGTTCGTCTGCCTTTGTATGTTAAGTCATTTTTCTGAGAAATTTCTGGGTCTATATAATATACGCCGATATTTTATCCCCTTTTACCCGCTTAGGGGTTGGAATTTCTAAAAAAAGCCGATACACATGAATGTTTATTTCTAACCAAAAACATACAATTTCGTGCTTCTTATTTTGAAAATGAAGCATTATCATAAAAATTTTCATCCCTTTCTTTGTCATCCCGTTAGAATTTTCAAAAATCCTTTCTTAATGCGCACCTATAGTATAGAAAGAACTCGTATGCAAATTTTCGTGATACTAGCCCCAATAGCTTGGGTTGCGCGTTGATATATCAGTCAGTCAATCAGTCAGTCAGTCAGTCAATGAGACCAAGCAATTATATATGCATTGATGACATTTAACAGAAATATGGAATTTACATATTACATTATGTATATATGTATGTACTAGTGCGTGCCTCTTGTTTAAAAAGCAGGCGCTAATACAGGTACAGGTACAAAAAAAATTTGTTAGTGCTATTTGCCCCCGGAAGATTCACTTTATTTTATATCGCAAACTATCACATCTTCTGGCATGAGAAGTATTTATGTCCATTTTCGGCGTTATAACTACATTTAAACTAATTTACAGCAAAACCGATCCAATGTTCCAGTAGTTTCGCCGTGAAAGCTTAGAAAGATAGACAGATCGGGTATATAGCATTTTTTTTATAGATGATGAATTTTTATATCTATTAACTTGAGAAATTATTGTTCTCCCTTACAAACTTGCATCCTCTATTTCAACCCATTCTAGTTTTCAATATCTATCTCCTGTGTATCTATCTGAAAACTACATCAATGAAAAAAATGACAAAAATGATCAAAATGACCGAAATAGCCGAAATGACCGCAACGACTGAAATGACTGAAATGACTGAAATGGTCGAATAATCGAAATAGCCGAAATGAGAAAATTTACCGAAATAGCCAAAATGTCAGAAATGACCGAAATGACGAAAATGGCAAATCAAAAAAACAAAACCTATCCTACTTTCTGGGATAACCTTTACATAAATCTATCCCATTATCCGAGATGAAAAGTATCCCTTGTCTACCCCCGGTATTAAAATTACATATGTAACGAATTTAGCCACATCGGTCCCATAGTTTTTCCGTAAAAGCATAACAAACAGAGACACTAATATATTTTTATTCCGGAAACTATCCCTTTTTCGGGATAAAAGTATCCTATGTTCATCCTCGGCATTAAAAATATATACATACTGAGTTTCAGCCAAATCGGCCCAGTAGTTTTTTGGTGAAAACGTCAAACAGACAGAGTTATTTTCACATTTATAATATTATAATAGGGATAGGGATTTGTATATTTATTTCTTAAATTATTTTGAGTATTTATGCATCTATTGCCTTTTTCCTGCACCACCTACATCGCCTGATACAATTTTTTTTTATTGAGGTAGCCTGGAAGAGGTTTATTTGAGCGATAAGCCGCCTATTGCATTGCCTAGAAAATATTGTAAATATTGTCTATTTTTGTAATTGTATATTTTGGTGTGCAATAAAGTATAATCTCTCTCTCGCTCTCTATTTATGCCACTACATGGTGCTCTTAAGAAATAACGTAAAGTCACCGTCTGCTCATTTTTCCATGTTCCCCGAACTTTGCGACAGGCGGACGCCATAGTCCCCACAATCCAGATCCCTAGTTCCACTAGCAGTTCATCACAATAGCTCGGTACCTATTGTTTTCATTCCCTACAATAGTCCTACACTGACTGGGGCTTGTCCTTGGGTGCATTTTATATGGCGTAGAAAGGGATAATCGCCGGTCAGTGTAACGCCACAATTAAATTAAATTTGTCAAGGGGACTCTACGTGTTGGCCTTCCCATGGCCCCACGTAAGCCCTCCAAAAGTCCGAGTCCAGTTTTATCGGCCGTGGTCTTGAAAGACATACAGTTATATAATAATAATATCAGTCCATAAATGTTCCATTTTTGGACTCGGGCCTCCCATTATAGGGGGTACGGACACTATACTCGCCACACTTGTTCAAGGGGGCTTGGCAGGTTTGATACATCGGTTATCTCGATGCGCAGGTTGCATCACGATGTTTTTCTTCACCGTTGTTAGCACGTGGTAATTGTAACAATATGCACATTAGATTAGAAAACGAACTGAGTGGTACATGCGTTCCGCCCAGGATCGAGGCCGCGCCTTTTGAATTGGGGACGCGTGCGCTAGCCATTAGGTACGCTACCACGACTTAAATAACCTAAAAAGTAAAGATAAATTGAAAGTCTTAATTAGCTCTTTTTCAATTTCGTAAATTTTATGTGGTCCTTATTTTAATATTTACTTAAAAAAAATGTAGGTTCTAAAGAATTTCTTTGTAAACTGTGTTCGTATAGATATAGAGGTAACGTGAAATTCTGGCAAATGATCAATTTTATTATCATCATCTAGTTCCCTAAGAAGAAAGAAGCCCTCTTCATATTGCATCGTTGAAAATAAGGGGAAACACTTAGGTGTGCGGTATTTAGATTTATTACTATCATTTACATTTATCTTCCCAATCTGATTTATTATTTTATTTAGTTAGAAGAATAGTATTTACGGAAATGTATTTTTTGTTGCGTTTTATTTTGTAAGAACATGAACAAATTTAAAGATCTTGAATGTCTTGTCCAAAAAATCTTCATTTGTTTTATATCTTTATGTGGATAAAATAAGGTGTTAAAAGACTCCGAATTAAATATTTACTCATTAAAAAAAAATCTGATGGGTACAAAAGCCCAAAATTTGTTAGTACATCTTAAAACTAAGTTAGTAGATGTTATAAAATTTATGATTCAACCCCTAAGGAGGTGAGAAATGGGATAAAAGTTTGTATGAAAATACATCGTTATCGAAGTAAGAAGCACGAAATTTTATATAGCTGCTTCTGGTTATAAATAAATGTACACGTGTAGACGTTTTTGTAAATTCAACCTGTAAAGGGGTAAAAAGGGGATGAAAATTTGCTCAAATTATGACTATTTTTAATCTACGCGGGCGAAGCAGTGGGCAACGGCTAGTATTATATAAAATTATTAGAGCTAGGCATGTTGCTGAAGAGTTGGTCAATTCGATTAGGTTCTCATAGAGTAAATAAAAATTAAAAATAAATCATTGATTTTTTTCTATAAATGATGTATATTTGTGATACATTAAAATTACAATCTAATCTAGTAAATAAGACTAACGAGTAATTTAAATTTACCTAGAATAACTAAATATAACTTAAACTAAGAATGTGTCGAATAACACATTTCCTATCGTCTTTATTAAGGAGAAGACACTTTGTTCATGTGTTCTTTGTTAATGTTTAGCAGATAGCACTATACTTTACTATTATGAGAGAATTATAACACCAACTCAAATAGTTTTGTCCTTTTTAGTCTTCTTAATAAATCTGTGTTATCAATGCTGGGTGGCGTGGACATTTACATAGTGATGAAGCCCTTGCTGGTGGGCTTCTAAGCATTTTTTAATTACGTTAATGACGGGGTCCACTTTTAAATCTCGATGGAGATCATCTGATCTTATGTACCAAGGAGTATTGACCATGTCCTTAAGTGCTTTATTTTGGAACCTTTGTTAAATAATTGAAATGAACAAGTTGAGGGTAGGCTAAATAATAACTATAACATTACTTATTGCCATCTGACATCTTTGTCTTCCGCGATCAGGGCTAGTCAAAAGCAGCGAAGCTTTGAAATAAAATTCAAATAAAACAACGCGCTTAAAACCGTTAAAACCTAGTTTTAATTAAATTATACAAGAGAAATTGTCATCATTAATTCAAATTGTATTAATATAATTATTATTTTTAACCCAAAATTATATAGTTAACTATAAATATATAGTTAAGTCGTGGTAGCATAATGGCTAGCGCACGCGTTCCAAACTCAAAGGGCGAGGGTTCGATTCTGACCGAAACGCATGCACCACTTAGGCAGTTTTATGACCTAATGTGCATTTTGGTATAATTACCACGTGCTAACAACGCGGAAGGAAAATATCGTAAAGCAACCCACATCGAGATAACCGACACTTATACTTTGTGTCCCGGGAATTCCGCAGGAATTTTCCCGGGTATGGTACAAATTAGTTAGATTGCATAAATATTAGCTGATTTCGATACGATTTCACTAAAACGATAGCTTAAGTCCTTTTTAAGTGATGCTTTATATTTCGGGAATCCGCGGGAAATTTCCCGGGAGTGTTATTCATTATATTACTTCAAATCAGATTTGCTTCGACTCACCTTATTGCTGGGCAGTTGTCTAGATTATATGGACTTTGTTTCTTTTTTATTATTATATGTAAAAAACCAAATTAAGTTTTAAGTAAGTAATATAAAGCTATTGCATAAGGTTTCACACGCGGCGCAGCCGCGGGTAACCTCTAGTATAGTAATAAAATCGTATATTGAGTAAACCATAATTTACATTGTTTATGTGCATTGGCAATATTAGTGCAGACTATATCTTTTCTCCTTTTTCGTTACTGGTACGTTGAATGACTGAATGAAAACTCTTTATTGTTCACCATAAGCTTAAACCCAGACAATTAATATGGATACATTTGTATTAGAACAATGGGTGGCCTTATTGCTTATAGCGATCTCTCCCAGGCAACCCGGTGTCCAAGGAGACAAAATAAATAATATTTGGTGGTTTGACTATATTAAAACTAATTCAATCGTAATTAAATATAATTAAAGAAAAAAAAACTTCTACAGATATACACATTTAAATCAATTATAATAACATAAATTACATATACATGCGAATAATAATATAATTCTATTTACTGCAACAAATTTTATTAAATGGACAAATAATGGTCAGTGGTCAAGTGTTTGAATGTAGAAAAGGATGAGCTTGTCTGATTTTCAAGGGGAGGGAGTTCCACAGGCGAACAGCCTGTACGTCAAAAGACTTTCCTCCGTACGGTACTTTATGAGGTACAACTTTATGTACTGTGAAATATGGCAATTTAACCAACGGTTGACAATTTTACCATTACAGGTCTTCGACTTTCGTTTACGAGATTACAATTACCTTTAACAAAATTACAATGACCTCTGACAAAATTACTTTTTTGAGCATATAATGTCCCTCAAAGACATTTTGTGAGAGGTAATAGAAATATTGCAAACGAAATCGTATAATGGCAAAATTGAGAACCATTGGTTAAGTTGCCAGATTTCACGGTAGCCGAAGAGCAATATGTAATACGTAAATTTGCCTAATCGAAAGTTGCTGTCATTAATGGAACAGTTGAAAACTTGGTTATCTAAATAGTTTGAAAAACATGACTTTTATGTGACATGTTAGAGGTCGTTCTAATTGAAGCAAATAGGTTTTGTAAGACCACCCCAAACGGATTATATCAAGCTTTATTTTACACCCGACGTTATATAGTTTAAATTACCGGAGCTGTACACAGTCCAGCTGTGCAAAGTAATGAGTACTGAGATTTATTAGCCAATTTAACGGAACCCCAGCAAGTATTTAATTTTACCAACATACCTTTTGTAGGTATTAATATTATTTATAAACTAGCTAAACACGACCATTCCTCTCTGTGGCTTTATCGGAAATTTCAAGTCAATCCATTGACCTTCGACATCTATCCAATTTAGTATCCTTGAACACCGAGTTGTCTGGAAGAGATCGCTATGAGCGATAAGGCCGACCATTGTTCTAATGCAAATGTATCCATATTGTTACGAGTGTGCGGGACTCGTATCAAAATGCCGTTAGAATTATTATAGAGTTTATTAGAACTATACAAACACATATAACACAGGTACAAATATAACCGAATACAACAAATCCAAACGTAACGCAGAAGGTCGTAATTTAATAAAACGCGCAAAGTCCGTCAATATTACATTCCCGAATGTACACACATCACGCCTAGATCGAAATTGTCGCTCAACTGACCCTCTCTCTCCATCAGGCCATCGTTTTATATTGCACAAATGCAAATGTGCCCGCCCGGCAACGTCGACATAATTTCCTAGAATTAGCTTGTACTGATAATCCGCAATATCTGGTTAATGAGGCAGCCTGCAAGCGGCCGTAGATGAGTACAATAGAACAATAGGCTGTTCTTCACAATAACTGGAAACGTATGCCAATTAATAAGTAAATAAAAGAATACGATCATAAAAGGATTACAATGAGTTCAAATGTCGACAGGTAATAAAATGTGCTTTTACAGATAGGAGTGAAGTTTTTTTTTTGTTGGAGCCTAAGTTGTAACAATATTAATTGCCTGGGCTGAAGCTTATGGTGAACAACGTTTTCATCTATTGATTAATTCATTTTATGATAAATTCATTAGTTTGTTCATTGACTACTTTTCGAATTTTATAGAACAAAACTTTAAGTCAAAAAAATATCAGCCCTAAATTGTATCTGAAATATTAAAAATAAGATCAACAAATAAAATAAGTAATTGATTACCATCGATTTGTGCGAGTGAATTTCAACAAACAATAATATGAAAACACACTACACAATATTCATTCAAAATAAGTCAGCCTAAGAAATCTTGAAATCACTCATCTTTTTACAATTTGGGCCCAAGAATGTATGAAAGCGTATCTGTCTCCTTTTGGTCATTAAAATTTTATAACTGAATAATATTTTCTGATTGAATAAGTCTTTGAAAAAACGAAACCGACTTCACACTAAAAACCAAAAATAAATTTTTAACCGATTTCTTTCTATAACATCTCGAACTCGGTGCCAAGTAAAAGAAGTCCGTTGAATATTTATTTTTTGGTTTTTAGTGTGAAGTCGATTTTTGTTTTTATTAAAAGATATTTTTTACTTTTTAGTTGCGCAAATACTTCAACGAGAGTTCAGCGAGTTGAAGAAAACAATTTAAAAATAGGTCCGCAATTGACGGAGAAATCGCTTAACATGCCTATACGCGTATACAAAGTTTCCCCCAAGAACTTAGGCCACAGCGTTCTTTTATAAGGGTTATGCTCGATGTCCCTGGGATCCGATACAATCATCAGATTCTGACTTGGTGACCACGGGACTACCTCGGGAGTGTACACTTACGAGTAAAGAAAACAATTTTAAAATCGGTTTACAATTGACGGATATATCGTGTTACGAAGAAGTGGGTTATTAATTTTCGTGAGCTTCTCTAATTCTTTGGAATCCACTCATCAGATCCTAATATGATGACAATGGGACCAATTCGGGAGTATAACCTTTCAATTAAAATAAAAGAATTGAAAACCGATCCACAATTGACCGAGAGATCGAGTAACGAACATACATAAAAAGAAAAAAGAATATACAGACGAACTGAGAACCTCCTCTTTGAATTCGTATAACAAAATAAAATTATTTATAAATTATACTGTTAACTAATGTTTACTTTAATTATGAATCTTAATTATAATTCTGAAACATTTATTATGTTGACCCATTGTTTAGACTTGTGTTTGTCAAAATACGTTACAGTTGTATCCCTGCGGTTTTTGTTTATTGCTGACAAGTTGGAAGTTGTTTAACCTTGTACCCAATAATCCAGAGTATCCCGCTCCCAATGCTGACATTGAAAGTTTATCATTTTTAGGAATGAGCCACAGAATAAATTTCAACAGTATATTAGTCTAGATTACTCTAGATGACAAGGGTATTTCTTGTCACGGTATAGGTTCGCGTTTTATAGATGTCTCACCTGATGTTAAGTGACGATGCGATCTATGATGGAGTATGCTTACCTTAGTAGATAGGTTCACTCGTGACCTGAAGATCACTGGTTTATATGAGTCAGGTAACACAGACTGGCAAATTGTACCAATCGAGCGGACAGCGTTAGATTATATCGTAAAGCCGAAATTACACGGATTCAATTCTATCTTTTAATTTCAATAGAAATGGGACAAATAAATTTAAAAAATAAACGCACCATTTACAAATGTCATTTTTATATTTTCAAGTAGTTAAAAATGTAACTTACGACGTTTTTTAATGGTTTAAGGTTTTTTAAATTTCTGTTGTTTCATTTCTTTGCAAATTGAAAGACAGAAATGAACCGTTACAATGAAGCATTGTTTGGCTGTTAAAAGTTTTTAAATGAATATTTATATCTATTTCTATAATTACATATTTTTGTAAACTTATTGTTTTGTCATAAAATTAGTCATCTATATTAATTTTAAAGCAAGTAATATTTTCTTAAGTTTTCGCGATTTGTATACATAATAAAACTACGTTGTAACGGTTTTAAGTGCGGTAATTTATTTTTTTTTTTATTATTCCGATGTTTTAGCCACTTGTCAGTGGCAAAGATGTCAAGTAAAAAGAGTATTGTTACAGTTTTATTTAGCCTACCGCCAACTTGTTTATTTTAATTATTTAGATTTAATTTTGTTTATGGTTATTATTTACTCTATGGGAGCCTAATCTAAATTACCACCGCTTCGCAACATGTTGTGGCTTGAAGAGAAGAAGAATCGCAATAAACTCTTTCAGCAAACATGCCTAGCTCTAATAATTTTATATAATATTAAAATGGGTAACAGGAAAAATAACAGAAGAAAATATCAAACAAGTTGGTTTGTATCCCGGTGCACGCAGAAAGAGCTCACAGTGTCTTGAGGTCTGGCAGTTGGTTTTTGCTGGTTTGGGTCTTAATAGTTTTGATGATCAGATCCCAAACAGGTGGTACTTGCCAACCATCTTCTCTATTGAAATTTGGGTGCTTTTTTATTTCAATAGTTGTTTTTTTAATTCAATTTTTATTTCAAATGACACGATTCTTTTTCACGATGATTTGTGGTTTATTGAATCTGATGTAGTGGTTGGGTTTATCCAGTGTGTTCACTGATCGCAGACTTTGTAGACCTTGTGTTTCATGTCAGCAATGTGTTATTTTACCCGTGTTTTTATGTTCCCCTTTGTTTGCCCAATGTATGATAATCCACACTCACAATCCAGCTTGTAGACACTTGCATCCTGGAGTGGGATATTGAATTTCACAGGTCTCAAAAGCTGGATAAGCTTTTTATGCGACTTGAAATATGTTTTGATTGAAGCACGCCTGAAGATGTAACCAATTCTGTCTGTGACCCCCTTGATGTAGGGTAGGGTAGCAGGGCACCGCTCAAATGAAGGTGGTTTGGGGCCTTTGTGACGTTGGTGTGGAGTCTTCAGCTGATTGCGTTGTAGGACTCGCTTGACATGCTGAAGCTCTCTAGCCACATGGTTCTCATTACAGATTTTTTGTGCTCTTTGAAATAAAGACTTGCCCACGGTAGCTAACTGACTAGGATGGTAGTGAGCCGAACCATTAAAAATCAAATAAATTACTGTGCTTAAAACCGTTAAAACGTAGTTTTATTATATAAAGTAAGTATTTTAGTTGTACTATAATATCAGGTTAAAATCCTATTGTTAGAATTCTATGTTTATTCTAATATATGGGTAGTTCAAACCGCCTTTTTGAAAGAAATCGTTTGGAAGTTATAAAGCGAAATGCTGATGAATCGCTTTTGAATTTAGTGTATGTAAATATTTATTTACAGCTTTACAGTTTCACTGTGCATCCGTATATACTATTAGATGAATTCCATAGTTTGTAAAATGAGCAAGCTGATGAGGTGATAGTAGGCTAATCGATTGATGGTGTAAACCAATCCTAAAGAGGCGAATATGCTTTTGTAAAGATAAAGTAGGACAGTCTCTAACACGCTGGAGTGGTTCTCTGCGCAACTTTGTTTCTAGATTTAGGACGGATAAAAATTAGACTTGTATCACTATTTATAATCGGGCAGGCTTCCTTTTAATAGTGAATTGTGACTGATTAAAGATAATTGTCGACGGCTTCTGTGGTTGAGTGGGCTAAGCCTTAGCTGGCTGAGCTTTAGTATAACGCAGTCTCCGGGTTCGATTCCTGGCATGGTGAATTTCGTAAACGATTTTTCCGTTATTTTCTATGGTCTGGATGTCTGGAATCGGCCCCAGAGTAGTCCGTTGTGTATTACCTATAACACAAGAGTAACTTGCTTAGCTTGGGGATATACAATGTGTGTGTTGTCTGCCTATTATTATTTTTATTAATCTACGATATTTATTGGCTCTGCATTCTTATTCAATGTACAACTTTTTCCTTATTAGCAAGATAAGAAGTGCTGATTGTATTTTTATATTGTTTATAACAATTCCAAAGAAAACAGCATATGTTATTACAAATCAATGATAACTTTGACAATTGCTAGTATAGCTATTTAAGTACCACTTATTCAACGTAGATGTGTCTGCCTACTGTATTATGACTTTATACTGTGGCAAGCTTTATATGTATTATTAAGGCACGGTTGTTTCAGGGAATAGTTTATGAACTACTATTGTTAAACAGTTACCAAGGGCATATTATCCTACCATTTGTATTCTATCTGCAGAGTTTGAAACTGTTGCTTTTTATAAGCCACCCTGGCAGTAAAAAAAATTATACTATAGTAGTAGCTTCATAGCTCTTAAGTCATAATTAATATTATTAGGAAAATATGGTTATTATGAAATTAATCCATTACAGGATAAAATACAAACTGCACATCGAGATTACTAACTAACGTTCGAAACACACCAACTCGCTTCCATGAAGCGAATTAGCTTCTGAAAGTAGCATCAGTATGAAGTTTATGGGTTTATATACCGGATTAAACCAACTTTCGTTGAAAGTATTTTGTTAATAATAGCTGTTATTCCACTAGTTAACATAATGAGTAAAAGATAATAGATGTAAAAGAAGCTCTTTTAAACTAAAAGGATGATTTTTCCTCTTAGCTTCAATAATGTGTTATCTTAAAAGTTGAAATTTTAAATGGGGAGAGATTTTCAACTTCCAAAACTTCCTTCCTTTTTTGGGAACAAAGACTATATTCTTGAGAATGGTATTACAGAGTCTGCTTGATAAAGGCTGATGATACCTGTGTACCTATGACATATTATACACTTTTTTATTTTTTATATAATAAACTAATTTATCGATATATGTAATTGTGTATTCTATCACGAATATGTAATATTATATAGTTTAGTTTTTTTATATAAGTATTATTGTATTATATATAACACATTAAATTTATATGACTAGTTTTTACGCATGTCGTGGTGTCCAGTAATTGAAGGAGCAGATTGATTAAAAATTCAAGGTTATGTATATTTATAAATCTGTTATGTGTATCATTTGTTGGAGATTCTAATAAAATAAAAATAAAATAAAATAAATAATAATATGTCAAAACGAATAACTTTTTTACTGTTAATCTATAACTTATATCATATTTTTTTGAAAATAAATAAAATCGGAAACAGCGGTTTTAATTATGAAATAAAAATATGACCTGTCGGACTTTTAACGTTATTTAAGCAAAGAAGCGATTTATATATGATTAATGGCAGTTTCCTATATCGATCTGTAATCATTCATTGGCCTTTAGGTACTGACAGACATGTTCATCACTAGCACGAAAGCATGCTATTATCGAGCAATTGCTCCTTAGTAGCATGTGTAATACTTGCAATAACTCAGAAGCGTTTATGGTAATAACAGAACAGCAACTGGTCACTATACTTATGATCAGAGAAATTTACCGCTAACATATATTTCATCCACTAACTCCACACACTCGAGAAACATTTTTAGAACACCTTGCCATCCCTCCAACAATTTTATAGTACAAGGAACTTAGCAAATTGGCACAACCAATAGCGTATTGAAGTCATTGATAAACCATTCGTATTTAATTAATTAAATACGTTATGAATGATAAGAATTTATTATATTATTGTTTGGAAATTTTAAATCATATTTTATATAAGATATTGTATAAAATATTATATTTAAGGTTTTACATGTAACAAAATAAATTGAACGCATTAAAAAAAATGTTGCGTCTGCCAATATGAAAATAAAATGTAGTGAATACCGTCTATATACAATTGAGAGATTTTGAATTATAATGTACCACATTATATTAGAGATAAAATTGGTATATAAATATATGGTAAATTACAGAGAACTACCCTACACAAAACAGGCGCTAATCACAGAATAAATAAATATATAAGATTATTATTCAATTAAGGAAATGGCCGATTGTATCGTTTATAAATAAGAGGGTACATTACAAAATTATTTATTAACCTTAAAAAGAAACACGATAAGAACAACTATGCAACTAAATAAATGTAACACATGTATGTGGAAACATTGCTAATAATGAGTATGCTCAAAAGTTAAGAGTGGTTTGATTTTCGAGCATGCTATCTGAGGCGCGGGTAGAAAGGGGTGTGCTTTGAGCGTCTGAACAGGTTTGGTTATCAGCATAAGGATTATTATTTATTTTAGGAGTATGCTTAAACTAGCATGCTTATTGTTGGAGGTACTTGTGTCGCATTGGCCGTGAGACTACGTCAGGGTGCCATCGTTGTGACACCGGTGACGACGATATGGCGCTGCACACACTCCAGGAGTGTCCAGCCTGGATAGAGCAACGTTGACTTGACCTTTCGCTCCCGGCCGTGGTACGCACCATGGTCGAGAGCAGCACCGGATGGGACGCTGTCTCCTCCTTCTGCGAGCACGTTATGCTTGCAAAGGAGGAGGGGGAGCGGGAGCGTGAGCGCACGTCACGGCTCCGCTCCCGTCAAAGGAGGACGCTCCGGCGCCGGAGGGCCAGCACGGACCTTCGGCCGCCGTAAGCGGGCAGTGAGGGTGGGGCCCCTCGGGGAATAGGGGTTCTCAGTCACCCGCATATGCTGTCGAGATGGAGGTGTGGCGTGTTCCGTGCGCGCTCCCCTCTCCTCCTGTGGGGCGAGTTACAGACCGCCCCACGAACACAGAGCTTGAAGATGCCGGGGGATAAGAGTAGTCCCCCGGCAGTGGAAGTGGCCTTGCGAGGCCCACGCCTGCCAGGGCTGCGGAGAGGCTAGGTCATATACCTGTAACCTTGGTATAAGGAGCAGGACGGAACACCCAGGGTTTTTAGTGGGTATCCCTAACTGGGGAGTGGCAATAGCATGGCACCAGTTCTGACTGGGCATGCTAGTGCCACCCCCGATCTGGCGAATCCCACACTAGGTGGCCAACTATCTCCCCACGATTCTGCCTTTGTCGCGGCTTAGTCCTCAAACGGATTTCCCTGGTCAAAGAAAAGGATGCTTATTGTTAGCGAATGTGAACAGTTGCGGAGCATGCTAGTTTTAAGCATGCTTCATTACGAACATATGTGTCAATATCTTTAGTATTTGGTAGAAATTTGACATTACTTGTATTAAGCTTATGTTAGATTTTAACCCGTAGTAAGGCAAATTAACGATTAGTATGAACTGCGTATTAATAAACATTTACTTATTTCTAAATATTAATACTCGATATCAGTGGTGAATGAAGGAATTTATGCATCTTTACTTGTTTAGTTATACATAAGATGGTAACAAAGTCAATGCTCTCGCTGTAATTGATCTATATATGGTCATACAATAATTTGAGTACACGTCAATCTAAAAACAAAAAATCACAACAATTCTAATATTATAAACATAAATCAATTAATTCGTTATATTAAAACTCAGAAATAAAACAATGTCCAGAAAACGAAATAAATTAAATGTCAAAAGCCAAAAATATAGATAAAATGTAAATTAGTATTAAAATAAAATCTCTTTGTCATACTTAAGAAAATCATTAATCAGGAGTACATAATTTTTTCCAGTAACCATATTTTTACCTTTTTTTTACATTATCTCAACGGCAGTTCTTTGATCGATGGAGGTAATTTATTAAATACTAGCCTCCGCCCGCGACTTTGTCTGCGTGGAATAGTTAAAAAAAAGTAAGTTAAAAAACCCCCCGATTTTGAAACATTCTTTAATGGTGCTCCGCTCTTATTAGTTTTAGCGTGATGATATATAGCCTATAGCCTTCCTCGATAAATGGGCTATCTAACACTGAAAGAATTTTTGAAATCAGACCAGTAGTTCTTGAGATTAGCGCGTTCAAGCAAACAAACAAACTATTCAGCTTTATATATTAGTTTAAGATAAGATTCGAATCGCGTAACAGTTTTTCATGAATAGGCTTGTTCTTGGGACGAAATCAAATACTAATCTATCCCTATTTCTTATAATATCTAAACCATTGAATAGATGCATTGCAAAGGCTGCCGCCCTGACGTGTCCTCGAGAGTGCCAATGCAAGTCGACATGCTAATCAATATGCACTTGAGTGCATATTGGAATGCTTCGTATAATTCTATTTATTATATCACCTCTTTGCTTCAATGTGTTATCTTGACAATTAAAATTTTTAGAAGAGAGTTTATTTAACTTCCAAAATTAATTGTATCGAAACGAATAACGTGGTATACCTTAAAATACATTATAGATTGACAGACAAATATTATACTTTTCGATACAATTATTTTTTGAAGCTTATAAACTCTTCTTTAAAATTTCAATTTTCAAGATAGCACATTATTGAAGTAAAAAGGCGATATGTATACACACATCTCAAAGGAACGAATAAAAGTATAGATGGAGCCTACGGCGTCAAATGGTGTGAAGTATCTTTTTTAAACTTGTATATGTAAACTTATCTAATATTACCGCGGCTTCGCTTGCGTTAATGTTATCCCACGGTATCCGTACATTTTTTCGGGAAAAAGAAGCCTATGTACTATTCCAGACTGTAATCTATATCTGTGCCAAATTTCAGCTAGATCCGTTGAGCCGTTCTGGCGCGATTGAACAACAAACATCCATCCAAACTTTCACATTTATAATATTAGTGTACATTTAGTAAGGTAGATGGTTTACGTCTCAGCCACTGGAAACTATTCTATATTTATTCGTTATTTAATACTAAGTTCGCCTAACGCACTACGGCACGATAGGCTTTCTATTCCAAACTCGGCATCCTTTAGCCGGATTCACTCTGAGAGCTCGGGACTCGATCTACCTCTTTGGTTTGTCCGAGGTATGGATATAACTATGGAAGAATGCTAAGGAATAACAATGGTTCAATAACCTACGCATCGAGACAACCGATGTATCGAACTCGCCAATCTGCCTTGGACAAGCGTGGTGGGTATACTCTCCGCTCCCTTCCGTTTCCCTATAAATAATGGGAGGCCCGAGGCCAATAGTGGGATGTATATGGGCTGTAGTTATTTAACAAAAAAATATCCTCAATGGCGAAAATATACGCTTAATTTCTGTCTTTTAATTTTGATAAAAATGAGGTACTGTCAATTTAAAATAAACAAACGAACTTAATATAACTGCTCATACGTCATTTAATGGTATGTATTAGATTACGAAGTATACTCTAGAACAAATTTGTTTTACGTATAAAATATTATTGTACATAAATAACTAATCGAAATAGAAATAAGAAAATGTGAAAAGTTATATAGTAAAATAAAAACTTAAAAAAATGAATAAAATAAATTATTTATTAAACCTTTTGTAACAATTATGAATTATAAAAATTTTATGTCATATTTCCATTTCTATACAAAATGGAAGACACAAATGAACCCGTCTAATTTCGGGTTAAGAGAAAACAAGCTATGTTTGCTTCACGTGTCATTAAAGGCTTTAAACACTTGGCTGCTAACTATAGCTCAATTTTCCCTCGTCTCGACGGCGCTCTTGTCTCGACTTGAGCCTACGCACCGACAAAGCCTTAGAAACAGCCTTTCGAGTTAATTAAACGTGGACGTAAATAAACGAAAGTCGTCGTTATACAGTGCTCGTTTAATCTAGGTACTGCATTCAAAGAAGCGTTTTTGCGAGTAATCCTTTTGTTAGGTTTTGTATTAACAGAATGTTAATAATCTATGTAAGTCATAGTAGTAGTATTAGCCACAATGGCAGGCAAGGGAATCTTAATCCATAAAACTAATTCTGATGTATAAGTCCTCGTATAGCTCAGTTGAATTGTAGGTCTGTAACTGACGCTATTCAATGAAGTTCTTATGAAAACTCAAAAGGCCGTACTTGACTACACAGTTCACATTTCACACATAATCAGTACTAAAAAACTATCAATATCCTACAACTATTGTCCATTTTAGAGTAATTTTACATATTTTTAGAAAGTCAAACTGCACAGTATTGCGTCCCCTTTAGGTTCCCACCAAAAACTCATAGTCTATGTAAAGTAATATTAAACTTCAATTATTTAATGTCAAACGTCAATATTAAGATACGTCAAGTAACAGATCCACTATGAAACCACTTCCTTTTCAAAAGACATCGTAACAACCGTAAAAAAAATAAGAATTGATAAAAAGATTTAAAAAAATTAGAAAAAAAGAAAGGAAACCAGAAAATAAAAATAAGACTTACCCCATCTGTTATCCCAAGAATATAATACAAAGAAAATAGAGGCGAGAAAAAAATCTCTGTCTTGAACAATGACGGAGCAGGTGGTGAATAAAACAAAATGTGAATAGGCGACGGTAACCGAAACAGGATACCGTCGCCTGTTAGGTTGACATTAGAACGGCTGATTGAATTGGATTGCCACCTTGACAATAAGAAATATATAAAACACAAAAACGCCACGACGTTTAAAACGCCCCTGTGTAGGCCGTCACTGATCTAATCCCTAAGGATCCAAATCTCATTCAGACTGACAGTTTAGTTTGATATGGAATATAATCTTAAGGTACTATTCCATTACACCAACGTTAATGGCAAAATAGAAAGGATAAACCTCAAAATTACAGAATATAGGGATATTTCGTTTTAAACTTTGGAGATTTTGAATATTATCATTGCTACTTCAAGAAGACATTTGCATAAAATACGATATTGTGGTTTTGAGATTAAAATGTTTGAAATGGCACAAGATTATTTTCTTTGCTTATAAGGACACAAAAGAGTGAAAATAGTTAGGAATAAAGTAAGAATCAAAGCATTTAATTGAAAATAATGTATTAAATTTTATTTATATGTTTTTTATATTTAGCAGTAGCATTATTGTTGCGGCTGTGCTGGGTTTATTGATAAGTGAACTATGTTAAATGAGAGCAAAGAAAAATGGAACAATTTCGAAGGGTAATGGAAAGAAAGAGCAAGCACGTACCAATTTGATGAAGCAATGGATACCAACGCCTAGTCTGCTTTTTAGTACACTTCACTTTCACCTTTGTTAATTTATTTTATTATATAGTTTATTTAGCAGTTTAGTTTTTAATAAACGGCGAATAATTGTATTTATATGTTTGTATTAAAGCGGCGTGGTGCAGTGCTATTTATATTTGTTTATTTATGTTGATTTAATCAATATTAAGTTATGTTATTTTATATAATACACTTACATTTGCGGAGAGTATTTATTTAATATTTATGACATGGCAACGAAAGACTGACGTGCGTGCGCAAGGGGAAGGCGCCGTCAGATTTGAAGAGAGTATTTAAATATTGTGAAGAAGAGATCGTATATGGTAGACCGAAAGAAGATTACACGGCGGTACCAGTTATATACTTCTATTTTACATATTATATAATCTTATATTTATATATAGTATTGTTATATATTGCATGTCCTTGAAGTCCACGGGCTATAATAAAGGCCCAGATTTTTTGAGGGTTTGCGTAGTGCTCTGTGGTGGCGGTTATTATAGAAATAGTGGTTAATGGGAGGGACAGGGCCAGGAGTACCGTCATACAGGGTTTACCTAGTTTGGGCTCCCGTCTTTCCTATTTTATTAAGTTTCTCAAATTTTTGTACTCTATTTATTTTGTTTTTCTTTTTGTGGGAAGTAAATAAATAAATAAATATTATTATGTTTGTCTCTGCAGACAACGGGTCATAAATTTAGCCCGGACTTTTGGAGGACTTGCGGAAGGTCAACACGTAGAGGCCCCTTGACAAAAATGTAAATGTACCGTGACACTGACCGGCTATTACCCTTGTTTACTACAACATATAATAATGCACCCAAGGTTAAGCCCTGGCCAGTGTAGGACTATTGTGGGAAATGAGAATGAAAAGTACCGGGCTATTGGGATGAACTGGTGGTACTAGGGGTCTGGGAATATGGGGACTATGGCGTTTGCCCGTCGCAATGTTCGGGTAACATGGAGAAATAGTCAGACGGTGACTCGCCACTGCCTGCACGAGCCCATAAAAATGCCGTACAAGATTGCCGAGGGGCAACATGGGTGTGAGTGGCTAAGGGGTATCGAGAGGTGGGCTGCAGGTTCACCGAAGATACTTCTGACGTTATACCATTTATCACTTCCACACATCTTTCCATAGGTAAGCACGGAAGCCCCCGCCTTGCCTTGGTCCCCGGAGTCAGGTCCGAGGTGTCGCTACTCACCTAAGGCTTCGCCACAAAGCCCACCTGCGGATTATTATTATTATTAATATAACATGGCTGTACCACTTCAAAGTATCCCGAAAATTAAGCAATTATCACGACACAAAGTTCACTCGTACGCATTCTAATTAAATACCTGAATATAACAGTTGTTTGCCAACAAATATAAATTGCGCGTACAACATAACTGAAACGAACAGACAGCGAAGCCACATTGGCGCAGCCTTGCGGAACAGCGGATGGCGTGTGAATTGACATGGAAATGACATGAGCGCGGCTATAAACGTGTAAACAACTCGATGTATTTTGTTCTAACATTTCAACTTGAATGTATCATTCAATGTCAATGAATACCAGCGTGTCCTTTCAGTTTTATGCCTTTCAACCATATTGATTCAATTTGATTAATTCGTCTAATATCAGCATTTAGTAGATATTACACGGTTTATTTCTGTCTTTCAATTTTAATGTATCAACCAAAGTGATCGGTACAAGCATAAACTTGTATCATTCAATGTCATTGAATATTGTCGTGTCCTTTTAGTTGTGCCTTTTAAGCGAATTTATTCAATCTGGTTGATTCGTTTAACATTAGCATTAGGCCAACATTACACGGTTTATTATATTATTTAATCATTCAGTATCATTTAATACTGTTGTTTCTATTCAGTTATGTCTTTCAACCAAATTGAGTCAATTTGATTGATCTAGGCAACGTTAGGCGGGATTTAAAATAAACTAAGTAAGTTTCATCTATACTACAATAAATCTGGAAGTAGTGTCGAGATTATAGAATAAATTTAGAATTGAGAAAAAATCAAGGGAGTTATTTCGGACAAATAAATACCAAAAATGTAGCTTTAGAATTTATGTCTATCTGTTAAAAAAACTACTGAACAAAATCAGATATAACACGACACAGAACTAGCTTATATCCCGGGTCTAGTATATTTCCTATCCCGATCTGCTTGGTCGCATTTTTGGTTCCGCTCTGTTGTTGTTGTAATAAAAAATAAGTTGTAAGTACAATTAGTAGGTACAAAATAAACAAAATTGTATCTTAGCATCCACTTATAATCTTTTCAACCATTTATTTTACTTTTGACGTTTGCACGCTTAGGCGTGATAGGCGTGACTTGATAGCAAGTTGCGACTTTTCTTACAATTAATTTCACATACTACAATTGTCACATTTGTCATACTTCATTTGGGCAACGTAATACTGACTGAAGCTTTTGTCATCATAGCTAAAAAATTGTGGTTAATCTGTTTAAAGTATTTTAATTGAAATCACATTGATTAATTATATTTAAAAAGTAGTAAGTTTACCGTCATTTCACATTTAAGTATATAAATGTGAGTTGAACGGCTTATTTATTACTCAATACAGTATCTTTAGAGTAACATCATGAAACTATCTTATAAATAAAACTAAGTTAAAATAAATACACATTTAGCAAATGATACAGGTGCACTAAATTGTTTAAAATATATTCACCAAGAAACTCGATTTTAATATAAAATCGAATCGGTAACGCTTTAGGGCATTACACGCGGCAGCACCAACTGCATCAGAGTTTTTACAGGATGGGACTCGCTGCTGCTACATAAACGGGTGCAATATCACACCCAATTACATTTAGTTGTAAGACTGTTATGACATTGTAATTGAATGAAATAAATAAACATGTAAAGTGAGTTTGTTTGTTTTGTACCTAACTCGCGGCCCGAAGCGCGGCGTATCAGTCAATATACATGATTTCTGTATATACCAGTATGTTCTTTTGATTCGGGGTATTTATTATCTTTAAATAATAATGCGATTGAAATACGTGGGTAATTACTTTTAAATAATTATAATATAATATCAGCCCATAAATGTCCCACTGCTGGGCTTGGGCCTCGCATTATAAGGGGAGCCAACAGTAATACCCGCTACGCTTGTCCAAGGCGGCTTGGCAGGTTTGACAAATCGGTTATCTCGATGTGCAGGTTGCATCACGATGTTTTCCTTCACCGTTATTAGTACGTGGTAATTGTAACAATATGCACATTAGATCAGAAAACTGACTAAGTGGTGCATGCGTTCCGGCCAGTATTGAACCCGCGCCCTTTGAGTTTGGGACGTGTGCGCTAGCCATTACGCTACCACGACTTTTTAATAATTGTGGCGTAATAATAATTATGACAAATGTTTTTAAATTTATAAAAATATAATACGCGTGGCGGGTGAAAACGTCTAAAAGAACAAACTACTTTAATCTTATTTTTAGTTTTTTTTTTCTTATTTGGTAATTTATTTAATCTACACTACAAAAAACTATAATAATTTAATTTTAAATGCATATAGAAATGATATAATTGTGTTTAATGGAAATGACATGATCTACCTATAAAAAATAAGATGAACCGTTGGGCGGAGTATAATCTGTTTGTGGTTAGGTCCTTGCTATGTCGCTTTACTGCGCTTAATATACTGGGTTAAGTGCTCACTGATGTCAAGGCTAAGTGAAGTTAAGTTATGCATCGCTTCACTTTCATATGGGAAATAGTTCTGGATATAGAGCGATAACATAAAACGTGGGGTTGCGTTAGAATGTGACTCATTTTAAATATTGAGAAAAATAATTTCTAGTAGTATTATTAAGTTTTTATCATTATTAAATATAATTAAAACTACGGTTTTAAGCGTGATCGGTCTTTGTATTCCGTGATCGCAGTTACTGAAAATTGGCCGAAACGTCGGAATCAAAATCAAATTAACTGCAACGCTTAAAACAGTTAAAATGTAGTTTTAATCATTTATGGAATTTCTTATTGCGTAGGTAGGTACAGCAACTAGGCTGACGGGCGGCCTCATGGAAAGCGGTTGCCGTTGCCTATGGGCAATACCAACATCAGACGTATTACAAATGCGCTGCCGGCCTTGAAGGATTTTAATGACACTTTTTGTCAAAAACTCAATATCGCAGCTGTGGGAAAACCTTAGCTGGGAGCTTACTTCAAATACGAATTTTGATTGAGCTAAATCTAATAATACATATAAATTTCCATTATCTTAGCGTTAAATCCTGGTTTCATTTGGAGTATCCTCTTTGAAGCTGAGTGATCACTGACTTAATTTTTTTTCTCCCTTTCGCGCGGTCTTTGATTTTCATTAATTTGAGACCATTGGCACGATTCGAGCTAGCGTTTCTTGGGTTCTTTCTGTCAGAGTTTGGTGAAGATAACACGGTAAGATATTTGTTTCTCACATAATTAACTATAATAAGTTTCTATTAACTGTACTAGTAAATATTTTTCGAGTTGTATAGGTATAGTATTGAAAATATTGTTTCCCATACCTAAGGCCCCTTTCATACTTCTTTCTTTATCTCCGGTCCCTTGAGTTTCAAATTATCGAGAGTCGACTGTATTTAATAAACCTTCAGTAAAAAGTATCCAAGTGATGTTAAAAACAGCTTAAAATCTGTTCCGGGGTTTAGGAGGAGTTAGTGAGTATACAGACAGACAGACACGGAAAGCGACTTTGTTTTATAATATAATTAACTGTTTTATGCTGTAAAGAATATGGTCCAAGAAGAATGCCAGATGGATGATGTAATGTTATTGAATCAAATAGTTTTAAAAACAGTC
Organism: Dendrolimus houi; assembly: GCA_039645545.1. Classification (NCBI taxonomy): domain Eukaryota; kingdom Metazoa; phylum Arthropoda; class Insecta; order Lepidoptera; family Lasiocampidae; genus Dendrolimus; species Dendrolimus houi. Next base: position 6,807,955 of record CM077121.1, on the reverse strand, counting down.
ATTACTTAACTTGGAAAGTGTCAAGTGAAAAGATCGAGACGAATTTCATATAAAGATATTATAATCACTTTTTAAAAATGACATTTATTTGTTTCAGGTAACTAATTAACAATGAGGATGACATAAACACTCAAAGATGCAGGACGTGACGTAGTTATGGAATGAGTGTTGTCATGTCTAACTTCACGGATACAGCGTTACAAGATATCAGATGTCGACTCACTCAAGGAATCGGATGTGGTGACCTCTCTTACGGACTGGACTGTGGCGAGCAATCTATTAAATACAACTGCGAACTGAATATCGATATCCAAAATGAAACATCGTACACTTGCTCACAGTGTAACAACACTATGGATTTTGACAGCAACAGTACTTCATGCAGCACTAGATTCAAGCTGAATATGGTTACATTTGAGTACGAAAGTGCTTTGAAGAATCTCTGGTTGAAAATACCAAGTGACTCTTGCAGTTGGGACACGTTATTCTGCTACAGTGAGAACTTCAATCGGACGTTGTACATAGACGTTTTTAATCCGTCATTTAAGAATAGTTTAGGGGAAAGTTTTCAATGTAATTGGGGCTTTTCGAATAATACAGGTAACATTGACAATAATGCGGGGTACGATTGGAGTTTTCTATTTGTGATATTATTTATAGTGGCTGGTGGTGTTGGTAATATTTTAGTGTGTTTAGCTGTGTGTCTGGACAAGAGACTTCAGAATGTTACAAACTATTTTCTTCTATCATTGGCGATAGCTGACCTTTTAGTCAGTTTGTTCGTGATGCCTATGGGGGCGATACCTGGATTTCTAGGTGAGATCCTTTACCATATTTTAAACTTTTACAACTTTTCTTCTTAACTGTAGATGATCATAAAACTTTTAAATAAGGGGGTGGGCTATTGCAAACGCCATATGTTGCGTACGGCGTGGCGTTGTACGCGACCGACGAATGTATATTATGAAAATGCACTATAGTGGTCCTTCCGGATGTACCCTTCGGCGTTTGGAATATCTCGCTGTCCTAAATATAGCTTTGAAATAAGGGTTGGTGTTCCTACAACGTAGAAAAATATTAGAACTTTCTGGTTCGCGTAATAATCCTATTTTCCGCAATAAAAAGTATAATAAATTCATGTCTGTTATCTAAACTATATATATATATTATCCGTGCAGCAATAGAGAAAGAACTGTAATTCTTGAGGCTGGGTGGCCTTTCGTAAAAGGCGACAAACAACCCCAGGTGGTAGAACATTTGCCAGTCTCGATGGTCTAGACTAAAGGATGCCGCAATAAAAACCTTGAGTTGTGTTCTAGTATCAGTGGCCAGTCCCCCTTTCAAGGTCGAGAGCATATTGGTAGTAGTAGCAGCTTAGGAGTTACAAATATCCATAGGCGACGGTATCCACTGTCTGTTGTACTCTAATAAAGTAAAGTAAGGTTACTCTTTATTGTACACCAAAGCATGAACAATGAGAAGTAGAACAATACAAAAGATAGTACAGTTGGTGGTCTTGTTCGCCACACAAGCGATCTCTTCCAGGCAACCCTTGGCAGGGAATAGCAGATTTTTAAAACCGACGGCGGTGCAGTCTGTAAATAATGATGATAATTAATACATAGTGCATACAAGTACAAAAACAATATAACTATATATACATATGTATATACACATACGTATGCATACACGTATATATACATATGACAATATACACACAAATATAATTATGTAACGGATTAGGAATTACTATACGCCATAGAAAAGTAATATTTCTAAACCTGATTTTAGAAACATTGTAAGGATTTGGCCTATCTCTTATCAGCAATTATATGAGCAATAGGTAGCTCAATCCAGAGACGCACAGCCTGGACAGTAAAAGAGTGATTATAATAACAAGACGTGTGTACATATGTGTTTATTCTGTATCTAGTCGAGGGGCGCAATTTATGGTTGTTAGACACGTACAGAAATTCGAAGCGTTCCTTGAGGTAACGTGGAGTAAGTAGTTGGTAAAAACTATAATTAAAAAAAAAGAAATTTCATGAATAAGGGCGTGAAGAAGAATTGAAAACTATCATAGAGATACTACGAACTTATTTTAATGGATATCGTGAAAGGATCACCCTTTTCCGTCAGAAATATAAAACGGCAGATACAATTGTAATATTAGATGCCAAGAAAAAATAGTACACCATGAACCTCTTAACTCAGAAGAAAATTGATTACTCGCTTTATTTCGTCATATAAAAATGACGGTACACGACACCTAGTTCATAAGCGAAACTCAGCATGAATATTTTTCGGAATGTTGCCAGCCTTCTTGTTACAAAAATAATACTTTTCATTTAAAATTTATTTTTTATGAAAGCATTTCAAGTAGTTCGAGCTATGCAATTACAAAATCTAGTAAGTGCATTCTAAGAAATTTTACACCATAAAACACAAAAAATGTCATGAACTTGATTGATATACTATTTCAAAACTATACCTTTTTCATTTTTTCTATTGCATGATTTCAGCAGTCAGGCAGGCGGACCACTTGATGGAAAGCGGTTCCCATCGCATATGGACATTTGCAACACCAAAGGTGCTACAAATGTGCTGCTGCTCTCTTAAGGGAGACTGGAACCTAGTCACTAATACCGGAAAACAACTTAAGGTTGTTATGGCGGCATACTCTAGACCAGGGGTGGTAGCCATCCAGTCGGGCAAATACCCTACCACCTGGCTGTGGGTTGTTTTGTCGCCTCTTACGACAGGCCGCCGGCCGCCGGAAAATGTATTCTTTCTCCGTTCCTGCACGGATAAAACCTTAAGCTTATAGGGTCCGATATCATATTTTGTTACAGTCTTTATATGTTTTGGCAAACACAATACATCAGCAAATGCCTAGTAAGACAATAAATACACTAACATTCGTTTAAAATATGACATTATATTTTGTAAGGGTTCCCTTTATGTCAAAATTTCTAGGAAACCTTAAAAATTCCCTTCTGAGTCAAAAACAAACGTCGAAAATAAATTTATATTAAAATAATGATAAATTACTGGCAACCCAGTTTCCGGGCAACATGATTTTCCCCAGTTATAGTGAGTTCACGTATTCAACGGGAATACGCTTACATCCCACATACTTGACTCTATGTAGTCAAACATTCCCGAACAACTATTGGAGAAAATTGCTTTGAGCTGACAAATATACGAAATCCACTAGTGACGGGAACATATAGGGCCCTACGTTCAATATCCTGTCGCGGTGACATATATTTGATGAGGTTTTCGTGCAAATATATCAAGTAATAACACAAATATTTTAAGAGCCCATCCTTTACAATCGTGTTGATGTTTAACAGTCTATATCTTATCTTATACTACAATTATATAAAACCTAAAAGTTGAATATTAAAACAGAAAAATATTGTTTATTTAAAAATACTATGCAGTCGGTGACAAGTAAATCCAGTTACCGTGCTTGGCACTGACTTCAAAATTGTATAACATAAATAAATAAGTATCAAATTATTACAATTACTAGGATATGCCCGCGACTTCTTCCACGCTTGACTTGTAATTCCCGCGGGATTCCCGTGACACAAAGTATCGCAGCATTTAAAAAAGAATGTAAGCCATCGTTTTGGTGGAAACTGTATCGGAATAAGGTAATTTTATGCACCAGAACAACTTCAAACTGCTCCCGGGAAAATTCTCGTGGGATTCCCGGGTTAAAAAGTATCACACATTTTATTCCATTAAATTTGCTATCGATCAGTAAAAAAAACACATTGGAATTCGTTTTTTTTAATCGGACCATTTTAAATAATTCTCAGAAATAAATCCGCGGGATTCCCAGGATGAAAAGTAGCGCAGAGTTTAAGTCCAAGAATTTGCTGTTGATCAGAGAAAACTGCATTGAAATCGGCCCCGTAGTTTTTACGTGAATCCCGAACAAACAGAGAAGAAATTTAAAAAAAATTCATTGTGTTCTCCATCGTTTATGTAGTTTTTTCCAGTTGTTTTTTTAAATAACTTTAATATACAGACACGGCATGTTTATAATTCTATATTACTGTACTCGTAATATTTCTTTTATTGCATGAGTTCAGCAGACAGGCAGACGGCCCACCTATTGGAAAGCGGCTACCATCGCATATGCACATTTGTAACATTAAAGACGCTACTAATGTGCAGCCGCTCTTTAAAAAGGAGACTGGAACCCGGTCACTAATGCCGGAACACAACTTAAGGTTGTTATGACGATATATTATAGACCAGGGGTGGTCATACAGACGGGCAAATACCCTACCACCTGGCTGTGGGTTGTTTTGTCGCCTCTTGTGATAGGCCGCCCGACCGCAGGAAATTGTATTTTTTCTCAGTTCCTGCACGGATAAAATAAAATAGATAGAAATTTTTTTTAAAGATAAATTTTGTGAATTCATTAAAGTCGGCTTTGTACCTTTTAAAAGTCATTTAAATTTTATTTCTAGTAATTAAAAATGTGATTACTCTATGACATTCTAATCTAATTTGTTCTTATCCTAACTAAAATATGGGTTGGTATTTTTGTGACGTTTTCACGCCTTAACTACGCAACAAATCGTCGCGTAATTTTGCATACACGTTATCAGGGATATAGAATAGGACAGAAAAGACCTTTTATCCAGAAAAAAGTAGTGTTCCCGAGGGATAGACGACTATAGCCGAATAGATTTCGTTCCGTCCGCGTTATATTGACACCACCATTGCTATTCACTAACAAATACAACGTCATGGCAACAAGAAAATCAGTCACAATTTTAATGCGTTGCTGTCATGGTTTAAGTTTCACCTTCGCTAGATGGTGTTACGGGTATTCGGGTATAATTAGGTACTTTTAATAAAAAAGCTCGACATTTTTACATCTCTCTGCGTATTCTACTGACTGTAGAATGGGGAGTGTTCCGAGGAACTGTTCAGAATGGTGCCTTCGTCTTCCTTTTACTACCGCACCGCACGCCATCGGCTGGGCATTCATCCCCACTTCCTTGAGCCGCCTCGCTCTTGTACGCAACGGTTATCTAAAACGCTTATCTTGCGCAGCGTGGGGATTTGGAATGAGCTCCCAGCCGTGGTTTTACCGCAGCGCTATAATATGAGGTTTTAAAAAAACTTCTTTGAGGCCGGAAGCGCGTTGATAACATCTCTGGTGTTGCAAACGTCCATAGGCGATGGTAACCGCTTTCTATCAGGTGGGCCGTCTGCCTGTCTGCTGTACTCCATCTATAAAAAAAGAATTATAACATGACTTTTGTGTCGGAGGATATTATAATTCAATAACAGAGTAGAGGCAAGATAGTTTCTTTTAGGTATTTTCTTGGTAGTAGTTGAAAAGCTAATGTCTGTCTGTACGTCAGACAGTAGAATAAATAATATATTTGAATATATTACTCTTATGATGCCAGGTATTCTCAGTGTATCATCACGTAGGTCGAACAATGCCCGCTTCCTGATATACATACATATATTTTTTCAGCGCGACCGAAAAAAACTAGTTTTAATTATAAATAACAAATACCTAAACGTACATGTAAACATTTATTTATTTCCAACATTGTCTCTGTCAAAATGAAACACATATTCAAGCTTCAGTTTGCTAAATAAGTTCGTGTTGTTTATTGTCCCGTATCGAAATTTGGGAAAAACCTCAATGTGACCACAGAACTGTTACGAGGTCCGTTTTACTGAAATTAATTAAATAAACTACACCCATACCATGCGCACCTATATTTTGCAGTAAAATAACACTATTGTTTCATGTTAATAACACTGTAGGTATAGATTGAATGATGCGAAATATTCACTGATCGATAAAATCTTTAGTAAAACAATTGTATACAAATCTTTAGTAACATTACTTAGGTACCCTAAGTTTTGCGAGAATTTCCGAGATTCATGTATTTTCATACTAAAAAAAACATTACCCTGCTGAAAATATCTTTGAATTTATATTAAGCAAAATACAGTTATTTTCTTAATCTTTGTTATCTGTACAACGTGGACGAAGTCGCGGGCAAATGCTAGTAGGAATATATACATACATATGATCATACAAGCAATCTGTTCAACTTCCTCTCCCTTGAACGATACAAAATTACAACACATAAAAGGCTTGAGAAATTTTACGTACGTCCGTAAAAGAATGCCTGATAAAAGTGGGTTGCTTAATTGAGCGTAAGCATTTTGTGGCTCATAGAAGACAATCTTTTGAGCACACAGGCATCATCCGAATGATATCGTTTTGCGGTTATTATGGTTAAAGATATGTAATTGTAATGATCACACCTTGTTTTGGAAAATTCCAAAAACAAGGTGTGAAAATTGCAAGTAAAGAAAATTAATAAGAATTACTTTGTACAAAGGTACTATCATAACTACCTTTGTACAAAGTAATTCTTAGATAGAATTTTCCCCGCGGCTTAGCCGTAATTAAACTCTTATAGTTAACTCTATTTTACTTATATAAAATCTTTTATATAAACTTTCCTTGAAAGATTATTTAACTGATGGTGAAAACCACTTAGAGATCCGTTACGTGGCTTAGGAGTTAGCGGATGTACAGAGAGACGTATAAAGTGACTTTATTTTATACTTTTATCTTTTATTGCATGAGTTCTGCAGATAGGCAGATGGTTCACCCAATGGAAAGCGGTTATCGCCTATGGATACTTGCAACACCAAAGGTGCTACAAATGCGCTGCGGTTCTCTTAAGGGACACTGGAACCTGCATGGTCACTGATACCGGAACACAGGGTTGTTATGGCGGCATACTCTAGACTAGGGGTGGTAGCCATCCATGTATGTAATAAAGAAGATTAATTCAAAATTTTAAAAGGTACCTTAAATTATGAACATGCCCGATTATTTAGTCAATTGGTACAATTCTTGTCAATTGTAAAAGTAGGCTCGATGATATATTTCGTTCACGTAATTCAATGATCCTCAAATTCTTAAATTTCAACTTAAATCTTTGTGTGAGATGTATAAACAATTTGTTTTATTCCCTCCAGGTTATTGGCCGCTGGGCGTGGTATGGTGTAACGTCTACGTCACGTGTGACGTGCTAGCATGTTCAGCTAGCATCATGCACATGTGCTTCATCAGCATAGGAAGGTGAGATGATAAAAATTTGGAAGATTTTTATGCCTTAAAGATTGCACACCATTCACTATTATTAATATAACATAATTTTACTTGTAAGTACATCTATACTAATATTATAAAGAGGTAGTTTGTGAGTTTTGACGTTGTAGAGGGTAATCTCCGAAACTACAGAACCGATTTAAAAAATAATTTCACTGTTGGCAAGCTACAATATCCTCGGTTAACATAGGATATATTTTCAAAAAATCAGAGATCCTTACTAAAATTCCAATAGTGGAACCCAAGGTGTAAAAAAATTACTTAAAATCGCGTACGCTGCGAAAACTATTGATGATAGAATAAAATAATCTACTACGACTTTGCAGAACACATCATTATTTACAAAAAGTGTCGCGACAGCATATATCTAACTATTATAGTTAAGCCATAATAAGTTTTCTTTTATTTTAAAAATTCAATTAAATCGCCGCCGCTAGGTTAGGCTCTTTATTTGTATCTTGGTATTCATCCTTATCAAAATAAATTACTTCATATTCAAGACTGCTTCAATACCTTTATATAACTTTTGGAATTATTCAATTCGGACATTCCATTCGAAAGATAAACGAAGATAAGATAAGATAAGATAAGACTTTAAAAATGTAAGTATTAGAAAAAAGTTGCGTGGTCGCCGCGCAGCCTAATCGACTATATAGGCTTATCCGATGTAGGCGTCACTGATGTACGGGCAGTACGGGAGGGGTAATATTTTGTATTCACTTAGTAGGTAATTAAACTCAACAAAAAATAAAGAAGTAAAGTTTGTGAGTTTGTGATATTGTACGGGGTAATCTCTGGATCTTCTAAACCAATTTTGAAAATTCTTTAACCAGTGGAAAACTACATTATTCCTGAGTGACATAGGGTAGGATAATAGGATTAATATGTCGTAAGAGGCGACAAAACAACCCACAGCTAGGTGGTGGCGTATTTCGCCGACGGGATGGCTACCACCCCTGGTCTAGAATATGCCGTCATAACAGCCTTGAGTTGTGTTCCGGCATTTGTGACCGGTTCCAGTCTACCTTAAGAGAGCAGCAGCGCATTTGTAGCAGCTTTGATGTTGGAAATGTGCATAGGCGATGGTAACCGCTTTCCATCGGGTGGGCCGTCTGTCTATCTGATGAACTCATGCAATAAAAAAAAAAAAAAAAAACGACACTCGTGTTATGGGTAATATACAACGGACAACTCTGGGGCCCCTCCCGCACACTCAGACTATAGTAAATAATGGAGAAAATTCGTTACCGAAATTTACCCTACCAGAATCGATGCCGGAGCGTCTGCGTCGCAGTGAAGTCGGCCGGCAAAGGCTTAGCCTGCTTAACTATAAGGCCGTCAAACATCAAACTCTCCCATAGTTTAAATATTATTCACTTGTTGGCTTTAAGAAGTGGCTAATCGAGCCCACATTCTGTAGTTTAAAGGAGTTCATGGAGTATGAAGATTTATGACACCTTCATAATTGTAAAATTCTACGTGTAACATAGTTACGAATAAATAACTTTGAGTTGTTTTTCTTCCATGCTTTTAATATACCAATGTATTGTATTGTGTTAATTTTTTTAGTGACGCGGATGATAGGGCCTTTACGTTCTTCATATGCGCCATGTATTTTGCATAACAAGTAGGATTACGTACAGCCTTTTATCAGCGGGATCGTATAATATTTTCATCAGAAGCCTCTGTCGGGTCACTTTGTATCGCTTTATTTTATGAGTATATTCCGATGTCCCTCATCACGAGCGAAGATTGTGACACACTCTTCGAATATTTATTGTATAGGAAAACTATTGTGTAAAAGTATGTATAAGCGAAAAAAACTTCAGGAATCTCAGGGCTGATGATGATATAAAACTAAAGTGGTATTAATAGATTATTGAAGAACCAAATACCGTAGTATGGAATAAAATTAACTGATTTAAAAAAACACTATATGTATTATTAAACCAGCTCGCAGTGTAAGCAACACAGTAACAACAAACAAAAATCGTTTTTATAATGAATTAAGTGTTACATACAGCGTCGGACTGGCCATATAGTCGAGGTGGCATTTGCCAGCCGGGCCCCAGCCTGCGCGGGCGCCCCACGGGCGTGGCTTGCGGGGCCATTTTTGAGGCGGGGGAAATACATTTCGCACACTACCGGGTCCTTTACTAGGGATTAGACCAAAGCGACGTGAGGTGACACCACGAATGGGCACTAGAGTCAAATCGCCGGCTTGTGTGGAGACTCGACTACACAATACTCCACTAAAACCACCCTCCTCCCACGTGCCCCGCACTTATGGCAGGAAGAGCATGAGAATTAGAACGCATCAGTGCATCATCCTGGCGCATCAGTGCTTGAGAATGCCCCGGGAAAGGCAAACTCACTTCGTCCACAGGGGTGAAGACTCCTCTGCTCCCTAGATGCTAGAGGGCCCCTGCAGCAGTATTACGGGAGGAGATCTTGCGCATATCTGCGCCTCCGGGACCCCGACTGACGTCGGTACCCGCGAGACGCATGCGCACCTCTCTCCCTTTCTCGTTCTGCGGCCTCCTTTTGAGACATTACTGCCTCGCAGAAATTGGCCGCACCCATCCAATGATCGTCGCTATGCAGCATGGCTTGCACCAAACTGCCCAGCGAATCGATCGGACTGGCTTGCGGGGCTTGCGGCAACCGTAGGGTAGGAGGCCCGCGCAGGCTAGGTCCCAGCTCTTGCGACCTAATGTAAAACTAGATCAGATAGTTCGTTCATACAATTAGAGAGAAATGAAATAGAAAAATTCGAAAAATGGTTGAACCTGAGCAAGCCACTCCCTAAAACTAGTTTTATTTTATTATTGATTGAGATATCCAACAGTTTGTATTTAATATACATGATTGAATTGTGTTATACATAATACAAAAGCCAATAATAGGATATCATTGCCAAAGTAACCAAGCACTCAATGGTTGCTATTAAGTGTAATTTAAAAACAAAAACAATATTTAAAAGTATGTAGTAGGCAATTTATATGTGTATTAAATAGTAGGAAAACAAAATAACCTACAGCCCATTAAAGTTAGAGGAGAGACGATATGATTAATATCAGTCTCTTCTGTCAAACAATTTACAAAGAACGCCTTTCTTAAATGTGTGTGTTTAATATAATTAATAATTATTGGAATATCTATCAGGTTACTATACTTTGATCTTGAACTGAGTTTGAGTTATATGAAACTCGCTTATTAAGGGAGGTCCTTTTATACTGGTAGTGGGTAACCTGATGTGCTATTGTCCATATCTAATAATTTATTATATCGTTGATAATTAAATTTTATATTTTGTGTATCTCAAATTGTGTATCTCAGTTTTTTCCGATAGTATCCCATCTACCATCATTTAGTCTCGGGCCCCAGGCTTGTGGTCAGCCACCCAGGCCCTTCCGGCCCAGTCCACCCCTGGTTATATACTTATTCTCGTCCAATATACTGAGAATAGCACTTATTACTTGTTGGTCTTAAATAGCATCGCAATATTAATGTTACTTAACCTATATGTAAAATATCTAATATTTATTTTGACACATTATACATATTTTATTTCAAACAACACAATATATTCTTATTCTTACCTCTCACTTAGATATTCTTGAACACTATAATAGGACTTTTGAACCAACCACTCGAATATTTTTTGTTTAAACATGTTAAAATTATTTTCTTGCATTATAATACGCGGTAACTTATTATATATCCATGTCATCCCAAACACGCTTTTTTTCATATGCAGTGCTATGTGGAGGCATACAAATTTTATTTTTATTAATATGTCGGGCACTTCTATAATTTTCAAATAATGTTGGGTTGTTTTTAATTAACATGATTATTTAAAAAATATACAAAGAAAGAAATGTGAATATCTTAGAGTGTATAAAAAATACATGTAACCGTTTGTTTTAAATGAAATATGGATCTTACGCAATTCGTTTGTGCTATGTTAAATGTCAAACTAAAGGAAACTGTTGATTTTTAACGAAATGTTGTATTAGGAGCGACTTTTGTAAAGGAATGTCAAATGTTAAAATGTAAGGAAAGAGTGTCGATTTTAAGAAAATGTTCTGTCCTGTAACCATTTTGGCTAAAGAATAGCCTATATGAAATACTCATATATGTCGGTGTGTCTCTGTATGTCTTAATCATTTTTCTCGGAAATTACTGGGTATTTATTGAAGAAATTTGACAGGGACTACTACCGGCTGTAGTAGTTAACTTTTTAATTTTTCTTTATTGCATGAGTTCAGCAGACAGACGTCTCACTTGATGGATAGCGGCTACCGTCGTCTATGGACATTTGTAACACCAAAGGCGCTACCAATGTGCTGCCGCTCTCTAAATGGGCATTGGATTCTGGCCAATAATACCGGAACACAACTCAAAGTGGTTATGGCGGAATACTCTAGAAGATAGGTGGTAGCCATCCAGACGGGCAAATATCCTACCACCAGACTGTGGGTTGTTTTGTCGCTTCTTACGACAAGCCACCCAGCCGGAGGAAATTATATTCTTTCTACGTTCCTGTACGTATAATAAGTTATATGGCTGTACAAACTTAAGCAGGGAAATTTAAAAAAAAATTAAGACTAGCCATATTTTATGGTTCGATCCTGACCGAAACGCATGCATGACTTGGCAGTTTTGTAACCTAATGTGCACATTGTTACAATTACCTGCACATCGAGATAACCGATGTGTCAAACCTGCCAAGCCGCCTTGGACAAGCGTGGCGGGTATACTGTCCGTTCCCCTATAATGGGAGGCCTGAGCCCAGCAGTGGGACATTTTTGGGCTGTTATTATATAATATGTTATTATATATACACAAGTATGTAGTCATGTGGAGTGGGGTGTGTATGGTGTGTCTGATCATGAAAAAACAGAACAGTGATTCTTAATTACTATTTGATTAATAATACTGTCCAAAATCGTGAAAATTTTGCGGCCTCTAACTTTTAAGCTGTGAAGTGAAATTAAAAAAAAAATCTAGATAGTAGAGTTAAAAAATACTTTTAACCAAAATTGGTTTAAAAAATGTACGTTCGGATTTTTCGGGGACATGAGGTATTTTCGAGTTTTGGATGTACAATTATTCTATAATTATTCTATTATCTTCTTGTTGTTTAGAATTGTCCACTTCATAATTTCAAAGTTAGGAAGAGGAGACTCAAGCTAAGCAATAAACATTGGCAGATCCATACTCCATCCAGTGTATCGTTAAAACTACCACCCACGTCATCCCCATCGATAAAGCCCAAACAGGGGCTTATGAGACAAAACTGAAGAATGGAAGGGATTGTACTAAGGTTTCTATTTACGAAGCTAGAATTTTTTATTAAACACATTTATCCAGATTTAAGTTCCAATAAATCTTGGATTTAAAGATGGCGACTGACTTACTACATATTGTTAAACGTTTTCCTCACATTCAATTAAATACTCTTTATTGAACATCAACATAATAAAAAAGTAAAGACGAAATTATACGTAGTCTTTTCTGTCTATAAATTTATATAGGGACTAACTTCAAACGGGAACCGTACATTTTTCCGAGACAAAAAGTAGCTTATGTAGTAGCTATTCCATACTACAATCTAACTCTGTGCCAAATTTCATTCGGATCCGTTTCGCCGTTCTGGCGTTATTGAGGAACAAACATTAATTCAAACTTACGTATTTATGATATTAGTATATATATATGTATACAGATAGCTGAGAAGAATTTCAGAAAGACATATATTTTGAAGTTTAACTTCTTTAGAATCGTTGTGATTTGAAACTCAATGAAACGAAAAAGCGAAATGGGAAAAAGTGACACCCAGTTAGTATTCATTTTCACTTTAAATAAAACTTAAAATATGTGAAATGAGTTTTAGCGCTATCTGTATATACGTAAGGCAGATATTCTGTTATACATAGATCAGCAGATACTAAATACACATACGTGCGTGTGCAGAGTGCATTTAATTTTGAACTTATGCTAGTGATTTAAAGTGTAATTTAGATTAAATTATTACGAATAAGGTTCAAAATAGCAAAGATTAAAGACGTCTGTAATATAATGTTACAATTTGGGTCACCTGAATATTTATAAACAAAGCACACTTATTATCCGCCGGTGTTTGAGCTAATAACATTGAAGCTCTTTTATGACTGTCTTCTTTTGTTTACTTTGTGGTTAAAATCTGTGATTGGAAAAACAGCCCATTGTGTATTGTAATCTTTATGGTAGTGATTAGCCAGGTGTGATTCTTGGAAAATTCAGTCCACGAGGTCAAGCAGACATATTGTATTTGTACAGGATAAAGCAATGCCCCAACGGAGGGGTGAGGCAGTCGAGCGATAACCAGCCGCGAGGCAAGACTTGTGGACATTCGATAATCTATTTAGTGACGGACTTTGCGCGTGTTATTGAATCGTGCATTACGTTTGGACTGATTGTGTCCAGTTATATTTGTACCTGTATTGTACGTGTTTGTATAGTTCTAATAAGTTCTATAGTAATTCTAAAGGCATTTTAATTCGAGTACTGCAACTCGTAACAATAATATAATTGCGAAAATGTGTGTGTGAGTGTGCAATGTCTACTTCTCTTCTAAGCGTTATAGATATAATTATGTTCGCCTGTATATTCTCTGAAGTTTCACTTCTACTGCGCGTGAACTGCACACACACACACATTTAAAATAAAATTAACTAAAAAAAGGTTTTATAAGTAACTTTTTACCTGCAACATGTCGCTTTTTGGAATTGATGACTAATATGACGTTATTACCAAAGGTGCCACAAACCAAAATCTCATACGCAAAACAATAAACAAAATATACATGTTAGGCGTCTTTGTCAAACTAACTACAACAGTATAATAAGAGTCATCATATTTTCGCAAAAGTTTTTCTAAGGTCATGCGAGTACGAATATTTCGGAGCGTTATTTTTTCCGGAAAGTTTTATAACATATAGAACGCAATACAAGCATAACACGGAATTGATTCCCCACCGGAATTTAATTCTGTAGTTTGCTGCAGATTAGAAGCGCGCTACGCCTTACCTATCCACCTCTGCATAATATTTCCTCTACGGGTTGAAATGGAAGTCATTGAAGCGCGAAAATCAGTCATTAGAATAAGGTCGGTTCAATGCATATCCTACGACGCAGTTCGCGGGGTTCTGATAATGTAATGAAATTAATGATTCAAATTTAAAAGTTTTTATTCAAAATAAGTTCCACTAGAGAACACTTTTTGTAGGTCGTACAACTAAGTCAAAATCTAAATCTACTACTTCCTATTGTATGTACACCGCTTTGCAATGTTTTACCGATGTTTAAAGGAAGAAGAAGCGGGACGAAACTCCGCAGCAACGTACTTTTCAAAGAATGAATGGAGTTGTAAGAAACAAAAAAATATTGTTACCGTCGCAATAAATTACATACTAAAAGTTCATACTGCGAAATCTTCATACATTCCTTATTAGTTATGCAAAATATAAACGTTATAAAGAAGATAGTATAAAAGGCTAGATGAATATGAAAAGGATGAAGTTTAAACCACCTTTTCGTAAAGCGTATAAGAATATAGGTCTTTTTCCTTCTTTTTGTGCTAAGGTCCTATATCTTAGTATCTATTCTTTTGCGATTGCTAGAAAACTGTAACATACTTTCCAAAGTTCATATACATAGTGTCAATTACTTTCGAATGAAACTTATTATTTAACTTTTGACAGCTCGATAACGGATCAATTAGTAATATTCTAATGCGTTACCGACTTGATTTATTATAAAAATCGACTTCATTTATAAATAAGCTTTGATCGATTTAATTTATCTATATATTTTTGCTATAAATACTATATCGTGTAATAAATATACTCACATTTCAATTAATATATTATACATATATTAAATAAGATATTTTTGTAATAAAGTAGAACATTTTTTATTTTCAAATCGATTTATTTACGTATAGTGTCAATGATTTAATAGTCTGTACGTTATATTACCCCAGAACATTATTATTACGTCACCCATAACAATTATGTCATTCGTTTCATGAGGGCTTTACTGTCAAGTAATATGTAACTTTATAGACGTGCAAACATCAAAAATAAAATAAACGCTTGGAAATAGCATAGTATATTATGTAAACAGACGGACGTATAAAAAACGGACGGGTAATAATAAAATTATAAGAATTCCATTTTTGAAATTTGGTTAGAAAACGTAAGTAGCTGTTATAGTTCTTTCAATCAACAAAGGTGAGCGGGCTTTGCTCGTGGTTGTGTGGTTGTACAATGTACATGTACATTGCGATAGTGTGGGCGCCTTTTCTTACGAGGGGAAATTAAAATCAAATTATAAAATAGCGGACGGTGTGTCATTCGCCAGGTCGGGGTGACAATAGAACCTCACATGTGAAGTGCTATTGCCACACCACAATCAGGAATACCCACTAAAATCCCTCGGTGTTCCTTCCTTCGCCTTTATGCCAGGGCTACGGATATATGGTTTCACAACTCCGCGAGGCCCTGGCAGTGGCGGTGTGTGTGCGTGCCTGACGGGACGATCTTCTGGTCATACGCACACTTTGACACGTGTAGCCCACAACTAAAGCCCGATCACCTTCGTAAATTGCAAGAAATATACTAAGATTCGCAAAGATACCTTGTCCAAGTCAGTCGCTGCT
The DNA here is from genome assembly GCA_039645545.1 of Dendrolimus houi. Classification (NCBI taxonomy): domain Eukaryota; kingdom Metazoa; phylum Arthropoda; class Insecta; order Lepidoptera; family Lasiocampidae; genus Dendrolimus; species Dendrolimus houi. The sequence continues at coordinate 6,792,066 of CM077121.1, read as the reverse complement.
TTAATCCTATTCACTACACTGCGTGGGAAGTAGAAACGACATATTGATAGCTTATTTAAGATTTTTCTTGTTTTAAAGTAACGACACGTAAGAAATATATGATTTTACAGATTTAAACATTTTCTTAAAAAATATAATATACCATACACAAATATATTATTTGTTTGTAAATAATCAATATCATAGCTGTTGTTCATCTTTAACCAATATGAAGTGTTAAATGAATGTCTAGTGGATGCACTTGCCACACGCTTGGGTTTCCAACTCAATTATTCACTTATACACTTATTAGAAACTTTTGTAATAAATAAAACTTGTATTTAAATATAATTCTCATAAACAAAAGTAGATCAAGTTCAAAGTCAATCTTTTGGCATTTAATTTTGGCATTTGGCTTTTGACGTTTTGACAAGTGCTACTTTATGATAAACATAGCAACAACATTCTTTTGATCTATGCTATGTTTATCATTCATGTATGATCATAATTTCTAATCATAAAATAAATTATATATAACTATCCTCTTCAATTTTCTTATTTATTTAATTAAATTAAATTTATCTATTACATAATGATCTACTTTTGTTATTGTTAATTAATGCCTATATGCCTGTGTTAGCCAGGACGTAAGGATACGACTAACCAATGAGAGATGTGTATAAAACTAGATCCCATTGGTGGGAATTCAAAAATGTAAAAAGAGACGGGTTTTGAATTCAGTTAAAAAAAGGAGACACCATTTTTGTACGACTAAAAGATATTACAAAAGTGAAAATAAAAGCCAGTTTTAAGATCAACGTTATATTTATTCAAGAGCCTTATATCACATCTAATATCACTGCACACTCTTCAAATGAATGCATATGCTCATTGTGTGTATTTAATTGTATCTTTTATTCAATTAAAAGAAATAAAAAATTACAATAAAATAGACGGTTTTATATCGCCATTAGCGACTTCTGCCGGACAACCTTTGATAAGAACAAAAGTATGTTGCATTATTTTCACTTTAGCGATTCGGTGTTTTATAATAATACTAGGACATGCCCGCGACTTCATCCATGTTTGACTTGAGATTCTCGCAGGGTTCCCGGGTTACAAAGTACCATAGCATTTTAAAAGGATCGTAAGCTATCGTTTCAGTGAGAACTGTGCTGGAAGAAGCTAATTCTTATGCTCCCGAAATAAAAAATGGCGCAGATTTTAACTCTAAAAATTTGCTGTCGATCAGTGAAAACCGCATCGTAAAAAGTAATTAGTACTTTTTACGTGAATTCCGAACAAACAGACAAGAAATCTAAAAAAATTGCACCGTGTTCTCCATCGTTTATATAGTGTATTCCAGTTGTTTTTTTTAATAGCTTTAATGTACAGACACGGCATGTTTACAATTTTATAATATTATAGATGAATCCATAAACTTATATACACGTAATATAATATATTTTTAGCCTGGCCCATAAATATATTATCTCGACAGAGCCTGTTGGACAGACAGATTTCAGTAACTTAGTTAAGGTTTGTAGCAACGCCACCGTCCTTGAGGATTTTTTGGTAATGGTTTTTCGGGCGGTAGCGTAGATTATATAGACGAGGTCGCTTTTCAGATGCATTATTCTTTTATTGTGAGTAACACAAAGTAGTATTTAAAAAAACCTTATTATTAATCTCTCTTTTATAAAGATGTAGAATAGAATATACTTTATTACATAACATTAAAATACAGTTCAAGAAACAAGTACAGAAAACAATAGACGGTCTTATCACTGTAAGCAATTTCTTCCAAACAATTTTAGGATGGATTAGAAAAGTTTGTGAAACATGTGGGTTTTGCAATATTACTAAAATATACAAATAAAACAGAATATTTTCATCTTGCTTTTATAAAAAAACGTTGGAATAAAATGATTTCAGGTCAATAATTTGGAGGCAATTTGGTGTTTTTTTTTAACGTAATGTAACTATAAAAAAATTACGAATATAAAAATAATATATAATTTTATTTTTAAATTACACCAGCCTCCAAAAAATTAAAAGTCGTCTATATTTTTGACCAGACCCATCTGTCCTTATGTATTTCGATGTGCTGAATCCGAATCTGGGATCAGTTTGGCCCGTACACTCTCAACATTTTGAGGGTTTATAGACCAAAAGGTCGAACCTGAGGTCAGTTAGTCAATTAATCAATACATAAAAATAGACGAGTCTGGTTAAAATTACAGAACACTTTTTATTTTTTATGGGCCGGTGTTATTGATTAGTAAATACCAACGAAAAGTTATTTTTTGTATGCAACCGCTTTTTCGATCTTTCACGGCAACAGGAGCCTTAATTTTTTTGTTTTTTAATGTTTATTGTGTTTACTATATAGGCGTTATACAAATGTAATATGTAAGTACTTATTGCATCATTATATTAACACGCGAAGAAAAAACTTTGTACCCGTTTTTACGAAAATTGCGCGGACGGAGGACTATGAAATTTCTCACACTTATAGTTTATTATGCGTAAAAAAACATTACACACACTAAACACACTACCATGTATTTGACACACACACGCATATAATGTTTGTTTATTGTTCAAGTCAAATCAACTGTGTAGCCTTGGCGAAATCTATGATTATAGAAGTATAGTCTTTGACAACAGAACTTAAATAATGTTCAAATTTATAATTTAAATTAATTATGGTCGAATTTCGACCACTGGGCGACCACTAGTTTGAATAGATTCACGGTTTTCTTTTTCTATTTGTAGTTTTGTTTAGCCTTCAGCACTTACCAATTTATACATAATATATTAGTATCTGTTTTAATAATAACTGTAAAAACATTAATTACAGTGCAAGCTGTTTTCACCTTAACTAGTTTTTTCATTAAACCTTATAAGCCCTGTGGGCGCGGTACGATGGCCGAAAGAAGGCAAAGGGACGTGGAAGAAGAAGCAAGGAAGGACTTACCTCGCCACCAGTCCGCCGCCACACTGCACTCGTCCCCCGGGGTTTCACACACTCACTAGGATGTTAGGATATGCTTATGGTCATTAAATTGAGTTACAAGTTTATTTTCTTTATTGTGTTCCAACAATTTCTTGATACCTATTTTTATATATGTCGCGATGACAGCAGTGATACTAGCTGAAACGTCTTGTATTACGCATTCTTCATTTAAAAGTTCATTCTTTTCTTGATGGCGAGTATGGGGAGGAAGAATTTATAAGGAGGTGTTCCTCGGCGCAACCAAGCCCATTATTGTATTTGAATTTATGTAAAAATCTGTTGGTGATCCATAAATAATTAAATACGTGCACTAGTAAAATATAATACAAAATATTCTAAAATAAATATAAAAAAAACTAAGTACTTAACGAAAACATCATACTTCGAGTTCGCACCAAAGACCTCTAAAAACGTCATAAAACACTGGGATCTCGAAAGACCTATAGGCTATATTTTATTGAACTTCACCAATAATCATGATATCAAATGAGGCTCACGTGCCTCACGACATACGTAGGGAATATTACGTAAAAGCCTCCATTATTCACTCTCCTCCTGGGATGTGTGACCTAGATTTAATTCCATCAGCTCCACGACCTGCTTCTGAATTTTCACGTAAACCATCGTTTGCAAAAAAAATATTATTGTAAAATGGATGTAAATTAATTTTGTCGCTATTGTGAATTACTATAAATCACAATAGGTTTACACATACATGTGTGTGTGTGCGTGAGCGCATGTGTGTGTGTGTGTGTGTGTATGTTTTCCTGAACTCCTAAAGCGATGAACCGATTTTGATAATTTTTCATATATATATATATATATATATATATATATATATATATAATATACTAAAGTTTAACCTTTAGTGCCTGCCTCTTGTTTAAAGAGTAGGCGTTAATACAGGTTACATTTTACTAAATGTTTATGTGAGTGCTATTTGCAACCCGCAAGATTAATTACATTTTATATCGCAAACTACCTCATCTCCCGGCAAGGCCAAAAAGGACAAAAAGGTCAAAAGGGACAAAAAGGTCAAAAAGGACAAAAAGGACAAAAATGTCAAAAAGGACAAAAAGGACAAAGGTGACCCAAATGACCAAAATGGCGAAAATGGCAAATCACAAAAATTTATCCTACTATTTGGGATAAGCTTTACATAAATCTATCCCAAAATCTATCCGGGATAAAAAGTATCCCTTGTCCACCCCCGGTATTAAAATTACATATATACCGATTTTCAGCCAAATCGGTTCAGTACTTTTACCATAAAAGCATAATAAACAAACAGACAAATATATTTTTATATTTATAACTATCCCATTTTTCGAGATAAAAAGTATCCTATGTTCATTCTCGGCATCGAAAATATATATATATACTGAGTTTCAGCTAAATCGGTCCAGTAGTTTTTCCGTGAAAACGGAACAGACAGACAGACAGACAGACAGAGTTACTTTCGCATTTATAATATTAATAGGGATTAATTGTTTTACAAGACCTATGATTTTCGTAGAAAAATGTTAATTTAGTAGTTTAGTGAAATGTGACTTTTTGACCTGCTATTAGAATTAGTTTGACGTTAAAGACCTGCTGCAATTTAGATGAGCCCTCTATTTCATGAGGTTCGATTTTCGGCTGTTGCTTATTTGCTCGCAGATTATTCAAAATTATGAACATTTTAGATTACTTGACACTGGCTGGATGCATAATTGATAAAAAATCCATTTATTTAATAAATTAGTAATGTAGAGAAGGCTAACCGGATTAAACCCGAACTACTGTATACTATTTAGACTATAGTATAGCTATCATAAATTTGGACTTTGTTTTTCATCACAATATTATTATGATATATAACCGGATAATAGAATTTACGGTTAAAGCATTTTTTTAATAAATTGATATTTATACCAAAGCATAACGCTGAAATGTGCAAACGCATTACAGCTATAAAGGAAATAGACTAATGAGCAAACCGGTTGTAAATTCTACTCGGGCGTTGCGCGTGCGACAAACCGGTTTCATGGCGCCCGGTTTTATTACCAACTTGCGGTTTATAGCTAACCGGTTTACTGTTTAGGTAAGGAAACGAGATAATTGCTTATTTCAAGAAACGGCGTACTGGAGTTAGCATTTAGATGAATAAATTTGTACTGGGATTACTGTTGAGGAATAATCTAGGTCACTTCTTATTGAAATTTGCTTGTATTAACACTAACACTTGTATTAAAACTTAACAATGCGCAATAACCTGAAATTTTTAATCTTAGTTTATTTATTTTGGTATTCAAAGAAGTCAAAAAATATTGTTATGGTACAGTACGTGCTTGGATTAAAACAGATTAAAAATAATTTATAGTTCTTTGGGTTACAGGCTATTTGAGTTGTAACTCTAATTTCATCTATAGTAATATTATGAAGTGGAAAGATTTGTATTTTTGTATGTTTGAAATGAAATAACTCAAAACTACTAGACCGATTTTAAAAATTCTTTCACCATTAGAATGCTACATTATCACTGAATGATATAGGTAAATTTATTCTAATTCTTCGCAATTCGTAATTCTTCCTCACACATACTATTTGCTACCCCTGTTACCAAAACTAACTACTGACAAAATAAATATCTGCGTCGTTGTACAAATATCTACAACAAATATTTTAGTGACATAGACGTTTTTTATTCTTCTAAACAAATGTTTAAGTCATCAGCTGTGGATAATTTATTAATAAGCTTCAAAAGGAATATAATGTAATTTATATTTAGATTTAATCATTTAGTTGTATTTAGTTTTCCCGTTAGAAGTGTCACAGTATTAGATAGATTGAATAATTATGCAATAATGCAATATGTCTACTCAGGTAGACATGTTGCATTTGTAGACCCGCCCGGAACGAATTTCTTAGAATCACACCTAGCTAATGACTACCATAAAAGATAACAACATACAATGGGCTGTTTATCTAATCACAAATTTTAAATACAAAGTAAACAAAAGAAGTCCAAATGCCGAAAAGAAATAAAATGACAAAACAGGTATGCAGGTGTGAATTTGTCTTTGTCGCTCGTAACATTATGTTTCTGTTCTTTTCCTAGATCATAATTATCTATTTTTGGTTTAGATGTAATATTATATATTGTTAGGCCTTAAATTAAACAGTGTAACCCAAGGTGTAAGAAAATTAAGCATAACATGTCTTTGTATTTCTGATGATAATTCAAACAGTATGGCACAGTCTATAATTAATGTAATTAGAAACAAATACGAAATATTTTCCACTCAAAAAATATACGATTATAAAAAACGGCCCAAATGGATTACACCTGACATCAAAGATTGTAAGTTACTATTATTTGACATTATTAAAATAAGTAAATTAGCACCTAACAATGAATCAATTAAATTTTTAATAATTGACATGAATAATCATTATGATAATTTATTAATTGATAGTAAGAAGCGCAAGCATTATGAAAACTTAATCAAAATTAGACATAATACCTTCAAAGCTATGTGGAGCATAATCAATGAAGAGAGAATTTCTCTTCAATTCTCTTCTTCTCTTCTCGAAGAGAGAATAAATTCGCCCAAAATCGATTTTACCGACGTTATAGTTGGACTTAATGGGACCCGATTTTTGAGTAAGAAATAAGCTTTTAACGCCATGAACTATCAGTTTCTGGACTCAGCGAAAACGTGTGGTGCACCGCCAGCTAACATTGCACTAGCTCAGCGTGTACTTTGTCTTGTCTACGCCGATTTAATCCGAATCCTGCTCGCCAATCGGCTTCTTCTTTCCGATTGCCACGCCGATTTACACCTGTTTGGCATGGTCAAGGCAAAATTAGTAAGTTGCATGATAATATTCTGAATGACTTAATATGTTTTTTATCTGTTATACGTCATAAGCCTTCGACGTCGTAAACCATGACGTCTTATCTACAAAATTACGGCACTATGTTATAGACGGACATGCTTACAGACTACTAATGAATATGATGCGGGGAAGACAGCAGGTGGTGATTGGTAATAGAGGAAAAACATCCTTAGACCCATTGGAGACAGAGATGGGAGTAGCACAAGGGTCTTCAGTGTCTAATATTTATTCCTATTGTTATTGAATGACTTGCCTGAGGCCGTGCCATCGGCAGAAGTATTCTTTTACGCTGACGATGGGGCAGCGATCGTAACCGCACCTGAAATTGACCATTTGGAACAGTGACTCAATACAGTAGCAGCGCAATTATATGGTTGGTTCCAAGTCAATGGGTTAGCGCTAAATCTCACTAAAACACACTTTATACACTTCCATCTCTCTGGCAGTGCACAGTATGAATTATCAGTAGATGTGAATGGCAATAAAATAGATCAACTCGAAAATACAGCATTTATTGGTTTCCAGCTGGATAGAAGGCTACAGTGGGAAAACCACATACATAAATTATGCTCCAAAATAGGGAGTTTCAAAATCTTTCGCATGCAGAAAAAGGCCGTGCGTGCTATTCTGGGTTTACCTAATAGGGAATCAGCCAGACCCCATTTCAAAACGTTACGAATTCTCACCCTACCTTGTATATTAGTACTTCAAGTAGCGACATACATTTCATCGGACTCGGAACAGAGATAGGGATTGCACCGTTGTCGAGGCGATTGGAAAAATCTAACACGCTAACGCATGTTATAATAATAATAATAATAATTCATTTATTTCAGAAATTGAGCATTTCCATATTATACAGTTTTATATTTCAAATTATTTCAATGTAATCAAATTTTAACCCTCAAATCAATTCACGGCACAAAAATTAATCGATAAAACAAATACTAGGGCATTACACCCGCGTCACAACAATCACCATAAATGTTTCCATTCCACGGCATCAAAGAGACATGTACACCAAATGACTTCAAGTATGGACTCCGCCACCGGGCCGCGAGGCGGCAGAAAACAAACAAACTCATGCATTTAACTGGGTGTGCAGTTGCACCCATTTACGTAGCAGTGGCGAGTCCCATCGATCTATAAAAAGACTGAGCATGCTGTTGGTGCTGCCGCGAACGCGGGCCAGTAGGGAGGCGCATTTCTTTCTAATGATGGCCGCAAAGCCATCGATTCGCGCTTCTGTGAACATCCCTGACGCACTGCACCGCCACGGCAGTCCCAACAACACCCTCAGCCCATTATTATACTGGACACGTAGGTCGCTGTATGCCCGCTGCATATAACTGACCCACAGGCTGCACGTGTAGAAGGACTGACAGTATGCTCGGAAAAGCGTCTTCTTTACTTCTTGCGTAGAGCGTGCGAACCTGCGGGCCAGCATGTTACATCGGACAGCCAGCGACCTACGTTCCCGGTCTATATCACAATCATCCTTTAAGTCTTCGGTTACCCAGTATCGGTTCTGTGTAACATTCGGTTATGGGTCCTACTATATATTATAATAAGCTACCGGACAAAATCACACTTTCCGGCAGTTTAAATGCATTTACTTGTCGGCTAAAGAAGTGGCTAATCGAGCACACTTTGTGTAGCTTGAAGGACTTTATGGATTATAAAGATTGACGACAAATAATGTGAATCTTAATAACTGAAAATTTAGCAATAATACATATATAACCCTGACGTGTAACATGTTACGATAAATGAGTTCATCTTTCATGGAATTGGGTTATAGATTTTTATTTTTTCAGGCAGATTTTTGTTTTATAATTATATCATGTATTAATTTCCTAACAATACTAATGATTATATATTGTCTACTAATTATATTTAATGTAAATTAAATTATTAACAAAGAATGGAATAAAAAAGAAAATAGTGTTTACTATTATAATTTAATTAATTCTCTTAATTTTGCTATCGTACGTTAAAAAAAGTTATAATCTTTTTCAAAACTCGAGTTGAGTAAACTGGTGTTAATAAAATTTTACTTTCCACAGTTTTTAGATACTTATATTATTGCTTCATGTATACAGTTTATTTTAGCATTTTTTATATATATTTTCCTACTAGTACGGTTCAGTTATGATGAGAATGAGAGGATCAGGACACTTCTCTGTCCCGTTTGGATTTATCACATTTTTATGAAGTACAGCTAGCAAAAATATAACAAATTATTTTAAAGATATATAAACTAGCTTATATCTAATTAATCAACTTATCAATATAAATATTTTTTGATAAATGTTTATATTGATAAGTTGATTAATTTATCAAATAAGTTTAAAAATAAGTTAAATATTTATAAGCGTCTGTAGGTACGATTACGTTATATGACTAATTGAAATGACTTTAAGGTAGATACATGTTTAAAACAGTATAGGCACATGCATTCAACTGTCCTTGGTAGGACAGCTTAAAATTTGACGGAAAGGTCAAAAAATAAATGGATGGATTCTATCAACTATTCGCCACATCATGGATATCAAAATTGGATTGTATACATTTTCTTATTATTCTACATATCTAATTTTATTTCATCACATCTATTTTGTACTAGAATTTAATAGGTAATAAATAAAACAATCATTTTTAAGGAGTGACCTGTATAGGGTGGAGGAGCGAGATGGAATGCTCCTCCGTCTCAAAGGTAGATCTTCCAGCGTAGCTATTGCTGTTCTTCGCAGGTTTAACTTTACGTAGAAAAGAAAATGGCAAAGTTTACAGTTCATTCAATGTTTTCGAAAATCCAAAATCAGAGACAAAAGTCTTAAGTCTGTACGTACCTCTATCGAAAATAACAGTTTGATTCAACTTTGTATCGTAAATTGGCGGAATGTAAGTAGACACCATGATCACTATTAGGTACTTTACTTTTTATAACAAATCCAACACATCGTTGGTTTTATATGTGTTGAGTTTCACAAGGGCATAAAGCACCATTGAACTGTAATAAAAGTAAAACTTTTTTATATTTACACTTAATTTTATTAAACGCTAAAGTGAACATAAAAACTACACAAGCTCGGCATTTCCCCAGCAGAACATTAATGGATAATGAATACAAATTATTAATAATTGAACACTATTTTCTATCTCTATCTATTATATAAAAATATATGATATAATAAATCTATCAAGGTTTAGAGTTTATACAATGTTATTAAAAATGACAAAAAAAAATAGGACCAATTGGGACCAGTACATTGACAAAATGGCAGTTAATATCCCGGCTCAATACTTAGAATATTTTTATCCTGATAAATGACATCGATTTCGTGGGATAGATGAATATAGCGAAAAAGGTGGCAATGCGGATACGTTTTTGGCACTGTTGTGGTAATTAACCAATAGTGAACGCAGTTTATCTAACAAATGCCAGTATAATATACATATATAAGAGCTCAAAATAATACTTTAGCAAACTAACAAAATGATATTGGGAATGCCAATAGTCCAGTGAAACCGTAATTTTTGAAAACAGCTATATTTTTTACGAATCGATAAGGCCACAGATCATATACTGGTTTATTGACATTTTATTTTTTAACATATATTTTTGGATTAAATATATATAATACTAACAGCAAAACTACACATAAATAAAAGGGAAAAGTGCCAAACCAATCTCGTACGTTGGGAACGGCTATATTAATTAGTTAATAATTAAAATGATTATTATGATCAATTTTTATATATAATAATTTTTATCGAAGTAAAACTTGATGTATTTTTTTGTAGACTATACTGTGTCGTATTTATCTTTTGGTCCTTTTTATGAGCTATGAATACAAGTGTTACGAGAAAATCTGTAGATATAATATTAAATGTGAAATACCCGGACCTTTTGGTTTATGTTACATTTGTGGGAAGTGAAGTATTTTTGTTTTTATTTAGAGAATGGAATGTTTTGGGCCTTATTTTAGAATACAATGTTTTTCGTTTTACTCATCCAATAAAGACGAAAGTTTTCAGTTTTCTACCTGTGTCAAAAATATATATATATTATACAAATAATAAAATAGAAAATAATACATTTTGTTCAGATTAAGTGCGGTTTTGGTTGAAATACGACGAAGATCTGGTTTAACCAATTTGTCGACTTTTATTGGTATATGAAAATACTCTATATATAGATAAGTTAGTTGCTCAAAAAAATAAACAATTTCAAAGATGTACATTTACAAAACTTTCTAAAACTATGTATGTATAATTAGTACAAAGGTCTTAAAACAAGGAATATAAATAGGTACAATATTTTATTTAAATTTTGATTTATTAAAATAAAATACAGAATTTAAATAAAACTTTTATTTAAAATGCTTTAAGTTGAATTATATTTTTTTATGTTTTTGCATATCCTACACATTAATTTTAAAACGGTATTTTTATAGAGCTATTGTTAAATGTTTTTCTTTAAATATAATAATTACTAATGCCCGGTTTCAATATTGCAAAAACGAATCGTTTTTGATACGGACGAGTAGAATATTAACTCCTGGTAGCTCTACTGATGTTTCTATAATGAACTGTCCGTAGCTAGTTACTCATGAAAGTACCAACTACCGATGGGAGGGATTTTCTAACCAATCGGTAGACTTTTTGTATGGAAACGACAGATGAAGTGGTTCTATATTACAACCGTTGGTTGTCAACACTACTATTCGTAGGAATTTTATTACCACCTGATTTCGGCCGGTTGCTGTTTTTTTTGTCGTTATTAATACGTGATTTTAAATTAAATTAAACTCAATTTTTTACTTCTTCTTTTGACTTGGATTTAATTCTTATTTGTTTATATCTTTCAAATTTACTATTTCTATCTTTAACAGTTCTAATTCCAATTCAAGTATTGCTTTACTATTCATCTCTTCACCTGCGATAAGGTTATAATTATCGATTGTGAGCTAATGCGTCTGTAATATAGCGTTAAAAATAACACTGTGAATGAATATAACATTATTAATAGATAACATATTAGTACGTACTAACTATCAATATTTAACGTCATTAACAATAAATTACAACATCGTTTCAAATAACACACTAAATCCATCGCTACATCTATGTGAAACGGTCGCGTTACAAAAAGTTCCCTAAAACAATTGAATGAAAACAAAAAATCGGACAAGGTTCCCACAAAGTTTCCGTCATTTGACTCTGGTACCATGAAAATCGTTGTTTATAGCCTTAACTTATTTAAAAAAAAAAAATTGCGATCGAAAACCACAAATCCCTATAACTAGCGAAAAATTTTTGATGTGACAACACTGTTTTCTTTTTTACAACAAATCCAATGACAACATTATTCTATGTTTTTACAACAAATCTAATGTATTTTTAAACATTGGAAAGCAATCAGTAGTCACTTCTTTTAAAAAATTTAAGTTTTATATGAATTACGTTTTGTTGTTTAGAACTGCGTTTTGGTCACTGATAACGGAATATAACTCAATATAAAATGGCTCTGAGTACCAATTGTTGACGAAGACCTCACAATTTCAGGTAATCTAAATCAAAGATCACTAATATACCTTGATGAAAAACTAACCTTCTGAAAACTCATCTATACTCTGAAAACTCATCTATACTCGCACGAACCCGAAAATAAAGTAATAAATACCTTTTGAGATTTACGGTCGTAGTACCGGGACCAATGCAATGCAGGTTATAGGAAACACGCCTAATTAGTTCGATCTGAAACGCTTCGAAAATATACTAAACATTTCTCACCACAATACATAGACTCAAAATTTAGTTACATGTGGTTAATGACGGTCTCCTTAGAGCGTATGACTTTCGTAAGGAGAAGGAGGCCAGTGATGGCCGATCTGCGCCCCGGGAGATCGAGGGGCGCAGAGACGAGTTGCGCCAGGTCCAAGTGGCAGAGTGGGCGGACCACCCACAAAACCCCAGCGCCGGCCTCGCTGTTATCAGTGCGGTGAGGCCGATAATGCCAGAATGGCTGCAGAGACGTCACGGCACCCTGACGTTCCGCCAAACGCAGGTCCTCTTGGGGTACGGATGCTTCGGGAGGTAGCTGTGTCAAATAAGGCGCGAACAAACGCCAGTGTGCTATCACTGCGTCGGCGGCGACGCGTCTTCGTCGCCGCCGACGCAGTGAACGTCCAGACACGGCGCTGCACATCCTCCAGGTGTGTCCAGCCTGGGACGAGCAGCGCCGCGATCTCATCGCGGCCATTAAGGCGGATTTGTCCTTCCCGGCCGTGGTAAAGGCCATGGTCAGGAGCGCCGACGCGTGGGACGCAGCCGCCTCCTTCTGTGAGACCGTCATATCCGCGAAGAAAGCGGCGGAGTGGGAGAGGGAGCAGTCCGCCACGCTCCCCTCCCGTCAAAGCCGGTGGTGGCGACGGAGGGTCGTCCATGACGACCTGCAGCTGCCGTAGGTTACGGCCGTGAGGGCGACCAGCGGGGAGACCGGACCCACCCGCACACAAAGGCCGGAGAGGAGGGAAGCGCCCCAATCCGCATGCCCCCTCTCACCTCGAGGTGAAATCGAGGAGCTGGAGAGACCCAAATCTCTGGCTACTAAATGGTGAGACCAGCCCACAAAGTCGCTGTGGGCTGTCGTCATCCATCTGGACTGGTGGTGAATGCGTGAGCGAGCCCACAGCCAAAGGACGCTAGGGATCGGACAGGGGTTTTAGTGAGTATCCCTAACCGCGGCGTGGCAATAGAATCTCACACGTGGAGTGCTACTGCCACCCCGACCTGGCGAATCCCACACACGGGTCGCGATCTTTACCCCTCGCGCGGCTCACGGTCCTCAAACGGAATTCCCCTGTATAAAATTTAAAAAAAAAATCTACTAGAAGCACTAGGGTCGATTGAGCGGAGAGCCAGGAGGCTGGTTGGCAACAACCAGCTTGTCGACGACAAAACTCAAACTCTCGAACATCAACGCAGGGTTGCCAGCTTATCGGCTTTCTATCGGATATACTTCGGAGAGAGTGCAGCTGAGCTCTTCAATTTGATCCCGCTGTCAGCCTTTCATCATCGGACAACCAGACGCACCTGGCACGTGGCACAGATATATGGTGGATATTCCACCTATAAGAACGAAGCGCTTTGCATCTAGCTTTATCATACCCACCGCAAAGGAGTGGAACTCATTGCCGGAGTCTGTCTTTCCCGATACTTATAACAGTTATAACCTGGGTGTCTTCAAGTCCCGTGTGAATAGGTACCTTCTATCGGAATTAAGAGAAGCGCGCGTGCTTCGATTTATTTCCATAGGTTACAACAGATTTAGCGGAAAAAAATGGCAAGCTGAATTTAAATCCGGAATGGAATTAAATTAAATTCACCACATATTCACAGTACACGTGTGCTCATACCTCAGCGAGTCACAATTTTCCACAACACAACAAAAAATACTAACAAATTCACAAATTTTTATACCATATTTAAAAATAAATCACTAGAAATATGCGTTTAGTTTAGTGCCAGATATGTTTTATTTTGTTCTAAGTCTTGAATAAGCGAATGAATTGATGAACGAATACCTGAATGAATGAAACTATCTTTTTAAACCATATCTTACTATTTGTCTGCCTTGCTACTGGTTAAAATTTCAGACTCTTGAAATTTATATGGACATGTCAATTTTCTACCATTGTTAGGAAAGAATAGGCAACAAGATACAAGGAAAATTCGGTATTAGACAATTAATAAAGACACTATTGAACAGTAGTCATATCGTTTGCTATCCCAGAAATAGACCAATGAGCCGTAACAACTAATTGCTACGCTATTTTGTCTTACGTAACCGAGTCTTACTGTCCGGTGGGAAGCGTCTTTAGATAATCTAAATGAGCAATTTTGGTGTTTGTAAGGAAAAGCTGGCGGAAGAAATGCTTTGTAATCAGATGAAGGTCAATCGTAGCCACAGTCGATATCTATATATCCCTATAAATAGATATCGACTGTGGCCACGATTGATCTTTATATAGAGAATCTTGGGTGGAACGGTTGTTTAGCCCCTGCAGTTTTTTTTTAAATAAATTTCCTAGCATATAAGAAACCGACTTCAAGAGCAACTAAAAATTAAAAAGACAAATATTTTTTAGTTGTAACACATTGAAGTCGGTGCGAATTAATAAAAATACCTTATTTTGCTAATTTATTGTTGTAGAATTCAAAATGGTAGGAAATGTTTATATTTTGCTTTTTAGTTACTCTTGAAGTCGTTTTCTTTTTTGCTAGATATTTCGTTTATTTTTAAGTTACAAGTACGGTATCCAATAGCAATGAAATTTATATGAAACGCCTTGAGATATGCTAAATATGACGCAAAAAGAATAACCAACATCGGTTGTGAAACATTAAAGTTATGGCTGAACCATACACAAAAAAATTACACGAAGAATTAATTGAGAACCTCCTTTTTTAAAATCAGTTAAAAATTCAACAATTATGTGGCGATTGACAGATAAATCAATTGAGATATTTTTTTCACCTTACCAAAAGCCGAAGCAGTCTAGATTTTGTACGAGCATAGAAAATTATGACATATCTTTAACGAGTCAAATAGAGTATTTAATGTTGTTTAAAGAGTTATTTATATTATTGTATTTAAAAGAAATCATGATGAGAAAGTGTTTTAAGGGCCGCTCTTTTATATGAACATTGTTTTAGTATTTATTGAAAAACTAATTTTTACCTTTTTTGTTACCCGTGCAGGAACGGAGAAAGAATACAATTTCCAAAAAGTATGTCTAAAGTATGTCGCCATAACAACCTTGAGTTGTGTTACGGCATTAGTGACCAGGTTGCAGTCTCTCTTAAGAGAGCAGCAGTGCATTTGTAGCACCTTTGTTGTTGCAAATGTCCATAGACGATGGTAACCGCTTTCCATCAAGTGGGCCGTCTGCCTGTCTGCTGAACTACTGCAATAAAAAAAAATAAAAACCCGCGGCTTCGCTCGCGTTGAAAAAGAGTATGTATGTCATGAAGTGGGCATGTTGTAAATCTTATAAATGTCGAACTTGATTTTTACTCCAAAGGTGGGTGGTGGGTGGTTACTTCATCTGCGATAATGTTATAGATATAGGCCGTTTCATCCAGATATGGCGCTGGGTTTAATGTGTTATTTGAGATGTGATATTGTTAATGACGTTAAATACTGACCGGGTTATATTCCGGGTTGCCTGGAAGAGATCGCTATAAGCGATAAGGCCGCCCATTGTTCTAATGCAAATGTATCCATATCAATTGTCTAGAATTAGGTTTATGGTGAACAATAAAGAGTTTTAATTCATTCATATTGACAGATAACAACAACGCCATTTTCTGTCATTTACTATGGTCTGCGTGTCTGGGTCTGGGCCCCAGAGCGGTCCGTTGTATATTACTCATAACACAAGCGTAAGGGCGTCTTTCCACCAGAGATGTGCTATGCCGCTATGATGCGAGAATATAAAAGCTGAGTTACGAAACTATGTGACCGTTTCCACTGATGCTAAGATATTTAAAGGAGCGAGTAAGATGAATGAATGAAGAAATTAAATGAATGAATGTATCAAAACACTTTAATTGTTCACCAAAAATTCTTAACAACTAAGTACAATAAATTATGAACAAAGGGCGGCCTTGTCGTTTAAAGCGATCTCGTCCAGGCAACTCCCTAAACTAAGCAAAATATTAAAACATAACAGTGGCGGTGAAAACAATAAATAATATGAAACATTCTAAGAAAATAAATAAATAGTATACTTTATATACTATACAAACATAAAACATATACTATATATAAAATCACATTTTACATTAGTAAAATGTGCTATGAAAATGCGCCGCCGTAAGGTTGCTGTGTTTAGATGTGCAGCTCGAGCTATGCGACGTATGGATAATAGGCTTTTCGATGACAAGCGCGCGTCTACTGTAGGTACACTACTCTGCACATAGCTACACCACTCGCGACCATCCATAGCATGCATCCATAGCGTGCATCCACAGCACGCATCCACAGCACGCATTCACAGTACGCATCCATAGCACGCATCCATAGCTCGCATCCATAGCACGCATCCATAGCTCGCATTCTTCCATATAAAAAACGTAGCTTGATTGAATCAGTTTCCACCAGTGCTATGCTATGTGAGCAATGAATTCGATTGGTGGAATCAAACGCATCCATAGCAACATTGCACTGTACATCTCTGGTGGAAAAGCAGTCTAAATTTCTTAGCTTGGGGATATACAATGTGTGTGTTAGTCTGCCGATTATTATTATTATATTAACGATGGCGCCAATAAGTTGGAGCGCCATCATTTCGGCTCTATTCGTTTATCCCTTGAGCATAGTACTTTTTTCTGGATGAAAGGTACTCTATGTCCTATTTAGTACACCTGACAACTTGTATGCAAAATTTCGCGACGATTTGTTGCCTAGTTATGGCTTGAAAACGTCAGAAACAAACTCAGATTCGCATTTATAATATTAGGATTTCTTACCTACTTACCCAATTGTTGGATATTGATTATTTTTAAAGTATATTTCTCTGTAAAAAGTCTTTGTAAAATTCTATTTAACATCGCGTATAAAATCATTTTCGCTGACTAATTAGTTGTATGAAAAGTAAATAAAAAGAGCAATTAGTGAAATCGCTTTAAGTTTTACAAACTTCTCATTTATCTTATTGACAAGTTAGTAATGGACGATGTCTATGATTAAGCAATAAATAAGTTCGCGAAATTTGCTTTTTTTGATATATCGCGTAACGTAGCTTTAATAACGGTGTTTTCAATGCCAAAAGTATTTTCACATTATCCGTACTACTAATATACCTACATATAATGCTTGTTTACAGTATTTATATTGTAGTAGTAGGTATCTGTTATTGTGAGTTTTTAAGAGTGTAAAACTAGTATACAAAATAGTGCGCGTTAGTTTATTAGTAACTTTTTATATAAGAACAGTGAAAGTGACCCAGTGTTACCCCGGGCATAAGGTGTTCGCCTGGGACTATGTGTTTAGACAATAAAAAAATGCCTGTTTAACTTGTGACCATTTCTACGGTCGCCGCAGGGAGTAGCAAAGTGACGAGAAGTAATGGACAGCGTGAGTGCTTCATAATAAAACATAATAACAGCCTATAAAAGTCCCACTGCGGGGCTCGGGCCTCCCACTATACGGGAACGGACAGTATACCCGCTACGCCTGTCCAAGGCGGCTTGGCAGCTTTGACACATCGGTCACTCGATGTGCAGGTCGCATCACGATGTTTTCCTTCATTATTGCTAGCACGTGGTAATTGTAACAATATACACATTAGGTCAGAAAATGCCTAAGTGGTGCATGCATTCCGGCCAGGATCGAACTCGCGTTCTTTGCGTCTCGGACGCGTGCGCTATCCATTACGCTACCATTTACCACGAAGTTTTAGAAACCAGTTTTTACCTTCCAAAAATAATTGTGTCCGAACAAATAACTTTTTCTGACAATCCACAGATTTTAATAGATACTACGTTATATGTTTCATCTTTTTAAAATTTAAATTTTCAAGATAACACATTATTGAAGCAAAGACGCGATAATCTTATACATGGCGTATTCGTGCTGTCCACTTCGGTCGCCCCTTTACTGCTCGTTGGCGTGGATGTGACCAAAATGTTAAATGAAAATGGGATTTTTTTACGGTTCTGTATTCAAATCGAAAAACTTAAACTCGAATATGTTTCTAGATGTTATTATTACTAGGTATTCGTGCATTTGCTTTTTGTTAGTACAACAATGTAAGCTGTGCCTGTATAGACATATCAGCAAATAATATCTTTATGTTGTGCCTGGAAGAAATCGCTAAAAGCGTAAGATCGCTTATTATTTTGTTTAAAATATTGTCATCACGTATTTTTGCATGTATTGTTACTGTTTATTTTAGTGAGCAATAAGGTTTTAGGCCTACACGTATCAAATCTGTAGCTATCCATGGAAATTCAATACGATGCGGAATTAATTCCGTGGAGCGCCCATTTCTATACAGGTCTATAGGTTACAGTTTTTGCGGGACAAAAGATTCTAGGTTAGGTAGGTAACATATGTTACCTACCTATCTATCTACAATCTGTAAATAATGCGAGTCATAGTATTTTCTTAAGTTTTCGCCGACTACTATACATAATTAAAATTGCGTTTAACGGTTTTAAGAGCGGTGTTACGTCACGTTTACGGAATGATTATAATCCATAATTAGTTAGGTTAAAGCTGTGTAGTCCATGTACGTGCCAAAATCTATCAATACAGCAAACAGAAAACCTTCGGAGATGCATCTACGAACATATTTTCACGTAGCAGTTAAGATTTATGTATGTATAGTCTTAAGTTTAATGTTAAATGAATTAAGTACTAATTACATCTAGAGTACAATACTCGTCGTCTTATTTTGTACTCCCCTCTCAAGCGGTTGAGCCTAGATTCCGCGGCGATGGAGCCATGGATTATCGCCAGTGGTGCGTCACTCTGTCCAACGGGGTAGTTATCATCGCCGCACCAGACAACATAAGTCAACCCTTACAAGCGGCATTTTATTTTATTTCGACGTTTCGGCCACTTTTCAGTAGCTGTGATCACGGACTACAAAAATATCAAGTTTCAACGAGTAATGTCAAAGTTCGAAACGTCGAAGTAAAAATCATATACAATGCCGCGCTTAAAACCGTTAAAAGGTAGTCTTGATTAAATTCGGGCCATAGGTAAAGAAACAATTAATATTCCTGCTAGTTTATTTGTTTCAGTCACTTATTAGCTTCCGGTATGCAGCATCAAGATGTTGGAATAATATCCTTCCACCTATTAGAAACGTATCTTCAATTTCATTGTTTAGGGCCAACCTTAAGAAATTTCTTAATGCTCATCAAAACGCAGAATGCGATCTTAGGCATGACACAAGCGCATATGAATTTATTTATTTTAATTTGGTTAATTTATAGATATATGTATTTGTTTCGTTGTGCGTGTTGTTACAATGATTTTATATATGTATGTGTTATTTAAATTATTGCTTTATTATATTGCTTTTAGTCTGCAATTCATTTACCTTTATCAAACTGCATTATACTGTATATATTGTTGTTGTTATGTGTGTTGTATTGTTCACCGTGACTTCACTTTATGGTCCCAGACGGAAGAACAGCGCTAGTTGGTAGCTGTTGACTATTATCATTATGCTGAGACTGGGTCCAATTTAGGACTTATTTTGTTAACTTAACTTAGTTTTTGTTCTAAATAAAATATTTTTCTTTCTTATTAGTACATTTTCTCTAAGCCAATCAATCAATTGTTTTATCGTTATTTACTATGGTCTGGGTGTCTGGGATCGGCCCCAGAGTGGTCCGTTGTATATTACCCATAACACAAGCGTAACTTGCTTAATTTGGGGATATACAGTGTGTGTGCTTGTCTGCCGATTTATTTATTATTATTATTATTATCTAGCGAATTTTTTCCAGGTATCTGGGTATTCGAAATCCCTTGAAGAGTAGACATCATTCAACGAAGCGAGTGGTCGTCATCAAGATAGCTCTTGTCTGGCTACTCAGCATGGTCGTCTCGAGTTCCATTACTGTTTTAGGTAAGTGATTTATCAGGAATTCAATGTTTTACTAGTCTCTAGTGAATCGTGGTATGGTATAATGGTTAAGAACTTCTCATTCGAATTTTGTGTAGGAATGCCCTTTAAAGATATAAAGTAGAAGAAAAAGTAAGAAGACATTGAGTTTATTTAATTAATTTAATTTATTTCTTACCATACCATAATATAATAACTTAAGAAAAAAAGTGTCTAAAATAGATATACAGCTGAAATCTTCAAGTGGATCTTCAGGAACAAATTATAAACTAAGTTAGATAACAAAAAACACTCAAAGGAGTCTCGAGGCCGATTTTGACGAAAACAAAAGTAGTATCATTAGATAATATTTTCTTAAGTTTTCGCGACTTGTATACATAATAAAACTACGTTTTAAGATGGTTGACTAGTACCACCTGTTTGGGATCCGATCATCAAAACTATCAAGACCCAAACCCAGCAAAAACCAACTGCCAGACCTCAGGACGCTGAGCTCTTTCTACGTGCACCGACACACAAACCAACTTGACTGACAATTTCGTTTATTTTCCTTCCACCTATTTTAATATTATATAAAATTATTAGAGCTAGACATGTTTGCTGAAGAGTTTCTTGCGCCACTTCTTCTCTTCAAGCCATAACATGTTGCGAAGCGGTAGTAAATTAAATTAGGCTCCCATAGAGCAAATAATAACCATAAACAAAATTAAAACCAAATAATTAAAATGAACAAGTTGGTGGTAGGCTAAATAAAACTTTAACAATACTCGTTGACACTTGACATCTCTGTCTTCCGTGATTACGGCCACTGAAAAGTGATCGAAACGTCGGAATAATAAAAAAATCAAATAAATTACCGCGCTTAAAACGGTTAAAACGTAGTTGTATTAATATCATTAGATTTTTGAAAAATCAATTACCCTTGTCAGTAATGCAATGGGCTTAATTTGCAATAATAAACACATCTTATGCTATTATTATATCAAATCATAGTCTAGCTTGGGAGCATTAATTTCAGTGAAGGAATGGTAAACAGCAAACCAAGGGGAAGGGTTGTTTTTTAACAAAATGTTCTATTTTCTATACATTAATTAAATCTCATTTTATTCAATATGGATAACGGCTGAATAGATCCTAATGAAAATTAGTAGGAGATATATTGTGTAAGAAGCGTCATCGAAACTTGCACAATAAATCAATAAACACATATCGCAATCGCAGAAACATGAGACAGTATACCTATTTTCAATCTTTTTATAGCTGTACATTCAGATATATAACCAAGATGCCATAAAGAATAGGCCCACCCTGGCCCGGTGATCTCTAAGTCCCCTTACAGTCACCCCTTTCCTTTCAACTTCAACAACTCACTATTTCAAAGGTTTATATCATTTAAATTAAACATACTTTATCAAATCACACATAAACAATTACATGAACATTTTATAATAAAGTCACTTACTCAGTTTACGGAAGATCGTAGCCCGTGGCGAATGGTGAACAACTGTCTGCCTGGCCTCATGCACCGCTTAAATATTAAAAATTTCTTTAAAGTATCGTCAATTAAATGTTCGCAATCTAAAATGTCCAGCAACTTGTTAATACCTGTTACAAATGCCCCCAAAACATTTAGTAAACATGACGGTATCGTATTTTCTAAGTAATCCTTTATTCACTGTAACAGATCAATAAACATCTATATTATATCCCAATATAATCTATTAAATTATGACATTATTATACAAATAACAAATGCAACTGTAGCTTCATAATATCTCCTATAAACAGATATTAGCTGCCATAAATTTAGGTTGCCAACAATTGTATCCTGGGAAAGTACGCGTGTTACCATTATTATCAAAAAACAATGCTATGGTTGAAACAGAAGATTCAAAATTTGTATGGGTAACCCATAATTCATCACATTATACTAATATTATAAACTTAAATACTTCTGGAAAGATTTCAAAAATTCTTTCACCATTAGAATGTTACATTATCTCTGAGTAACATAGACACATACATATTACCACGCCTGTTTCACACGGGGGTAAGCAGAGACGATAGATCTCCACTTGCAACGATCCTGACAAACAACTTTAGCTTCATCTACTTTCGTTAACCTCTTCATACGTGCACGTTTATTTGATATGCTTTTTACCTGACCTCGTTGTAACAGTTCTGTTATTTGATTATGATGTGTACGTTGTGTTCAACCGGTACCAACTCTACTATTCACAATACTGTCATATACTTGTTTTGTGATTCTATTTTCATCCATCCTCTCTACATGCCCAAACCACTTTAACGTTCCTTTTTCAACCATTGTTATTACATCTTCTTTCAATCCACAACGTTTCCTTATTACAATATTCCGTATCATATCATTCATGCTTACCTCACATATACTTCTTAAAGCTCTCATTTCAACTGCATTTATTCTAATTTCATGCTTCTTCTGCCACACCCAACTTTCACTGCCGTAAATTAATGTTGGCACTAACACCCCTTGATGGACAGTCAAGCGTGCCTTTACAGACACTTTTTGGCTTTTCATAAGAGTTTAGCGCTCCATTCACCTTATTACCTGCAGTTACTCTGAGTAACATTTAGGCCTTTAAGAACTATATGTTTTTACTTAATTTAGCAAGTAAAAAAATGTGAATAAGTCCCGGATAAGAACTAAAAGGAACTATAAATTCATTAAAAGATAACCTCATTCAATAGCAAACGCCGATATCATTTTTAAAATTGTTTAAGAATTGGAAAATGCTTGTTTAAGTTCAATATTAGATTCAAAGGGTAATAACCCACTTATAGTTTAAATTGATATCAGTTTCTCTCAAACGAAGGGATCTTAATCATTTAATATTCAAATTCAACAGTTTTTATTCAAAATAAGTTCACTGTAGAACACTTTTTGAAGGTCATACATATAAGTCAAAATTTAAATCTACTTCCTATTCTAAGTACACCGCTTCGCAACGTGTTACCGCTGTTTAAAGAAAAGCAGTAAGAAATATTAATTATGTATTATATTCTATCTTTATAGGTAGAATATATTGTTAAAAAATTGATTAGAATTACCTTACGAAGCTCTTTTTAAAATTTACAATTTACATACGTATTAAGGTAAAAACAAGTTCTATGTTACATTATTGTATTTCAAATCCAACGATAAACTGATAAACAACATAAAAGTTTAATTCCAAACAATAATATATTTTTTCATGTTTTTCTGCTGGAGTACAGCAGACAGGCTGACGGCCCAACTGTGATAGAAAGTGGTTACAGTCGCCTATGAACATTAGCAACACTAAAGATAATACCAATGTGCTGCCGCTCTCTAAAGGGAAACTGGGACCCGAAATAACTAGTATTTACCCGCGTTTTGTCTACGTTGGACAGGTAACAGTGATTATAGTTATTTTACTAAATATAAAATCAAAAGTTATGCAGGGTAATGGAATTTTTAGTATGGAAATACATGAATCCCGGAAATTTACGTGAAAGCTCGGGATAAGTAATATTACTAAAGGCCAGTAAAGGCATATACAATTAAAGTTGTTTTACTAAAGATTTTATTGATCAGTGAAAAATCACAATTTTTAAGCTGGACATTTTAAGTCATCACTAGAAAAATTCCCAGGATAAAAAGTAGCGCATATTTTAAGTTTAAGAATTTGCTGTCGATCAGCGAAAGCGGCATTGAAATCGGTCCAGTAGTTTTTACGTGCATCCCGAACACACAGACAAACTGACAAAAAGACAAGAAATAAAAAAAATGTATCGTGTTCTCCGTCGTTTATATAGACTATTCCAGTTGGTTTTTTTTAATAGCTTCAATGTATAGACACGGCATGTTTAGAATTTTGTATTATTATAGATTATAAGATACAAATATTAGTTGATTGGATGATAGGGGATTATTCCCTCAAGACTAGAATACTTAGACTACTAGGTCACTGTTTTCTAAGTATAATGTGTCTAAAAGGCTGGGTACGTTCATTTGCTGAATTGTCATACTGATCCGTTTTTCCAGTCCTCTAATACCCTGAAGAGGATAAATAAGAACTTGAACATTAATAGGTTCTTTGAATTATTATTCATGTTTTGTTTCTAATATCAGGCTTTTTACTTTATCGTGTGAGTTCAGCAGACAGGCAGACGGCCCACCGAACTATGTATCTGAATGCCTAAAGAAGTCGACTTTGGAAAATCGCTTAATGAAATTGTCAAATTTAAATTCAAAAGTTTTTATTCAAAATAAGTTCCAATTTAGAACACATTTTGAAGGTCATACATGTAAGTCAAAATTTAAATTTACCTCCTCTTCTATGTACACCGCTTCGCAACGTGTTATCGCTGTTTGAAGGAGAAGAAGCGACAAGAACTTCCCCAGCAACACGTCTAGCTATTTAAAAAAAAAAATATATAATTATTTATCTATCTCAAGCTCTTTTTACAAGCTTTTATTTAATTTGTAATAGATGTACCTATGTAGGTAAGTTCGGGTGGAATCTTGCAAGTTAAATTTGACCAAGGTTTCCAATTGAGCTGAAATTTTGCATGCATATGTATATCACGTGACAATGCAATAATATGGTATCATGGAGTTGATCTGATGATGGAATCGGAAAGTGGCCATAGGAACTCCTGTACTAAACAAGATAGACCCGTCGTGTTTGGGCTCGTTTTACTTGTCTTGGCTAGCACTCTGCTGCTACATGATATCCAGGATCTCAACAGCTTATATTTAAAAACGTTTTTAAAAAAAGCTTATTTTTGTAATATATATAGAAGTTATATTACAATTTTTTTCTAAGAATTAATAGAGTTGTAACAACCAAAAACATCGTTACTGTCGTAATAATGACATGTTAAGAATTTATACTGCGACAAATCTCCATGTCAAATGTCCAGATATACTGGCAGTTGTAAGATATAGCATGAGTTCCACTTTATGTTGATACTTGTCATGTTCATCATATGAATTTGCGATAACGACCTCTTAAGGTCCTCTCTTTATATATCTTTTTATGAATTATGCTGTTAGTAAGTCTTGATAAAATTAAAAAAAATATATAATTAAACGAGGTAATTTATTTGATTTTTGTTATTCCGACGTTTCGGCCACTTTTCAGTGGCCGTGATCACGGAAGACAAAGATGTCAAGTGTCAACGAGTAAGTTAAAAGTATTATTATTAAAATTTTGTGTAGCCTACCGCCAACTTGTTCATTTTAATTATTTAGTTTTAATTTTGTTTATGGTTATTACTTACTCTATGGGAGCCTAATCTAATTTACCACCGCTTCGCAAGATGTTATGGTTTGAAGAGAAGAAGCGGCGCAAGAAACTCTTCAGCAAACATAGCTCTAATAATTTTATATAATATTAAAATGGGTAGAATAACAAAAATCAAATAAATTACCGCGCTTAAAACCGTTAAAACGTAGTTTTATTATGTATACAAGTCGCGAAAACTTAAGAAACTATTTAAAAAAATCTTAAGTTACTATGAAGGTTTATTTATTAAAGGAGCGGAGTCGCGTGAAATCTTTAGTAACTCGTTAGAAATGTTCTTATCGCTTAAATAATCAAGATAAAGTCTTTTAAATGAACTTTAATTAACCAACTCGTTGTAATTTCAAACGCGATCTCCCAACATCTTGAGAACAAGTTTTTCCCACAAATGTTCATTTGTAAGAGCTTAAAGCAAGACTGATTTATGGTGATCGAATTAATTCGTACTTTCTTATGATAATAGTAAAGCTTGTCTTTCACTGCGAGCACGTTACAGAAGCGCTATAATATATTTCCGCATCGAAGTTAATTTATAATCAAACACAAACACACATTGGAAATGTGTGATAATAAAGCAATAATTAGTACTACAAGAAAATGTTATCGTTGTTTGATCTAAAATAAATAGTATTGGTACATTTATTTAAAAACTATGCCGTACAAATGTAAAATGTAAAAACGAATACCTAATTAGTATCCGATTACATTTTTGTGTTTTTCAATCATAGTAAGAATATAATATCAGTCCATAAGCGTAACAGCAGCGTTATACGTTATAAAGAACCATTTTGGGAGCCCCTTCCACAGGAGACTTATGGGTTTTAGATATAGATAGGTTTTGTATATTATATCATTATTACGAGGTCCAGGTTGTCCTATCGTCTAGGATGCGAACAGACGTTTATCTAATTAGCTGCGCGTGCTAGACTATTATTTGATAATATTCACAAATTATTTATTTACTTAGCTGTGAATTTCTTTAAACATGTACTTAAATAAATAACTAAATAAATAAAACGTCGCTATTTTACTTCTTGCTGTCTCAAATAGTCATAGTGTTAGCTACACTATATTACAACTGCAGTACAATATAAAATGAGTTTTTTTATGTTACCATGAGCACCAAAATATTAATTTACTTTTAAATATTATCAGAAAAGTATAGCTTTATAATGGAAGGTAGACTTAATGTTAGTACTTTCTCGTTAATTTACATACAAATAAGTTTGATGGATTGATTCTGTAGGGAAAATTAATCTTTTGTTTGAAAATTCTTTGTATTTATTCTAATATCAAATTCACACCGTATTGGACCCAAGCTCTAACTAGACACGGAGGGTTAGGGGCTTACCTGCACAGGTTTAAATTAAGAGACAGCCCAGCATGTTGCTGTGACTCCAGAGATGACGAAACCATCCAACACTTGTTGTTAGAA
Source organism: Dendrolimus houi (assembly GCA_039645545.1). NCBI lineage: Eukaryota > Metazoa > Arthropoda > Insecta > Lepidoptera > Lasiocampidae > Dendrolimus > Dendrolimus houi. The sequence continues at coordinate 6,764,790 of CM077121.1, read as the reverse complement.
TGCCCGGTATACGACCAGCCCAGGTGCGACCTCGAGACTGTTACAAAAACCAGGATCACAGAGGTTAGTATTTTTAATTTGATGTCAGGTGAGGACTCGAGGCCGCATCTCGAACGGTTTTGTTTGCGGCTGGTTAAAGAGGCTATGAAGCGCAACAGCACGAGGTGATGGAGGGTTACGTCACCTCTGACGTCATATATGTAATAAAGATTATATATGGTAATGTGTGTGTGTATGTGTGTGGGTAATATGTATGATATATTATATAAAGGTCTGACTTGAAAAAAAGAACACCTAATATTAAAATAGTTGTATAAAGGCCCTGACTATGTTAGGGGTGAAAAGGGGTCTGAAGGGCCCTTATATAAAATATATATATATTTTTTATATATTAAATTCAATTAAAATTTATTTATTGACAAGAAACATGGAGGAGTAAAATGTTTATAGAAAATATTGGTGCATGTTTCATCTTTAAACGACATTCTACGTTTTAATATAATAACTTCATAATACTTAAATCAAAATCACGTTTTAATGATTACTACTTACTTTTGTATTTGTAAGTTATCTTGTTATAATTTTAACGAGTCAAATATCTTGTGGAGTATATTTATTTAAATAATATTATTTTTGTCACGATAAAAATTGATATAAGCTCCATGCAAGTAATAAAAATTCAACCGATGGGTGAGGCAAATGAATGAATATTAAGATATAGAAATCACATTAGTTAACTTAAGGAATATCTGAAGTTAGATATTAAAGACGTTATAACTAGAAACTAGTACAGTGAAGGAAACTTAACTTATATTGTATTCTACCTATAATCCCTTAAGACCATAAGTAGAAAACTGAGCCCAGGTCATCGAAGTCAATGCGTAAGGTTCCTAGAAGGCTGGCCAAACTGATCCATTGCCCGAACAGTATGGCTCTATCTTTGGAGAGGCTCATGGCCTCAGGATCCAACGGTCCAAACGTTTTAGCAGCAAACATATTGTTACAATTTAGGTCACCTGCATATTTGTAAACAAAGCACAGTTATTACCCTCCGGCGTTTAAGCTAATAACATTGTAATTCTTTTATGATTGTCTTCTTTTGTTTACTTATTTATTGGTTATTGTGGAGAGCAGCCCATTATGTACTGTAATCTTTTATGGCAGTCATTAGATAGGTGTGTCGAACTGATTCTAAGAAATTCGATGTACCCGGGCAGGCAGCCATATTGTATCGGTGCAGTTTAAAGAAATGGCCCAATGGAGAGATCGGCAGTCAAGCGATAACCACTAGCGAGACAAGACGTGTGTACATTCGATAATCTATATAGTGACGGACTTTGAGCATGTTATTGAATTGTGCATTACGTTTGGACTGACTGTGTTCAGTTAAATTTGTAAGTGTGTTATATGTGTTTGTATAGTTCTAATAAATTCTATAGTAATTCCAACGGCATTTTAATTCGAGTCCTGTAACTCGTAACAATATAATTCTTACCGAGAGTTGCATATTTGCGCAAAGTGTTTTGAATTAACTATTTGCACACACAATTTAATTAGGCTATTATTTAAAAAATTACATACATACAGTCATGTAAAAATCTTTAAGATGGGTTGAATGTGTGTACGAACGTAAGTGTAGAGTAAATTATTAGTGATTAAGATTTGATTTGAAATTAAAGGTCGACCGTTGATGGTTAAGAGCGTAGAGGGTGCATGTGTTTTTAATTTTAAAGTGTTTCTAAGGTGTATAAAGTTCAAACATTAAAGTATTTATTTAAAGATTTGTTTTAGTTCGAGCGAGCCAGTTTCTAAGCACCACCCCACCTGCTATGATCATAACAGACACTTCGCTTTTATTAGTGTTTTTATTTAAAAAAATATAAACAACAGATTAGATGCACTCACAAGCCCAGGTAAATTTTATTAAAGAAGTTTCAACTTATCATCAATAACAAAATATTGTGGGATTTCATACAGATGAGCACTTGTAGTCTAGATACATGCTAAAATTGAATTTCGGTCGCATCACCTAGCACTTAGTGCTAAACCACCAAAAATGCCTCGTCGCGATGACAATTGATGGATTACGGCCGACCCCAATTCCTTTCACGGGGTAAATATTTTATAAGCGCAAAGTCTTAAAAAGTAAAAGGGTTGTCTTGTCAATGTTCACGGGAGATTGAAAAATGATGTTTGTTCTCCTAAATAGGTGAGAGTGTAATTTACTGTACTTTTATTTTTGTTTAATAAATCGGCCAAGTGTGTGACAGTCCTACTGTGTTTAAACGTGGTTACAAATCCCTAAAGTAACTGATTTAATGGAAGATAAAAATTACCCAAAACGTCTTTTAGTTACTTTAATTTTTCTACTTTTTTAACCGACTTCCAAAAGAAGAGGTTCCTAATTCAACTATTTTTTATATGTTTGTTACGCGATTTCTCCATCAAATTGCGGACTTTTTAAAAAATTTCTTGGTGCGAAAGAGTATATTTCTGAGGTATGATCCTACTGTCACCAAGTCAGGATCTGTTGAGTGGATCTCCGGGAAATCCGGAGCAATCCTTGTTGAAGAGCGCCAAGCACCTACGCTCTTTGAGAACCAAAACTTATATATGCGTGCCAGTAGTACAATTTCTACAGGCGCTTAAAATATTATTAATAAAACTATTCAAGCAACTAAAAAGTGGAAATGATTTTTGTTTTCGAAAAACAAAACCTAGTTCACACTAAAAAGCAATAAATAAATATTTATCTTTATATCTTCAAGACGGTGTGAAGTAAAAAAATCAGCAGAATTGCAAAATGCAGTGAGTGCATTTTGCAATTCTGTTCGAAAATTCAAGATGTAGAAAATATTAATATAATGCTTTTTAGTTTGAAGTGGGTTTGGTTTTTGTTACCAAAAATATTAGTTGAATTTCCAAAATTATAGGGACACACATTTTTTACCTTTTTAAAAGGTAACATCGCTAGAAACATATCTAACCAACGTCAGGTATCAAAAAATATAAGAATTTTTATTTAGGTAATTACATACATCTAATTCTATATATTGTTACGAGTTACAGGACTCGAATTAAAATGCCGTTGGAATTACCATAGAATTTATTAAAACTATACATACATGTATAACACAGGTACAAATATAGCCGGACGCAATAATTCCAAATGTAATGCACGATTTAATAACGCGCGCAAAGTTCATCACTATATAGCTCATCGAAAGTACACATGTCTTGCTCGTATCGTAATCATCGCTTGACTGCCTCACCCCTCCGTTCGGGCATTGTTTTATACTAACTAACTATACGATACAACAATCGACCGCGTGGACTGGATCTTCCAAGAACTACACCTGGCTAATGACCATCATAAAGGATTACAATACACAATAGGTGGCTTTTCTAATTACAAATTTTAAACACAAAGTAAACAAAAGAACTCCAAATGCGGGTAGGTAATAAACTGTGCTTTATGGCCGGCAGGTGTGCATTCACTTTTGTCGGCGTGCTTCGAGGAATTTTGGCTAAGCTGTAACACTATGTATTTAATTCATATCTTTAAGTACGTAAGTCTAATTTTTAAAACTTGTCTTATGATATCTTACACGCATATGATACTGAAAAACAATATTTTATTCTTCAGTTACATGTATGATGGCCGCTCTTAATTTGTAGTTTTTTTCTTAATCTCACCACATACTTGTATCGCAGCATATGTAATACGTCTTTTTTTTTAGAAAAATGACTGTAGTGTATAAACAGACGGACAGAAAGATATGGCGATTCTACAAGAGTCTTCGCCAAAAATCTTACGGAGTAACACAAGCGACGCACTAAGATCATTAATAAGTAATCCATTAGAACCAACAATTGAAACAGCAAATTGTTCTGTTGTACCATACAAAGTGATTCAGTAAATCAGCGGATTCCCTAGGGCCTATTCACATGTTGACGAATCGTTAATTATTTCCGGTACGTGTGAATCACGATTTATTTATATTTATAAAATGGCATATATGACCTCTGCTGACCGTTCTAATTTCAAATTCAAACAATCATGAATCGTGAAAAATCACAAATACGTACAAATACAAATCCGTAATGATGAATTGTTACAACATATTGTTTTGCAGCCATAAGAAAGGTTATTAGATATTTGACGGATCGATTTAGCGATTCATCTTTTGAGTGAACTGAATATTAAATACGATTCGGATAATGATTGAGAACGAATTTGATCCGCTAACGATCCGTTTTTCAAGAATCTATATTGTTAGAATCTCCAACAAAATGTTTTTATTCATTTGGTGCGGCACAATTCTGCCCACCAAACATACAAAATGTTTAATTTTAGAACATAGATGTTCTTTTGTTTTTTATTTTTTTTCCCTCCATTACTATTAAAATCGTCATTATGTCACGCACGTGCTGTTTTCTTTTATAATTAAAATAATGACAGTCCACGAGATATTAATATTTAAAGAAGTGTTTAACAAAAATTTTTCACGAATCATTCATTAATCGTTTCGGGGAATTGGGTTAAATCACGATTCATTATTAATTTTTAAAGGCTCGAATGAGCCTTGACTACGAATTACAATAAATATCTGCTCATTTTCCTCATTTCTGAGTTTTAATACATCTGTGGCTTTTCATGCTCGTTAGCCTTGAAAAGTAATGGAGAAAGGATGTTTCAGGCGAATTTGTGGTTGAACGTTGGGCGTATATTTTGAAAATTATTCTGTTGTCACATGCCTTTGTGTTTCAAATTATCCTCTCAAGACTTTGTATCAAGTATGAGTTTCGGTAAACAAGCTTAGAAAACAAATATTTTTGTTTGAAACTCAGTTTGATTGTTCCTTTGAATTAACCGTATATCAGGCGTACTTTCGAAAGAAGATGAATATATTGTTACGTATAGCGGGAGTTCAATTATATGCCTATTGAAACATCAGAAACTTTCAAACAATCTAGAGATGTCTATAATATTGTTACGATCTAGTGCCGACAAAAGACAAATTCACACCTGCATACCTGTAGACACTTTATTACCTGTCGGCATTTGAACTAATTGTAGTTCTTTTATGATTGTTTTCTTTTGTTTACTTATTTATTGGTTATTGTGGAGATCAGCCTATTTTACTCGTTTATGGCCGTTTACAGGCATAATTAGGCAGGTGTGCGGATTACGATTTCTGGGAAATTGCGTCGACGCTTGGCGGACAGACATATTTGCATTTGTGCAATATAAATTAATGGCCCGATTGAGGAAGGTCAGTTGAGCGATAAGCACAAGCGAAGCAAGACGTGTTTACTACATTCGGTAATCAATTTAGTGACGGACTTTGCGCGTGTATAAGATAAGACAAGATATAATAATCTTGTACCTGTGTTATAGGTGTTTGTATAGTTCTAATAAATTCTATAATATTTCCAACGGCATTTTAATTCGAGTCCTGCAACTCGTAACAATATTTTAAAATTCTAAACATGCCATCTCTGTATATTGAAGTTATTTAAAAAAAAACAACTGGAATACACTATATAAATGATGGAGAACACGATGCATTTTTACGATTTTTTGTCTGTTTATCTGTTTGTTCGGGATTCACGTAAAAACTACTCGGCCGATTTCGATGCAGTTTTCGCTGATAGACAGGTAATTCTTAGACTTATACTCTGCGCTACTTTTTATTGTGAGAATCCCGCTGGAATTTTTCTAGGAAGGATTTAAAATGGTCAGATAAAAAAAAAACGAATTACTATGTGACATTTTTAGTGATAGATAACAAATTTAATATTATATATAAAAATGAATCGTAGAAATGTATGTACGAGCATAAATTGAGAACGACTTTACCGATTTTGATGATATTTGTTTTGTGTGTTTGAATGGTTTAGATTCGCAATTGGAACCGGTAGGTGGCGCTGAGATCGGGTTGTAGAATCCTCCTAATCACCTGGACCGATTTTGGTGATTTTGTTTTTGTGTGTATGAGTGGGTTCCCGGATGGTTTAGATTCACAATTGAAACCGGTAGGTGGCGCTGAGATCGGGTTCTAGACTCTTCCTAATCACTTAAAACGATTTTGGTGACTTTGTTTTTGTGTATTTGAGTGGGTTCCCGGATGGTTTAGATTCACAATTAGAACCGGTAGGTGGCGCTGAGATCGGGTTCTAGAATCCTCCTAATCACCTGGACCGATTTTAGTGATTTTGTTTTTGTGTCATGAAACAGTCTTTTAGGAATTCTGAAAATGTGGCGGTAACATTACTTCTTCCGAGATTTTATAACAATTTCCGGGATTCATGTATTTCCATACAAAAAATTTCATTACCCTGCTGAAAATAACGTTTGATATTATATTTAGCAAAATAACTGTAATCACTATTACCTATTAAACGTGGAGAGTCGCGGGCAAATGCTAGTAATAAGTATAATTGTAACGCTAGGCGTTCTCTCGAAGGTGAGACGCTACTTCACTCCACAGTAACTCCTCATGTTGTACAAAGCACAAGTACGAGCATGTATGGATTTACTGTTCTCAATTCTGGAATGGCTCTGCGAAATACCAACTCGAAGCACTAGAGTCGATTATGCGGAGAGCGAGGAAGATGATAGGTCCGCTAGTTGATGACACAATTCAGTCTGGAACATCAATGTAGGGTTACCAGCCTATCGGTGTTCTATCAGATTCACTTTGGAGATTATGCATTGGAGCTTTTCAATCTGATTCCGCTGTCTCCTTCCTATACGAACGAAGCGCTCTGCGTCCACCTTCGTTATGCGCACTGCAAATGATTGGAACTCATTGTCAGAATCTCTTTTTTCCGATACCTATAAGGTGGGTGTCTTTAATGTGAGAATAGGTACCTTTTAGGTTAGCACTACGACTTAGTCCATATCTCCGCTTAGAAAAAGGAGATTAAGGTCAATTATGAAATTATTTTATTTTATTCAGAAAAAAGCAGTTTATAGCTAAGTACACACTACTAAAAATCTATAACCATGTGGGGTAGGTGTTTTCCGTGGGTGTTACCGCTGTGGTATTATATTGTGGTTAAGTAATCAGAAGGTTACTTATCAGAAGGTGTTCTTGAGGTGTGAGAGAAATCAAACTAGGTTTTTTGGTTTTAACTATTTACACGGTTATATTGTTCACACACACAGAAATGTACATATTGTTACGAGTTACAGGACTCGATTTAAAATGCCGTTGGAATTACTATAGAATTTATTAGAACTATACAAACACGTATAACACAGGTACAAATATAAGTGAACACAATCAGTTCAAACGTAATGCGCGTATCAATAACACGCTCAAAGTCCGTCACTATATAGATTATCGAATGTACACACGTCTTGTCTCGCTAGTGGTTATCGCTTGACTAACCATCTCTCCATTGGGGCATTGCTATATACGGCACAGATGCAATATGTCTGCCTGGCAAGCTTCGACGTAATTTCTTAGAAATCGTTACCCGCACACCTGCCTAATTATGGCTGCAAACGGCCATAAACGAGTACAATAGGTTGCTCTCCACAATAGCCAATAAACAAGTAAACAAAAGAAGACAATGATAAAAGAATTACATTTAGTTCAAATGCCGACAGGTAATAAAGTATGTTTCTATAGATATGCAGGTGGATTTTGTTTTTTCGGCACTAAGTCGTAGCATTATATATAATTCTACACACGCTAAGTCACAATGTGTAGACTGGTGTGTTCCGCAAGACAAGGCCGGTCTGTCGCAATATTCGAGTAAGACTGTCGAACACGCGTCATAGTTGCCTGAGGGCAAAAAGTGCTGAAAAACGACTTGTGTCACCACAACCATTTAATTGTTTCCAGATATAGATATCTTCAATGCTTGCTAGTAAATACTTTACAATCTATTAATTAAATTAAAAAGAGGAAACTAAAAAAGAAAAAAAGAAAGAATTGATTATTTTATAAATGACCTATTAAATGCTACCCGCTAACATTCAGACCAGTACTTCATCAAGACTGTCTTAACATTTTGTGGATTAGTAATAAATAATTCTATATCATGTGTAACAGTTAAAGGATTATAGTTAATTGACACACTATTAAAATAAGAATTATACTACACTATAGTAGTGTACTACAATAAAGAAGTCCGAAGCATTAGTAAAATCAATTGATACTGATAAATGCACACTGTTATTCCTTGTATCCTTATTATTTGCTACTACCTACAAAATTTATAAATAAAGTTATTTTCTAAATGTTCTTAAATTTTACGAAAATTTAAAGGTTACTGATGACCTTTTTGCTGATAACAAAGCACAAAACTAATCAAGAGGCTAATTTTAGCCCGATTGTTTCAGTTTTGTACAAAAGGCTTGATAAATTGTCTTTAATTAGAAAGTTTCTTGAATTTGATTAACTCAGCGAATTTGGATTAGCATTTCAATATTAGAATAATATTATCTTCTATTTCGTTCATAAATAACAAAGATGGAGATAAATAATCACGTCAAGTCCCTCTCTCTGTCCATTTGTGTGTATGTGACAGCTATTTTTTAAAATATTTTTGAAAATAAAACTGCACAGCAAAATATCATCTTCAAGTTGTCGCCAAAAATTCAAACTAAGTTCAATTGTATAATATTTAAAAAAATCATACATTTGCAGTCTTATTCATATTGAGTTAGAGTAAGTTTGAAGCCGTATTTATAATTCTGAAGTCAATATGAATAAGACTGCTTATGTATAAGTGAAAAGTTAAGTCTACTTCCTACTCAACGCTACGCTAAACTAAGCTACGCTTTCTTACTTTCTTAGATATCAGTATATGTTATCTAGAGAGAGTTGTAGCAGAGTAATGGCTAGCGCAAGCATCCCAAACTTAAATGGTGTGGGTTCAAATCATAGACGAAACGTATGCACCACTTAGGCAGTTTTCTGACTTAATGTGCACATTTTTACAATTACCCCGTACTAACAACGGTAAAGGAAATCATCGTGATGAAACCTGCATATCGAGATATCCAATGTGTCAAACCTGCCACGCCGCCTTGGACAAGCGTGGCGGGTATACTGTCTATTCCCCTATAGTGGGAGGCCCGAGCCCAGCAGTGGGACGTTTATGGGCTGTTATTTATTATTTATATTATGTAATAAATATTTTGTAAACATTTACTTTTAATGCAGGATTAATAAACCGGAGCAACATAATGCCAACGCCAGACCTCTGCGTGATCAACAACAGGCTGTTCTGGATCTTTGGGTCATTAGTGGCCTTCTACATACCAATGCTGACGATGGTGGTTTCTTTCGCTCTGACTGTGCAACTGCTGAAGCGGCAGGCAAGACTTGCTGCTACACCTGTGCCTGGAGGTACACAAAGAAGGTGATCAAAAATTCGTTGTTGTTAATAATTTCGCCTGCCCACATCTGATTTTCTTCGGGGCCTAAATGACAGTGATCGTCCTATTTTGATATTGTACTATTACTACTATTTACAATATTAATCATATTTTCTTGTCTATGTGTTTTCAAATTCATTAAAATGGTATCCCCTTTATTTTTTTAATAATAAGGTTGATTTTTTTTTAAATAAGGCAAAACTAGTATATTTTAATATCTATACTAATATATAAAGCTGAAGAGTTTGTTTGTTTGTTTGCTGGAACTCGCTAATCTCAGGAACTACTGGTTTGAATTGAAAAATTATTTCAGTGTTAGATATCCCATTTATCGAGGAAGGCTACAGGCTATATATCATCACACTAAGACCAATAGGAGCGGAGCACCAAGGGAGAATGTTTCAAAATCGGGGAGTTTTTTTCCTTTTGAGAGCTTCCGCTGCGTGCGCTGCGTAAACGGTTAAAGTTTCGCAAAAATTATGTGTGACAGAATTGTTCCCCCTTAAAAGTTCTAAAAAAAGTCCGCGACAGCATATGTCTATCTTTTAAGGTTGGCTCACTATAACCTTTTTTATGCTAACCAAATTTGTTCTAAAATAATGCATTATTTGCGAAGGTGTTTTTGTAAACATGATATTAATCCTTATCCAAATAAATACGTTATTCATCACAAATATTTAATTTAAAACAAAATTGCCATTTACATCATTCGATTTCAATCAATATCTTAGAAGATATCGCAGTTTTAAAATAACATCGCAGCAAAATAATGAGCAAGTACTGCGCGCGCATTTATGATGTACAAGGCCGGCGGGCTGTCATTAAGATTTAAAAATATTTTCACCTTCTACGTAAACAAAGTCGGGGGTTAGCGTTAGCCCAAACTTAGCCACTAATGCCGATACACAATTCAGGATTGCTCTAATTACGTGCGAGTGGAATCACTTAGGATTGGAAGGAAACGCCAGTTTTTTTTTCTCCAATTAATTATCATTTATTGACTATTATAAGGCATAGCCACAAGCAGTGGTACAACCTTTACATGTATCCTCTCCAAGTGGCATCTTAACTAATGGAGCAATTATATACAATTATTTACACTTTAATCGTTACTTAAACTAGGACCTATTTACGCACATCAAGTCTAATAATGTCAATCATCACTCAGTTCGGATGAGAACACGTATATGAAACACCTTAAACCTAGAGCGGTAAACACACATTGAAACGCTTGTGTCTGCAACAGCACTCATTCGCGCCGCCACACCAGCGCTCCCCCGACGATGCGACACTCACAGGACGCTTGCACATGCCTACGAGTTCCTCACCACGCCATATAGCCTTCAATGCTCCTATCTCCAATGACCCACCAGGGTCGTCCTCTTCTTCCGCCCTTATTGCTCGGCCTTCATCTTCTACACTTTCTTCTCCTTTCCAGTTTCTTCTCTTTTTCGAACTTGTCTCGTTGTTTTCGATCCCTTGTCTCCCATTGAATTCTTCTATCGATGTTAATCGCACTCCTTCTCCCACTTAACTCCTCTCTCGTTGTTATCGCTGTCCTGTCTCTCACTGAATTCCCCAAAAGTTGTGCCTCGCGCTGCTATATACCCGGTAAAATTTTCTGGAACCCATAAATTCGATCTTTTTTTCGTTATTCTTTTATTTACTGTCTATCCCTTTCTAAGCATCTATCTATGTCTGTCTATTACTTTATAAACCTATTTTAACCTATTTTATTCTATTCCAGAATTTCGATCTTCATTTATTTGTTCTTTTGTTCATCATCTATCCCGTTCTAAATTGTATCTGTACTAGTCTTTTTCTTCTAGAATCTTTTAAATTTTTCTATCCCCGGTTGCCACACTACGGTAGCATACTCTACACTAAAATTGGTGGCCATTCTGACGGGAAAATGCTCCACCTGGCTGTAGGTTGTTTTGTCATAACAACCTGGCCGCCCGGCCACAGGAATCGGTATTCTCTCTCCATTCTTGCACGGATAACATGAAGAACAAAGACGAAGACAGTTATTAATATTAGGGAAAAAAATATTAAAATTATAGCATACATATCTGATCAGATTAGGAAGGATTTCGTTTATTCCTTCTGATAAACGTATAGAGAATCCCGAAAAGTCGACGAAAAATTTGCATAAGCATATGTAAGCAGTTTGAAGTAGAAAAGGGCTTTTTGCGAGTTAGCAAGAAACTTTTGCGGGTTTTTGTATCACCAAATGTGAAAATAAAGTAACATGTATGGAAATGGAATTTCAAATTTTATTTTCTAAATAACTTTCTTAAGTACCCTGGGATTATATTTTGAACGTAATTGGTTTTTTAAATATACTTTTCATAAGCTAAGTGCTAGAAAGCTTGCGTAAAGTTTATGTTGGAGATGCAGTGGACTGTAGGTTTAGGTCGCTGGTTCAAATATTCTGGAGCTTCCGAAATGAAATGACGAAAAATGATAATAAGGGAGGCTTCAACTTCGTAGGCGTCGGCGAGAGGGAGCTTCTTTCCTTTCTTGGCTGCTAACCGCGAACTACTGCTTGTCGCGAACTACGACGCGCCTTACAAGGCGCCCCTATATTTATAGAAGTCGCCTCCGCTGGCCCCCCGCTTCGTTGTAACATCCCCTTCAATTTATTTCTTACGATTTTACATAAACCAAGCCTTATTCTATCTTATGATTATTACAAATTTCAGTACCCCATAGATCCCGGTCTATCCTGAGGGTCCTTACATTATTATGTGTCATGGTTTCCTTATACGAGACGTTGTAACGGGCATTTTCCTCGCCCCTCGCTTCACTAGTATAAATATAAAGCGTCGGGCGCTTGTTTATTTACTATCCGCCCGATCATGACATACGCGAGTGTGGTATTCGGCCATGCCAAGCCTGCCCTTTTAAAGAAACTGCAAATCGTTCAGAATAAATTCATGCGCAGAGCCGTCGGTGCTCCCCTCTATATGCGTAACGTCGACATCCACCGCGATCTGGAGCTTCCCTCCATCAAAAACTACATTACGTCGCTCTCGCGTAAGTATTTCGATCTAACGCCGCACCATCGAAATCCCCTCGTCGTGTCCGCGTCCGATTATAAGCCTCGACGAAAGGCTCTCTCTCGTGCGACGACCGCGTAACATCCTCACGGACAAGGTCGATGTTATCACAAAACGGCTGGCCCGGATCAGCCCGCCCGCGGTTATGACGGCAGGCTGGCAGGCACCGACAGACAGACACAGACGGCGGCGTCGACGCCATCAATCACGATCTCTCCACGTCCCCGCGAGGGACGCCAGGAGACACAGCCCCCCCATAGGATAGACTAGGCGTGTTGCTAGGAAGTTTCTTTCGCCGTTTCTTCTCTCCCAGCCATAACACGTTGCGAAACGGCAGTAAGATAGCATAGGCCACCGCGAACCGCCGATCCCGGTCCGCCGGGATCCTTCCCCTCGGGCTTTATATTACCCGTCGCCCGTTCTCAATTAGTGCATTGTGTCGCCCTATGGTGGGCATCATTAGATTCATCCCCCTCTCATGGCAACAGTCCAGCCGAGGTGACACTCCCTAGGGAGCCCCCTCGAGCAAGTTGCCCCCTGGGCTCGAGCGCCTTCGCTTCGCAGGCACTCGCCCCGAAAACCCCGGTAAAGTTGTGAGGTCTTCGGACCAACAACATAAAGTCAAGTCCAATAAAAAAAAAAAAATATTTACTGTATTGTAAACCCATGCGCCGCCGAGCGCGGACCTCTGCCTGCACTATCATTATGGCCTACTCGCTTGTGGAGTAGGCAGTAGTGCAGGCATACCTCACGGATCCCGGGCTTCAGGTTGCGTTCTGCGTCCCTGTAGCCCGGTTGCCGCTACCCTTTGGGTCCCGCGTTCCAGGCTGCGTTCTGCAGGCCTGTAACCCGGTCCCATTTTGATTGAGTCCCGGCCTCCAGGCGGCATTCTGCTCGCCCGTAGCCCGGTCTCACTTACCGGGATCTATTAGGGTCCTACTTTTAATGAAAGACAAACGCTATAACATTTATTTCCTAGCAACTTAAGGCTATTTTACAAATAATTACGTTTTTAACACTAATAAAACAAATTTAAATAATAATACATAAGCTATACCCGTCTCAGTCCGACCCGTCTCTTTCATGCGCCTAACGGTCGCTTCTACATTATCTACGAGACTTAGCAAATTATATTAATGTTCCTATCGCTTGTCTTGACGAGTCGGTGAGTTTCGTCCATCGATGTTGTCGTCGTCATCAGTTTGTCTATATTTTCAAATATGTTAAATATAACGAAAATTGTTTTCAGTAATGAGTTTTCAGTAAATATTTTTTTATTGCATGAATTCAGCAGACAGACAGACGGCCCACCTAATAATGGAAAGGGGTTACCATGGACATTTATAACACCAAAGGTGCTACCAATGTGCTGCCGCTCTTTAAGGGAGACTAAAACCTGACCAACGAACGCCGGAACACCATTCAAGATTGTTATGGCAGTATTCTCTAGACCAGGGGTGGTAGTCATCCAGTCGGGCAAATACTCTACCACCTGACTGTGGGTTTTTTTGTCGCCTCTTACGACAGGCCACCCGGTTACAGGAAATTATATTATTTCTCCGTTCTTGCACGGATAAATATTAAAAACAAGTTGCCGTTTGCGAGTCAGATTTAATCGGTTCAAAATGAATTATTTCTTTTCAAGGCAGCGACACTAGCCGGTTCTAAAATATGCGCGTGTGGCCAAGTGTTTACTCCTGTATTTCCGTTATATTTTTAGTTTTGTTTTACTTAATAATAATATTTTATATTTTAAAATTCTGTTTTAATATAGTTGAAATTTTTTATATTGTTCACATAAACAAACACCCGATAGACAAAGGTTTCTAGTAGACGCTAGCCGACCAACCCAAATTAATCTATATTGTGTGTATCCAAAGTTTACATAAACAAAGCCAGAGAAACGCCTTGGATCTATATATTAGATTAATTCTGCTGTCTATATTTCAATATCGTTGAGTGCATTAATTGATTAATTTCTGTCAATCCACAAATTAATTACTGCAAGCCGTTTAACAAAATAATTACAATATACATATACCTGTGACATTTAATTACTTGTCGTATTATCAAAATAATTTGAGTGATGGCAACCGTTCAGTAAACACCGCCTTAGTGGCCAGGCTCCAGACTTCCTTCGAAGCCGGCAGCACGTTGATAGCACCTTTGGTGTTGCAATAGGCAACAGTAATCGCTTTACTGTACACCAGCAGAAAAAAACGTACTTGTAAAAGCTATTAAATTTTACATAGATTAGATGGTAAGTACTACAGATATTCTCTAGTTTTTTTGGCATTTTATTACACGACACCGATTAAAATACGAGTTTGCCCTATTTAATATATATATTGTCGACTAAATATGTGTGATTCTGGAATCTGATACAATTGGCTGTTCCTCGGATATTTAGTATTTTACATTACATTTAACTATTATCTTTTAGCTGTTTCGTATGATCTAGATTTATTTAATAGTAATTGACAAACTGTTAAGACAGATTTGGTAGGGCACTGATCTGAATATTGACGAGTTATAGTTAAAATAATCAATTATTGTTCTACATTCCCCTTTTTAATTTTGGTCCCAAACTGCAGTCGCTGATAGTGAACGTTCTCGAAAGAACTATATTAGTTAATAATTGAAAAAAAATAATAAGACTCAATTATTATTAATATTGATCTGGTATAGAAATATATTTTAAATTACAAAACATCAAAAAACGAGAGAATTACGATATCGAATGCCATCTAGATATGAAAGATTTAGGAGCTTTTCAGAGCTATATTTTTAGTGGGTGATTGTTATATGTAGTATTCTTCCACTAAGACAAGTAGAAGTAATTTGAACAACTACCTATGTAGTTTCTAATACGACTTACATATATACAAGACGACGAAAAACTTTCCGTAAGAGGAATTTATTGAAGCATTTTGTGGTTTAACCCTTTGAGGCAATGTTTAGACGATAGTTTCGTATAAGTAACTCGATATGTACTAACTTTCGAAATTTATGTGAAACGAGTACGACCGCTACTCTTTAGGTAATTCGTAAGCCAAACAGAAAGGACGTAAATCCTAAATTACGATTGCCGACGTAGGAGGACTAACAAAAAAATAATTTACTTATAATTAAATTTAATGTTAGATTATTACAATTAAAATAATATCTATAATTATAAACTAGTGGTTGATTCGATGTGAGAATCTGGAGTGTTGCTTGAAGCTCTATCCGCGCAGGAACGGAGAAAGAATACAATTTCCTGCGACCGAGTGGCCTGTCGTAAGAGGCGACAAAACAACCCACAGCCAGCTGATACGGAATTTACCCGTCTGCTGCTATAACAAACAACCTTGTGTTGATTCTGGCATTAGTAGCCAGGTTCCAGTAGCCCTTTAGAGTGCGGCAGCATATTGGTAGCACCTTTGATGTTACAAATGTCCATAGGCGATGCTGATGATAACTGCTTTCCATGAAGTGGGCCGTCTGCCTGTCTGGTGAACTAATGCAGCAGTAACCCACATTTGGTAGTAAGCCGCGATGACCGTGTAGCCTGCTTTAGCGGACGTCATACTACCAGTAGGTATAACACGTATGATCGATTAACAAAACTAACACAGTTGCTCCGCTTAAAATTAATAATAATAAAATGTTTATACACATAATTATGCAGTTTTAAAGTGTCTGTGTTTCTCTAGGTCAACAATACTTTAATATCCTTCCTAAAATGGATTTTCAAAGTGTTATAAATATTCAAGTTATGTTTAAACAAAAACAATTATTAGCAATGTTAATAATGTCTTTATCTCGCTTCCGATGTCGAAATATAGCAATAGTGATGTATTTTATATTAATTACTCTTATTATCTACTAGTTGACATGTGCCCACTTCGCTGGGCGTCAATAAATATATTAATTACAGTAAAAAATAGCCCATGTCACTCAGGAATAATGTAGCTTTCTATTAGTGTAAGAATTTTCAAAATCGGTTAATTTTTTCTAGAGATTACTTCCTACAAACAAACTCACAAGCTTTACCTCTTTATAATATTAGTATATGTAGATGACAAACTCCAAGGATACTTCATTCTAGTATTTACTAAAATTGATTTATAAGCTGAGAGTAATTAAAACGTTTGCATAATATGATTTTTATTTTTATAATAATATTACCTCTATAAGTATTGAGTCCTTTCTGTCTTTAAACTAAATTGATTTGTCTGATTCGTCTAATATGGGCATTATGTATTTATAAAAGCGACCATATCAGCCTATCTCATTTAGGCCTTCCAAAATATATTATTACGAGTGCGGGACTCGAATTAAAATGCCGTTGGAATTATTATAGAGTTTATTAGAACTGTACAAACACGTATAACACAGGTACAAATATAACCGAACACAACAAATTCAAACATAATGCAGAAGGTCGTAATTCAATAAAACGCGCAAAGTCCGTCACTATTAGATTTTCTAATGTACACACGTCACGTTTTGATCGTGGTTCTCGCTCGACTGTCCCCTCTCTCCATCAGGCCATCGTTTTATACTGCACAAATGCAAATATACCCGCAGGGCAGCGTCGACCGAATTTCCTACAATCAGCTTGTACTTTATAATCCGTAACACCTGGATAATGGCCTGCAAGCGGCCGTAAACGAGAACAATAGCCTAAGTTGTACCAATATTAATGTACTCTGTGTTTAGACCACTAGATATAGTAATGACTTAAGTCTTATTTTAGAGAAAAGATATAGCTGTTTGTACTGCCATCTGTTATAGGTTGTAAAAATTAGAATAAAATTACCCAGGTATTTAAAAGCACCCTACCGGTAATGCATTTTTAAGCCAGAACCTTATTATTGAAAAAATGTTGGGTCATTCCGGTTCTCATGATGAGATATATTATTATATATATTATTTTTTAAATTTATACATACTTTCATTCGACAGCCTCGATTACTTTGCTGATAAAGTTTTTAATTTTAACTCAGTTTTTTTTCAGCCGTATCTAAACTAATATTACTGTACGGGCTACGACGCGAAACCCATACAAATGGTGATAAGAGAGAATTGATAATAAATAATAGTCACTCGGATGGCTATAACGATGTATATATTAAATAAATAATGAATGATAATGATAATAACCCGCAGGGGGGGGTTTGTGACGAAGCCTTAGGTAAGAGCGACACTCCGGCGGCCAAGGCAAGGCCTCCGCCTCCGTGCTTGCCTTAGCCAGGTGGCACGGAGTGGAGATCGCTAGAACTAAGACTCAAGCTCCAGGGGTGAAAGTGATAAATGGCATAACGTCAGAAGTAGCTTCGGTGAACCTGCAGCCCACCTCTCCACATTTCTTAGCCACTCACATCCAGCCCCTCGCTAATTTGGTACGGCATTTTTAGGGGCCCATGCAGTGAGTTTCGAGTCACTGTCTGCTCATTTTTCCATGTTCCCTGAACATTACGAAGGGCAGATGCCATAGTTTCCATAGCCCCAGACCTCTACTTCCATTAGCAGTTCATCCTAATAGCCGGTGCCTTTTGTTCTTATTCCCTACATTAGTCATACACTGACCGGGGTTTGTCCTTGGGTGCATAATTATATGGTGTAGACAGGGATAATCGCCGGTCATTGTCTGTCACGCCACATTTACATTAAATTTCTCAAGGGACCTCTACGTGTTGGCTTTTTCATTGCCCCACGCAAGTCCTCAAAATATCCGGGTCATTTTTATGGCCCGATGTCGCTAAAGATATACAATATGATAATGATAAAAGATAGTGAGTGCTGTGCGCGACACGTGAGAGCGACCGAGCGTGTTCGCTACTTGATTCGAACTCAGCCGTGTTTGGTTAACACGAACACTATGGCTTTTTTATGTAAAACCCATACACAATGTACATGGCCCGTTTACTAATAATACATAATACATGACGTTTTCACGAAAATATCAGGGTAACGATTTTGCCGAAATTTGGTATATTTGTAATCTCAATACTGAAAATGTACATAGGATATTTTTTCTCCGGGAAATTGGGATAGTTTTCGCGCGAATGGTCAAAATTTTTCTTAAGCAAAGCCGCTGGAGAAATCCTAGTTTAAATATATATTACTGCTAAATTCTTATAAGAATATTTTAATTTACAAGTTGTTATAAAAATTGCATGCTCTGTCTACATTTTACGTTTCTTTCTCTTAGAATTAATGTTTTTCATTTTTTTTGCCGCGATTACAGACAGCAAACAAATCGTGTAATACCGGAATTTACATATTGTTATTTATATTTCAGCTACAAACATATTACGCGTTGAAACATACAACAATAACAGCTTTATTTAAGCCCATTGAAATTCTAAAATTATCTTGAAAAAATATTTTAGTTTCGGCCAATTAATAAACAACTACTTTAAACTACAACATTTACACGCACTATTTAAAGCGTACTGTATTAGCTGGGCAATTATCACTTGCCAGCTAGTATCATGTTGTAAACAGCTGGCTTTCTACCAATACGTGGTGGAAACACTTTATTAGTGTGTACCCTAAAGGAGCATTTAGGCTATAATATAGCTTTTAAGTTTGCCTTTGTCTTAAAAAAAGGTATAAAAAAAATATTTACAAAAATTACAATGTTTTTATAAACATGTTCCTTGCCAAACTGCAACGCAGTTTGTTGATAAAGTTCTCGTGGATCATAATTATTATACCTTATGACTATTGGTTTTATATTTTATAATACTAGAGGTCCCGGCAGACGTTGTCCTGCCCTGAAAAAATAAAAATCTAGGACCCGATTCCAGCGCCACCTACTGATTCCAATTGTGAATCTAAATCTAAACCGTCCGGGGACTACCCATTCAAACACACAAAAATGTCATCAAAATCGGTTCAGGAAATTAGGAGGATCCTAGACGATCCCAGTGCCAACTATCAGATCCAATTGTGAATCTAAACCGTCCGGGGACCCATTCAAATACACAAAAAAGTCATCAAATTATCAGTTCAGGAAATTAGGAGGATCCTAGACGATCCCAGTGTCACCTATCGGTTCCAATTTTGAATCTAAATAATCCGGGTATCCACTCAAATACATAAAAAAATCATCAAAATCGGTAAAATCATTCTCAAGTTATGCGCGTACATACATTCCTACGATTCATTTTTATTTATGTAGATTATGTATTTAATATTAGTTTTCATTACCTACACGCTTATCTATTTTTAATATGCTTTACAACATTCATCACAGTTATCTGAAGAACATGGGGAGAAGAAGAAGAACTTGGGGTCTTACGATATATTATTATGTGATTTTGGAGGTGGGCACTGAAAACCAGTGCTGTTTTGGACCATGTTGCGCTACAGCTAAATACTGAGTCTCAACCTCATTTCTAAACTTGCAGCATTCAATTTTTGTATGTAATATATTTTCTAATTTGTTTGTATTGTGTGTGTCGCAATTGGAAATAAATATTATCTTTCATTCTTTCTTTCTTGAAACATAATTATACCCCATTCTATCTAAAATTTACGACATTCCATTTACAATAATCAATACTGTCCATATTAACTATCTCTCTGTAACGCTTACACGGAAAAACTACTTGAGTGTTTCTCCTGAAATGTTTTATATTATTTAGTCTTAATAACGAAAATGAACATAGGATGCTTGTCATTTTGGGAATAGAAATAGTTTTCAGGAAAAAATTAAGTAAAATTTCCGGGGGTGAATAGCGCCTAGATAAAAATTTGATGCAATGTATCTTGTGTGAATGCTTGCTCTTTAAATAAGCTGGGGTTATTTAATAGGATTAAAACACATGACGAACGACGTGTAATTGAGCAGTCGTCTCAACGGGATAGGTTTCCCGTAAGATTTTCCATTCAGCGCTAGTTGTGAAAGTAGCAGTATATTAAGCATGGACCTTTTTATGACACCATATAATACCACAACAACATACAATTGTTATGTTTATTTGTTAGTATATCTTTTTGTATTCTTTGCTAGAAAATATTCTTTCTTTCTTTACACACCGTTTAGTTTCAACTGATTGAAGTTGCTTCAATATAAATCTGCAGACAAACACATCCACTGGTTATCACTAAGCTAAGTAATATTTATCTGTACAGGAACGGAGAAAGAATACAAATTCCTGCGGCCAGGCGGCCTGTCGTAAGAGGCGACAAAATACCCACAGCCACGTGGTAGGGTGTTTGCCCGTCTGGATGGCTACAGCCCCTGGTCTAGAGCATGCCGCCATAACAACCTTGAGTTGTGTTCTGGCATTAGTGGCCAGGTTCCAGCCCCATCTACGAGTCCGTAAGCACATTGGTAGCACCTTTAGTGTTGCGAATGTTTATAGGCGACGGTGAGCACTTTCCATCACAAATGGGCCGTCAGCCTGTCTGCTGTACTCCAGCAATAAAAAAACATAAAAAATATATTTAGGATATTGTTTTAAAGGATACGTTTGTGTTGAAAATTTCAACTGTCTATTTAAAAGTGCTTTTTCGAGTTGTCACATTTTTTTTTTAAAAAGCCTCGCAATATATTCTTGGTAAGATTTAGGGCTATACATTGGTGCTGCATTTCAAATCCTAGCGTTGTTGTATGTAACCATATAAACGCGCCTTAATAGTTTTTGGCAGCAATCCAAACTAGTTCACGAATTGGTTTCGTCTGTGAAATTCACAGAACCGCTCTATGTAATGGAGGAATGTGGATTTATATTTGTTATCTAGCTTATGGTTCTGAGGTGTCTGAACTTCATGAATGGTTTTAGTAACAAATACTTTAGGACCCAAAGTCAGAGGTTTCCACGAGCACTACGGCATGGGCTTTTTCTAAAAACTTGTGAATAAGTATAAACCTCCGGTGTTGCAATCCTCCAGAAGCGCGGTAACCACTTTCCATCGGCTGGGCTTTTCTGTCTGCTGTACCTACTTCAGTTATTAAATATATATACCTAATGCGCAGCCTTCTGCAGAAAACATTGCTTACTTAATGAAGATTCAGAACTGGGAATAACATACATATCCGCCGTCAAAGATAAGCGCACAGCTACCTGTCGTAAGCGCAGTTCATTGTCTTCCAACGATTTAGGAATTCTTTTGTGTTTTGAATTTGTAATTAAAAAAACATGCTATTATTTTTCTACTTATTTTATAACCATCATTAGCGTCGAACTAATCCTTATTGTTATTGTTTTCGACTTTGTGGCCGTTCGCAGGTGTGCAAATTACTATTTCTCGGAAACTCAGTGCGCGCGGCCAATTTATTTGTACTGTGTAGTGAGTATAAGACATTGCCCGAATGGTGGGGTGGGCAGTCAAGCGGCGACTACGAGACGAGTAAGACGTTTGTAGTACTCTCGATTAGCAATATAGACGACGGACTTTACACGTGTCGGATTTCATTGTGCAGTGTGAACTGGTTGCATCCAGTTTTATTTGTATTTGTTTTATACGTGTTTGTACAGTTATAATAAATTCTGTAGTAGTTCCAACGGCATTTTTAATTCGAGTCCTGTAGCTGTAACAATATAATATACTAGCTTCTGCCCGCGACTTCGTCCGCGTGGAATAGTTTTAAAAAACGTAAGTATTAAATTACCATCCCGATTTTAAAGCATTCTTCATTGGTGCTCCGCTCCTATTGGTCTTAACGTGATGATATGTAGCCTAATTGCTTTTTGATGTATAAATTATTTTATTGTTTTATTGTATGATAATGATACCGGCAATATCAATACTTAATTAGGTACATAAGTTGTATAATAAGCTGTTTAAGTAATTAAAGTTCTTTTAACTATCCCACGGGAACTCTTAAATTTTTCGGAATAAAAAGTATCCTATATGTTACATGTATCCTTTATGTTGACCAGGGATATAAGCTACCACCATACAAAATTTCATTTAAATCGGTCCAGTCGTTTCGGAGATTAGCCGGTACAAACAGTCAGGCAAACAGTGAAACAAAAAATTGAAAAAAAATCTAAATTAGTTCTATTTCACTTCTTACATCCCCCTGACTCCGTTTTTAGTATTTTTTTTCATTGTACAGAAATTCGACCTCTACAGTTTTATTATATGTATGTATGTATGTATGTATAGATTATAAAAAATAATTTCCAGTCTATGAATCAAAAATCGCATAATTTAAATGATCGTTGTTGTTTTTTCTCTTTGAAAATTTGTCTAGATTAGACTCCAAAACGGCTTATCGGATTGTAATGAAAATTTTAAAGATAAAAATAGTTTTAATAAATTCTTTATTCTGTATTCCATTACAATATCTTATAGGGCATATCACACTTGGATTCAATATTTGTATTTATGCGAGAATTTTTGTGTTTCCATACCAAACTATTATGTTATTTTCCATAGCATACATTTTATATTCATTATAAATAATGTTATTGCAGGTAGGTGTGATTATTCCTCGGCTCTTTCAGATATAAAAGCGAGCGGACAGGGTGACGAAAGGCATTTTTACTCCAACTTTATTCGAATGTAGTAGTACTCTAGGCTGGATAATTATTGTGCGAGAATCGATAATATAACTATGAAAATAACTATAAAAAATCAGAACCCGATTGCAGCGCCCATCTACCCAGTCAATTCTCAAGTCCACTTTAACACACTTACACAAAATTTCATCAAAATCGGTCCAACCGTTAATATATAAAGATAAGATGATATAATTAATTAATTAGATCGCTAATCTAGTTACGGTTGCTTAGTGAAATTCTTTTTTATTGTCTGTTAATAGTGGTACCGACCCATATTCGGCTATTGTAACAGTGATACTGATATATCTCCAGCCAATTGATGTCCAATGCTTGATGTAGACCTGGCCAAGTCTCCGCTACATGTCCCTATCTCCCGCCTTCCTCATCCTGCCCCTACTGGCGACCTTACGCAGGTCGTTGGTCCAACCGGCTGGAGGCCGTGCTACGCTATGTTTACTGAAGCTAAATCAATCAATATCTTGGCGTTTCGAAGATGTTCAAAGTACGATTACATTGCGATGGGGTCAAAATTTCGTTTTCTACTAAATCCATATCTTCTCAATGTCGTCGTGGTGGAATAGTAGTAGAAAAAAATTGGTATTACTATTAGCCGAAATGGTGTTAGGTACAAGGAATATTGAATAGCTACCTACCAAAAATTTAAACAATTATTTCGCGAGTTTTCACTTATAAATATTTATAGAGTGGCAGGCCCGTGGTACGCCATTGTAATTAGCAGAATATCGAAATCAGGCAAACCTACAATCAAGTAGTGTCCGGCATTTTTGACACGATAGTAACAGCAGAATTGGGCTCCAGGTCTGATCCATGTTCGACTGTTAGTATATATCAGGTTATTTTATTTATTACTTAAAAATCTAGTACTATAAATCGTCAGTAACATTCATCTTCTGTCTTGTTTTTAACTCCACTGTGTATTCTTTGATAATACTTTAAGCAACGTTCAAACAGTCTCGAAGAAATATCAATGTTAAAGCAGTTTGTTCTCCATTTATTTTGGCAAGTAGAATTAATTTTGTTTACAAGATTCTACGAAAGGGCAGTGGTGAGAGTTGTGATGGGATTTTTATTGATGTAACCTACTTTATCGAGAAAGAATTTCCAATGTAGATATACCTAAATAGAATCAAGGAAGTTATTTAAATAAAAAAAATACTTTTTTGGGAACTCTCTAATGAAATAATTCTACTACAACAATTAATAACAGAATACTTAAAAATAAATTAAATTATAAATAAATTAATATAAAGTATGTAACAAATCGTTGCCAGAGGGAAGCGTGCCCAGAAGGCTGGCTGCATTGCCACGTTGTATGGTAATGCTGATTCGTTGCGTGAATTACGAACCAGCCTTCTGATCACGGGTGGTATCAAAGAGTTTCTTACAAATTTCTTTGAAGAAACCCTTTGCCGATGGACCTCACCGACGTAAAGTTTCAACTCCAAACGGCACAAATATGTAACCCCTTCCTAGGGTTCCATATTTGCGCCGTTTGAGGTGTTCAGCTGTTAAAGCAGCGTTGCCAGCCCCTGACTTAGTCACTGGAAGATGTGTTGCCGCCAGAGTGTCAACGCATGTCGCGTCCCACACTAGCGGCCTTCCCATCTTCCAAGGAATGCCGACGTTGACAAGAGCTCGGCGGACATTGTCATTGAGGCTGGCATGGCGAGATCTTCGGCCAACACTATGTAAACATGATAGTCCGTGGTGTCCATATGGATCCACCATATTTCCACACTGGCAGCAGTGTGGTACGTAACATGGAGCGCCAAGGCGAAGGCTCGCAGCTAACCGGAAAGCAGAGTTGTCTAAAACTGTACCTGTATTAAATGATGGGTGAGCCGGCAACCACTGTCCAGACTACTAATTCTACTTGATTAATATCAAACAGATATATTGGAGTATAACATTTATTTCTGGTTTCTAATATTACGTTGTCATATAGTGGTCCTATATTTTTAACACAATTTCCCTTTTCTTCTTGTTATGTTTATTTATTAACTGGCAATCTTAATGAAACTTCGTTGGCATTGCCAATACGACGACGCATTTCTTATGTCTACTAATCATTCACTTGCCTTACCATAGGTTGAGTTCTAACATTACTTATATGGAGCTTATGTCAAATTGAAAACGATAGTATGGCAAATGAACGATTTGTAAGATAGAGGAAATACCTAGCCATTAGTGAATTTGCAATGACAGCAGCAATAGAAAATGCTACTGCGTCGCCACCTTTTTATTTTTCGTCTATCACACGCAAATGACGTCATTTATCAAGATAAAGTATCATAGATGTTGATCCGGAATATTAATTAGTTAGCTCTGTGTCGAATTTTATTGAAATTCGTTCAGTAGTTTTTACGCGATGTTCGAACAGATAGACCTACTACAATTCTAAAAGACGCATTTTTGGAATCTGTTGGCCCGAATTAGCTCCATTGATTTTATTGACAGTGGAGCCAACATGAAACAAATGACGTAATTGTCGTACGTTATTGTTGCGGGTGACGCAATAGTATGTTCTGTAAGTCGTGTAACGTACAAACCATTAAATCATATACACTATGCCTAAATAAATAGAAAAAAATCGATTTGAAAATAAAAAAAACGTTCTACTTTATTACATTTTTTTACTTTATTACAAAAATGACTTATTTAATATGTAAAATATATTCATTAAAATGTGGGTATATTTATTACACGATATAGTATTTTTAGCTAAAATATATAGATAAGTTAAATTGATTAAAACTTATTTATAACTAATGTCGATTTTTATAACAAATCGAGTCGGTAACGCTTTAGGACATTACTAAGTCAAAAGTGAAATAAATGCTTGGAAAGGGTATAATAATGTATAATCGAAAGTAAAATTTTATATATAGATAGATAGATAGATAGATAACACTTTATTGTACACCATTACAGAAAACTTAGAAACTAATATTATTCTAATTGTGTAAAAAGGGCGGTCTTATCGCTAAAAAGCGATCTCTTCCAGACAACCCGTGGCAGGAATATTGCTGATTAGGAATGGCGATGGTGGTATACATAATTATTGTACGATTACTTACATTTTAAAAATAAATATATAACTATACTATATATACAAATATACACATAAGTTATATATATATATATATTCAAGATACAGTGATAAAATGCAACTATTTAAACTTACTTTACTATATAGTGTTACAACTTAGCCAAAATTCCACGAAGCGCGCTGAAAATTTGTGAATGCACACCTGCCATAAAAGCGCAGTTTATTACCTGCCCGCATTTGCACTTCTTTTGTTTACTTTGTGTTTAGAATTAATAATTAAGAAAAACATTCTATTGTTATTGTACTTGTTTTATGGTCATCATTAGGCAGGTGTGTCGAACTAATTCTTGTTGTTATTGTTTTGCGTCTAGGCATATTGTATTTGTATAAAATAAAAGGGATGCCCGAAGGAAGGGGTGAGGCAGTCAAGCGACAATTACGATACGGGCAAGACGTGTGTACATTCGATAAGCCAAATAGTGACAGACTTTGAGCATGTTATTGAATCGTGCAGTTTGTACTGGTTACGTCCAGTTATATTTGTTTGTATAGTTCTAATAAATTCTATAGTAATTCCAACGGCATTTTAATTCGAGTCCCGCATTCGTAACAATATATTCTACGTGGACTGTCGCTGTTGCGGCAGTTAAACGTAGAAGTCTTGCCAGGGCGTTTCAATTTGATTTATTTCACTACAGCGCGCTGTCAATGCTCAACTATGCTTGAAATTTCGGTCGGGTAACGCGTCGCATGTTGTGTTGATTGCTATGCAAAATACATTCAATCCGTTCTCACAGAAACAGTGGTTAGACGAACGATTCGGCACTGCGCCGAACGCCATGTAATTACAGCTGATGTGTCGCTACACTTAAATTGTAAATATTGTCCTGTCACAAACTATGATAGTTTGAAATACCACTGCACATATAATAAACCAACGTTTTTTCAATTGTCCGCTGATATATGTATACATTCGAATTCTTAGCTATTTAGTTTATATTCTGATGTAAAATAATATAACTGATGAAAGGAATATAGTTATAAGTACATATGTATTTAATTTACGTATGAACAATGTACTATCGTGTATCGGCAGTTTCATCAATAAACTAATATATAGGGACAACAAAGAGGCTTTGTTACAAACACACAATTAAATCTGGCCCTTATGGATTATAATATCAGTTGTTTGTTATAACTTCTCCGTGCAGGAACGGAAAAAATTACTAATTCCTGCGGCCGAGCGGCTTGTTGTACGAGGTGACTAAACAATCCACAACCAGGTGGTAGGGCATTTGTCCGACAGGATTGCTACCACCTCTATCTAGAGTATGCCGCCATTAACACTTTGAGTTGTGTTCCAGCATCAGTGACCAGGTTCCAGTTTCTCCTTGGAGGCCGCCAGCACATTGGCAGCGCCTATGGTATTGATATTGTCCATAGGCGACGGTAACCACTTTCCATCGTAGTTGGACTGTCAGCCTGTCTGTTGTACTTCAGCAATATTTTTTTTTAATATTATCCTTATAAGGATCAATTTTTGTGAAGGACGCAAACGGTGAACAAGGGAAAGTATAAATGTCGGTGGATCTAATCTCGAGGTTGCGCAGGAATTTATCTATCTGGGACAAAAGGTCTAGGTAAGAAAGAAGAAACATTTATTTGGTCTTTAAATCTAGTGAGGCACTTTGAAAAACAAAAAAAAATATGTGTTTGTACAGTTCACACGCAGTATAAGTGGAACTTCAGAGATTATACTCACAGATAATTGTTCTCTGACTTCTAATAATATAAATATAATTCCTTTAGCCTACATCCATCAACATATTATAATTCAAAATAAACTTTTTAAGTATCATTTTCAATTTTTCACTGTTTTTGTATAAAAAATATTATTATCATTATTTTCGTTTTATTTCGGTCCAAATTGGACTTATGTTTAATCATCGGTCTTATTGACTCTATAATCTGTACTGCAGAATGTAAAACTCGTATTTCGTTCTCCCACAGGCATAGTCCTATAGATTTATGTGTTTAACTTTTTTTAATATCGGGATTTCGTTTCATCCAGTTTCAAATCACAACGATTCTAAAGAAGTTTCACTTAAAAAATAACATAAAGTGGGTATTAAACTATGTAGGTATATAGTAAAAAAATATGTCTCGCTATGGTACCAAATATGTGCAGTTCAGCATATGCCAGACAACGGATGCCTGACGCTGGTTTTAAACTGCAACCTAGGACGAGTGGATTTAGTACTGCACTGATAGGCAAGAACAACTTCGATGAGGAAGCCAATAGGAGGATCCAGTTGGGATAATTGGCTGTCGGTACACTTCGTCAAAGCTTCTAGTCGACCATTCCGCAATGCCTCAAGTCGAAAGTCTTCTAGTAGTGTCTACTACTAATCATATCTTACGGGGCCGAGATGACTGGTTCATTAAAGTCGTTCAGGGGAATATGGAACGCGCTGTGTTAGTTAGGTATTTATCTTACGAATAGAAAAAAAATGAGGATTTCTATAAGAGAACCAAGGTTGAGGCATTTGTCTATTCGAATGGCTACCAACCTTGGTCTATAGTATGCCTCCATAACAACCTTAAGATGTGTTCCGGCATCAGTGGCCTGGTTTTGAGGCCAACAGCATATTGGCAGCACCTCTAGTATTAGAAATGTCCATATGTGATGGTAACTATTTTCCACCATCTGGGCCGTGAGCCTGTCTGCTGTACTCCAGCAATAAAAAAACTAGAGTTCTGAAATGGACATTATGTTTAGTAAACGTAGAAGATAGAAACACCCTTTAGTCCTTAAGACTATAAATAGAATACTGAGCCTAGGTCATCGAAGTTAATGGGTAAGGTTCCTAGAAGGCTGGCCATACTGATCCGTTGTCCAAGGTAGGAATTAGCCCGCTGATCTCCCGAAGAGTCAATAAGTCTTTTTGAAATATCTTTGTAGAGGCTCATGGCCTCAGAACCCCACGGTCCAAGCGTTTCAACAGCAAACGGCATAAACTTATAACTCTCACTGAGGGTTGCATATTTGCGCCGCTTGAGTGATTCAGGTGTTGCCGCCGCCGAACCGGCCGATCTAGACGTGTTTCATAGATTTTATATTATTTTATAAAGATGAAAATCAATATTATTTTTACAATTACAAATACAATTTCTTTCGAAAATTTTGTTAGCAAAAGTATTGGCAAGATCCCAGATTCGCTAGGCATTGTTATCCTTACAGATATTGTGCTTATACCATACATCTTTAAAACTCGTTAAGATAAAAATACCTTTTTGTAGGACAAATCCCATCGGGACGAAAGTTACTTATTTCGTGAACCCACCTTTATCTCGACACACATGGTTTATTTGGAAAAGATTGCGATGTTTTAAAAGTTATTACATTTTATCGTAGTACTTTTCTATGAAGCAACATTGAGATTTGTTTTTGTATTTTATTGAGTGTATGTAACTTTCATGAATGTATCTCGTTTATTTTTAGATCACTTTTGTACACTGATGAAATGGCCTATCTATCTTTATCTATACCAAAATTATAAAGAGGAATATCTAATATCTTTATCTATACCAAAACTACTGGACCGATTTCAAAAATTCTTTCACCATTCGAATACCACATTATCCCTAATTAATATAGGCTATATAAAAATTAGGGATCCCTGCTAAAACTTCAATAATGTAACCCATCAATATAAACTAAATATTAGGTGCTGGAATCGGGTACTACGATTTTGATGAAATTTTATGTGAGTTTGAGTGGATCCTGGGGTGGTTTAGATTCAAAATTGGAACCAGTAGATGGCGCTGCAATCAGGTTCCGCGATTAGACGAAATTTTTATGTGTTTGAGTGGATCCCGGGATGGTGTAGATTCTTAACTAGATCCAGTAGGTGGTAATGCCGGGTTTCTTTTTTTATTTCTTCAGAGCACGACAACGTCTGCCGAGCGCGCTAATGTTATTTTTTTTAAATATTATGTCTTCCATAAAACTTCGCCATAAAAGTCACATATTCTTCAAATCTTTTAGCAGGCGATAAGACCGCTCTTTGTGCACATTTATACCCTTTTTAAATCCCTATTAATATTATAAATGCGAAAGTAACTCTGTCTGTCCGTCTGTCTGTTCCGTTTTCACTGTAAAACTACTGGACCGATTTGGCTGCAACTCAGTATATATATATTTTCAATGCCGAGGATGAACATAGGACACTTTTTATCCCGAAAAGTGGGATAGTTAGCGGGATAAAAATATATTTGTCTATTTGTTTGTTATGCTTTTACGGAAAAAGTATTAGACCGATTTGGCTGAAATTTTGGTATATATTTAATTTTATATCGAGGGTGGACATGGGATACTTTTCAGCCCATATAATCGGATAGATTTTGGAATAGATTTGAATTGGGTAATTTTGGTAAATTTGGTCATTTCGGTCATTTATGTAATTTTGGCCAATTTGGTAATTTTGGGTAATTTTGGTCATTTGGTTATTTTGGTCATGTTAGTCATTTTGACCATTTTAGTCATTTTGTCTATTTTGGTCAATTTACACAATTTGGTGATTTTAGTCAATTTGGTCCTTTTGGTCATTTTGTTCATTTTGGTCAAATTGATGATTTTGGTAATTTTGGCCATTTTGGTGATTTTGGTGATTTTGGTCAATTTGGTCATTTTGATCATTTATATAGTTTACAGATATATAGACGGGGGATAGATAAGTAAAACTAGAACGGGTGGAAATAGAGGTTGAAAGATTGTATGGGAGACCAATCATTTCTCAAGTTTATAGATATAAAAATTCATCATCTATGAAAAAATGCGATAGTAACTCGATCTGTTTGTCTGTTAAGCCTTCACAGAAAACCTACTAGGAGTACTGGATCGGTTTTGCTGTAATTTTGTTTAAATGTAGTTTTAATACAGAAAATGGACATAAATATTTTTCGGGAGATGGGATAGTTTGCGATATAAAATGAAGTAAATCTACCGGGGGCAAATAGAACTAACAATAAAAATGAATACAATGTAACCTGTATTAACGCCTGCTGTTTAAACAATAGGCACGCACTACAGATTGACCCGCGGCGGAGCCGCGGGGTAAACTCTGGTAGTTATATAATGTTTATAGGCGAGCCTTTAAACATTGATTGTTGTAATCGTATTCAGAATGCAATTATGAAAAACACTTTTCTAACGTGTGTATAAACCTCGTATAACTATTATGAATAAGGGGTTTCGAATATTAAAAGTCTGCAGGTAAGTTTTCTGTTACGGTGTACAATAAAGAGATCTATCCTTATTCTGCGGAATCTTTCTTATTTGTAAGTTGTATAAATATATCTTATGTAGTATATATATCTGATGTATATTTGACGGCCTTTGTAGTTGAGCGGGCTAAGCCTTTGCCGGCTTACCTCACTGCAACGCAGAGGCTCCGGGTTCGATTTCTGGTATAGTAAATTTCGGAAACGTATTTTCTCCATTATTTACTATGGTCTGGGTGTCTGAGATCGGCCCCAGAATGGTCCGTTGTATATTACCCATAACACAAGCGTAACTTGCTTAATTTGGGGATATACAGTATGTGTGTTTGTCTGCCGATTTATTATTATTATTATTATATACTCGTATGTAATAATTTTATTATTAATTCCGTTAATTTATAAACATGTGAAAAAGGAATAAACAAATACTGATATATAATTAAATTATCATTGTAGATATGTATGTTTGGATTTTGATTTGTTTGTACGTTCCTTTAATTTAATTTTCTTTTCGCAGACAATGCGGCGGTTTTGACAACGGTCCAATTCAGGGTGTCCGCAGAATCGGGGCCAGGAGCTCACCGGATTTGTCTCCAAACAGATCAGTCTCAAGGCAGCTCACATGGAGAGTAACTAGTGCATCAAGGTTGATTATTACTTTTATTTATACAGCAATTATCTATATATATATATATACATACATATATATATATATATATATATATATATATATATATATATATAATTCTTCTGTACGTGTGTTGACTGTGAACTCCTCCTAAGCGGCTGGACCGATTTAGATGATATTTGTTTTGTGTGTTTGAATGGGTGGGCCCATTCAAACACACAAAACAATGGCTTTCCCGGATGGCTTAGATTCACAATTGGAACCGGTAGGTGGCGTTGAGATCAGGTTCTAGAATCCTCCTAATCACCTGGACATTTTGGTGATTTTGTTTTTATGTCATGAAACAGTCTTTTAGGAATTCAGAAAATATGGCGGTATGAAGTTCGCCGGGTCAGCTAGTATATCAATAAAATTATAAATAAAGAACAACAAATCACCTTTTGCTTGCTAGATTGATCTTCTCTCCTATTATTACATTAATATACTCTCATATGATCGATAGTATGGAGACAAAGGCTCGATGACCGTATTGTAGATTATGTCTGCAGTTCAGTGGATAGCAAGCGGATGACCAGAAAATGTGGTACCGTAAGTGGCTGATGTCGACACTGAAGATTTATTTAAGCTTTTTTCTCCGTGTTACAACTTTCAAAACTCTCTTTTCTTTCACCTTATTCCAATTATTTGGGGTCGGTACAATATGTCTTTTCCTTCCATACTCCTCTATTTCGACATACTTCTTCTTCTTCGACATCTCCTGTCACACCACAAATCATTATATCGTCCTTCACACAATCCATCCATCTCTTTCTTGGTCTATCTTTACGATTGCACCCGTCCATCTTGTAGTTTAACATTCTTTTTGTCACGTGACCTTCATCCCTCCTCATTATATGCACATACCACCTTAATCTTCTTCCTCTCAATTTTTCAGTCACGGGTGCAATTTTCAAAGATTATGTACTTATGTCTCACCTTATCCATTATCGTAACACCACATATCCATCTCAACATTCTCATCTTAGCTGAGTGGAGACGTTTGTGGTTTATCACTTTAGTGGCAAAACATTCGGAATAACTATTAAACACACAATACTTAAATTGAAAAGAATTCGAAAACGAATAAATATTAACATAGTGTTAAGAGTTACAGGACTCGAATTAAAATGTCGTTAGAATAACTATAAAATTTATTAGAACACGTATAACACAGGTACAAATATAACTGGACGCAACCAGTACAAACGTAAGGCACGATTCAATAACACGCGCAAAGTCCGTCACTATATAGCTTATCGAATGCACACATGGCTTGCCTTGCTTGTGATTATCGCTTGACTGCCGATCTCCTCATTGGGCCATTGCTATATACTGCACCGATACAATATGGCTGCCCGCCCGCGTAGATCGAATTTTTTAGAATTCGTAATCTGCACACCTGCATAATTATGCCTGCAAACGGCCATAAACGAGTACAATAGGCTGTTCTCAACAATAACCAATAAATAAGTAAACAAAACTGTGGTTTGTTTATAAATATGCAGGTGGCCCAAATTGTAACAATAGTATTTTTTTTATTCTTGAATCTCTTATGTCAAATACTTATGAAACTATATTTTCCTACAGACAGCAGCGTAACAAGATCGGCATGAGCGTTTCAAATCCGCAACTCAGCTACATGAATGGATGTGGTTCGGGAAGTGGTTCTGGTGGGAGTAGGAGAGGCAGGGACGTGGCAACTCAGACTCCAGATAGCATAGCTGCCGAGACCAGAAGGGCTCGCTTGAGGCCTCTGAAGCTTACACTTGCGGCGCCTAATGCTTTAACGTTAAGGTAAGAAAGTTTTAGTCACTATATGCTTATAGACATTTATAGAATACTAGCCGTCCCGGCAGACGCTGTTCTGCCCTGACAAAATGAAATGTATGACCCAATTCCAGCACCGCTGAAGAGTGAATCTCTTTACCGTTGTCTATTTTTCCTGAAGAATACAGTCTCGCGTGAACAGGTATCTTCTAGGTAAGCGTGCTCTACCTTGGACTGCATTTCCACCTGACATCAGGCGCAATGTCAGTCAAACGCGAACCTATTCTTTATAAAAAAGAAAAAAACAACCTCCCGGGTATATTTGTTAATCTAAACTATCTCAGAACCCACTCAAACATAAATAAAAATTTCATCAAAATCCTACAACCCGATTCCACCGCCACTCCTACCGGTTTTCATTATGAATTTTAACCACCCGGAGACCACCCACTCAAATACACAAAAGAATCATCAAAATCGGTTTAGGGGCTTAAGAGAATCCTAGAACCCAATTTCTAGCATCACCTACTGGTTACAACTGTGAATCTAAACCAACTGGGGACCCACTTGAAAAATCATCAAAATCGGTCCAGGAGTTTAGGAGGAGTTCAGTGACATACTAACTAACAGAAGCATTTTATCTATTACTACTACGACTCTTTGACTACGTACCAGAAGGGACTCACAACGATTACATTCACGACCGCGATTTTTCCCGTTCCACTTGCGTTGATGTCATAAACGACGAAATACATAAATGTCAATGGTTGATTTGAAAATAGCGCCTTTTTCAATGTCATGAGATAGAGAGAATTAATGCTCTGTAGTGCACACTTCGACCCACCTCTTGACATGGGTCGTTGTGAGCGCTGTGTGTTCGAAAATGATGACGTCATTAGAGGAGTTTTCGCCACGACCATAACGATCGCGGTCGTCTTGTGGAACGGCAGATCGAGCATTTTGGGCTCGTGAGATACTAAAGGAACGCGTCCTTTATAGTATTTAGATTCCACATTCAAATACTTGACAGTCACTTATTCCTGCTGCGCTTTCTTTTATTCGAAATTCAAATAGATTAAATTCTATTAAATATATTTTTTACTGTATTTTATTTAAACGAAGTTGAACGGCACCATCTACCGGGTCCAATTGTAAATGTAAAACATTCTCGAATCCACTTCAATACACATGCAAAATTTCATCAAAATCAGTCCCGGGGCTTAGGAGGAGTTCAGTAACATACATATTGACAGAAATTTTTTGTATATAAAGATACTTCAATAAATGTAAATAGTTGTACGTAATATGGATTATGTATACGCCAGCATCGCTATCAATCGATTTATTCCTGAGGTTGTATGGAAGAGATCTCTTATCTCTTTAGCGATAAGATTGCTCTTTATGCACATTTAGATATTTTATTACCTGACTCATAATTGATATATGAGGTTTAAAGGCTCGTTAAAAAGAGTTAAACAATGTTATTTATAATGACACGAATAATGCGATTGGTGTTGGCAGACGTTAGTTTTAGATCAACCAACATGGCACAGATTACCAATCAGAAACAATTAATGTTATTGATATCTATCCATTAAATGGGAATGAGATACAAACATCATTAGGATGGTATGATGTTAGCAATTAAGTGTAGGTAAATGATTCTAATTTACGTCATTAAAATTACATTAATATTAGTTTGCAAAGGGACTAAGTGAGGATTCCACATTATTAAGATTGGGAAAGTGAGCGCAGAACATAATTAAATTAAAAGGTTCTTGGTATCATAATTGATGTAAATGGTATTTATCAACAGGTATTTTAGGTTTAAAATTTATTTTTGACAATTCTAAAAATATGTTGACTTCATGATTTACATATCTTTGTAATCGACTTGCAAATGGAGGAGGTCCTCAGTTCGATTGTGTGTTTTTTTACGTTATTACTCCGTCAATTGTGGACCGATTTTCAATTTTTTTCCCACATTCGAAGATGTATACTCCTGAGGTGGTCCCCTTGTCAACAAGTCTGGATCTGATGAGTGGATCCCAGGGAAATTGAGAACAACCGGGAGTGAACTCCCAATCGATGGCGAGCGGTGCGATGATAGAAAAAGGACGAACGCACCATTCTAAACAGTTATTCGGAACACTCCCCGTTATACAGTCGGTAGAATACGCAGAGAGAAGCAAAGTCTCTCCTAAGGCCAAGCGTATCTAGACCGTCTGTGAGTATGGGATCATCAACAACGGGAACGGCTCGACGTTGAATACTGTCCAGGGGATTAAGTTGGTAGGCAGGTGTTCCAGCCCAAAGGTGTGAGCAGTACTCCATATGCGACCTCACCTGGGCTTTATAAAGCACAAGGCGTTGTCGCGGTGTGAAGTACTGCTTGTACCGGTTTAGCAATCCCAGCTTCTCGGAGGCAAGTTTTCCCTTGCCTTCAAGATGGCCCCTGAACTGTACATTGTTCACGATGTTAACACCGAGGATCCCAATACTTTTGGAGGTGGTAAGAGGAGTTCCTTGGAACTGAAGCGCTTGAAATTTATTTTATTTGACTTTTAATTATGCACATTTCCACACTGGCTCCATTTCCATCTGTCTACAAAATTAAACGTCTACATCCACGCCAGCGATGCTGCGGACGAAAGGTACTATTTGATAAACACGATACGAAGTATTTGATGATTTTTTTAACGAAAACAAAACTGACTTTAAACTTAAAAAGCAAAAAATAAATATTTAACCGACTTCTTTCTACAACATTTTGAAGTTGGTTTTGTTTTTGTTATTATTTTGACTTTTTAGTAGGGGACCATTTCGGGGCTCCATACTCATTCGAATAAAAAAAAACAATTTGAAAATCGGCCCACAATCGACGAAATAGCGTAACACGCACACAGAAAAATTAAGTGCCTGTAGAAAATGTAATACTCGCACGTGTATGCTTTTTTTTTCAAAGAATTTTGGCGCTCGGCGTTCTTTAATGAGGTTTACTCTCGATTTCCCTGGAATCTACTTATCAGATTACCACGATGGTGACTAATTTAGGAGTATACCCTTTCGTTTAAAACAAAAAAATTGAAAATCGCTTCACAATTGACGGAGAAATCGAGTAACGAACATAGAAAAAAAATATACAGACGAATTGAAAACCTCTTTCTTTTTGAAGTCGGTTAAAAATAAAATTCATGAAAAATACTTCCATTCACTTCTAAAGCCTAATCCAAAGTTCGTGAAAAATAAGCATTCGAGCTTATTTTTGACTTTCTGTTTTTTAATAAAAATTTAAATGTGTAATGAGTTGTTCAAGGATTAAAGTTTTGGGAGAAGCTTAAAACAGTTCGTAGGTATGCCCGAAGGACCATGGTGCACAGCTTGTTGGAAACAGCGATTAGTCAAATTATTCTTCTTGTTATTATATCTACTACACTATAAAAGCACTAGATATTATTTTCGCCTTAAAAAGTGTAACTTATGATTACGAACTAAAACTTTGTTTCAAATAGGACGATATGGAAGAAATCCCTTAAATGGAGAAATAAACATCGTGATTCTGAATTAATCTTACATATCGATACACTTGTAATATCCTACTTTAATTTACCTCCATCAAACAATTTAAAATAAATTCCGATATTAATATTAGATATTTGTATTGAAACGCGTAACATAATAGGTTGGGGAAAAAGTCTTTTCGTATATAGTATGTATAAACTTGTAATAAGATCTCTTTGGCTATACCATTTGTATCTGGCTGGTTTTGGTATCATTAAAAAGTTTTAATTTTAAAAACAAATTCAAATTAGGAAAATGTGTGATTTTCATTTGTTTTTCTTATTGTTAAAATTAGTGAAACTAATGAAGAAATTCGATACATTTTAAAATTTTACTACAAAAAATGTAAAAATGCAATACAAGCCGCGAAAAAAATTATGATGTTTATGGACCTAATGCAGTATCTGTGAGAGTAGTGCAAATTTGGTTTAAGCGTTTTCAATCCG
Source organism: Dendrolimus houi (assembly GCA_039645545.1). Taxonomy (NCBI): domain Eukaryota; kingdom Metazoa; phylum Arthropoda; class Insecta; order Lepidoptera; family Lasiocampidae; genus Dendrolimus; species Dendrolimus houi. Next base: position 6,727,023 of record CM077121.1, on the reverse strand, counting down.
GAAATTTTGATATCAAAGATGCACGTCGCTCTGGTCGCCCTGTTACGGACAAAATTGATGCCATTTTTGAAAAAGTGGAGCAAGATCGGCATATTAGTAGTTACGATGTAGCTGGAGAACTGGGAATTAACCACAAAACAGTTTTGGAGCATTTGAAAAAAACTGGGTACACAAAAAAGCTCGATATTTGGGTGCCTCATGAGCTCACTTAAAGACACCTAATGAACCGTGTACTCATTTGTGATTCTTTATTATGACGTAATGAAACCGAACCATTTTTAAGTCGAAGAAGTTGATAACTGGTGATGAAAAGTGGATCACGTACGACAAGAACGTGCGAAAAAGATCGTGGTCAGAGGTCGGTCAGGCTTCACAGACTGTGGCGAAACCCGGGTTAACTCGCAACAAGGTGATGCTGTGTGTATGGTGGGATTGGAAGGGCATTATTCATTATGAACTGTTACCACCAGGCAGGGCCATCGATTCTGAACTGTACTGCGAAAAACTGATAAGATTAAAGCAAAAAGTTGAGAGAAAGCGGCCGGAATTAATCAACAGAAGGGGTGTGGTTTTTCACCATGATAACGCTAGACCTCACACATCTTTAGTTACTCAGCAAAAATTACGAGAGTTTGGTTGGGAGGTGTTAATGCATCCGGCGCATAGTCCTGACCTTGCACCTTCAGATTTTCACCTGTTTCGGTCTCTGCAGAATTCCTTAGGCAGTGTCAGGTTAACATCACGAGAGGACTGCCAAAACCACTTGTCACAGTTTTTTGATCAGAAGCCCCAAAATTTTTATAGCAATGGGATCACGTCCCTACCTACAACATGGCAAAAAGTTATCCAACAAAATGGCACCTACATACTTTAATCAAATGTAAATAAACTTTATAAAAAAACCTTTTGAATTTTTATATAAAATGCGAAGAAACTTTTTCCCCGACCTAATATGTATGTAAATCTGAAACTACTTTAAAAACGATGTGCTGTTGCCTTATACATAAGAAAGGTTATCCTTTGTTAGTTGTGCTGAGTAAAGAATTCAAAGAAATCATATAATTGTATTTAAAATATACGTACATTTATTTATTTAGAATTTTAACTACAGTGAAAATGGATCTTAAAGTGTATTTTCGGTCGCCTGTTCACATGTCACAGTTATTTCACTTGGAGAATATTAATATAATATATTCGTAGATGAAATTAAGAAGAAGAAGCATGTTTTCCATAAATTGCTATACAATGGTGAAGTGTAATCTATCTGAGATTTCAAAATATAAATCATAGGTAGATTTCTTTGACAGACAGACAGATATCTTTATCCGTGCAGGAACGGAGAAAGAATACAAGTTTCTGCGGCTAGGCGGCCTGTCGTAAGAGGCGACAAAACAACTCACAACCAGATGGTAGGGTATTTGCTGGATGGCAACCACGCCTGATCTAGAGTATACCGCCATAACAACCTTGAGTTGTGTTCCTGTATTAGTGGTCAGGTTCCAGTCTCCATTTTAAAAAGCGGCAGCAGATTTGTAGCACCTTTGGTGTTACAAATGACCATAGGCGTTGGTAACCGCTTTCCATCAGGTGGGCCGTCTGTCGGTGTCTGCTGAACTCATGCAATAAAAAAATGTAATACCTTAGCGGAACCTGTAATTTTTATGTCTAATCATAAATCATCTGTGCAATTGCGTATATGACAATCCAGTAAATTGAGACACTATTTATCATTGGACAAAACAATACACCCTCCTTGATTTTGTATGAGAATACTGGCCTATGACGTCACAATTTTAACTAGTCATGTTAATTATAATTGTTTAAACTATAATTAAAATTACTTCTGTAATAAACTGTTGACAGTAAGATGCTAACAAAATGATATATGATAATATGAATACACTATTATAGAATTTATTGTAATATGTGTCAAATACGCAATTTCAAAACCTAGCAACTGACAACAGTGTTTTTTTAAATGAATGTTTGTGTATTTGTTATTTTGCTAGGCATTTACTGATGCGTTGTGCTTGCCAAACTATGCAGACTGTATCAAAATATGATATCGTTCCCAATAGGCATAATAAATAATTTTCGAGTGACACATCTTTGAAGTTCATGACATCTTTTTGTGTTGTGCTGTAAATTTTTTTGGAATGCACATGCTAGGTTTTTAGATTGTACAGTTGAAATTATCGTTTTTAGAATGTTTGGCTGTAAATCTCTCTAAACATTTATGTCGAATAGGCATTGATGCCCGGAATACACGAGGCTAGTTTTTCCAAGCTAGGAAAGCAAGCTAGAACCTCGGTATACTATCCTGGCTTGCTGTCCTGACTTGGCAATGAGTAGTGCTGTGTATAATTATAATGATAGGAAATTTGATGCCAATAACATTGCAGTGACTTAAAATAACAACACGTCTGTGAAATAATATGAATTGCATTCGTATAAAAATCACGTGGTAAGAAAAACAAAACGCGTAGTCACTACTTACTAGCCAATCGGATACTAGCTTCACCGACCACACAAGGCTAGCACACAAGCCAGGTAGTAAAATCAGTGGTGGGGGGCGCTACTAACTCAAAAAATATAGCCCCATCCTATTAAAGTATCCTAGCTTAAAACGCTAGCTTACTAGCACTAGCTTCCTAGCCTAGCTTGAAAAACTAGCCTCGTGGAGCCCGAGCAGTAGGGCTTACTCTCAAACGTCTTTTGTCGTTTGTTTTCTTTTTAGAACTTTTTTTTACTTGTTTTGCTTTATTTATTCGATTTCCAGTTCATTTTCCATTGTATGTTCCATTTATTTTTGTGTTATATGGTAGTCCATATATTACTTTGTTTTAAAGAAATGTCAGTCAATGAAATTAGAAATTTCATTGACTGTTTTGGGTTAAACGGACGAAAACGAATGATAAAGGCGTTTGAGAATAAGGCCTCTGATACAATTCAACAGATTTTATTGATATTTTAGTGAGTGTAACAGAAACATTATTATAAATTTTCGTGCGTCTTATGTCGATATCTTGCTATTTGGATGAATAAATCAAAGATCTATAAAAACATATACTTGAATCATTCAATGTTATTAAATACCGTCTTCTCTTTTCAGTTCTATATTTTTCAACCAAAGTGATTCAATTTGCTTGATCCGTCTAATATCAGTTTAACACTTGGAATGCTCTAAATAATTTTCATGGGCAATTATTGAATACTGTTGATTTTTTGCAGATGTCAAAAACTTATACATATTTTTGCTTAAAATAGATACTGTTACAATTTGGGCCACCTGGATATTTGTAAACAAAGCACATTTATTACCCGCCGGCGTTTAAGCTAATAAAATTAAAGCTTTTTTATGACTGTCTTCTTTTGTTTACTTTGTGTTTAAAATTTGTGATTGGAAAAACAGCCCATTGTCTATTGTAATCTTTAGGGTAGTGATTAGCCAGGTTTGATTCTTGGAAAATTCAGTACACGCGGTCGAGCAGACATATTGTATTTGTATAGGATAAAGCAATGCCCCAACGGAGGGGTGAGGCAGTCGAGCGATAAGCACAAGTGAAGCAAGACGTGTGTACTACATTCGGTAATCTATTTAGTGACGGACTTTGCGTGTGTTATTATATCTTGTACCTGGGTTAGTGTTTGTATAGTTCTAATAAATTCTATAATAATTCCAACGGCATTTTAATTCAAGTCTTGCAACTCGTAACAATACTATATCGTGTAAAAAATATACCCACAATTAACATATTTTAAATATATTAAATAAGCAAAATAAAACGGCATTTATAATAATTGCGGTATTATTTTTCTTTAAAGTAGAATATTTTATTTTCAAATCCATTACTTTTGATTATTTATGCGTAGTGTCGATGGTTTAATATAGTCTGTGCGATACATGATTCACAGAACATCACTGTTATGTCACCCACAACAATAAAGTACGATAATTGTCATGTTTACTGGGAATTTGACTTTGTTTTCTTGTAACATTTTCACGCCTTAACTACGCAACTACACGTCTTTACGGGTGTAGAAAAAGACATACGTTATCTTTCATCCAGAAAAAGTATGGTTCCCGAGCGATAGACTAATATATCCTATAAGATTGCGCTCCAATCGCCTTTTATTGTCAAATACACCGTCATGGCAGCGAAATTGATAACGGATTAATAATGTGTTGCTGTCGTGGTTAGTTCCAAGTTTACTAGATGGCGTTACGGGTATTTAACTATAACAAAAACGACTAATAAATTCATCTAATAAATACCGCAAACCGTACATTGGAGTAAATTGTAAGAGATTTTCAAATAAACCAACTCCTAAATTACGTTTTTAACGTTGCATTACCTACCTTTTTGTGATGTTTAATGCAAGGAATTATCTTGTTCATTAAAAGCAGTCATGTAGCCGTTATAGATTCTAATGGTTTACGTTCTGTGATGAATTGAGTATCTCTATTTTAAAATAATGGATTTTAGACATATATATTTTCACCACAGTCTGTTTCAAATAGCACGGTATGGGATAAATAAATATACAATTTATTATTTGATATTTATATAATTTAATAACTTTATATGTATTAATTAAGGCAGTACGAGGCGGTTGCCTCGTTGGATTATTTAGAAACTTTAATTGGTTCCAGATTCCTAGCCAACCGCAAGAAGGGTCGCTCGCTGTCCGCAAACGCAGTTGCTAATGAGCAAAAGGCAACCAAGGTTTTGGGTCTCGTGTTCTTCACATTTGTTCTCTGTTGGGCGCCTTTCTTTCTTCTCAACATTTTGTTTGCTTCGTGCCCTGCTTGTATTGTACCAGGTAATTTATTTTTAATTATATTACAGCATTGTGTGATTATTATATAGTTTTTATGTTTAATTCCCTCTAGGACCAAAGTATATATCTGTGTTACCTACAAGTAATTTATTATGTTCCTTTTGTTTTCGTCCTTTAAACGCTTGTCATAGTCTTGTGCTACAAAGATATTAATTAGAAGTCAAAATTAGTCGTCCCTATATTCGCAGGACATTTTAAGCTTATCTGACATTGGAAACCTGACAGGTGTGGGCTTGCCCGCATGATCTATCTGTTCAGTGACCTAACGGCACTTTGGCGTGAAATTACTTCATGTCGTTTATTGCAAACGATTTATCTCATGTAATAAGATTTTTTATTTTAGAATAGGTCAGCGCTTGACTACGGTCTTGCTTAAAGTTAAGCGAATAGCGAACATTTACCTGTAAGATACATATTCACATTATATGTAAAGACATGCAGGTTTTACATATTTATTAAGTATAGCTAGTATATTAGGGATTTATTCACGGGTAAGTTTTGACTCCATTTTTCATAGGAATTCTTTGGAAATAAAGTATAATATAACTTTAATGTTTGATATTAAATTAATAAATATGTATACACTTATTTTTGATATGTGTAAGCAATGATACTATTATCAGTATTTTTCGTGGAAATATGAATTATGTTAACAGTTGAATTTTCTATTTCACAGAACATGTTGTAGATATATGCCTTTGGCTAGGCTACGTATCATCTACGATCAATCCTATCATTTACACAGTTTTCAACAGGACTTTTCGTGCTGCCTTCCTGAGGCTATTAAGATGTCATTGTAGCAGGTACATAATTTTTGTAATACTACTAAGGATTATCGATGTGTGAAAAATTCTTTTTGCGCTTTTTGTCGTTTTGCGGTAATATTCATATAGTTAGAGCAAGTTTGCAGGCTTCTTTAAAGTTATTAAAGAAGCCTACGTACAAACCTACTCTAACTCAATATGAATGAGATCGTTATAGTTTAAATTTAAAACACATTTTTAGACTAAACCAGTTATAAAGTGGAAGTAGTAGATAAATAAATTTTGAATTATTTATTTAAAAAATATGTTATCTATAACTATAAATAAAGTTGAAGTGTCTGTATGTTGTTTAAAAATAAATACTAATATTATTTAAATGAAGTTGCTATTTATAGGACTCCTTGTATTTATATAGTGTTATAAAAGTTATGTCAGTCTGAAAGTTTGACTCGAATAGACCCCGCCACAGCTCAACGGATTTGAATGAAAACTTTAGGGATTAAAACAAGAATTGTGTTAAATTTTCGTGTGTTTCATTTTGATATCTTGCAGAGTTCAGAAGATATGAAAACAAAGTCCAAGCCCCACGGGAACTAAATGGCGGGCACAGATAATTCTAATTATACCCCTTTCAAGTATTTATTTAACTTTTGACAGCTCGATGACGGATCAATTAGTAATGTCCTAATGCGTTACCGTCTTAATTTGTTATAAAAATCGATTTCATTTATAAATAAGTTTTAATTAATTTAACTTATCTTTATATTTTTGCTAAAATACTATATCGTGTAAAAAATATATCCATGATTCAATGAACATATTATTATATTAAATAAGCAAAATAAAACGGCACTTATAATAATCTTCAACGAATCCGGCAGCACATTATTAGCATCTTTAGTGTTGTAAATGTTTATAGGCGACGATAACCACTTTCCATCACAGTGGGTTATCAGCCTGTCTGCTGTACTGCAGCAATAAAAAAAATTGCGGTATTATTTTTATTTAAAAGTAGACTGTTTTTGGAAATCGTTGTGATTTGAAATTCGATGAAACGAAAAAACGACAATAAAAGAGAAAACATATAAAATATATATAAAACTAAGCCTACGAGAGAATGAGATAGAATACATTATACTGCGTTTCATAGTACCCGGTCCCGTCTTTGTGCATTACTTTGTAGCCTTCCAACTTGTTTACTAAGCGTTGTAGATATGTGTGCGTGTATTGCCGAGTCAAACCGAGAGAGCAAGCGTTGTGTAGTGCGTGTGTATAATGTGTATCTATTTTGTACGCCGTCTTATACTTGCTCTGGCCTAAGCGTGCTTCGCGTGTATGTTAGTATGTGTGTTAATATATATGTATGCGCTTGTGTATTATGAAGCCTTAATAAAATACTTCATAGCCAACGTGGTGTATTGTTTTCATCTATCATTTATATGAATATTTTAAATAAAATTTTATCATCTCTTTCTCTGAAGGTTCTCTTCTACTGTATGTGAACTACACACCCACATGTTTGGTTTATTTTCTAACCGATTACTTACATATAGTGATGATAGTTTAATAATCTGTGCATTACATGACTCACAGAACGTCACTATTACGTCACTTTCTATTGTAGGTGACGTAATAGTGATTATTATTATAAAGTACGACAATTATGCAATTTGTTTTATGTGGGATTTACTGTCAAAAATACGTAACTTGATAGACGTACAAACGTTAAAAGTAAAAAAAGACGCTTGGAAACAGTTTAATATTATAAATGCGACATTGAGTTTGTTTTTTTGAAACGTTTTCACGCCTTAACTACGCAACAGATTGTCATGAAATTTTGCATACACGTTTTTACGGGTGTAGTAAAAAAAAGACATAGGTTACCTTTCATGCAGAACAAGTATGATTCCCGAGCGATAGACTACTATAGCCTCTAAGATTGCGCTCCAATCGCGTTTTATTGTCAAATACATCGTCACGGCAACGAAATTGACAACAAACAAATTTGAATGTGTTGCTCTCGTGGTTAGTTCCAAGTTTACTAGATGGCGTTACGGGTATTTAACTACAACAAAAAGGACTGATAAATTCATCCAATACATACCGCAAACCGTAAAATGGAGTAAATTGTAAGAGATTGCATTATCCTTTTGTGATGTTTAATGCAAGGAATTATCTTGTTCATTAAAAGCAGAGTCATGTAGTCGTTATGGATTCTAATGGTTTACGTTCTGTGATCAATTGAGTATCTCTATTTTAAAATAATGGATTTTAGACATATATTTTATATCACAGTCTATTTCAAATAGCACAGTATGGGAAAGATAAATATATCATTTATTATTTGATATTTATGTAATATAATAACTTTATATGTAGTAAGTAGGCTTGTAGGGCTTACTTAATATGGTACTATAAGGGCCCCGACGGCGAGCCTCGCTTTGCACACATAAATTATTAATTCTGTATATTATGTAGCTCACAGAATAATATTTTGACACAATATGATATTTTTTTTATTATATATGACGTCACTAGGCATAATAACAGTTATCTCATTCTCTTATTGAAAATATTAGGAATCCTTTGAATAAATAAAACGTGAGAATCCCAAAGATGCTGTTACAGTACGACAGTGCCACACAGTCGGAGGGCCTTCTTAAGCGCAAGGAGGCCAAGGATGGGGTATCACTTTCGGGGTGGCAGCACATTTTGCTGGTGCTCCCAACGCTAGTCAGCTGGGCTACTGTCCCGTCCCGAGAAGGGTTAAAGTCAGGTGCCCTGACCTGACTTTAATCCTTCTAAAACAAAGTTTGTTTTACCCGGTTGTAAAACAAAGCCAAATATAAATATGTCTTTTGGACAAGATCGATGAGTACAAATGTAAAGGTAGACCAAAAAAGAATTGGATGGTTTGTGTGAAAGATGATATGATGATCTGTGGTGTGTCAGAATAGAGGAGTATGGAGGAAAAAGACATATTGTGCCGACCCCAAATAATTGGGAGAAGGCGAAAGAAAAGAGAAAGGGAGAAATGGAAAAAAAAATTGATCGAGATAGGCTTGAGGCATTTGAAATGTGGTGTTGGCGGCGTATGGAAATAATAAGCTGGAAGGAGAAGAAGACCATTGAAGAAGTATTGACCATAGTAAAAGAAAGGCGTGGAATTATAAAAACCATAGGGGAAAGAAGAGGAAGAATGTTTGGACATTTATTACAACACGACGGCCTTCTCTGTAAGATAATAGAAGGGAATGTAGAAGGTAGAAGAGGGAAGGGAAGACCTAGGAGGGCATTTGTCGACTAAATAAAGGAAAGAAAAGGTGTCGTGCGTATAAAGAAGTGAAACAGCTGGCTAAGAATATAGAGGATTGAAAGAGGCTCCACCGACAAGAGTTAAACCTAAATATAATGATGATCATGGGAGAAATTGTCTACGTAAATTGTGAAATATACATCGTGATTCTACTACCTCTTTATTTTTTGTTGAATTTAATTACCTACTAAGCGAATTCAAAATATTTCCCCTCCCGTACTGCCCATACCCCAGTGATGCCTACATCGCATAAGCCTATTTAGGCGATTAGGGTGCGCGGCGTCCACGCAACTTTTTCTAATACTTACATTTTTAAACTCATGAAAAATTTTGAATGGAATATCCGAAGTAAATAATTCAAAAAGTTATATAAAAGTATTCAAGCAGACTTGAACATGACGTAATTTATTTTAATAAGGATGAATACCAAGATACAAATAAAGAGCCTTTTCTAGCGGTGGCGTTTTAATTATTTTTTTAAAATAAAAGGGCACTTATTGTGGCATAACTATAATAGATAGACATATGCTGTCGCGACACTTTTTGAAAATAAATAGGTGTTCTACAAAGTCGTAGTATATTATTTTATTCTATATATCAATAGTTTTCGCAGTGCACGCGATTTTAGGTAATTTTTTTACACCTTGGATTACACTATTGGAATTTTAATAACGATCCCAATTAAAAAAATATATATAATATAGCCTATGTCAACCGGGGATAGTGTTGCTTGCGAACAGTGAAATATTTTTTTACATCCGTTCAGTAGTTTCGAAGATTACCCTCTACAACATCACAAACTCACAAACTACCTATTTATAATATTAAAAAAGTATATAAGTATAAGTATAGATTATTTCAGGAATTATTAGGTTGCACATCCAATTGGGTATTTTACACATAATACAATAAATTCTAAACCGATAAACGTAAAGAAGAGCCTTTTAAATATCTTGCTACCATTATTCCCAAAATTTGATAATAAAAATAATTTTAATAACTGGTTAAAAATAATAATTCACCGGCCCGCAAAAAAGTGGTCTGTACTTTTGACCAGACCTGTCCATTCTTATATATTTCGATACGTTGAATCCGAATCTGGGGTCAGTTTGCTCCACACACTCTCAAAATTTTAAGTAAATTGGTCTGCAAAAAAATTGCAGTTTTGGTGATTATAAAAGTTTTATGGAACTTGGATGATTATTTACGGGACCAAAATAATTCAATCAATCAATAAGCGAATAAAATAATCCTCTTAAACCAGCAGATACTTGTCTAAAAGATATCTACTACGGTTATGCAAGTATCCTTTTCAACTGAAAGTACTTGCAGCTGTCAGTAACAGATTTTGGATTTACGCCAACACAAAGTGAATGGGGGAAATCGATATTTAGATTATAATATTGGTACAACTCCGGTCTTGTTGGATATTTCTTAGTTTAAATTTTATCGACAAAGTGTAGGTATTATTTTTTAAACATTAATCAACATCTTTATCTCTGGTGCGGCAGTTAACTTTAATGATTTTTTTTATTATGTTCCATCGTAATGTGAGGTGCTGTATTTAATTTCTCTTTGTTCTTATTATAATATTATTGGTGGCAGTTGCTTCTTCCAAATAAAAGTCAATGTGGACTTTTATTTGGAATTAATTTTATTAATTAATTAATTAAATTTAATTTAAAACTATACATAGACTAGTTTATGGCCGTTCGCAGGAATAATTAAGCAGGTGTGCAGATTATGTTTTCTGGGAATTGCGCCGACGCTTGCCAGGTAGACATATGGCATCGGTGCATTATAAAACAATGCCCGAACGGAGGGGTGAGGCAGTCTAGCCAGAAGCACGATCAAATCAAGACGTGTACATTCGATAAACGATATAGTGACGGACTTTGCGCGTTAATTGTGCATTATATTTGAACTTATTGCGTCCGGTTATATTTGTACCTATGTTATACGTGTTTGTATAGTTCTAATAAATTCTATAGTAATTCCCACGGCATTTTGATTCGAGTCCCGCACTCGTAAAAATATAGCTAGAATGGACGTTTATGCATAGTGTAGTTTATTGAATAAGCACTTTTATGTAAGCACATATTACATAAGCATTTACTACATAAGCACTTGTTAAATAAGTTTACTGCGGTTAATTTTAGACATCTATAAATCTCAGCCTATGCTTATCTAGAATCACAATCTCAACCTTGTATACACCTGCCACGCGCGTCTAAGGCCACTCGGCACGTCTCATACCTCGGTAATCTTGATTACAAGTTTGCTCACGATGTTTACCTACCCCTTCAGCAAGTGGTAATAAAAACAATATGCCGTATATATTTATGAAACGTTTGCTACATTTGTAATTAATAAATTTAAGTATCCATTAGTTATCAATAGCACTTGTGTCATTTTAATAATCATTGATATCTGCAATAAAAATCTTAGGGACGAGGATCGTGTATATTTTATGGACGTTAGCCCGTGTTATTGACAATTTCGGGGGTAAATTAAAATCAAAAAGCAAAAAACATTGACTTCGACAAGAGCATGATAGACCACGCCCGATAAATGATTCCGTAAGGATGACCAAAAATAATATAATCGAAAATACATAAAGTTTTTTTTAAACTGCCTTTTATGATGATGGCATTGTATGAATAGCAAAATTTACCCAAAGATTAGCATTCATTTTGCAATCACAGTCATGCATAAATTATTACTATAAGTACAGATTTTTTTAGTTCGTCTCTATTTCAAAAGAAGATCTTGCTTATCTAATTGCAAAATTTTCTGACTTCCTACTAATTCTATATATAACTATTTTTCTTGCCATCTATTTTCATTGTCTTATATTTTTCTATATTTAACACTGTGAGAAGACTATCATTTTAATCCTTATTTAAACTCTACCCTAATGACACAAATGTCCACGATATTTGCCTAGTATAACTTAAGTACTCTTATTCCTATTTACCTACTACTATTTGCGTTAATTTAGTACAATATGAGATAGATTATTAGGCATAAATAGGTTTATAAATGCAGATAACAACATCTAACTCTAAGGCGGTTGTACACGCTGCGGTTCATTGGATGCGCAGGTACACCGGAGCGTGAATGCAAATATACTTACCTATACAATTTTATATATGTTGTCGTTTCGGTTGACCTGCGCAGCCACGCTTATGCAGGTAGACCTATCTGATGTATCGTAGCGTGTATGGCCGCCTTTAGAGACAATAATATATAGTTTTATCTAATTCTGCAGACGTGGACGCTGCACGCGATATCATTCCGTCGGTTCAACGAGGGGTGCTTCACAACTGTGTGCAAGATCAGCTCTGCCCTTAGCAATATCACTCCGGCCAACTGGTCTATCTACTCCATCGCCAGGCACCCAGGACTCAACAGAAACTATACTAATGGAAGCGCCATTAGGTGGATTTAATCTTAGATATTAACCGACACATTTGGAGCTTAAAAGATCTGAAGATGTAAATAAATATATGTACATATATAATAATTATTACCCTAAATATTTTATAGGTATATTAAATGGCACGGAAAAGGAGTGTAAAAGCGGTTCTGTAAAAATGTAAATGTCACAAACCCCAAAATTTTATGTTTGTATATAGAAAAACAACAGTTTTATTTTGCAAAATTTACTATTTGCATCTTGCAATTAGTTTTTGACTGGGGAAACTTTTGTCCATCATAATTATGAATTATTACACCCCTTTCTTAAAATACAGTTATTATTATTAGTTTAGTTTATCTTAATGCAGACAAATAAAATAAAATAAAAAATGCAAGTTTTATATTGTTTAATAAATTAATAAGTAAAATTAAGTTATCAAAATTATTGCACGATCTACTTTCCAATTTGAAAAGACCGCTGTGGTTTTTATCATTTATAGGCGGCGGTCCTACTATTCATTTACTTGACTGATCATTGGTAGAAATTTAACATTACTTGTATTGACTTTATGCCGAATTTTAACCATTAATAAGTCAAATGATCGGTTAGGAATATATAAGAACCGGCCACTAATATACATCCCAGAGAATGTTTTAAGCAAATGACAAAATTTGAAGAATTTTCTTCGAGTTAAGTTTGCCTGAAAACCTGCCTACTGTTTTTTCCAAGAAAGTATTGTAATTATGCAATTTTGAAATTGTTTATTTTGATATTAAAATTGTATTCAGAAAATAATTTGTATGACTAGCGTATTTCTCAAACACTTATACACGTTTTATTTGCTGATTTGGAATCAAGTATTATTATTTTATAATATTATCTCCCAAATAGGATTGTAATTAATAAAAATTCTGTCTAAGGCACTATTCATTAGGATTATAAGAGGCTTTTGCAATTACGTGGGCAATATATGTTCACTACCAGTATAATTGTAAATATCTCTAAGAATCTAATTAAATAGTTTCATAAACAAGAATGTTCGTTTCATAAAAATCATCGAAGGGAGAAAATGTGACATATTTTATGACAAAGCAATAAAGTATTACGGGAGTAATATGATCGTAAACTGAATAATACTGAAGCTGCTATTTCCTTTATACTGTGCCAATATTTTGCGGAATGGATCTAGTATTAAAGTTATTGACAAGTGTAACTCGTTGCCAAATATTTATGTGCCAATATATTTTTGCTCAAAAGATTTTTAAAAAATATGTGTTTTAAGTTATCCTAGTAATTTTAGCAAAAACGGAACCCTTGTAAAACTGCTATATTGTGTATTATCGTCTGTCTATATGTGTCATAGCCAGTGGCCCCAAAAAATATTTAGTGTATGTAGATTTTAGCAGCAAGATGTATTCACTTGATGAATTGAAGATGTATAGGAACTTCATCATAGTGGTGTAATAATAATATATAATAACAGCCCATAAATGTCCTACTGCTTGGGCATGGGCCTCCCATTATAGAGGAACAGACAGTATACCTACCCGCCACGCTTGTCCAAGGCGGCTTGGCAGGTTTGACACTTCAGTCATCACGATGTGCAGGCTTTATCACGATGTTTTCCGTCACCGTTATTAGGATGTGGTAATTGTAATATGCGCATTAGGTCCGAAAACTGCCTAACTGGTGCATGCGTTCCGGACAGGATCGAACCCGCGCTCTTTAACTTTGGGACGCGTGCGCTAGCCATTACACTACCACGACTTCAATCAATAAATTATTATTTAAAACATATTTTTTAAACTTAAATCTGTCATATTTAAGTTGAAAGTCCTAATTAGCTCCTGTTATTTTCGTTTTCATGAATTTCATCAAATAGAAAAGTTAAATAAATATGTTTTAATTAATAGTAATAATAGTATTCATTGAAAGTTTTAATTGTGATATTCTATAAAAACAGGAATGTACGGTGTTAAGTTTACTTTATCATGTCATTTATGGTTTAATTTCTCTGTTTCTTCTTCCATGATTAACTAACAACTAAGGACTGGCTTGGTCTAGTCTAGGTGTTAGTATCCAGTCTTAATTTTACGGCAAAATTTGTACAAATTTTTGTTGATAATAAAATAAAATTCTTTTTTATAAGTTATTCAATGGGGACGTTTACGCTTTCAAAAAAATTTTTTTATAGGGTTTCCCAGCTGAATATAAAAACAGTGAACGCTCGTGACACCTAGAAAAGTTTACTTACTGTCAGTGGACGAACACGCATTTGTTCCATTTTTTTTTAAGTAAATTAGCCACGTATAAAAGACTTCTCAAAACTTCCTAATAGGTCAAGTTTTTAAGCGCAAGGAATATAATTCATTGTCGAAATGAAATCGAGGCTAATTTCCCTCTTGTAAAATAGCTAAACTTAATTTTGACTTTTTAAGAGTTTGATAGAAATTGTTATAAGAATTTATAAATTCTGTGAATTTATAACTGTAATTAAAACAATATTAGTAGATGTAGATGGTTCCTATATATGTGTATGGTTTATACAGAGATCCACATTTTAATATATTAAATACGAAAATAATTCTTTCGGTTTGTATATTTTTTTTCAAATGGATAAAATGTATGATATGTTTTCCACAGATATGGATAGATTTTCATCAAATTTTGTGTATAAGATTATACGTGGATGTTTTAAATCCTCCAAAAACTCTAAGAATATATGGGTATATATATTATATAGTTATATACGAATTGGAATTAACCCTAAGGATCCGCCGTTCAAGCTAGTGCAGAGTCGAAGCGTCAATGTAAAAGTTGACATAGCAAATTCACCCTTATCTTCACAACGTAATACACATATTTTAAAGAGATAAAAAATATTCGCGCGAATTCTCGCGCATTCCACGGAATACGCGCGTATGCGCGCGACCAACGCTGACTGCTGCGCTCGCGTTCGCGCGAACCCAAGTATCTCTTTTTTATGATGCGCAGGGGAATACATTTCGTACCATGCTGAGTCCCTCTCAGCTGTGGGGGGTGAGACCTGACCTGAAAACTAGGCGGAACCAACTACTCCGCTAAACCTAAACTTGAGCCCCATTCCCGGCGCTTTTGTGGAAGAATGTGAAATGACGAGCGAAACTATACCCATTGTTTAATCGCGCAAGAAGCTTAGGTCAACCCAGGATGCAGAGGGACGCACTTTACCAACAGAGGTTAGATCTGTCGCGTCCCCACGATGCGCGAACCCCTGCGGATGGAATTATGGCCTCGAGTTCAAACCTCTGGCATCTAGCGCGCCGCACTTGTGGCACTGAGGGGAAGGTAGACACCCCACAATCTGATGCAGATACTTATCGAAGCACCCGTGCCCGGTAAGTATCTCAGTCATCCATAAGGTCAGAGTCCCGCGTTTCCGTGCAACCCATCGCAGTAGGTAGAGACGAACCGCCTCCACTGTATCAGTGCCTCAGAACATTCTAAATCTATCTGTCAAGTCTGGATCATGGTCGCGGTTTCCCGCGTCATGACCACCTCAATCTCTGCCCGGCAGTAAACCAGGCCCCTAGCTCTGGCATCCTGTCGAAAGCGTCGAGTTTTGGCAAAAACCCAAGTACCTATTACGCAAACCAACACACGTGTCTTCAGTTGCGGACTGAACTGCGACGAAGTAGATCACTACTGATGTACGAGCAGCATACTATTTTGGATGCGGGAGAGAAATTAATTTACCTGATGCAAAAAGTATGTATGCCTATTTAATTACACGCAGGCCAAAAATCACTAACAATTATAGATAAAGCGCGCGAATTCACGAGAATAAGCGTGCATTCGTGCAACTTCGCTTTAATTGTGAGGAATTTGACGCTTCGATGCGCTTTGACTCTGTCCTAGCTTAAACGGACCCATAAGACAACAGTTTCAAGAATCATAAGCTGCGTATAACCCTCAATAAACTTTTTTTCTAAACATATTTTGGATAATAACTATTAACGATGGGATTAGATCATTTTGTCAAAATTATGGGTTGGTTTTGATTTACTGTGTGTCTCGAGTTGTTGGTTGCATTTATCCCAGATATAAAGATGTTTACGAGATGAGGATCACAGAGTGTAAAGCTGCTTGCTGCTTTCGCAGATTCGTATGGCGAACATTCAACGACGTGTATCACAACAAAGTGGAACTGTATGCTACGGGTATATCTTACAACTAGAGACACGAGTAAATTTCACTACGCGATTTTCCAAAGGCAGCCGCTTTTGGTCTTCAAAACTTAATGTGGTCAAAGTTCAAAGTCAGAGTTATCTGTGTTTTTTTAAATTAAAATTTAACATGATTACTGTCTACATATTTTGATTAGTAGATTAATAAAGTTTGGCATTTGTATTGTAGAATATTATATGGAATGATTCTATATGTAAGTAGAAGTAGGCTACAAATGACCTGTTCAATTAAATATTTGTGTTTATTATAAGTTTTATTGTATGAATGTAGAATAAAGTATTATTTTCAAATAAAATGTTTGTCTTTAAAGGCCCTCTGATGACGCAAAAAGATGAATTTGAAAAAAATAGTTACAAGAAGAATTGTTAACCTCATCCTTTGTTTGAAGTTGGTTAAAACAATTTAAACTGATAATTTTTACTTATTATGAATAATCAAAAAGCTAAAAAAGGACTATACGTAAATTATATATACATACAGAGATTATACATAATTTGGTATGTGTAAGGATTATTGATATTTTACGAAGAATACATTTTTCAACATTTTAAAGGTGACAACAAGTTTTACTCGTCCTGTCTTTGAGGTGCGAGGCTGTAGGCGATAATACACGTCGCCCACGCTTTACGCCGCCTCTGATAGATATATATGGTGTTACAAATGTTCATAGGTGACGGTAACCGCTTTCCATCACGTTGGGCGTCTGCCAGTCTGCTGAACTAATGCAATAAAAAAAAATTATAAGGTGGATGAATATAAGAATAAAGGTACGCCAAACCAGAGTTATATTGGTTGTGCGAAGTCTCATTTAATAATTTATGATCTGACAGAGGATGTATGGTAGAATAGTCAATAGAGAAATAGGGAACGTAAAGACATGATATGCTGACCCTAATTTAAACAGTCCTCATCATAAAGTAAATAAAGAAATTAAATTGTCCCCAAGAGGGAATAAGGACACGTCTAATTGGCGCAGAGATGCAATTATGAAAGCGCTTTGTGCAGTGGAAGCAAAATGAAAAAATGAAACAATTTTAAGTCACCGTTTGCTTCTTGAAAGGGAAGATTAACACCGATAGAAGGAACTTATTCATAAAGTAAATTCTGTATTTTTATTAGTATTAATCTATCTATCTATACTAAAATGTTATAAATAATATATAATAAACAAGCTTTGGAATGCATTGTTTGTTGCCATCAAACAAGCAAAAACGCTACCTATATTTGAAAACGTAACCAGAAAATATTCCTCACAACACCAGCATGCAACAGATACACTCTACATTAGTATAAGTTTACTATTAAAAATAGTAAAAAAATAATATTATAAGTTATTCTTAAGGTACACTACAACATAAAAATCACTAAATTAATGTCACACACAATAACAAAATAAACAATAAGCGTGTATGAACCTAAAAACTTTCATAGAAATTAAGTTGTAAAAAAGGGTACGCAACTCGAGTCCGTAGAGTAATTAAAAAAAAAAACAGAAAATATTACCTGTCGTTAGAGTATGGTATTTAAACGTATTTATGTATCATATTCATCTATAAATATTTGTATCTTTTGTAGATATGTATATAAAGTATTGTTACAACCTAGGCCCCGAAAAACATAAATTCCACGTACAAATCTGTAAAAGCACATTTTATTACCTGTCGGCATTTGAACTAATTGTAATCCTTTTATGATATTTTTTTTTGTTCACTTATTTATTGGCATACGTTTCTAGTTATTGTGGAGAACAGTCTATTGTACTCGTTTATGGCCGCTTGCAGGCATCATTAGCCAGGTGTGTGGATTACGATTACTAGGAAATTGGGTGGACGTTGCCGGACGGGCAGATTCACATTTGTGAAGTATAAAACGACGGACTGATTGAGAGAGGAGTCAGTTGGGCTACGACTATGATACGGGCGTGACGTGTGTGCATTCAGGAATTTAATAGTTACGGACTTTGCGCGTTTTATTAAATTACGACCTTCTACATTATGTTTTGATTTGTTGTGTTTGGTTATATTTGTACCTGTGTTATACGTGTTTGTATAGTTCTAATAAACTCCATAATAATTCCAACGGCATTTTAATTCGAGTCCCACAACTCGTAACATTAGATATCTATTTAATATATAAAACTTCTGCATATATATAATTATATCATTATGTACTTATTATTAAAATTAAAGTAGTTGTACTATATGTTACATATATTACCATCCCCATCATCATCTCAATTCATTTCAAATCTAAAATAAATTTATAGGGATAGTCAAGTCTGTACAATGAATTTAATAAATGGAAAAATCACGAGAGCTAATTCGAATCAGATTTCTAAAATGGACAATTTAAAATTTGTGTTTGACTGTCTGTTAGAATTTAAAGCATTACGTGAAAACTATTAAACGGATTTAAATGAACCCCGACAGAGCTAGCCTGTAATGGTCAACACTTGGTTACTGTTTTCCTGATGAATAACGTTGTCTCCGTGGGAAAAACAAAATACAGCCAAAAGGCTGTAATTCACTAGCAAGCACGTCGTCACGGGCACGAGAACAAAGTTTCGCTGACAAAACTTTTTTTTTATAATACATAGGTTTGTGTTTGACCACGATCACGTCCAATGCTGGACGATGATGCCGTCGAAGACGGAGCAGGCTTACCTAGATAGTATCTATTCACACGAGACTTGAAGACACCCGGATTGTACTTTTCGGGAAACACGGACTCTGGCAGTGCATTCCAGAACTCTGCCGTATGTAGAAGGAACGTGGAGGCGAAACGTTTAACTAAACTAATAGTGTAAATAAAATGAAAATGTGTTTTTCTTTCTATTTCTTGCTCTTTATTTTTTGTATCTTTTAGTCATTTGATTGATACACATTGATAACTTCTAATGTTTCTACTAATATTGTCCCTTTTACCTATATTTGTTTCTAGAAATAAAGTTTCGTTCATTCGTTTATTTGGATATGTTTTTTTATTGCATAAATTCAGCAGACAAGCAGAGGGCACACCTGATGAAAAGTGGTAATCATAGCCTATTGAAATTTGTAACACCGAAGGTGCTCCCAATATGCTGCCGTTCTCTAAAGGGAGTCTGAAAATTGGCCACTGATGCCGGACCACAACTTAAGGTTGTTATGGCGGAATGCGGTAGACCAGGGGTGGTAGCCACCCAGACGGGCAAATACCCTACCACCTGGCTGTGGGTTGTTTTGTCGCCTCTTACGACAGGCCACCCGGTCGCAGGAATTTGTATTCTTTGTCCGTTCCTGACATGTGATTCTTTCGTATGAAACCGATTATTTTTGAAGCTATGTCATGAAATAGAACGAATTTGAACAATAGAATTTGGACACCATAGGAGTTGTTACTGAACTGCTTAACTTAATACTATGATGAATCTTAAATGACATATTTTGCATAGGCTCCAAAAGGGCTCAACGGATTTCAGTAAAAATTTCAAGGGTTAAAACAAGAATTTTGTATTAGATTTTCGTGTATATGCTATTTCGATATACTATATGGTTAGAATATATGAATCCCAAGCCCCACGCAGGGGATATGGAGATATAGTTCGTTTTCGATAAACTTCAACTTTTTATAGTCATTTCATCTTCAAAGAGCTTTATGAGTTGGAATTAATCGAACTTCGAAGCTACCTACGACATAATGAATTCAGAAAAATCACGCTTTATTAAATAAATAAAATTAATGAGATAAAAAATGACATAAAACACCCGGAAAAGTAGTAAAATCTATCGGTATTATATCTGATGAAATAATAAAAGAAGTTAATTTAAAACAATTTAAATTCATGAAAGAGTTTTATAGAGAAGCTGTAAAGTCAGCGACATTTTGCTGTAACAGAAATCAGTAAAATAAGAACTGGCATCTTTTAAAATGATAAAAATTTGCCCAAAGGTTATAAATTTATGTAACGTTTGCGGTGTTTTTAGGGTTGCGTGGCGTTTAGCCACCATATTTCACCATATTGGTGAAATCGAAGCCCCTATAAAACCGCTGTCTGTTCGCCCATTTGTCCATCTGGATTTGTTTGTTAAAGTTTTTCTCTCTAAAAGATTTCATTCTCTCTCTTTCTCGAATTCTCGATTCTAGAAGTTTTATTTTCGAAAACTGTTAATTCTATATATTGATGTTTATCGAACATTGAAGATAAATGTGTTTTTAATATGCCGTTACACAAAGGCAGCGGCACTGCGAAGTTGCGAACATATTAATGACTAGGGCTCGCCGTCATACACACGGCTCTCAAGAACGTTTCTTCTGCGTATGGTAGAACTTTGGAATAAGCTCCCAGCAGAAGTTTTCCCTGAGCAATTACCATATAGTTTTTTTTTAATGATGTCATTAATTTTTTTTAAGGTCGGCAACACATTGGTAGCACCTCTAGTGTTGCAAATGTCCATAGGGCACGGTAACTGCTTCCTATCAGGTGGGGCGTCAGCCTGGCTGCTGCACTCCAACAATAAGAAAAAATCATGTAAATGTAGGATAACATTAGTCAAAGGTTAAAAAATCATATCAACGCTCCTTAATAAGTTTTGAAATTAAGTCAATAAGTAGAGACATATGTTTCGGTAGGCGTAGTGTAGGACGCCCTCCAGCCCATTGGAATTACGACTTACGTAAGGTCGCCGATAGGAGCTGGAGCGGGAGACCGAGATATGTGGCGCAGACTCGAGGAGGCCTACGTCCAGCAGCAGACATTTATTGGTTGAAGAAGAGGAAGAAGTAAAGAGATATTTGCTTTCAAAGTCTATTAAATTATGAGTATGAATATTCTAAGAAATCAGTTTTCAAGACTAACGACCGAGACCAAATCACGGACACAGTGGAATTTTGTCTTCTTTTCAGAATCTTTCATTGTGTGTTTTTTAATGACACGCACTTGTTCGATTTTTACGTGACATATGATACTACCTGCGACTTTATCTACGTCCAATGAAACAAAGATGAAACTTGTATTGTTTGAATGAATTTGAATTTGGTTGAAAGGCAAACTGAAAGGACATAACGTTATTCAATGAAATTAAGTGATTTAAGTTTGTTTATATGGTTCACTTTGGTTCATTCGTCTAAAATATGTAAATTGAAAGCCAGAAATGAACCGTCTAATAATTGTTTTAGTCAACTATAACATACGTAATTTAAAGGTAAGTTACTTAATCAAACTAATTAATATACCTCAAAGTAGGTAAAAATCTGTATTGCAAGTTGCTTCTGAATACAGCCTAGCATCATTTTCAGAATTTTATCACGGAACTCTACTAAAAAGTACTGAAGAATGCTTCATTAATTCACTGGGTGGTGATGTAAAAGCACTCGTAAATTCATTTAATGAGCTGAAGTTAGCACATTTTATTAACCTCTGTACTAACAGTAAAATAAAGTGTTAAATTTAAGCCTCTGACATTAAAAACCTCGGGGGATTCCAAGGCGTAAAAATATAAAAAAAAGCTAAAATATTTTTTCATTCCATAAGAAACGTTTATTCGACGAGTTATATACGTATAGTTTTCATAATCGTCGTTGAGAACGAATCGCAGTGCACTGCTGGAGGTAGGCCTTCCAAGTTTGCGCCAGATTTCCTTATCCTCTTCTTTCCAGCCTCATCCGTCTATCGAGCCGAAGGGTGTCTTAAATTGCATTTATCAAGACGCGGTCTCTCCAGGACTTGTATGTTTCAGAGACCACCGGCCCTGCAACAGACATGACTGGTCCACTGTCTCTTCACCTAACAAATTATGCGAGCTAATGTTGGTTACTTTGATTCATTTACAAATATTCTTATTTGGATTTTTTGAGAGTAACAGCATCGCGTCGGGTTCTACAAATGAAATTCAAAAGAGCAATATTGTAGTATTAGTAAAAACGTGTGAAATCCTGTATTTGAACACTACATCTTTTATATTAAGTTTTACATTTGATTAAGCAATTGTCCTTTCCAGAACATGAAGTCAAACCAAAACAATTTCGAGTTGAATTAATAATGTATGTACTCTAAACTTTACAACTATATTGAATACGGTCCAATTTATAAACGGTCACGTTTTAAACACAATCATTATAAATCAATTACAAGAACTTGTAAATTTGGTTAAGACAACCCTAGATTAGTTCAGCAATCAGCAGTTTTTAGGTCTACCTGTTCCAATGGACCCTGGTGGTAAGCAAAATGCAGTAGCATCGGCAAAGCACTTAAAGTTTGTCTGCTGTGTTACGGACATCATGGACCGCGTATTCTGAATAATCCCTCTTACCTCTAAGTCCAATGCAGTACTTAGTCCAATGCACTGGTGTTGGCGACACCAGTGCAATAACGGTTGACACGAAATACGAGCGCGCACACAAAATTCCAAGTGATATCCCAATAAAATATCAACATTCTCCAAAGGTGCTAGCTGCAGACTCAGGCACGTACAGTGCTTATATTGTTACTGCTAGATATAGGACCTTGAGGGTAAAAACAATCACAATTTTACCCAGAGTGGTAATCGATCGCTTTTACTGGGCAATCAAATACTACACAACCTTTGGCCTCCTCAAATTCACTCAACGGCGTCACGTTTGTGTCATCATCGATTTCATACTACCAAACAGCTTAGAATCACTTTGCCTTCGGAGAGACTGCATCTCTTTGAGAATATGTAAAGGCGTTCGAAGTCTTACTGTCTGTAAAACTGAAACTGTTCCGAGAACTTCTTTGATCTAGTGCCAACATTTTATTATTGTAACGTCACTAATTGCTATCAACTATATCTCCATCCTCATTTCGAGGCGTGCGTGGGTGACGTAAATGCTAATAAAAACGGCCATAAGCGACGGTTGACACTTTCCATGTGCTCAGCCGTTTGCTTGTTTGCCCGCTTCAGGCAATAAATAAGTAGGTACATTCATTTACATGTTTTGAATGCAGATATTATTTTATTGAAACAATAGGTTTACTAGTTATAGTAATTGGTGAGATATAAAGAGCAGTTTTATAAAAACAAGCGCTTAACACTTGTATCAGAACAGAAGAGCAACCAATGGGCCAGATATGCGATGTTTATTACTTTCATATCCAAAATGAGGTGTGTAACCTTTGTTTAACTCGCTTCAATGTTACCTACATTCAGTGTTTACTGCTTGTTTCGGTACGAAACTTTATTGAATTTTTATTAGTCTTACAACGGCGTAAAATTTTGGCCAACAAAAGTATCTCTTGATAAAAAATGGTGTAAGTCTAAAAAAACGCTTTTTCTATTAAAATCTTTCTCTTGTTTACAAACAGTATATTCAAAGCTTATATATTATATTTGATATTAATGTATTGAAAAAAGGAATAAATAAATTCGTTTCTTAAGGATAGACAAAAAAGTATTAACAATAAACATTTATAACTTTTTCTTAAATCACCACACTACATACTCAGCATAATTCATAATAGTTTTTTTAACTTATTATGCTTGATAATACAAATATCAAAATGTTTTTTTTGTGTGTTTATTATTCACGCAGGTCTTGAATATGAAGTGATTTGTAAAATTTGGTTTACTGGCCAACTACTGAAAAAGGGTCAAAACGTAATAATAATAAAATTAAATTATGCGTCCGTTAGTTTAAATTGAACAAGAGAAAGAAAGACAGATAACAGTTTATTGCACAATAAAATATACAATTATAAAAGGAACCATATTTACAATATTTTCTAGGCAATACAATAGGCGGTTATATACTGTTTGAATAGATAATGAAAACAACAAAAAAAACACAAAAAGTCTCAAATGTAAAAATCCGGTTACAAAAAGAACTCCAACAAACAATGACACTAATTAAATTAATATAAATAATTAGCTATCTTATAATTAAGTCAAAAAAAATAATTACGGACAAGTGGAAAGACGAATCACAATGGACAAGTAGAAAAAAGGTTTTCAAATTGGACAAGTACATTAACAATCTGCCCGTAAAACTTCAAGTTAAAATTTTGTTGCAATTCGTTTTGCCACTTGTCCATTGCGACTCGTTTTTCCACTTATCTGTTGCCATTCGTTTTTCCACTTGTGCATTGTGATTCGTTTTTCCACTCGTCCGTTGAAGTTTCACTTCTACTATGTGTTCCTGCTCACATTTCGATTTTTCGCAGGTTTACTGCAAATTATGATTTGGTTAGGTTAGGTACATTTTAATTAATGCATTTTTTATTTAAATATATTTTATTTTATCAAACAAAAAAACTAAATTCGATCCGGAACCAAAAAACGCATCCATAGTCTACTCTAAAATTATGTTGCCTCACACCAAGTGTAGTCTAAATTTATGCCGCTCCTCCACGCGGCCGTAACGCTTTTTCGTGACAGAAAAATCCTAAGACCCCGTCTATATAGAAGTTTCACTTCAAAAAAGGAAAAGTATTTTAAACGTATATCATAAACTTAAGTAACACACTCCACAGGCATCACTCTCATTACATCATTGTAACAGTAACACTCCACACTACTATATAAGTACTATAGAAATAAATTAGTAATAAAACAATAGCATAGGTAATTAATCTTAAGGTACACTTCAACACACAAATAAAATCCAATAAATTGTCATATATAAACAAATAATTGTAATAGCGTGTAAATTTAAATACTTTTTAAATTATTTCCAAAAAAGGTACGGAACGTAGTCTGTAGAATTTGTTTCATTTAAAAAAAACTAGAGAATGGATTTGACTTACTTAATCTCAACGGGCAGAGTGTCATCGTTGGATATCACGAATAATGACTAGCGTGTTGACTTGGTGATGATCTTGCCACGTCTTTCTTCTCCTGTTTTTTTTTGTGCCGGGTGATCCAGCTTAATAGCCGCAGATGGCTATTTCAGCAATACCGGGCTTTCCGACTCCGTCTGAGCGATGGCGTTTAGCCCGGAAGCAGCGCGCTCGAAGAGGCACCTCCTGTAAGGTGTGACCTCGGTTCGACCGCTAGGGGGGGGGGGGGGGTATGACTATCGGATTAAGCCATGAAAGGTTGAATAAATTAAGCCAATAGGCTGAAGTGACGCTAGTGGGGTCGAGTTATCGACTCTAATCTATCTCCTCTTTTCTCCTGAATACCGCGAGCATCCTTATGTGTGCTTAACTTGTCGTTGTTGACGCAAGTGGCACGTGCAGGTGTTTACATGTTACAGGACCGTACTCGCAGCAGAGCCGCCTTTAGCTTGTTGCTATAGACAAAGATATGATCATGATAAAATGGGCGCTGTCTGGTACATCACCATAAGGGGAAGGGAGAAGTGGGTCGTCGGAGCTCTCACTCATCGTACAAAGCACGATTCTGATATTCTGACAGAGCATAGTATAGCACCGAGCGAGTCCCCCTTAAGATCTTTAATCAAGATAATGATTCCAGCATGGTCGAACTTTTATATAGTCCATAGTGTTTAGCGTTAATTTAAGTATAATGTTCGCCAACCCTAAGGACGATCATCCTTTTATCTTTTACGATTTTGGTATTGGAAAATATTTTTTAAAAGTCGACTTATACACCTCTTGCCAAACAGTTCTGGCAAGAATAAGCACTCTCGTTGGTTTTTTAAAGTGTGAGCGGTTGTAGTGATTCAAAGAAGGATAATGTCTTTCTGAACTCGAAGTAAATGTGAATTTTAGACGATAAATGTTTATTAGATGGCTTTAAGTAGGTGATATTTTTGTGTGGTTTACAACTAGCTCATTTTTTTAGTATAAGCGGGTTATTATGCAAATGGTCTAACTGATTGAAAATGTACGCCGTGGTCTATAAGAGTAGGAGAGATAAAATAATATTGTTAATTATAATCGCCCAATAAAAATCTAACTCTGATTAACTCCGATTTACAATATAAATAGATCTCGTCACAGGTCTTTGTTGCTTTTTGAAGTGTTACTAAAATATACTTAGGAATAGATTTACACAATTTACAATTGTAAAATTACTTATAATCGAATACAATAAAAGAAAACTTATTTGTATCGTATTCTACCCATAGTCCCTCAAGACTATAAATAGAATACTGAGCCCAGATCATCGTCTTCTATGAGTAAGGTGCCCAAAAGGCGGGCTACGTTTCCTCGCTGGATTGCCATACTGATCCGTTGCCCGAGGTAAGGCACCAGCCCGCTGATCACCTGAAAAATCATACTTACTTACATATTATATACCGTTATTCAAAATTTGAAACACATAATAACTTTCTTCCCAATGATTAAATGTGATTAAACAGCGTATTGTTACGAGTTACGGGACTCGAATTAAAATGCCGTTGGAATTATTATAGAGTTTGTTAGAACTATAAAAACACGTAAAACACAGGTACAAATATAACTAAACACAACAAGTCCAAACGTAATGCAGAAGGTCGTAACTCAATAAAACGCACAAAGTCCATCACTTATTAAATTCCCGATTGTAGTACACACGTCTTGTTTCACTCGTGGTTCTCACTCGACTGTCTCCCTCTCCATCAGGTCGTCGTTTTATACTGCACAAATGCAATGCTCCCGTATCTAAGTCGGCTTAATCCGCTACACCTGGCCAATGACTTGGTCGCAAACTGCCATAAAAGAGTACAATAATAAATGTGTTTTGTTTCAGATATGCAGGTGGATTTTGTTTTTGTCGGTGCCTGAGTTGTAACAGTATTACAAACAAAATAAAAGTCAATTATGTCAGTGTACAGGCTTTGTCACGATGTTTTCCTTTACTGTAAGAACGTGCAATTGTAACAATATGCACGTCAGATCGGAAAACTTTATTTTTTTATTGCAAGAGTAACCAGCAGATAAGCAGACGTCCCCCCCCACCTATCCCACCTATTTGGTGTTACGAATGTCCATCCGCTATGGAGCGTAACACAAAAAGTGCTACTAATGTGCTGCTCCTCTCTAAACGAATACTGTTTACTGGCCACTAATGCCAAAATACAACTCAAGGTTGTTATTACGGCATACTCAATTACCCTACCACCTGGCTGTGGGTTGTTTTGTCGCCTCTTACGACAGCCCGCCCGGCCGCAGGAAATTGTATTATTTCTCACTTCCTGCACGGATAAACGAATAAACTTTTTAAGAAGTACATACTTTTTTGGCCACGATTCGAACCCGCGCCATTTAACTTTCAGATGCGTGTGTGTTAATCATTAAATTTCCACGCGTATAGTTTGTAGGTTTTTTATTTAGAGCACAGCAGACAGGCAGGCGGCTCATCTGACGGAAAGCAGTTACCTTCGCCTGTGGACGTATGCGATACCGGAGATGTCACCAACGCGCTGCCATTCTGGAAGAAATGTTATGCCACCCGTTGGCAACATCAGTATTTAAATTCTGAATATTTGTGTTTTCTTTTATTTTATGTTCGTTCAATCAATCAATAATTTTTTATTTGCAAAAACGTAGGTACATGAATAGGTATTACATAATATAAAGTTTACAGTATGTTTTGTCATTTACATGACGTGC
This sequence comes from Dendrolimus houi, assembly GCA_039645545.1. Classification (NCBI taxonomy): domain Eukaryota; kingdom Metazoa; phylum Arthropoda; class Insecta; order Lepidoptera; family Lasiocampidae; genus Dendrolimus; species Dendrolimus houi. The sequence goes on along the minus strand of CM077121.1, from coordinate 6,698,959 downwards.
AAATACTTACATAAACTAAATGTCTTGAAGCTATAACCCTACACTAATATTTCTGTTCGTAGTTGCATAATAAATGGTCACATTTACCTTTACTCAGTATTTCAATTATTTAAAACCTGATAAATATTGTTACAAAAGCGGGACTCGAATTAAAATGCCATTGGAATTACTACAGAATTTATTAGAACTACAAACAGGTACAAATATAACTGGGTGCAACCAGTACAAACTGCACAATTCAATAACATGCGCAAAGTCCGTCACTATATAACTTATCGAATGTACACACGTCATGTTCGTATCGTAATCGTCGCTTGACTGCCGATCTCTCCGTTCGGGTATACCTTTATACTCAGCTTACACTATATAACGACCGTGTCAACAATGGTTTCCAAGAATAAAACCTGGCCGCTGCCTACCATAAAGGATTACAATACACAATAGGCTGCTTTTATAATTACAAATATTAAACACAAAGTAAACAAAAGGAATCCAAATGCGGGCAGGTAATAAACTGTGCTTTATAGCCGGCAATGTGCATTCACATTTGTCGGCGTGCTTCGTGCATAACCGCTGACAGCCCACTGATCTCCAGGAAATACATCGAAATGCTAAGTATTCTCACAACAGCCTTTAAAAAACCACATATCGCGGCACTGTTATAAAAATATTCAGGTGCAAACCAACATGTTGGATCATAATCGTTCAAATTGAAATGTCTCGAGGCCCAGTAACAATTTCTACTATCGAAAACGCTTTCTCATTTGGAAGGATTTAAAGGAAAATGGAAATGTGAAAGATTACAGGAAAGTGTTTTTGGCGGGAACATAATAGGTGATTTTCTTGCTACGCCGTTTTATTAAAAGCTTATCTATAATATTATAAAACCTAAATCGTAAAAGGGTAGTTTTTTCGTTTTTTAGATTTTTTTTGTGTGTTCGTGATTCACGTAAAAACGTATCGAAATATACGGTTTTCACTAATCGATAACAAATTATCGGTCATAAAATCTGTGCTTTATATCCCGGGAATCCCGAGATTTTTCCCGGGAGTTGTTATCATTTCAAGTTGTTAGTTAGGACAAGCATAAATTAGCTTATTTCGTCCAACAACAATGAAATCGCGGGCGAATCCTAGTCGTAAAATATTTATGGTTCATCAAAAGTCGTCCACCTTTCTCAACTTATAGGTCTTATAACTCTTTATTTTACACCAAAGTATAGACAAAGAGAAGTAGAAAAAAAAACAAAATTTATCGCAAACGGCCTGATCGCTAAAAAGTGATCTCTTCCATGTAACCCTTGGTAGCGATTGATAGATTTTTTTACTGAAGATAGTTTTTAAATATTGATGAATTAAAATAAAATGAATGTATTTATTTAAAAATGGAATCATACAGATTACTTATTGAAAGTCATAAGTCTACCACAGATTCCAAAACAATTTTAATTACTGTTAAAGGAGAAAAAGCGACGCAACAATCTCTCCAGCAACACATCTTTACGTCATTACTATTATGCATACACTTTCGTGGTATTTCTTAAAATATATTTTAAACTATTACTAGTCATTTGTATGAATAATTATTGAGAGAGCTTGGTAGCGATCGCTTAATCCCATTCAATGCAATCGTCTAGAAAATCTTTCATCGTTTAATAAGCCTTTTCGCACAAACGTTCCTTAATTGCTTTACTGATCTGCTATGTAACTGAGTAACAGATACCATAATAGATTCTTAAATTATCTATACAAATAAATAAAATTGAAGTGTTTGTTTGTAATGTCAAAATAAAAATGTGAAAAATGTCAGGGGGGATAAATTCGGACAAGGAGATTCCGAAAATGGAATTATTTGAATGTTGTCTGTCTGTCTGAATGTTCCGGCTAATCTCTAAAACAGCTAGGCCGATTTTGATGGACCTATCACCGGCAGATAGCTGATGTTATATGGACTAACTCAGACTACTTTTCTTTAGGATTCCGCGAAAAAAAATTCCACGCGAACGAAGTCGCGGGCACAGCTAGTTTTCATACAAGGAGCAGGCGCTAGAATACTATATCTTACTTTTAAAATACGAGTACAAATTCTAATATTTGTTTAAACGATAATTAAATATTAAGAAATTATTTTATTAAATTATATGAATTTTTTATGAATAAAGTTTTATCCTTTTACAAAATAGGTTCAAGCAAACTTTTTATAGTGCAATTAATCTTCTGAGCTCGTTAGCAACAGTTTATACAAATTGTCCGTTACTTACTACCGTCCACTTTAATGACTTCTAGGATTTTAATTACTTGTTTGCAGTGCCTATTAATCTAGATAGTAAGTACATCGGACTAAGTGCGTTTTTATTATCGTCTGCTTTGTTTATCTCGTTGTCAGGCAATCGCAGTCTATCGCTTTACCAAGTCTTCGCCACTTATACCTGTCCTCCGATTTCCTCATTTAGCGGCTACCACGACCTTGCGCCGGTCGTCAGTCCATCGGCTAAAGGGCGTCCGACACTAAGTTTACCTAGACGCGGTCTCCACTCAAGGGCTCCTCTGCTCTATCAGTCATCGGTCCTGCGGCAGACGTAATCAGCCCAATGTCACTTCAACTTGCTAATTTTATGAGCATTGTCAGTTATCTTGGTGCTCTTACGGATATCTTCATTTCTAATTCTATCAATGAAAGAAATATCCAACATAGCTCGCTCATAGCCCAATGAGCGACTTGGAACTTGTGGATCAATCCTGCCATCAGTGTCCACATCTCGGCCCCATAGGTAAGAACGGGGAGAACGTACTGCTCGAAGACTTTCGTCTTCAAGCATTCTTTATCTTCAACTAGACTATTTCAGTTACTATAGAAAAAATTATATTATCTTAGTCCTTGATATCAAAATTGGGTTCTTGATAATTAAATCAACTGAGATATCTTTTATGATAACAGGTTCCTGTCTCCCTTTAGAGAGCGGCAGCGCATTAGTAGCGCTTTTGTTGTTACGAATGTCTATGGACGACGGTTACCACTTTCCATCAGGAGTGGGTTTCGATCAAGTGGGTCGTATACCTGTCTGCTGAACACATGTAATAAAAAAAATCTTTTTTGTGTTTTTTTAATATTTTTTATTGCATGAATTCAGCAGACAGGCAGACGTCCCAGTTGATCGAAAGCGATTACCATCGCAATTTGCAACACCAATGGTGCTACAAATGCGCTGCTGCGCTCTTAAGGGAGGCTGGAATCTAGTCCCTAATGCCGGAACACAACTCAAGGTTGTTATGGCGGCATACTCCAGACCGGCAGTGGTAGCCATCCTGTCGGGCAAATACCTGGCTGTGGGTTGTTTTGTCGCCTCTTACGATAGGCCGCCCGGCCGAAGGAAATTGTATTCTTTCCCAGTTCCTGCACAGATGGGAGATACTGCCTCCTGGATCTTGTTTAAGGGTATTGCGTAGTAACGCCATAGTTTTGCCGAGTTAATTACCTTATTGTTTGAACAATAATTAAAATAATTTCTATGGTGATAATTTCCAAGTAAGATGACGGTATTTTAACGCCTATTTTTTATTATATTTATTTATTTATTTAATTTGTTTGGGAAACATACAATAATTAATATTCAAATATATAAAACACAACATCAATACACATATCAATCAAGTTTCCACTAAAAAATAATTTATATTAAAATAAAAAAATTGGCTCAAATAGTTAATTACAAAAAAAAATACAATTATACGAAAATTACATAAAATATAAGTAATGTTAAAGTTTATTGTAACATATGTCATCAAATACAAGTATTTGTTTTTCTTCAATGCAATGTCCACACCAAAATATGGACGTGGGACGATGGTTATATCGAATTTCGATGTATTTATGAAGAAAAATCCAAATAAAAATATTATAGCACCCATATATATTTTTTCACCAATTGACATTTCACAATGTTTTTTTATAGTCTAAGTCAAACGACCATAAACACCTGCAAAGAGTTTGTACATACTCATACCGCCCAAGACTAAATTGACCTTTGGTCTTTAAAAAATATATGTATATAATAGACTCTCAACCAACTGTTTACAATATATGTCACCTTACAAACTTAAAAATATTCCACATATATTATTAAATTCACTGCGTTAATAATACCCTTTCGTTAATAAACATTATAATCATATTTAAATAACATACATTAAGAACCTTATAAAAATAACTAAAATAATATTTACATAATAACTGACACTTAAACTTGTACAATAACTTAATAAAAAACCTCTCTGTAATTATACGTATACTACCTTAAAATAACAAACTACCTATGCCTACCTATGTACTTTTTGCTTATTCATTGGTAAATCTTAAATTAAAATAGATCTTTTGAATTAACTATGATTCATTTTTGAAGTAACCATCCTAATCAATTATAACGAATTCACGACCTAGATGAGTAGCAATTATTTTGCCATAAAGCCGTCGCGATGAAAATAACAACCATTTATAGCGATGGAAAAACCGCAACATATATTCATTTGAAGTACAATGTAAGTACTACATTAATCCAAACATAAAGTAAATCGCAGTTTACTAAAAAAAGCCACATACAACAACCAACGATTTGGATAAAATTGTTCGTAAGTGTTTTAATGTATCACAAGCATCAAAAATTTACTTCATGCTTGGTATCGTAAAGCATGAAGTAAATTTTTGAATAGACAAATTTTACCTTAATTCTGAATTATAAGATCGAAATTAGCTTGACTAAAATATATCTGAAGTGAACGTTTCATTTTAATTGTCTTCATATATTTATCAACCTTGATACAAAAAGTTTAAGGTCGCATTTTAAATGTGTATTGAGTTTAGTTTTCTAGGACATTTTGAACAGAAGGTGAACAACATATAATTGTAGTAAATACACAATAATTCATAATGAAACTAAATTTGCCTTATGGAAACTGTAATTTATGCATTTAGAATAATGTAAAAAGCTTTTGTACTCAAATCTATGGCATTTGAGTATTGTTAGAGGACGTGAAAAATCAATGGATAATAAATAAAACAAGGTTTCTATTGCATTTATATATGTATATTAAGGCATTTTAATATTCATTAAAAAAAATATATATTTGATAAGACTGTTATCACATACAGTTTTATAATAAAACTACGTTTTAACGGTTTTAAGCGCGGTAATTTATTTGATTTTTATTATTCCGACGTTTCGGCCACTTTTCAGTAGCCGTGATCACGGAAGGCAAAGATGTCAAGTATCAATGAGTATTGTTAAAAATTTATTTAGCCTACCGCCAACTTGTTGATTTTAATTATTTAGTTTTAATTTTGTTTATGGTTCTTATTTACTCCATGGGAGCGTAATCTTCAAGCCACAACATGTTGAGAATCGGTGGTAAATTAGATTAGGCTCCCATAAACTAAATAATAACTATAAACAAAATTAAAACTAAATAATTAAAATGAACAAGTTGGCGGTAGGCTAAATAAAACTTTAACAATACTCATTGACACTTGACATCTTTGTCAACTTGAAAAGTGGCCGAAACGTCTGAATAATAAAAATAAAATAATTTATCGCGCTTAAAACTGTTATAAAACGTAGTTTTATTATGTATACTAGTCGCGAAAAATTAAGAAAATATTATAAAAAAAATTTACAATATAATTATGTAGATTGATTTTGCTTGATTGATTTTCCAGGTGGTTTTTGGCGACATTAACAAAGTAATGATGTGAAATAAATGTATAATATTATATTATATAATAATGTTATTTTATACATATATGTAGGAATGGAACACAAGAATCTCAGGATTTGAAATTTTTTATTTTTGAGTTAGACTTTTGTTGGAAAAAACAAGGATGTGAAATAATATTTACATGCAAATGAAACCGCAGAGCATAACAAATTAGTAATAGAAACAGATTTGAAAACAATTGTAGACATGCATGGATAAAGGGTATATGTTACAATGGCTAAACATTGAGGAAATAGATAAAAAATATCTTTGTTCGTTTTGTCTTCCTACATTACTTGTTTCTAAAAAGTAGTAAAAAATCATTTAAAGGTCTGATATGGATGGAGTATGCACATTTATTCGTTTCAAGTTAAAATAATTGAAATTTAAAATGTTACATAACCTTTCATCCACTCATATTATCTTCAATTAACGCTTTAATTAAGAAACATTTTTTGACGTCCGCGGATTCTGACTCTTTATTTGGTAGTGTACGTCTTTCTTCATTTTTCACTATCTCTTCTACGCTTAAAATTTTCTCTACGGCACGATATCGAAATAAATAATAAATTTTTTATTATTCTAATGCTTTTTCCTATTTCAGTTTATTTAAAATCACTTGGGTTACGGGTAATATTGAAGAACTCAGAAATCGCTCTTAGAAACATCCAGAGCCAAGTAAATGGCGAATGGGTATCTAAAATTTACTGTACTAGAAATCAAATCCGACATCTTTACGTTCTAGTGAGTAGTGAGTCAATGATTCAATGATAATGATCAATTTTATGTTTGTATTTCAATTACACATTGTATGCTCGAATATGGATTTTACTATATATGTGCGTATACGTGTTTAAAGTTATGCCTTTGATGTGTACTAGTATAAAACTTAGTTCTATAGATTTATGTGTTTATTATTTTTAGTGTCGCTTTTTCGTTTCATCAAGTTTCAAATCACAACGATCCTAAAGATGTTTCACTTCAAAAAAAAAATATTCCTTTGAAATATTATAAACTGTAAGTAGGTACTTCATAAGATCCAAAGATAATTGGTATATATCGCTCAGTGTCGAACAATCCAAAATATATTGGCTTATTAGCAATGAAGTCTCGTCCTAGAACTGGGTCTAGTCCTATTTCTCCTGTGTCAGATTTTTCATACGCGAGATCTATAGCAGGTTGATGGGCTCCAGCGGTATCTATGAAGACATTTGTGCGCTGGATATAACTGCTTGGGAGTACCGGAGGATCTGCTATATGCCTGTGTGATATAATAAAATATTTGTATAAATTTGGTAAGTGCTTGATAGTTTGCATATAACGAAGGGTTCTGTAAACGTTATAAACTTCTTTATTTGCTACAAAATTAAATTATTAAAAAGTATTTAATCGAAAATACCCCATATCTTTGAAATTACTAAAGGGATATTGTTTTTTATTATCGTTGAAAATATTTGTATAACCTTAAATTTTCTTTCAAATTTTCTGCATCATGGTTAAAAAGTGGGACTATGAATAACCTTGGAAGACATTAAATTACATCGGTTCGAATGTACAATATTTTAATAACAACACCACATACGACTTTATAAATTAAATTAAAAAATCAATCTTCAGTTTTATTTGTAGAGTCCACACCTAATTTTATTTGTGTAGCGGTTTTATTAAGCACACCAGAGCGCTATATAGACTACGACTTGCTATTAAATTTCATCCATATTGATTTCTTCTTCTTTTTTTAGGGTTATTATGGCTCCAACGCTTTCAGCACTGATTTTACCAATCCATATATACTTAGTATTTTCTAAGGAAGATTACTATGACATGCATTGCCAGACGGATGGGCGGACTTAACAAAAAGTCTATTGATAAATAGATGCCACCCGTGATCAGAAGGCTGGCTCATATTTCGCCCAACAAATAAGCATCACCATACAGCGTGGCAATGCAGCCAACCTTCTGGGCACGCTCCCATCTAGCAGCGATTTGTTACACAGTCTATAATAGCTTGTACTATTTATAACTTAGTTTATTTTTAGTTTTTAATTGTATTTATAATTTTAAGATTTGTACATTTTTGTTATATAAGATTACATTTCGACATTTGTTAGAAAAAGAACTTTGATATATATTTTCACAAAAAGTTAAAGGTTCCGTTATTGCCAAAATCGCTGCGAATCCCTATAAACTATTTTTTTACTAACTTGTTATGTTGTCATAAATAAATTTAGTGAATAATAGAATTTTCTCTTTAGTCGTCTTTTAAAATCCAAGAGTATTGTTCTTAGAATGTTAGCATATTTGATATGACTTGATCAGAATTAATCGTTTTATGCCTGCAAGAATAAATGCCATTTCATGCACCTAGCATTGTTGCGATACACCCCACTGATTAATAACAACCAACGAATTTTGCATTAAATTAATTATATGAAGCAGACTGCGCATTAGGCAAGGTGATTGCGGTAGCTATTCCGATATCTGATGACTCACTTGAGTTCAAACAATCGGCAACAAAGACTTTCTGGTTGCGGCAACCACGAGAATGCGAATAAAATATTAAACTTCTTGTTTCCGCAAAGTGACTGCCGCAACCAGGTTGTCTAGTGCGTGACCAACATTATTGTGTTTGCAGCTGTCTCCAAATCAATATATTGTATTTGTAGCAATTTATGTGCCTTTCAGAAAACAATATTATTATGTGATTTATAGAAACTTACCTTGTAACGGATGGATCCGTCCACAAACTATTTACTCCCATTTTATCTAAAATTTTCCTCATATCTAACTCTGTATCCAAATTGAACCTTGGTATCTGAACTTCCACTGGTATTTTAGTTTCTTTTAAGTTTTCTTTTAATAATTGTATAATATTTCTGTCGAGTGCTCTTACAATTGTAATAAAGTCCCCTTTTTGTTCTATAAATTGTGAAATTAGCATACGGTAACGTCCGTCTGTTCCTACTGGCAATTCAATAGCTTTGATGTTGGCTTCTTTATTATATGCTATTTTTGCTTGTATTTTAGTCTTCATCATATCAACCCAACCCACCTGTTCACCATTATTATTATAAAAGGGCTGCTTTAACAGTAAATCAGGAAACGTTGTCTGCCACAGTCCTGTGTATTCCATCGAGTCTAACAGAATTGAATTTCCGGTAAAATTCAAGCCTTGGAGTTGGACATTTGTTATTTGACGAATCGCATACGCTGCTGATACTGGAATTCTTTTCATGGGTGCCACTATTATATTCTGTTGAAATTGTCCCGGAACATAGGCATGCCAGTTTGGTTTTACGTGTAAACTTTCATCAATCACTAAAGCCTGAGTTTTTAGAAATGTAACGTCTAGATCTGGTTTAATTTTACTTAGAATAAGTTGATAATATCGTTGTTTAACACACCTGTCTTTTGGAAAGCCTAAAACATCGTCGATACTTTTCCGGTTCTCGCTGCCTTCAGCAATAGCTGACATGGAAAGTAATGTGGAATGCGGAGAATATATGAAATTAGCATTTGTTTCTTCGGTGATAACCAAAAACAAATTTAATGCGAAATTTATGAAATTATCCAAATAAGTCTTGATTTCATCATCTTCATAACCACACGCATTTGAAGTAACATCATTTACTTGACGAACTTTCTTTTGATCATCATCACTTATTTTATGATCTGCCTTTCTTCCATTTAACACACACAAAACTAATAATAAATAAAATAAAATGCGCATTTTGGCACTATCATGTTATCGCACCTGAATTGATAATAAGTAAATTTTGCAACTAATTTACGTATTTATACGAGATATATTAAGTAATCATAACGGAAACGTTATTATAACCAAACAGCGTTAAAATTTAATTGTCTGATTCATAATATAACAATACAAAGTATCAATAACATAATGTTTATAAAATTACACACATACAGTTGCTCCGTCTAAAATTAGTAACATATGCACATATATAATTGTGCAGAGTAACGGTGTCTGTGTTTCTCTAGGTCAACAAGACATGTAATATCTTTCCTAAAATGCATTTTGACAAGTGTTATATAAATAATCAAGATTTTTTGAAACAAAAGCAATTATTAATAATGTTAATAATGCCTGTATTTTGCTTCGCCCGGAGATAGAATAATAGTTATGTGTTTTCTGTTTTTTGGTTTTTTCATCCATGACAAAATACAAGGGTAGTTCATTAAAATTAGTTTAAAAGCCGAGATTAATTAAAATGTTTATATATCATTATTTTAGTTATAATTATTTTATTATTTCTGCTATAAGTATTAAGCTTAGACGGTTCATTAGTGTCTTTCAATTTCGACGAATCAATCAAATTGATCCTTACAAGCATAAAGTTGTATCATTCCGTGGCATTGGATTCTATCGTGTCCTTCCAGTTCTGTATTTTTCAACAGAATTGATTCAATTGGTTATTCCGGTCAATACCACCTAAGTATAAGTTGTTTGGTATTTAGGGGGCGATGTCGATTAAATCTGTACTGATCGCATAACCATTTAAAACTAGCAACTTAACTAATGACGCTTATATGCCGATGAGCCAAGCAGTGTTTATTACCCAGCTCTGATTTGGAAACTTGCTAAATTCATCGGCCCTAGGTGTGTATAGGTATCCAAAACAAGTGCTCATCACTTTTCTGTCTTGCGCAGAATCTTGTTAGTTGTTAGCTAAAAGTTCATTCAGATTAGTCTGCACTCTATCCTTCCAGCGACACTAAAGGCGGTCTACCGATCGCTATAAGAGTGATCGCCCTAAATACGGAGTCTTCTGACTCCGATCCTCCCAATTCATTTTACATATTCAAACCCCAAGCTTTGATCGCTACAATTATGCTGGGTTCAGGTAAGAAATTTTCTATTTAGAAGTTGGTTCGAACCAATCTCCAATTCAATTTGAAACCCAGCGTATAATTATGTATATTTTAATATTTTGTTCATACCCTCTTCACGGCCTTAGATATTACCACACTTTATGTAGTTTTTAGGTACGTAACAGTTCGGAGATGAATAGTTTTCGCAATGAAGATACCTGAAGTTTTGACAAAGTGGACACTCCAAATACATCTGAGATTTGACGCTATTATTTAGTAGACGTATATTCATAGATAATGTTATTTAATTTTAAAAAGCCTAATAATAAGTCGTCTAATGAGAAAAGTTTAAAATTTTTATAAGTAACTTTAATTGGATGTTGGTTTTCAGGAAACTTTTCGTGACAATGAAAATTATTACAAAGGAACATATATCTTTTGAATTTGATGTAAGTATCATGTTAATAAATTGTGTTTGGAGATAGTTAAATAATACAATATTATTTTTTATTACTACTGTCCAGATTCTTTTTAAGATTACGGTGATGATGAAACATATACAGTTGAAATAGGAGATTGTTACACGAGAGGTGAAAGTGACATATTTAGGCATGAGATGGTTTGGCGCACGAGCGTTGTGAGGGTGCTAATAGTTCGAGTACCTAAATAGGCCTTTCATCCATCAGGTTAACACTCTGCTTTTCATTCCGAATATGAGGATAAATAACTACTTATCTAATAAAAATCAGGCGTTAAATTCATATCTAAATCTGATCAAAAGTCATCACGTACGTTACATATGAAACTCCAAGTATTTTTTTCTGTGGCATTCTACCAGCCAGTATTTTTTTTGTCACTGATGATAATAAATATTTACCTCAAATTTATGTAAATTAAATAATAATAGTAGAAAGTAATTTATAAGTATAAACTGATGTTACACAGTAGTTAATATTTTTTATTACAATTTATACCGCGATTTAACAGTGGCAGTAAAAAAAGTTGGGACATGAGACAGCATGTATTTATGATTCGCATAGTTTTTTAAATTTTTCGACTGCAGGGAGAATCGTTTCCCAGGGACAAATAGTGCTGTTTTCATCCCTGTGATTAGGCAACTCCAAGCGTACTTTCAAAATATGAGAAATAAAAAGTAAATTTGCGTAGATCAAATAAGAATCTTCAGATATATATCAGAAAGAACTATTGGTTTAGGTAGTAAGTACCATTGTACTACCTTATAGTATTTAAGCTTATTGTGTACTTTTTCTCTGTCATGTTGATATACAGTAAAGAGTATTGTATAAATTAACTTCATTGGTCTCTGAAGTTTTCCTTCCACCAGCACGTGGTAATTGTAACATAATGCACATTAGGTCAGAAAAGTACCTAAGTGGTACATGCTTGTCGACCAGGATTTGAAACCACGTCTCTTTCTTTCTTTTACTACCACTATTTATTTAATGCTTGCTTATTGCAGTATTCTATTCTATAACATACACACAAGTTTTTAAAATCCAATCCTATTATAATCAGAATTTTGAGAATAATTTTAATCATTTTCAGAAATTCCTACCGACCTGTTCAAATATTTTTAGCTTAGCCCGATATTTTGGTGTTTCTCCTTTTGGCTACAACATTGCTTGCCTTTGGTCGGTTCTTCTTTTTCAAATGCTACTTGCTATTGTTGTAGCGGCTATTTGGAAAATTATCAGTGTTCTTGCTGGTTGGACGAATGTAACTGATGGACGTAAGTATAATTACGTCCTCTATATATACTTATATTATATAAACAGCTTGATCGTTTTGAAAGAAAATGTATGAGAATCGCCTGTTTGGATTATGGGTCTATTGTCAGCTGCTGTCATTCTTTCCGTGTGGTTGTATAACATTCGTTTTTTCTTTAATATATATATGTAGGAATCGTATTTGGTATTATAAAGTAACCATATAAAAGAAGTAGTCAATAACCGGATAGAGTATACTTTAATGTAGTAAACTGAAGTCATATAACTGGACGTCAATGTAGAGGCATTTATCAAGCGACGAATATCAGAAATGGAGTAATCGAAAATCGGAAGTTAATACGGATGGCGGAAGTTGGTTTTATGAAGGAAGTGAAAGTGAAGTGGCGCCAAAACATTACCGGATATTGTCACTGTGGCGTGCTACCTTAAATACGCGGTGTTCGGGCAGGGAGGGGACAGTCTACAATCAGCAATCGATAACGACAGTCGTCAACGGCGGCAGGCAACGGCGGTCGGCAACGACAGTCTGCACGGGTAGTCTTGGACTAGGAGCACATAATATATTGCGGTCGATAAATACTGCTTGATAGTCGCAGTATTCTTGGAGGGCAATTGCTGCTCGACACCTGACAAGCGTGGATGGAACTCTTGGAGTTGTCTTAATATTTGTGTGTATTAGTGTGCAATATCCAATATTGTTGTAATAATTCTAGTATAATAAACTTTGATCATAATCTTTCAGATTATTATTCTGTTATTCTTGGTGTCATTCGCCCGGCGTGAGCCTACAATGCCCTTGACAATGGGATCCGGTAGGTGGCGTTGAAATCGGGTTTTAGATTTTTATTTTTTTTGGTCAGGACAAAGACTGCCGGGTCTGCTAGTACATAATAAAATGACCTAATGTGAATATTGTTATAATTAATAAGTTCTGTTGGTGACGAAAAACAAGTAATGAAGCCATCGATACATATATAAGCGCTAGCATCTGCCAGCGAAACTTCGTTTGCTGTTGCCATTACTATGATAATGTATTTGTGAAGGTCCTGCTTGCCGAAAAGATCTAAAAGGGGGTGCATACGAAACAACTTTTCGCTGCGAATTACTGATCAATAATTTACAAAAAAAAAATATCATAAACTTTCACGCTATGAGACCGAACGTGATTTTTTCGTACATTTGCTATAGTTGTTTTAATTAAGGAAAAAGTTCATCAAATCATCTCCAACTCCTTCAATTTTTATTAAACCGGATGAAAAATATCTACATGTATATAAGATATTTTTTTTTATTTCACCTTACTTTATACATAATAAAATAATAATGCATCAGCTATAGCCCGAAATTAGTTCCAAAATATTCTCAAGGACGTTGGCATTCCTACAAGCCTTAAAGAATTGTAACACTACTACAATGCCAACTTTTTCGCTATATTACATCTATCCCACGGATAGGACGTGTTTTAATGGGATAAAAAGTATCCTATGTGTCGGGATATAAGCTGTGTTGAGTTTCATTCAAATCTGTTCAGTTTTCACGTGATGCTCTAACAGACAGTCAGGCGGAATGACAAAGAAAAATTTCTAAAAGTTACATTTGCGGAATCTGTTGGTCCGAATTGACCACCTTAATTTTTATTTCATTTTTAAATGCATTGTACAAATTCGAACCCTGTACAAATTTATTATATCATAAGATTACACACGGCAACCATCATATTCACCTTCAGTTTTTGTCTAAAATCACACGTGTACACCGGTGCAAGGAACTAATTTTTAAAACGTTATCTATTATGGCTTTTATATTTAATCTATATTAAGCGGATGAAGGAAATACTAAAATTTTAACAATGCTAACATTGATTTACTTACCAAAATTCATAATAGTTGAAATAAAACTAAATAAAAAATGAACACCAAAACTCAATTTTTAAATTTTAACTTTATAAAAACACTAAAACCTTTTTTTATTGCATACGTTCAGCAGACAAGCAGATGTACCGTTGAGTAGGATACGTATAAGCCAGTACATTTGTCTCGTACAAAATACATTTGTACTGATACGGCTCAAAATTGGAAAATGGAAGACTTCAAAATTTTGTCGCGCTACTACTACTACTCACTCCTCTAACGTAAGAGGAACGACACGGCACGAGGTTTATGCTACAATAGTACATGACGCCTCTACACATATTCACATGACAAAGAGGGACAACAGTACATGTCATAGTACGACTGCTAGTAAAATGAGGTGACCGAGGCCGATCACATTCGATTCCTTATGAACATTTCCGATCTAGAAGTTTTGATCGTAGCGCGCGCAGGTACAAATTATGAAGAACGGGAAAAATGAGGCAATGCTTCAAATGTAATGCCGCGATCAAAAACTCTTCGCGTTATTTAAAGTGGTACATTGTACTGGTTTAATACGAAAGGTCATGTTACTCTTACAAACTCATTTTATAATCGTATCCTACCCAACCCTAGGCAGACGGCCCACCTGATGAAAAGCGGACATTTGTAACACAAAAGGTGCTACTAATGTGCTGCCGCTCTCTAAAGGGAGACTGGAAGCCTAATTAAGATTGTCATTAGTTAAATAATTAGTTAACCTTAGAAACTGGTGAGCTAAGTCTTTATTATCATTTAGACAGTAATTTTTCAGTACAGTAATAAGTTGTTGATGAAGTCGATGTCTGTGCAAAAGGTTATAATAACTTATTCGCAAGTTAATTGACTACTTAACTAATACAAATATAAATCGTGCTGACATGTAAACTTTCTCACCGGAAGGATTTCAATAGTAAGCATAGAAGTCTCAATAATGTACCGGACTGAGTAAATTATTTTTCTTCTATGGTTCAACACAGAGCCTCTAGTCGTAATGCAATTGTATTAAAAACTAGAATAGGCCTGAGAGTTCATCCACGCTTGACTTGAAATTCTCCCGAGATTCCCGGGACACAAAGTACCACAGTATTTAAAAAACAATTTAAGCTATGGTTTTAGTGAAAACTGTTGGAATAAGGTAATTTTTATGCACCCGAACAACTACAACTTCTCCCGGAAAAATTCCCGCGAGATCCCCCGGATAAAAAATATCACACATTTTATTACATAAAATTTGCTATCAATCAGTGAAAAATCAATCGTTTTTTTTTAATCTGGCCATTTTAAATAATTCTCAGAAAAAATACCCAGGATAAAAAGTAGCGCAGATATTAAGGCTAAAAATTTGCTGTCGATCACCGAAAATCGCATCAAAATCGGCCCAGTAGTTTTTACGTGAATCCCTAACAAACAGACAAGAAATTTTAAAAAAGTAGCATCGTGTTCTCTATTGTTTATATAGTCTAGCTCAGATGTTTCTTTTAAAGCTTCAGTGTACAAACACGGCATGTTTAGAATTTTATAATATTATAGGTGTAATAAAAATATGAGAATTTGATTTAATTTTATTTACTATACTTGACTAAAAATTTCTTGCAAGACCGGCGGTGAATAGAGCAAGAATCGTCAAGACTTTGTGAATTACTATTTACGTTTAAGATTAATCTAGCAGAGAAGATGTTTAAAAGTATAAATTATCCATCCAACAATGGAGAAAGAATACTATTATATATTACTGCGGCCTGGCAGCATGTTGTAAGGAGTGGAAAATCGACCCACAGCTTGGTCGTATAGAATTTGTCAGTCTATCATCCTTGGTTTAAGGCATGCCACCATATTAACCTTGCATTGTGTTCCGACATTAGTGGCCAGGTTTAAGTCCCATGAGAGGTCGCCAGTCTCCTGGTGTTGCAAACATCTATCGGCGACAGTATCGTGTTAGCATCAGTCGAGCTTCTGCCTCTTTGTCTACTTCAGGCAATAAAATAATGACTAAAATTATTAATCTATCTTCTGTTACAGGTGGTATGACAGCTCGTCTCTCAGGTTCAATATTCTACACCAATGCACTGCTATCGTTGTGGTTGTCTTCAAAGTTTGTATCCTCATGGAAAGAACTTTCCGTATTTTGGATTAGGTCTGAAACGATTGAAGGGATGCGATTTCCAGCGAATCCAAATATAAGGAAACGTGTCATAGGAGTTTCGGTTTTCGTAGCGATATGGACTTTGGGTTAGTTATATAGTATCTATTTTGTTGTAGGTATATAAAAACCGAGAGACTACTAAGGCATCAAAAAAATTAAAAACGATATACTTAAATTTTATTTTATCGTTCTGTCATTTTATATACTTAAATCATGTTTAGGTAAGTTCTGCTCATTTTTAGATTATTGCATTACATTAGAGTTTTAAACTATTACGGACATTCCATACAAGTAAACTTTCACGTTCTTCTGATAATAAATGTTCTCTAAACCTACATAAACCGCTAATAATAATAATTTCAAGTAGGAAAGGAGATTTTAGAATTTTAAAATCGTATAAAGAAGGATTGTTGGATTTGAAATTTAGAGGTAAAAGACAACAAATTATCGGAGTTTGAAAATTTATTTTTGGCCTACATTTATTAGACGAATTCGATATTCATTGGTTAATAAACCAATCCAATTATCGTAACACGTGTTACGACATTTTTCATCGTGATGACTTCACTAACGTATATCAGATCATTAATAATGTTATTTCAGCTGAACATATTCTAAGCATGATATCAGCAACTGGAATTGATTGTCCACCCAATGAATATTTTGAAAGATACATTTTGAGTTCACATGGATTCCTGGTTCAGACACGTGAGTTTATTCATGACTATGTTATTTGGTTACTCCAACACATACCATTGAAGTCGATCCCACTATAGCCAAATTAAAGCATATATATTTAAGATGATTTACTCTGTTGATAAAAGAGCTTCCAATATTTACATTTCAAATTAATAACGTGGGCCAGTGATCCCCAGAACAAAAAAGTTAGAAGCTCTGTATGAAAATACTTGAATAACAACGACCAAGAATAATAACAAAGATATTTTGTTATCTATATCTCTATCTATTTATCTCCCAAATAGACTGAAATTTTTTAATTTAAAATATTTATTTTTTCATCTTATTTTGACTTAATATCGAAAAAGCACCCTAATTTTTAATCAAAAATTCTCCCGTCAAAATACAGCTTTTTTAAATCTCTACTTTCTGATGGTGTAAAATAAAATACAAATTACTATGTTAAATCTTCTCAGAAAATGCAAAGTGTTTGGGACATAAAACGGTAAGTTTTTACCAAATTTGGTTATTTTTTGTACAAGATAAAATAATATAAAAAACCAAAAACGTGGTTATTTGAATTTTTAGGTTATATACACAGACACACTCACATAAAATTAGAGGTTATGTGAAAAAAGTGTAAATACAAAAGTTGTAGATCTTTTTATCACTTACAACTTTGCCATTTAACTTTTTTCCATAGGACTTGTAGTTTTGCCGGAAATCGAGATAAACGTTTACCCTTAAAAACTCACCCCCCTCCACTTCCCGACCTCATATCGCCCGTAAATTATTTTTCCTTTCATTTTTGTTATATTCTCTTCCTTTTCCAATGGGTTTCATCCTACTATTATTTTTTTTCACTTTTTACCATTTCAAAGACTTTATTAACCCTGGTCTAATAAGTGTCGATTCTATAATAAAAATCCATAGTTATTGATGTTTTTATTGTAGTACTCAAGATTTCACTCTTAGGCCACAAAAAATCATAGTATTTTAGTATATCTTTCTAAATATATAGAATTTGCATAATTACGTTATAACTATAAACTAGTACAGTGAGGGAAACTTAACTTATAAGTGTTTTGTATTCTACCTATAATCCCTTAAAACTATAAGTACAATACCGAGCCGAGGTTATCGAAGTAAATGGGTAAGGTTCCTAGAAGGCTAGCTACGTTACCTCGCTGGATCGCCATACTGATGCGTTGTCCGAGGTACGAACCAGCCCTCTGATCTCCCGAATAGTCAATAAGTCGTTTTGAAATGTCTACATGTGCATTAAAATATTAATTGCTTCAGATGAATACAATTTATGGAGAGCAGTCCCGATTTTCATATTAAGCAAACTAGCGACAATATTGTGGAATTTCCAGGACTTGATTATTATTATAATAAGCATGGGTTTGGCTTCAAGGTATAATCGTCTGAACAAGTATGTATGTCGCATCGTAAAATATGAGAAAAAAGTTCAAGATGGTTTTAAGGTATGTACTAGTAATACTTTGCTATTAGTTGCCAAACTACGGTAAACGCCTAAACGACTTTACTTTAAACACATTTTATCTCATTTTGGAGCTCCGTAGCCATTTTGATAAAACCTTTTTTTTATATTAAATAGGTTTGCGTTTGACCACGATCACGTCCAATGCCGGCGATGATGCGGTCGAAGATGGAGCACGATTACCTAGATAGTACCTATTCACACGAGACTTGAAGATACCCGGATTGTAGTTTACGGGAAACAGGGACTCTGGTAGTGCATTCCACAATTCTGCCGTGCGTAGAAGGAACGCGGAGGCGAAACGTTTAGTACGCACTGGTAGCGTTTCCACTGTGAAACGATGGCGTAGACCAGAGCGCCTTGTGGTCCGAAGATGGAATGGTGTACCCCTTACGAAGTCCTATCTGTTCATCTGTCTTTATATGACAGTCATTTTTCCCTAAAAGTACTGAGCCTATTATGCTGAAATTTAGCAAGAAATAGAATTCTATATGCGACTACAAAATCTTGTAGTCACCTTGCACTGAAAAAATCGTAACATTTAGCAAGAAGGTAAATTTTCTACGCTTCTACATAATGTTGTAGTAAAAATAGAATGAAGAAATCATAGTAAAATCTTTATTATTATTTTTCTAGCAAGATATTAGATTCCGACGTTGTAAAAATAGTCTCATCTCCTTTCTAGCTTATGAACTTTAAAGTGAAAATTCTAAAACAACCAATGTGGTTGAGATTAAAAAATATTTTCAATGAAAATATGGGTGGCTTTTTTATATATTGTCGTCTATTTTTTGTATATGCTTCATTTTGCAGTTTGGGTAATAGAGATGAAAACAGGGTAATTTTATCACGTAGAATAGGATAACTTCTGTGATATATCGATCCGAGATCACGCGAGCGAATGCTTTTGGAAATTTCGGCCAAAATTTTTGTGAGGATTCAAAAGCATTATTTTTAAATAGTAATAAAATAATCGGTTTTGCAGGTAGGGCAGGAAAAATACATACAAAACCAAATATGGCGGCGCTTAAGGGAATCTTACGTGCGGCAGGCGGCACTCGTGCGTAAGGTTGATGGGCATATCGGCTCTTTGATACTACTCTCGAATATTAACAACCTTTACTTCATCTGTCTACAGTTGTTCCTTGGTATCAAGTAAGTTACAAATTTATTTTGCGATTGTGTGAATTTATTAACTTTACTATAATCGGTAATAAATATTCATTTATACAATAAATTAAGTCTATGTGATCCAAGTACCAGACCGCTGTCAGATTTGAAAGTCCCCAAAAGATTGGTTGCATTTGAATCGCAACGCTAAAGCCACGTACTGATCTGCGAGCCGTAACCGTAACCGTTGTTGTATCTACTCTAACCAAAAATCATAGGGTGGACGTGGCCCGCGAGTGAATCGTAAGTCGGTTTTTGCCGAGAATCAAAATCCGCATCGGCACCGATAAAATTCCGCGAAAAAAGGCGCTCGCAGTACGTTCGCCTGCCTTATACGCGGCCAAGGACGTCTCGTTGGGCGTCACGAGTGAAGATCGTTTCACGCGTAGACACTAAAGCACTATGCGGTTACGGTTACTGCTCGCTGATGAGTACGCGGCCAATGACGTCTTGTTGGGCGTCACGAGTGAAGATGGTTTCACGCGTAGACACTAAAGCACTATGCGGTTACGGTTACAGCTCGCTGATGAGTATGCGGCCAATGACGTCTCGTTGGGCGTCACGAGTGAAGATCGTTTCACGCGTAGACACTAAAGCACTATGCGGTTACGGTTACTGCTCGCTGATGAGTACGCGGCCAATGACGTCTTCTTGGGCGTCGCGACGCGAATATCTGCCATTTATTATTGTTTCCATTTTTAGGGTTATCTAGCCATTTCAGCGGTTTACAAAGTCTTCTTGCCCGTCAGGCCATCCTTACATCTTGTTCGTCAGTCTATGTATCTAATTTGTACTAAAAAAACTGACAGATTTATATAAATATAATTTGGCAAGTATGTTGCTACATAGTTGTACGCAGCATTCTACAAACAACACCTACATCATGTCTTATATATATATAATCTCGTGTCACGATGCATGTTCGGGATAAACTACGAAACTACTAAACCGATGTTGATGAAATTTTGTAACTATGTATAATTTGGTCCAACTTAAAAGATATAGGATAGGATAGTTTTTATCTCAATTATTTACCTCAATTATAAAATTCTAATTTTAGTGTCTATGTCACTTGACTCCTTCTTAACCCCTAGACCGATTTTGGTGATTTTTTTTTTAATGTGTTCGAATGGGTTCCCGGATGGTTTAGATTAATAAATAAAGAAAGTAGGTGGCGCTGCAATCGGGTTCTAATTTTTTTTCAAGGCAAGACAACATCTGCTGGGGTCGCTAGTGAAGAATATATATCAGTACCACAGCAAATAAATCTTGTACTATACTTTCAGTACTATAACTAAAGGGACATTCATCAATAAGTTATACTACTTCTCTTCACTTGCATGGTTGCTTTTAAGAGCATGCAGTGTTGTATTGGCTGCAGGAGACGTCCATATACATTCAAAAAGAGCATTGCATTATTTAAACTCCTGCCCATCTTTTGCTTATAACGTTGAGGTTCGTACTACTTTTGTAAAGCGAATTTGATTATAGCTAAGAATGTAAAGATTTTTTAATGTATATATATTACATAGTAATCCTAGTTTGTAAATATATACACAAACACAAAGTCACATACATCTACACACACACATACACGCAGTTGTAGTCACTAAACACATACGAATGACCTAATTGACAACCTTCTGATACAAGAATATATTAATAATATCTGCCGATTATTATTACAGTTCTTAATAGAAATTAATAGAATAAGTTATTCGTAAGGTACACCACAACACAAATATTATTGAATAAATGTCACACACAGAAACAATAATTACCGAGAAGCGTGTATAAATTCTAAAAACTTTCTTCGAAATTAAGTTGCAAAAACGGGTACGGAACTCGAGTCCGTAGAGTTGTTAAAAAAAAACTTAATAGAAGGTCCCGACTAACATTTTGTATGTACTTGTTAGAACAGAACAAAATCGATTTATTATTATTATTTATTATAGCTATAGAATTAAGTATGAAGAAGACATACATTTTGCTTTGGGTTCAACAAAGCCTCAAAATGGTTACATAGAAGGTTTATCGTTATCAGACTTTGGGTTCCGAAGATATAGCAGAAACATCCTTGAAATCAGACAGAGAGGTGAAATATTTGCGGTTTTACAGCCACAATTTTTTTGTTTCTGAATTGATTTTGATTTTTGTATTTGATTTAGTATAGTTCCATAATAGTCCCTTATTAATTTAATTGGTCTTGGACCTTCATTTCCGAAGATATAGAAATATAATCCTTAAAATCAAGTAGAAAGTACATACAGTAAGTATTGGCGTTTATAACTTTTTTGTTTCTCAACCGATTTTGATCATTCTGTTTTTGTTAGGATCAATATCATAGTGATTTAGTATAAATTTCATTGCTATCGGATTAAAATTAGGTGAAAACGTGTAATTTTATAGGTATTTCATTCATAAGGTTTTTTGTTTTTGAACCAATTTTGATCATTCTTTTTGCATTGGATTCAATATAGCTTCAGAATATTCCTATATAAATTTTATTGCTGTTAGACCCTGGGCTCCGAAGATATAGCAGAGAATTTCACAAAATCAAATAGAAAACATATTGAAAAAAAGTGAGTGCGAGAAACGACTGATATACATTTATTCACTGACCAACATGTGCTAGTGAAACTATTATTTAAATTTGACAGCACTTATTAGAGGTTCGTAAGTGCAAATAACTGACCTTCGAGCTGCGCTCGAGAACGTTTTCTAAATACGCTTCTGTTTCACATAGCTATCGTTTCCCTATTCGAGAAGCTACCTTATTAGGGATATCATATATGAAACTTAAAGGTGTGTAATAAAAAATTCTAAAAAAAAGAAACAGACTTCAAGAGTAACTAAAAAACAAAAGAACATTTTTATGTCTTGAAGTTGGTGCCAAGTAAAACATAAAACTACTATATTTTATAATATTATGTTGTTGTAACAATATGGATTTTTTTTGCTTGGCACCGACTTCTAGATGTTATAGAAATTATTATTTTTTGCTTTTTAGTTACTCTTGAAATCGGTATTTTTTAAAGTGAAACTTCTTTAGAATCGTGATTTGAAACTCGATGAAACGAAAAGCGATACTAAAGAGATTTACACATAAATCTATAGGACTTTAAACTAGAATTTAAACATTATGCACATACAGATAGAGTTGGAACTGTTTTGAAGTTTTTAGTTAAAACTTAAAATTTCGTGTTTTAAAGCTTAAATATATCACAACGATATAATATATTGTTACGAGTTATGAGACTCGAATTAAAATGCCGTAGGAACTACTATAGAATTTATTAGAATTATACAAACACGTGTAACACAGGTACAAATATAACCGGTCGCAATAAGTCCAAATGTAATGCATAATTAAATAACCCGCCCAAAGTTCGTCACTATATAATAGATTATCGAATGTACACACGTCTTGCCCGTATAGCAATCGTCGCTTGACTGGCTCACCCCTCCGTTCGGGCATTGTTTTATACTAACTATACGGTACAAGAATTGACCGCGTCGATTGGATCTTCCAATAACTACACCTGGCTAACGACCATTATAAAGGATTACAATACACAATAGGCGGTTTTTCTAATTACAAATTTTAAACATAAAGTAAACAAAAGAGGTCCAAATGCGGGTAGGTCATAAACTGTGCTTTATGGCCGACAAGTTTCATTTCTACTGCGTGTAAACTGCACACATACAATTTTTTTTGTTAGATAATTCTTATGCTCATACTCACTCTAAAAATCTTAAAAAGCATAGTCAAATTAAGATAAAGAATGTAAAGAATTTTTAGTACATGGTATTCTTAGTTTGTAAACATAAACACAAACACTGTCTTACACATCTACACACACACGGATATACACACATTCTTAGACACATTCATACACACAGATATAAGAAAACAAAACATAAAAAAAAATGTACAAGGATTATTGTTATAAAAATCATCTTTTAATGTTTCAAGTTAATTGAGAGCATGTCCTTCTGACACACGTATACATTAATAGAAGGTCTCAATCCCAAAATTTCTTGTATGTACTATTGGACCAAAATAAAAAAAAGATTATTAATAGTGGTCGCCCGTGCTCAAAATTCGACCATAATAATTAATGTATATATATATGACTATACTTCTATAATCACAGATTTCGCCGAGGCTACATTGTTATTTGACTTGAACAATAAAGAAAAGAGTATATATGTGTGTGTGTGTGTCAGATACATGGTAGTTTGTGTAATGTTTTTTTACTGATTTAATGTATATTTTATGCATAATTTAAAAAAGAAATTAGCATTCTGCACTCCTTCTCTATATAAACTAAGTGTGCGAAATTTCATACTCCTCAGTCCGCGCAATTTTTGTAAAAAGAGGTACAAAGTTATTGCTTCACGTATTAATATATAGATTAAATGAGTGATTCAATGAATATATTCGTACTACTGTGTACTTCAAGTTATAGAAAACTGCAGAGATATCCCGGGCAACATATTTTTTTGTTCACCTCTGTAATCTACTAGGTGGCGCTCTTAAATATTAAATCGCGATAATCTTTAACCACTGCATTTTATAATAGACACATTCCATTTTAACCTACTTCATACGCAAATATCACTGTTGGCTTATTAGAATTAGGTTAGGTGATAAGATTGTAATATAGTAATATAATTAATCAGTTTTTGTAGAGTGTATTTGGCATTATTGTGTCAAAGGTGAGCACTTATTGGTTGACTTACTAGACTTATGAGATTTATGACTTATGCAAATTTGTTCCCTCTTCACACAGTAAGTAAATAACACACACACAAAAGGGATATTTATTTATAGTACGATGAACTTCGATGCACACTTAATGGCGGCTCGAAGCACCACTCTGATATTATCCGTGCAGTAATGGAGAAAGAATACAAATTGCTGGGACCAGTCGGCCTGTCGTAAGAGGCGACGAAACAACCCACAGCCAGGTTGTAGGGTATTTACCCGTCTGGATGGCTACCACCCCTGGTCTAGAGCATACCGCCATAACAACCTTGAGTTGTGTTCCGGCATTAATGGCCTGGTTCCAGCCCCATATACGAGTCACCGGATCGCGAGATATGTCTTCGCTTGTTGTGCTCTAGCATCTAGGGAGCAGAGGAGTCTTCACCCCTGTTGACGAAGTGAGTTTGACTTTCCCGGGGCATTCTCAAGCACTGATGCACTAGGATCAACGTGGGCGTAACTATGTTCTAAGTCTCACGCTCTTCCTGCCATAAGCGTGGGGCACATGTGAGGAGGGTGGTTTTAGTGGAGTATTGAGTAGTCGAGTCTCCACACAAGCCGGCGATTTGACTCTGGAACCCATTCGTTGTATCACCTCTTGTCGCTTTGGTCTAATCCCTAGTAAAGGAGCCGGTAGTGTGCGAAATGCACTCACTTCCCCCACCTCAAAAAAAAAGTCTTCGCCCGCTCTCTCGTTCTCGAGCCTTCCCCGGCGCTCAGCCCATCAGGACTGCCACTTTAGCACGAAGCTAGATCTAGCGCTTTTTAGGGTAACCTAGTTCCAATTTTTATTAAACAATTTCCAGTGCATTTTTATGATATGCAAATATCTAATTAAGTACTTCATTTTTACGTAGTTCAATCTACATTCAATTTATATTACCCAAAGGTACTAGATATCATGTCACAGTAGTTTATTAAATTTTCAGTGCCCAATAATAATAGATTTTATATGAAACCATCTTGGAGCTATTGAATATAAACAAAAATAATCATCGAAATCGATTCAGAAACAATAAAGTTATGTTGAACATACATAAAAAATATTTACACGATGAATTGAACATCCCTTTTTAAAGTCGGTTAAAAATAGTAGAAACTTAATTAACCTTCATTATTCTCAACTTGACTGTACCTGCGTATGCCTTTGCTCACAGCTGATATCTAAGACTTTCAGTTTTCGTTAGATTAGACCCTACTGAATCAAGAACTCAAGTCTTAAAACCAAATAACAGTTTAGAATACCTTTTTTCAACAAAAATATACTTAGATCCAAATTTCGCTTACGAATAAATGGCGCTAAATGCTCGATATTGTAGTAAATGTAAGAGTTAATAAAAGATTTATCCAGAAAGGAGTAAATAAAAGAGGGAATAAGACTTTCTGCCCTGAATGATGACAGATGAAGAGGCGAATAAAAAAAAAAATTACGAAGTAAATAAGTGTGTATGATCCTAATGCATAACATACTATTTTAGGTAAAAAGATTGAAAAAACAGTTAATAAAGGACGTCGTAGCACTGACGGGAATGGGATTATTTGCATTGAAACGTGAATTGCTATTACAGGTATGCAACATTTTTAATACTTTACTCACAAAAATATAATATTTCAAATAGATTTTTTTTTCCATAAATGATGTATCTTAGTGATACAACATTAAAATTACAATCTAATCTAGAAAATAAGACTAATGAGTAATTAAAATCTGACCTAAAATAACTAGATATAACTTAAATTAAGAATGTGTCCAATAACCCGTTTCCTATTGTCTCTATTAAGGAGATTTAACACTATGTTCATGTGTTCTTTGTTAATGTTTAACACATAGCACTACACTTTATTATTATGAGGATATTATACCACTAACTCAAATGGTTTTGACCTTTTGAGTCTTCCTAATTAATCTGTATTATCAAGGAGCTGGATAGCCTCGACATTTACATGGTGATGAAGCCGTTGTTGGTGGGCTTCAGCGTATTTTTTAATTGCGTTAATGAATGAGATGACGAATTATTATGTTATGTACATCTATGTAAAACACTCCGAGGATAGACTTAGAATATTGTAAAATTGTTAACATATTCAGAGATATCATGACAAATACTTCGAATTGCGCAACTCGATGTAGGGTTAGAGAGACCGAATAAAAAGAAATAGAAGCAGATAACGTACTCTCCCTCGCATCAATGCGTTCATTTAAGAAAATTTTAGAATTATGGCAATTTTCAGGATTATTTCTTTATCACCAATAAATAATCCTCAAATTTATTTAACATTAGCACAATTTAAGAACATTATTTATGTTCTTAAATTGTTAAATTGAATTTAGAAAAATTATTCAGCCTAGCAATTATATACACTTTCCTCGTTGTTATGAATTTTAAAATCATTGTAATTACTTCAACGTCATTGTCTTTTCCACAAGATGTCTGATTAATTTGAAAGTTTGCACATATACTGTCCAATTACTATTAAATTTCGTAATTTTCCTGATATCCTGACCAGGATTAACAAAACGAAATTTTTTAACATATTTTTTAAAAGAATTCAGACTCATAAGTCGTGGTAGCGTAATGGCCAACGCACGCGTCCCATACTAAAAAAGCTCGGATTTGAATCCTGGCGGGAACGCATATACCGCTTAGGCAGTTATCTGACAATACATATTGTTACAATTACCACGTGCTAACAACGCTGAAGGAAAACACGTAATGAAACCTACACATCAAGATAACCGATTTGTCAAAGCTGCCAAGCCGCCTTAAACAAGCGTGGCGACTATACTGTCCGTTCCCTTATAGTGGAAGGCCCGAGTCCAACAGTGGGACAGTTATGGGTTGTTATTATATTGTTACGAGTTGCAGGACTCAGAATAAAATGCCGTTAGAATCACTATAGAATTTATTAGAACCATACTAACACGTATAACACAGGTACAAAGATAACTGAACACCACCAGTCCAAACGTAATGCACGATTCAATAACACGCGCAAAGTCCGTCACCATATAGATTACCGAATGTACACACGTCTTGCCTTGCTTGTGGTCATCGCTTGACTGCCTCACCCCTCCATTGGGGCATTGTTTTATACTGTATTTCTAAGAATCACACCTGGCTAATGACTACCATAAAGTTTAAAATATACAATGAGCTGTTTTTAAAATCACAAATTTTAAACACAAAGTAAACAAAAGAAGACGATCATAAAAGCGTTTCAATGTTATTAGCTCAAACATCGACGGGTAATAAATGTGCTTTGTTTACAGATATACAGGTGGCCCAAATTGTAACAATATAATATTATAAGCACTCTGTTGAGACTGAAACTTGAGTTGACACACTTAGTTGAGATTTATTAGAATTACCGGCATTATTAAACTCTTAGTTGCGCGATATAGTAAACCTCGATGTTGTGCCTCCTTTTAAATATTAAAAGATGAAGAGTAAAAAAAGCAAAAATGCCTTAAGAAAAACCCCATTAAGGTGATAAGAACGAATCTACGAACGAAACTCTCGACGCAACTATTCTTTCTGTATTTTTTGTAAGAAAACAACGAGTAAATACAGACAGCTGTTATACAATAAGACAAATGCTTCCAGAAAGTTTTATTTCAACTGTGTTTTGTACAATTGTTGAGATATCCTTTGTGTATTTTAACATTTGAAAATGTTTGCTTTTCAGGTAGCGGCTGCCATTTTGAAATACGAGTTGGTACTTATCCAATATGATCACTAAATTCTATTTTCTTGATGAAGAAATGAGATAAATAAATTACTTTAAATACTTATAAAATAAATGTTATTAAATTATAAACTAGTATAATGAAGAAATCATAACTTATATTCTATTCTACTTGTATCTAATATCTTTTTTTTTACATGAGAAAATGCACTGTTGCACTGTCAGCCGCGCGGGAAATTACTTCGCGGCGGTGTGTGGGGCTCCCCCGACGCCAGGTATAGCCACTAAAGGCCCCGTAGGCGCCTCCTTCCACCTGAGTGTCGGGATCACGGTACGTGGCGCCAGCCCACATCCGCAACCTCGTCGGGCGGTGCGCCTGCCCCTACTGCAGGAGCGGGCCTCTCCCGTGGGAGCCGTGGAGGTGAAACTTCCCCAGCTCTGAGAGGGTCGCGCAGAGACCCCCTTGCGCCCTCTCGAGGATTTGTAGCTACTTAAAATACTTTAAGAATACTAAGCCTAGGTCATCGAAGTCAAAAGATAAAGTTCCCAGGAGGCCGACTACAGAATTACTTTAAATTGAATTGTAAATAAAATGTTGACGTTTAGTGCTAATATTAGAGAAATCGGCTGCTACTCGGCTATCCGGTGCATAAATTTTAAGTAGTGGGTGGGCGTCAATTTGAATGAATTTTATTGAAATGCATACAACTGGAAGGACATGTCATCATTCAATGAATTGAATGATTCAAGTTTTAAATTTTACATAAATAAATAATGGACAGACATACACACAAATATTGGATGATATACAACGGACTACTACTCTGGGGCCGATCCCAGATACCTAGACCACAGTATATTGACGCGGGCGGGAGCGGGGATAAGAGAAAAGGAAAGGACTTACAGGATAGGTCGCCGAAACAGACACGTTACGCTACGCCACACGCTTCCTCGTGATCCTGTTTTCACGTATTACGGTTCCTTCGACGAGTGGACCAACTGAGTACTGCACAGCGGGTACCTTCCAGCACGCGGGTGTTGAATGCGGCACAACACACAAAACGTGGCGCAATCAGCGGTGAAACGTAGACTATGTCACATTACATAGTGACAGATGCGGTGAAAGAAAAAAGAAACAAAGAGGCGGTGACCAAATAAGTCGGTGTTAACACAGCAAATAACAGAAAGTTCGTTTCCGAAATTTACCATACCAGGAATCGAACCCATAGCCTCTGCGTTGCAGTGAGGTAAGCCGGTAAAGGCTTAGACCGCTCAACCACAGAGGCCGTCAAGTTAATGTTTATATCACTTACTTTGATTGAATCGTCCACTGAAAGACAGAAATGCACCTTCTAAGATCAGATTTACTAATGCTCATTTTTTTTAATAATCATCCCTCCTGATGTTGACTGTGATGTCTTTAAGGTATCTAAATCTTTTATTATTATTTATTTTTGTATTTTATGTCTTTCTTTATTTACAAAAGAATAACTTATTCACCACTTAAAACTATTACTGTTTTTCTTCTGCTCCTTATCGATTATATTTACAGTTGTATGGTATTGCATGTTCTCATTAACTTAATCTACAAATTACCTCTTTTATTTACACATTTTATCTGCTACTACTAGAATATGCCCGCGGCTTTGTTCACGCTTGACTTAAAATTCCCGCGGGAGTCCCGGGACACAAAGTACCGCAGCATTTAGAAAAAAATGTAAGCTATCCTTTTAGTGAAAACTATGTCGGAATAAGGTAATTTTTATGTACCCAAACAATTACAAACCGCTCCCGGGAAAATTTCCGCGAGATGCCCAGGATAAAAAGTAGCGCACATTTTAAGTCTGTTGATCAGCGAAAACCACATCGAAATCGGCCTAGTAGTTTTTACGTGAATTCCGAACAAACAGACAAGAAATACAATAAAAAAGCATCGTGTTCTCCATCGTTTATCTAGTGTATTTCAGTTGTTTTCTTAAAAATAGCTTCAATGTACAGACACGGCATGCTTAGAATTTTATAATATTATAGATAGATAACTAAAGTTTACATGGTTGAAGTATGGATAAAGTAACTAAGGTGATTCCCGAACTAATTAAACATTAGACTACTTACCACAATAACAACTCTATGAAAATATTCCAAAAGAACTTAATTCGATTATCCGATTCCTGAGGGATGTAATCCCGAAACTTGAGGGTCTTTTTTAGACAAGTCTCATCGTATTATGTACCATAATACGATTATTATATCCCCATTTAGAAGATATTATATTCACTTATACGGATTTACAGTATAATGTTCTTACACCGTCGAACGGTCTGTAATATGTGTACATGTGTCGGCTGCTTTCGTGTTTTGCTTATTCTATTATCTCATAAAAAAAATATATTGGGCATGCTCTTGATATTGAGACGGTACTTCACACTGGAACAGCTACTGATGCTGTACAAATCACAAGTACAAACATGTTTGGAGTAATGTTCTCAGCTTTGGGAAGGCCATTTAACTGACTAAATGGCTCTGGCTGGTTGGTAACGATCAGCTTTTCGATGACAATACTCAGTCTTGAACATTGACGTAGGGTTGCCAGCTTATCGGATACACTTACTTCCGTGCACTTCCGTCACTTTTCTTTCGTGCAGGAACGGAAAAAGAATACTAATTCCTACGGCCGGGCGGCCTGCCGTAAGAGGCGACAAAACAACCCACAGCCAGCCCTGGTCTAGAGTATGCCGCCATAACAACTTTGAGTTGTGTTCCGGCATCAGTGGCCAGGTTCCAGTTTCTCATTTAAGGCCAGCAGCGTATTGACAGTACCACTAGTATTGCTAATGTCCATAGGCGACGGTAACAAATTTCCATCATAGTTAGGCCGTCAGCCTGTCTGCTGAGCTTCAGCAATAAAAATAAAACACTTTGAGAGTATGCAGCTGCGCTCTTCGATCTGATCCCGCCATCTCTCTTCCATCATATGACAACCAGATGCACCGGCATACGGCATCCATATACGGTGGATATTCCACGTACACGAACGAAGGGCTTTGCGACGACCTTTATCATGCGCACCGCAATATAGTGGAACTCACTACTGGAGTCTGTCTTTGCCGATACAAACCTGAGTGTTTTTAATTCCGGTGTTAATGTTACTTTCTAGATAAGCGTGCTCCATCTTAGATCATATCTCCGCCCTACATTCGCGACAACAAATGCGAACTATACTAGCTTATTTTTTTTTATTACGAGTAAATTTGTTTTCTACACTACAAATAAATATTGAAATTGATTTTAGTTTATGATTTTTGTTTATTGGTTGCTGGAATTCCCCAATTTTCGTTAAAAGGGGTACAAAGTTTTTGCTTCACGTATTGATGAACCCAAAGAAGCTATCGCAATTGTTGGTTAGGGTAGACATATAGAGATAAGTTTCTTAAAAGTAGGCGAGCAAATTAATCGATATTACGAATTTTAGAATACTTTCAAATACGAGCTATATACTTTATCTATAGAATGTAAATTTAAACGTGGTAGAGCTTTGTTGGAATCATTACTTGATTACAGTTCTCAGGGCTGGCTCGACCGGTGTGATATCACACTGATCGTGTTTGGTGCGAGGCGTGAAAGTTTTGAGGCCCATATTATCCTCTTCCCCCTACTCCATTCCTCTATCCCATCCCAATCCAATTCCTCACGTCGGATCTCTGTATCCTAACTCGCTTATTCAATGCCCCCTACCCAATCCTAAGTCAAAGTCGAAATAATTTATTTTGTGTATACAGGTTTTTTTTAATTGTAGTATAGGTTCGCGTTTGACCACGATCTCGCACTATATGGAGCGAAAATATGGTCTAGGATGGAGCACGCTTACCTAGAAGGTACATATTCGCACGGGACTTAAAGACACCTAGGTTATAAATATCGGGAAAGACAGACTCTTGCAATGAGTTCCACTCATTTGCAGTGCGTATTATGAAGCTAGATGCAAAGCGTTTCGTTCTTATAGGTGGAATATCTACCATATATCGGTGCCGCATAGTCGGCGCGTCTAGTTATCCGATGATGGAAAGGAGATGTGATCGAAGATCTCAGCTGCATACTCTCCGAAATATTTACGATAGAAAACCGATAAACTGGCAACCCTGCGTCGATGTTCGAGACTTTGAGTTTTGTCGTCGAAACGCTGGTCGTTGCTAACCAGCGTCCTGGCTCTCCGCTCAATCGACTCTAGTGCTTCGAATTTATATTTGGCTGAGCCATTCCAGAGGTGAGAGCAGTACTCCATACATGCTTGTGCTTGTGTTTTGTACGATAATAGAAGCTGTTCAGATGTGAAGTACCGTCTTACCTTCGAGAGTATGCCCAGCTTTTTTGCCGCGGTTTCTGCTATATACTCGACGTAGGAGCCAAAATTGAGATTCGATAAGTTTGAATATGACGTCCATAATTATAACAATTTAAGTATCACTGTATCCAGGTACAACATTTATTGCTTATAAAATAATTGAATTTAAAACTACTAATGCCTAAATACAAATTAATATACAATTTGAAATAATAATGATTACAATAATTAGGATTACTCATGTTACAAAATCAGACTCATGGATCAGTATTTTGGTTAGTAAGATACTTATGTATTGTGCAATATGCTTTCTTTATTAATAATTGTCGTAATCGTTCCTTAAATTTTAGTGGTAGTTTATTGTAGATTTTATTCGCCATACAGAATAGACTGTTTTGAAATAAAGTGGCTTTATCTTAAAGGCTAAGTAAGCAACGTTTTGGCTTTGCCTTCTGGCGTTGCAAATATCTACAGGCGACGGTAACCACTTGGGCCGTCTGCCACTTTGCCAGCTTCGCAATAAAAAACAATGATATAGTTTTTTTGGGATATGGTGCCAAAATTCACTCCAGCAAAGCTGCGTGGATTGCAAAATTAACTCAACTCAACAAGCTGCTTAAAATATTGTTACACGCCGATAAAAGTGCATGCACACCTGTCTACCATAAAACACACACTTTATTATCCATAGGCGTTTGAGCTAATAACATTGAAACTATTTTATGACTATCTTCTTTTGTTTACTTATTTATCGGTTGTTGTGGAGAGCAGCCTATTGTACTTGTTTATGGCCGTTCGCGGACATAATTACGCAGGTGTGTGGATTACGACTTCTGGGAAAGTGCGTCGACGCTTGTCACGAAGACTTATTGCATCGTGTTGGATAAAGCAATGCCCCAATGGAGAGATCGTCAGTCAAGCGATAACCACAAGCGTGGCAAGACGTGTACATTCGATGATCTATATAGTGACGGACTTTACGCGTGTTATTGAATCGTGCATTACGTTTGTACTGGTTGTGTTCAGTTATATTTGTACCTGTGTTATACGTGTTTGTATAGTTCTAAATAAACTCTAACGGCATTTTAATTCGAGTCCCGCACTCGTAACAATATGATTCTTGACCCTCTGTAATACAAAGGTAGTCTCAATACTTTGATTAAAAATCACCAACACTTTTAATTAATCCAGTAGTCCTTCAAACATTTAAGACAAAAGGACAAAGGAATTAATCTAGACTCTCTAGCAACAGAGATATTTTTAATTAAAATTAACAGCACCGAAGACGACGCACAATTATTCGGGAATTCATTGAGCCATGATCATAATAGATACTTGTTTCTCAAACAATTTCAGTTTTGAGGTTTTGATACTTAAAGTTTGAAATTAGCTAAGTGCGTAGCATTTCACTATTTTTGTCATATCGCTACTGTGGTAACAGATTTATTTTTTTATTGAGAAATCCAACAGCGAATATACACAAATCTATTCTAATATTATAAAGAGGAAAGACTTGTATTTTTGTATGTTTGTAACGAATAAGCTCAAAAACTACTTGACCGATTTCAAAAATTCTTTCACCTTTCGATTGCTACATTATCCTTCATTAATATAGGCGGATTAACTTTAATAATCTCCCCATCAAACTAAACAAAAAATACTTGGCGCTAGAATCGGGTTCTAGGGACTATCCGGTTGGCGTATTACATAAAAATATTAGGCGATGCTCTGTTACTAACGCTT
The DNA here is from genome assembly GCA_039645545.1 of Dendrolimus houi. Lineage (NCBI taxonomy): Eukaryota > Metazoa > Arthropoda > Insecta > Lepidoptera > Lasiocampidae > Dendrolimus > Dendrolimus houi. Next base: position 6,664,700 of record CM077121.1, on the reverse strand, counting down.
AGTATTATAAAAATACACTACTTTATAGTGGTTTCTCTCAGATGCCTAATGCGGCGCTCGTACGCTGTATACGGCGTTCATTTACATCTGGCGTCTGAGAGACTCTTATAATGTATTTTCGTAATAAGGGTTCGTCGGTCGCTTACAACGTCACGCCGAGCGCAGCCTACGGCGTTTGTATTTCCCCACCGTCTCAAAGAACTAGCAAGCATATAAAAAAAAGCATCGTGATCAACATTAAAAAAAGAAGGAAATGTTGGGGAGGATGATTTTTTTTGTATTGGCGTACACTGCCAAATGTTATGAACTTAGTTCCTTTGCCTGTCATAGTGGTGAATTAAACAATGACTAGATGATTCTAGCTGCAGAGAACGTATGTACCACACACGGTACACTTTGACCATTAACAGAAGATGGATTCTCGGACTCTTAAAGTAACGACTAAAAAATGCCGATCGCGCCTCGATGCAAAACACGTGTGTGCTACGTAAGTTTCTGCACACAAGTTTTTAAAAATGCATAGCTGCATTTGACGCTTTTGTTGACGCAGGATCTGTCTATATATGATGGGACGCCGTCTCCGCCTTCTGCGAGCGCGTTATGCTTGCGAAGGAGGAGGCGGAGCGGGAGCGTGAGCGCACATCACTGCTCTGCTCCCGTCAAAGGAGGATGCTTCGGCGTCGGAGGGCCAGCCAGGACCTTCAGCCACCGTAAGCGGGCGGCGCGGGTGGGGCCTTTTGGGGGTATAGAGGTTCTCACTCACCTGCACATGCCATCGAAATGGGGGCGCGGCGTGTTCCGCGCGCGCTCACCTCTCTTCCCGTGGGATGAGTTACAGACCGCCCCACACCTAGAGAGCTTGAAGATGCTGGGGGACAAAAGTAGTCCCCCGGCAGCGGGAGAGGCCTCGTGAGGCCCACGCCTGCCGGGCTGCGATGAAGCTAGGTCATATACTCGTAGATGAAGGACGGAACACCCAGGGGTTTTAGTGGGTATTCCTAACTGGGGAGTGGCAATAGCATGGCACCGGTTCTGACTGGGCAAGCTAGTTCTACCCCCGATCTGGCGAATCCCGCACTAGGTCGTGAATTATCCCCCCAAGGTTCTGCCCTTGTCGCGGCTTAGTCCTCAAACGGATTTCCCCTGGTTTAAAAAAAAAGACTCCGTCTATATATTAATGGTCTGAGGGATAAGAGAACAAAATAACCCGGCTTAAGACATTCGTGCTTTTAAATACATTATTTGAACAAAAGTGATCTCTGCCATTTTCAAGCATTTGTTGTTGTTTACCCGTGTTGTTGATTGCTCGTTTATTGGAGTAATATTTTTTTGTATGGGTTTTGTGAACTGAGCAACGGAGTAATTAAACCGCAGCAAAAGGCAGGAGTAATGTTGCCAGAGCAAGTACACTTCGCGGAATTATATAAATTGATCGTATTTTAAGGTATATAAAACTATCTATGACAAAATCTCACACGAATATATGTATAGCCTGGTTGAAATGAAGTGATTTTTTTAAACTTGTTAGCGTAAACTTATGTAGTGTGCACGGTGTTTGTATCTGTGTGGTAAATATTAATGTATCCACTGGAATGTATTTCATCTTTGCCCGTACTAATTAGATTAATTTAATTCGATTTAATACTGAGTTCTCGTAACACACTGATGCACGACCGGCATGCTTTTCTTATATCCTCACCCTTTAGCCGGCTTTACATTGAGAGTTCGAGACTCACTCCGTCTTTCTATTAATCGTTTAAGGTCACACTATACTCTCAGGTACTAAAATTTTAAAAATTATATATGTATTAGGCACTAGACATATATAGGAAGTGCCCGCAGTGTCAACTTCGTAGTTGACACTGCAGCTGCAGTCATGAATAAGGGGGCACACATAATTATTAACCTCACCGTTTATAACTGACCGACATTACATCTGTACTAAGTAATAATATTAAATATTGGCAACCCGGTAAGGCCTCCTTCACGATCCTTCATTGGTTTTTTTTCTATCTTGTGCAAGTCTAGTTCAAAGTGGTCCGGCTACTCCTTTGATATCATCCCCCTATCTTCGACGTTGCCCTCCTCTCTATCTTTTCCCATCATGGGGGTAAAAAAGCGTTGTTTTTCTTAACCATTTATTCATTTTATTAAGGATCATATGACCGGTCCACCACTAGCAAATAGTTAAAGTAGTATGAACGTTATTTCATCATCATATATATATATATATATATATATATATATATATATATATATATATATATATATGTATATACATATATATACTTTGTTATTGATGATATATAAAAATGTATATAACACGAAGTTACTTGAATTAACAAAACTACGACAACAGATAATTAATAATTAAATTTTGCTTGCTATATAAATAATTTACTCTTTTGTATAGGTCATGCATGCTATATATTTTCTAAATGTAATATGATCTGTAATATATAAAAAAGAGAACTACCACCACCTACAACTAAACCACGAATAGTCGTGGTAGAGTAAGAGCTAGCGTACACGATTCAAACTCATAGGGCACGGGTTCGAATCTTGGCCGGAACGCATGCACCTCTTATGGCCGGTTCCTATATCTTACCGACCATTCATTTGCCCTACTATCGGTTAAAATTTGACATAAGGTCCATACGAGTAATGTCAAAATTCAACCGATGGTAGACGAAATGAATGAATAGTAAAATATAGGAACCGGTCATTAGCCAGTTTTTTGACCGAATGTGCACATTGTTATAATTACCACGTGCTAACAACGGTGAAGTAAAACATCGTGATGAAACTTGCACGTCGAGATAACCAATGTGTCAAACCTGGTAAGCCACCATGGACAAGCGTGGCGGGTATACCGTCCATTCCCCTATACCTATACCTCTATACCTTACCCTATATCTCCCAAGCCTACTATTGGGCTTGGGAGGCCCCAAGCCCAGTAGTGGGACGTTTATGCGCTGTTAACATTATCATTATCATATAAATTTTTGTCTTATTTTTTATTTTCTATTTAATTATTCTTTTTCCTGTATCGATTTTATTCGACAGGCAGACGGCCCACCTACCAATGTGCTGCTGTGATGTCGCCGCTCTCTAAAGGAAGACTGGAACCTGGCCACTAATTTCGGAACACCACCCAGGGGTGTTGTTGCGGCATACTCTAGACCAGGGATGGTAGCCATCCAGACATGCAAATATCCTACCACCTGGCTGTGGGTTGTTTTGTCGCCTCTTACAACCAACCACCGGGCCGCAGGAAATGTATTCTTTTTCCGTTCTAAGTCATAGTGCAAAGCCACAGTTTTCACAAACACTTCTAATCCATCCTATGGTTGTCTGGACAAAATTTCTTTAGTGATAAGACCGTCTATTGCTTCTGCACTAAAACTTCTTCAACTATATCTTAAAGTTATGTAATAGAATGTAGTAAATAGATATAGATAAGTGGAAAATGTATGAAAATTAGGTTAAGAAGAAGAAGATGTAATAGAATAAGGACTCGTTGTGTTAGAAATAAGTTGTTATGAAAATAAAGAATAAAAAAGAAAAGAAAAATAAAAGAAATAAAAAGAAGAACAAAAACAAAAGATGAAAAAGAATGAAATAAATAAAAAAGATAAATAAAAACCCAAGAGGAAGAGAATTAAAAAAGAAATGTTATGCAATAAAAATATTCTATTTTTATTAAATTTCGTGTGCTAATTGAAACAAGATATTTTTGGGTGGAGAATGTATCTACAATGGTATTATACCAGAAAGTCTATATTATTGTTTAAAAATGAACAATATAATTAAAAAAGGAACATCATTACGATTGTTAAAATCGCTATAACAATACCAAACAGTCGTCGTATCTATACTTAAAAAATCATGCCTGAGTTATATGTATTGCAACATTTAAAACTTTCTTGCCTTTCATGTATGTAGAGTCATTATAGGCCCAGTAATTTCTTACAAAAATAACTATTATTTACACAAAGAGATAAACAGAATAACGGACAAACATGAAAATTGAAACCGCACCCTAAAATCCACTAACAAGTTTGATAAATAAATACTCTGTAAATTCTAGAAATAAACAATACATATATTATACATAATAGGAAGTCATAGTAAAGTTAATAATGTAAAAACAGGATATATAATTATGTAATCGGTAGTATTGAGATGCATGTATAATAAGCATGTAAGAAAATTGTACCTAGTTAAGCATCATGTATAATTTTTTTGAATAGAATAAAGAAAGAAAACAAAAAAATATATAAAAAAGGAATAAAAAGCAACAAATCCGGACATTCAAGTTCATGGTGGGAGAGGATTAAAGAAACAATATAAGAAAGCTAGCCCCCGACTACTAACTGAAGGGAACATTTCCAAAAGGCTGGCTGGTCCCTTTACCTCGCTGTATGGTAACGCTAATATGTTGTTCAAAATATAGACCAGCATTTTGGTTGCGTGAGACATCTAAAAAATATTGGGTTATGTGTCGATAAAGCTTGAGCGATTTAGGCCCTGATGGTCCAAGGGTTTCGAACCCAAAAATCACAAATATTTTCCGACAGACGAATATTTGCGGCGTTTTAGGACTACATGGTGTACTCCGAATATAAGAGAAAGACATTAAAGTTAAAATGCGGAAATAAACCAATAACATAACTAACCCACTTATTAACTTTATAATGAAAAATCAATAAAATATTTAATTAAATAACTTCGAAAGCCGCATAATTTAATAACAAGATTCCAGCTCTGTTTGTGCTGTGTAGTATTAAATGTTGGAATACAGAATCAACGGAGCTTTAAATAATGTTACAAACATGTTGAATTTTGATTTTATAATTAACATTTTAGGTTATAATTTATTTTGGCTAGGGCTATACATTATGGTTTGTATTTTCAATCAAATAAGAATTTATTTACGTTTGTATTTATTGGTTCGCGTTTGACTACTGTCTCATCTGATGTAAGTGATGCGGTAGTCTAGGGTACAGTACGCTCAGCGTGCGCATTCACGACACCGCCATGCGGTGGCGCGGTGGCGACACCGTGAAGGTGGCGTGTCAGCAGTGTCGTTTACAGGAGTGATTACCTAAATGACATCTATTCACTCATGACTAGAACATTTCCAGTCTTTATTTGCCAGAAAAATAGCCTTAAATTTAAATATGATACGAATTTGATAAATAATGAAAAAATTAAATATGACAGAACAAAAAAAAATTAGGAATCGCTCGCTCAATAAAAGTGTAATTTTGATAAGCATTTCTGAATTACCTATAACATAAAATGTCCTGAGGTGTTATGTTATAGGTAATTCTAATTTATTTGAAAAATAATTTTTAGACCATATCAGCCAAAAATTTAGTCTTAATAGCGGCGGCTAAATTATAATATAATTGAATAATGAAATGAAAAAAGAATCCATTTACTAAAACACATGTTATTTTTAATTTTTATCTTGCGTTTTATCATTATGTAATTTTATATGGTGATTGTAAAATCAGCCAGCCTTATATACCTATAACAATATCCATAATAAAATTCGCATTTACATACAAATCCATTTTTATACTTTAAATGCTTTCCATTTTATTTTTATGAAAGTTCTTATATTAGATGACATCGTATCTAAAAAGACGCATTAGCTAAATGCGAATATCTAGATATGATGAGGATATGACTTGGAAAGGTTGGCTACATACGGCCAAGTATATTGAACGGTTATACATTCAAAAGATCCTTAACAATCATAGCCAATATAAATGTGAAAACGTTTTTTTATAGTTCGTTTCTTCCTCAACGACTATACTATTGTATACAAGTAAGTATTTAAGACGTGAAAATTCTTCTTTTTTTCATAAGGAATGCAATATTTCTGAGATAAAATTAAAAAAAAAAGAAGTAGAAAATGCGAGATATATTTATCTCTAATCTAGATATATTTATGTTTCGCTAGGCTTAGCCATAAAAATGTCGGAATGCTGAGGTATATCTGTTGATAAGAGGCACCTGGGCCGGGCCGCCCGGCGAGCGGATGGTGTAGGCGATGTTTGTTACTCTATAATCATTTTATTGTACTTTTTATATTCAATATTTTTAAGTTCACATATAATCATAGTTTAGTACTATATTAAACGTGGTATAACTCAGACACTCTCTTTTCTTTTAATATTATATGTCCCCTTCCCTCCAAATTTGATTACATAGTATATATTTACCTACCAAATATTGACAAAATCTGTGCATAAACAAGGTCTTGACGAAAATTTTTCAGGGCTTTTTAAATAAAAAAGTATAGAAACAAAATATCAACATTTTAAATTTATTTATCCAAATTTAATATTTTGATACTTTGTTGTTGTACCAGATGTATTTTGTAAAATATTAGTAAATTTTGTAATTTTTCTCTAGCATAACGTCCTTCTTCATAAAATAAACATGTGCCTGTATCAAGTAATATGACTTTACTGGGTAAATGTTCAAATGTAAACCACAGTGTGTGATCTAATAACTGCTTCGGTAACGGTTACAATGTTTCCCCGTATGATTTCAAAAATATAGCAACGAACTTATTAAGGTAACACCGTTCCTAATCCGCAATTATTGGCCAGACCGGCTAACTTTTGACGAACTTGCACCTCTTAGCTAAACCACTGAGATTTCCTTCGAGAAATACTTCGATTTCGATGTCATTTGGCAAACTTATGTACATCTATATCGACTACCATGTACAGAGATTACTTGTACAGAGATGTCATGTTGACTGATACCTTTGTGGAACCGCATCTTCTGTTGATCGAAATTTTTGATGGTATGTTTTGTTGTTAGCTTGTTTGTAATCTTTTTACGGATGTTGACAGATAGTCACTGATTTTTAGGATTACATAGCTAAATTAAGAACAACGGAACCCTAATAAAATCGATATAATTGTCCGTCTGTCCGTCATCTCATAGCGACGAAAGCGAGTTCAGAATGCATTTGAAACCATAATGACAACCTTCCAACGTGTTTGGCAATTTAATTATATATCTACTTTTTGCAGCTTTCAATACAGACTAAACGAAATTGTTTGCATTTTTTAAATCATAAAATTATATCAGCTGCAAAATAAATTTGACAATGTTTTTAAATTTCACATAAAAAGTAATCTATTTTGTTTCACCCTATCTTCCATACTCTTCTATTCTGCGACTAGTTCCTAGTGTCATTTCTTTTATATTTATTTTCTTTAATAATACATTGCTTTTAAATGTACGGTTTGTAATATTGTGATAATCACATTATTTTCAAATTATACCTTTGCGAGTTTACATACTTAATTTAACGTAATTACGCATGTCTCCGTTTACCAAATACGTATTTAAATTACGTCTGCGTTTCGGGCTCGAGAGACACGGGGTCTTTAATTCGGGGTCAACAGACTAATACACCTGAACGGGTTCCGTAATGGAAGGACCCTTTTCTGTGAGACGATATTCCAATTTCATTACGTAATAATTTTCTTGTCTAGGTACCTATTTAGATTTGGTTTTAGGGATCTTTATACATTCTGATCTAAACGGCAGCATTATAACAAATAGTATATGTATTTGTATGGCGGTGAAGCATGGCCTGTACTTGAGTGACACAAGCAAGATCTGCGTGTCACGGAGATGAATATGCTGCGGTGGATGTGTGGAGTGACGCGGAAAGACCGCGTCAGGAACTCCCGCATCCGCGGCAGTCTTCATGTCCGTGACATAGCAGACAAACTGCAAGAGTGTACGGCCACGTTTTATGGAGACCGGCTAATTATGTGAGGAACAAATGTCTAGCTATGCCGTCTCCTCCAGGTCCCGGTCGAATGGGAAGGCCCAAGAAATGCTAGCTTGACGTTGCGAATGATGAGATACGTACCAATGGTCTCAAAACGCGGGATGCTGAAGACCGCGCGAAGTGGAGTAGAAAAAGTAGGAAAGCGGACCCTGGGCGTCGGATTGAACGCTCCGAACGCAACCGGGATTTAACGCTCGGATGATAATGAGGATGAGTTATATCTGTTATATTTCTGAAGTGAAACTTCTTTAGAATCGTTGTGATTTGAAACTAAATGAAACGGAAAAGTGACACTAAAAAGAGACGAACGCATAAATCTATAGGACTAAACCTGCGAGAAGATGAAATAGAATACATTATATTTAGAGTTGAAAATGTTTTGGAGTTTTTCCTTAATACTTCGAATTTCGTGTTTTGAAGCCTAAATATATTATAACCTAAATAAGCCTAAATATAATAATAATAATAGCAGCCCATAAATGTCCCTGGGATTTTTGGTCCCCTGGGACTGCTGGGATTGGGCCTCCCACTATAGGGGAACGGACAGTATACCCGCCACGCTTGTCCGAGGCGGCTTGGCAGGTTTGACACATCGGTTATCTCGAAGTGCAGGTTGCATCACGATGTTTTCTTTCACCGTTATTAGCACGTGGTAATTGTAACAATATACACATTAGGTCAGAAAACTGCCTAAGTGGTGCATGCGTTCCGGCCAGGATCGAACCCGCGCCCTTTGAGTTTGGGACACGTGCGCTAGCCATTATGCTACCACGACTTATAACGATATAATATTTGAAATTTGACGTCATGAAATTTAAAATCCCTCCCTCCTCTTGTCAAAGGACTTTTGCACGAAACAATAAAGAGAGATTGTCTGGGATGGCACGAAGACCAGCTACTAGTTAAGGATGGAGTTGGCCTTAGTCCGGAGCAATCGGCCAGGCTCCTGGTTAGTACCTTCTTCCCTGATGATAATTTCAGTACGGATACTGATATCCATACTAAAATTAGGAGAAGGGCAGAAGAGTCTAGTCAGCGCCAAATGGATTTCGTAGACGATCCGCCGTTCCCTAGTACGGCTTCGTTCCTCAACGTAGTACAGAGGACGCACTTTACGACCTCATGCAGCACATCAGGGGCATCCTTGGTAAAAAGGAGGCAGCTCTTCTTGTTTCGTTGGACATCGAAGGAGTCTTCGATAACGCTTGGTGGCCTGTAATAAAGAAGAGCCTCTTAGAACTGCCCCTTTAACCCAAGGACCCTAATGAAGGCCTACCTGAGTGACAGGAAAATGATGATATGATACGCCGGGAGATCTATCTATAGTATTAGAGGGGCACGGGGCAGGCCTTCGCCGATGACGTGGTTCTGATCTCCTCGGGGTATACACTTCTCGACCTGTCACGGGACGCCGGTTCTGACCTCTCGCTTGTACACGAGTGGGGGTTCAAGTTCAGAAAGCTGAAACTTGGCATGCTAGTCGTGCGCATGTGGGAGGAGTGCATCCAACTTGTCAGTAGCATTAAACCCCCACACCGCTTCAGAGCCAGACCTTAGTTACGACTCCATAAGTGATATGTGACCTGAATCAGTCGATCCGTTACTGCTGCCCGAGGATATCTTGTATACTGACGGCAGCAATGAGCAGGCAGGCGAACAGGCTAGGCAAGTTTCTGTGTCTGTTTCAAGTGTGTCAAGACAATTCTGTGTCAAGTGTCTTCCGTAATCACGGCCACTGAAAAGTGGCCGAAACGTGGGAATAACAAAAATCAAATAAATTACCGCGCTTAAAACTGTTAAAACGTAGTTTTATTATTTATAGTGGAATTTTTTTACCTTAAGCATAAGTCTGTAATCCTGTATGGGAATAGCGTGATTACTTCACACCATTTTTTCTATTTAAATTTTGTAGAAATGAAAATAGTGTTGCGTTATGAACACATATTTGTCACATGGTAAAAAAACACCTTATCTATCAATAATACAAAACCCATCTGTCTTTAATGTAATCAAAAACATATTTAATACAATAATATCTTTCCTATATTGCTCAACCGTAGTATAATTCAGTAAGTAAAGTCAGTTTCCGGGGTTTATGAAGTCCGTTTCCCTACTTTTTTTCTCCTCTTCGCTTAATTTACAGCAACTCGTGTTCACGTTACAAGCAGGAGTGGGGCGTGCGGCGCGGAGACGACGAGCGGGGGAAGGCGTGCGCGCGGCGGGCGACATTAAGACTTACTATAAGAGCAGTAAACACGGTCGTGTCGAAAAATTCATACAAATTGTATTTTTGAAGTAAACAATCTGCTTATAATATACAAAGTTCAAAACACCAAGACTACTTCATTAACAACTCGTATTGTGAGATCAGCATGTACATCTGCCCACATGACGTCAAGCCAGTATTTCTTGGAGTAACCTCTTCTTGGGCTTTTGTAGCCATTTTGGCAAAAACGAATCCTTATGAAATCGTCTCTGCATGTCTGTTCATCAGTGGCGCGGGGTAGAAATTCGGCTAGTGTACGCCGTTTGAAAAATCTTACCGTATAATGCAAGCGCCGACGAACCGCTGTTGAAAAAACGCCTAACTCGCTATGTATTTTCTTATTACAATTTGTATTTTTAACCTTCCTATTGTGGGAACCACGTCATAAATAGTAAAAATATAATTAAAATTAATGGACGAGCAAACTCGCGGTGCATTCTACCGGCTGCCACCAACACCGCTGGAACGATACTAACTAGACGCACGTCGCTCCGCCATAACTCTCACACACTTCCTTCCTCGTCATCTTCAACTGTTCTCTTTACTGCGCTGTGCAGTGCTTGTGACTCTTCTATCTTGTCTTATTCTATTTCTTCTCACTATACTATACGTCTGGCTGGATAGTCAGACAGATTTTATTTTGATGCTCTAATTTTTGATTATAGACAGCAGGTACGGATGTACCTACTGTCTATAAAATTATATTGGTGATTTTTTATCGGTATTTAATTTGAATATCCCGGCAGGGCTCACCATAAAATCTTACCGCATATTTTAAAACAAAAGCCGGTGCCAGATCGGTTTATCAGTTACTATTTCATAGACGTGTTGGAAGCTGCCAAGCGTAAGAGATAGTAATACAGTAATAATATATGTACGAATAAAAAACCTAAGCGCCAATAAATTCATGGCGCTTTCGACTTTTTGGTCGCTAGATAATTTATAGAGACACTAGTAAGATTATATTTCAACAAAACGCGTAAACGCCAATGAATGCACAGCGATTTCGAGCTTTGGGTCGCTAGTCGCTAGTTTCTTAAAGATAGGCTATGGGGAATCGAGTTGTATGAAGTCCACGCCACTGCTGTTAATATGTCTGTCCCCTCGAACTTTTGAACTATAAAGAGAAAATTTTAACAAAATTATTACATGTAGAGCTTCAAAAATACTTTCAAAGAAAATTGCTTTGAATAAAATCGTACTCATCTTTGAGATGTACCCGATATATTTTAATCAAAGTTTATTTGAAGTTTTCTAGCCTAACCTAAAAATAGTGGACTCTCGTTAACTCTAAGTAATATTTTATTTTGTTTGATTCGACAGACACTTATCCCACTTTTTAAAACAAATATCGTACATATTTTGAAAAGTAAAACTACTTTCGCCAATTTGAATTATGTTTAATAACATTTGCACGGGCAATGGTTTGTCCATAAACATTAACTTAGAATAGCCATGGACTTGACTGTATAAAATAACTATTTAAGATATTACCATTAGTAACTAACTTATTTAATACTTCTTTCGGCTAAAATTAAATCGAATAAACTAATACTCTGATAATAATATTTTTCCTTGAATTAAAGAATTATATTATTTTTGAAATGTGCTTGTGTATTTATTCTCTTTGTTCTGAGTAATTTTGTTGATTTCCTTAAGATTTTAAGGCAGTGTTAGTTTATAACAGATAAATATAATAAATAATTACGTTTACAATGGGATGTCATAATAGTTACAAATGTAAAGAAAATAAATAGGTTGTAATTTAATATACACACACTGTGGCTGCGTTTTGTCAAAACATTCACCGCTCAAAATCAATCATTCTGTCAATAAGCCGATGACGTTCGAACGAGTGCCGCTTTTAAATAACACAGTGAGTTTACTCTATATTTTGATGTTGGATGAGTGCCGTTCAATTATTCGTAACAGAAAATATTGTTTTTAAAAGAAATTGCAGCTATTCGATGTTTTAACGAAGAGTACATTTTGGATTTATTCAAATAAGGTCTCTGAGTTTATAAATTAAGCTAAGGTAACAATATTTTATCTATAATATTATATAATCGAAGTGTAGTCTTTTGTTTTTTACATTTTTGTCTGTTTGTTCGAGATTCACGTAAAAACTACTCGGTCGATTTAGATGCGGTTTACACTGATCGATAGAAAATTTCCAGACTTAAATCTGTGGTACTTTATATTCCGAGAATCTTACCGGACTTTTCTTGGGAGAGGTTAAAAGTGGCCAGGTCAAAAAAAATGATTTGATGCAAAATTTTCACTGATCTATAAAATCTTTAATAAAACAATTGTAATTGTATATGCCTTTAGTAACATTATTTATCTCGAGTTTTACGTAAATTTCCGGGATAGATGTATTTCCATACTAGTTACGCGAATTGGTAATTGTTTACTTATATTCCCTTCTGATGTAAAACCACAATGATGGAAAATATTGTTGCATAGAACACAGGGAAATACAGGAAGTTATATGAAGGAAGGATTGCACAGTACCTTTATGTAGGGAAGCGACGATTTTCTCCTTGTTTCTTAGTAGTTATCACGACACACACGACTTTTCAATTTCCGCGAATTCAACTAATTTGATGCTGCTGAAAATAACTTTTGATTTTATATTTAGCAAAATAAATAATCTTTGTCAGACCAATAAACAAATACTGTCTTTGTCAGTGATTTTAAAACAGATATAAAAAAAATACCAATAAAATCACGAATGTTTCACATAAATTATTTTAATTGGAACAAGATATAAATGAGGCTGTATGACATTTATATTGAATTTAATTATTTGTTTATATATCACATATATACAAATTAAAATTAAACGTAAATAATAATAATAATAAAAATTTAAAAACAAACAAACAAATCTATACGCAATAATTATGCACTCTTCGAAAAAGATGAAAGAGCTAAACTAAAGACAAAAATAGCACAAAAACATTTAGCAATACCAAAAGTTCAACTTGAAATTCACAATACAAACTACTACTCTATGGCTGTAAAGATGTATAATAAACTAGCTTCTGCCCGCGACTTCGTCCGCGTGGAACGTTTTTTAACTATCCCACGGGAACTCTTTAATTTTTCGAGATCAAAAGTATCCTATATGTTGACCAGGGGCATAAGCTACCACCATACGAAATTTCATTTAAATCGGTCTAGTCGTTTCGGAGATTAGCCGGTACAAACAGACAGACAAACAGAGAAACATAAAATTTAAAAAAAATCTAAATTAGTTCAATTTCACTTCTTACACCCCCCTGACTCGGTTTTTAGCATTTTTTTTCATTGTACAGAAATTCGACCTCTACAGTTTTATTATATATATATAGATATAGATTTGTACCACCATAGGTCAGATACGGTGATACTAGTCACACTGTTTTATCAACTATTCTCGACATACTACTACCTCTATCTATGCAAATAAATATTCAAAGATTAATTAATTCATTCATCTGATTGAGGACCATAGACCGCGACAAGCGCAAGTGCTTGGGGGGATAGTTGGCGATCCATGTGTGGGATTCGCCAGATCGGGGGTGGCACTAGCACCTCTAGGCAGAACTAAATATGCCATTGCTTCTTCCCAGTTAGGGATACCCACTAAAACCCCTGGGTGTTCTGTCTTGCGTATTGTGCCAGGGCAACGGGAAAAAGGAAGCTTAACTAACTCCGCGTGCCTTGCAGGCGCGGGTCTCGAAGGCCACATCCACTATTGGGGGACTACTTTTATCCTCCGGCATCTTCCTGGTCTGGTATTTGCGTGGGGTGGTTTGTTACTCGCCCCACGAGAGGAGAAGTAAGCGCGCGCGGAACGGCCGGCATCTCGACGGCATAACGGCGGGTGACAACCCTATTCCTCAAGGGATGCTCACGGCGGCCGAAGGTCGAAGTCCGCCCTCCAGTGCCAGAGCATCCTCCTATGGCGGGAGCGGGGCAATGACGTCCGCTCATGACTCCGCCTCCTCCTTTGCAAACATGACTTGTTCGCAAAACGAGGAGATGGCGTTCCATAATATAAGTGCCTGACGGGACGATCAGTTGCGACCGTGCTGTCCAATCATACCCGCTTTTGATTTCGCGCTCGCTTTGACATTTGTTAACCGAGGTAAAGCTCGCTTGCTTAAGACATATAATTTATACGATGGTTAATCATAAATGATCATTTTTTCAATTATCTGTCAGTCTGTTCAAGTTTCTCGGAAATAGGCTATAATACAGTTCAAAAAAATGTTAGGATATATTTTAAATTTTGGTATATATTTCACCTGGATATCTTTGAAGGATTCAGTATGAGCTGGCTGGTGTTCATGTTATTCATTCAATACACAGCTTATCAATCAACAAGTGAGAGACAAGTTCAACTGTAACATGAAAACCACGTTTGGGGCAGTTGTCTCAAGCTGTTAACTCACCAGTTACTGAATTATATTTACAGACAATATGAAAGTATCAAATATAAAAACTAAAGCAAATCCATGTGAACTGCACTTATGTCTTCGTCATCTTTTTCTTATATGTCGTTGGGTTGGTTTCTTTCCTGTTGAAGGCCTGAACAGGATGACTTGTGATAGAATAAGGTATGTATTTAAAATATTTAACAAATTTAGTCTACGTCCCGGGAAACCCAAGACACGTCACCTTTGTAATGTGGGATTTTCATTTTGTACTCTATCACTTTCCACTTTTTAATAACATGATATTTAATTTATTTTCTTTTATTCAGGGTATAACCATAAATAAAATCTAAAAATACAATATAAACTTAAAATAAATTACAAACTAAACTACATAATTATATTAAAATTTTGAACTAAATAAAATATAATAACAATAATTTTTAATTTAAAAAAATCGTTTTCAGGTTTAATTTGAAATCGATCTATATTGTCTACTTTCTGTGGTCATCTTTTGGTCAATTAATAAAGACCTTTATTACATTCTATTGGTTTGTGACCCATTACATATCACTAAATAATATATGTAAGTGTTCCTCATTCATTATTTTCTCATTATAATATTATAAGCTGTGGAATTTTTGCATATTTTCTGAGATATCACAGAGCACATATTGAAATTTTCTATTATACTACAATTTGTAAGTTATATTTATATAACAAATTTTATATAATAACTTTTGAGAAATACTAAGTCATTTACTACTATTTATCAACATTTGTAATGAGATTATAAAATTTCAGTTGTCTTTATTTATAACTTGATCGGATTGTTGTCCATTATATTCTTATTCAAACTGGCTCGTTGTTGGCCAACACTTGTAAAAATGGCTGCTGAAACGGAGATCAGTTTGAAAGAAATCCGTGTCACTAAAAACACTGCAGTGAAGACAAGGGCTATCTCATATGTGATTTTAAGCTTAGCTTTTGGTAAGTTTTTGATATAACACATACAAGAGAAATGAAAAAGAAGAAATATTAAGTAAATTGCATCGCAAAAATGGCAAAAATATGCAATTAGTTTTGGTGATTACAAAAGTTTTATGGAACTAGATCAAATGTGAAATTTATGTATAGTCAAGATGGCGAAGTCCGTCAATGGGGTAAGTACACCGCTCGTTATTTAACTTTTTTAAACGGAATTTAATGCTAACTGCAATTCGAAGACATAATTCAATGGTGTCTTATCTTCACTGACTGATTTGTTGTCATCGTAACTATTCAAACACGGAAATAATGAGAGATGTATGGAGTTCCCCCGCTGACGGATTTCGCCACCTTGACTATATTTCGATCGGCTGATTCTGAATCTCAAGCCCATTTGACTCGTAAGCCCTTGAAAATACATATTATATTGCCAAAAACCCTTGAAAGTTGCTACAAATTACGAAAAATTGCAGTTATCGTGATAAAAATATCTCAACACTTTGAGGCTGTATGGAAACTAATCCCTGAATCGGATTCAGCTCATCGAAATACATAAATAGATGATGATAGATGGGTTTGGTCAAAAGTACAGATCATTTTTTTGTGTGCTGGTGAATTGTTAGGGGTAGGCCAATCAGGCATTACAACCGTCTTGGCTTGAATGTGATTGAATCTTTACCGTGGGATAACATTCCACCTTTCTCCTTCACCCGTAAGAGTCACCAAAAGAGAACGCAAAAAGAATCATCAAAATCAGCTCGGAAACCACAAAGTTATGGTTGAACATACATAAAAAAAATATATTAAACGACGAATTGAGAACTTCCTCTTTTCTCAAGTCAGTTAATAAATTACACCACTTCGCAACGAGTATTAAAATTAGTATAACACACTCTTTAACAGTTGAACACATGCTTTCAATGCTCTACGATCTAAAAATGGTAACAAGTTGTACAATCGAGGATGATTACAATGTTATTATGGAATCTTACTTTAAATATAAAATGGCGTATGTATTTAAGTACGTGGATTATCATATTGGTTACGGTATCTTGGGAGAGGTAAGTTTAAATGTTTCAGTTATTATATTATTGAATTATACCTAATATTAGGTCTTTACCTATAAAACAACCGTTTTTTTATGAAATAAGTTCAAAGTAAGTAATTTTTTCCACATTTTTATTTCTATTAATCAAAGTAATCACCCATACAATCGATGCATCTTTACCAAAGCAGTGGCAGTTTATTGTTGCCCTTATTGAATACATCAACTGGACGGGAGGGATTCAACAAATCTTCAAAAGCATTTTGTACTGCCTCTCGGATATTGAATTTTTTCCCCACCAAGAAGTTATCCAAATTTTGGAAAAAGTAGAAGTCTGTAGGCGCAAAGTATAGTGAGTATGGCGGGTATCCGAGACCTTCTAACCCCAGCTCTTGTAACTCGGAGACCATCTGCTGTGCAGTATTAGGTCGCACATTGTCGTGCAGGAGCGGAGACGGGCGCTTGACCAAAGCTGATTGGAGATGTGTGAGCTTCTCCATTATTGTATTCAGTTCTTCACAGTACACATCTGCAGTAATGCTCATCCCGTTTAGTAAGAAGCTGTGATGAATCACACCAGCGCTAGATTACCAAGAAGTAACCATCACTTTTCTAGGGATAAGTTTTCGTTTAGAGCATTATTTAGGTGCTGAACCAGGATCCAACCAACTTGCCAAGCGCTTGCCATTGTCAAAAAGAATCCATTTTTTGTCGCAGATAACAATGTGGTTCATAAATTAAAAAAAATTCAATTTCAAAAAAATTAGTTCACTTTTGGATATCGATAGTCGACGTCCATTAGCAGTCAATTTTCTAAAGTTGCATTTGCTTCCTTACGTCATAATGATAAGGTATAATTTGGAAAATTTGAGTAATTGTACATGATGCTATGCTAGTTTATGCTTGAACATTACTAATAAGTTTCCTACTTATATATAATATTTCTGTTTCAATGTAAATGTAAATCAGAATGCAGTAAATACAACAGGTCATTATTGTTTACCTTGTTTTAATGAACAGCATTTTATTAAAAAATAAATATAATTTAAACGTGCCTATCGCTAGATTTTAATTTTAGTCCCTGTCCCATACCTAGAAATTGAAAATGCATTACAAGGCTTAACAAACATGGTAACTTTATTACTAGTGCGTTACAAGGATTTAGCAGACCTGGCGATTTAGATCCTCAAAAATCCACTTTTTTTTCGTCCAACCTTAAGGCTAACCCGGTTGTAGATTAGTACATTAAAAAACTAGAAAAATGCAAAATTTGATTAATATAGCTGCTTATTCGGCGCTGCTAGAGAAGGTTTTACAATTACCGGATTAAAGGCGCCTGGCACGCACCACCAAATATACTTCCACCGTGCCTAATCAACCTGGCTGCGCACAGTATGAAAGTACATGAAAACTGGCTTAGCAGTGTTAATTTGTCATTTTCGACCAAAGTTTTCGGAAGCTCCGTAAATGTCATTGACGTTGCGTGGCCCTTGTGCCGCGTTACTGCCACGACGGTACTCATATTACATAATTACTCGAATGTTTAACGTATCCATGATGACGAAAAAGATTTAAAAGGGATGAAAACATAACGATAATTAATAAACAATTTTTAATTTTTAGCGAAACAAAATTTATTTTCATTTGAAATGGCCAGTTCTGCAGATAAAACCTATTATAAAAGGGTATAGATACTGCAACTTTTACGTCTATAATCTATCTATCTAGCTATACAAATAAATAAAATTGAAGTGTCTGTAATGTTAAAATAAAAGCTTTTTACTAAACATATGACAGTATATACGGTACTTATATTTAAAAAAAAACAGATTTTTTTGTCTCTCTGTCTGTTTGTTCCGGCTAACCTCTGAAACGGCCGGACCAATTTTAACAGGACTTTTATTAGCAGATAGCTGATGTTATAAGGAGTAATTTAGGCTACTTTCAAAATTTAATTCCGCAAAAAACAAATTCTATGCGCACGATGTCACGGGCACAGCTAGTAATATTACAAAATTTTAAAAACGCCGTCTCTGTACATTGAATCTATTTAAAAAACACCAACTGGAACAAATAGACTATCTAAACGATGTAGAAAACGATGCAATTTTTTTATATTTCTTGTCTGTTTGTCAGTTTGTTTGTTTTTTCGGGATTCACGTAAAAATTACCGATTCGATTTCAATGCGCTTTTCAAATTCTTAAATTTAAAATGTGCGTTACTTTTTATCCTGGAAATCTCGCGGGAATTATTCTGGGACTGATTGAAAATAATAAGATTAAAAAAAAACCAATTTGAATGTGAGTTTTTTACTGATCGATACCAAATTTTATGTAATAAAATGTGTGATATTTTTATCCCGGGCATCCCGCGGGAATTTTCCCGGGAGCGTTTGTAGATAATCGGGTACATAAAAATTAGCTTATTCCGACATAGTTTTCACTAAAACAATAGCTTACATTCTTTTTTAATTGCTGCGGTACTTTTTGTCTCGGGTATCTCGCGGAAATTTCAAGTCAAGCGTAGAAGAAGTCGCGGGCATATGATAGTAATTCATATGACAGTTACAATATCAAACTACAGGTCTTGCAATTTACGAAGGCGCGTGGATGATACTTGTGGTAAACACGTATCAAAGTATGCGTGAGACCAAAAGTCGACCATGATTGGACAGCACGCTTGTAACGGAGGGCCTAAAGCAGCTGCTTTTTCAGATTCGTACATCGACCATGACATTTATCAAAATAAAGTGGAACTTTATGCTAATTATACGTATTTGTGGGATGTGAATTTAAAATTCCATTAAAATTATCACAAAGCTTAAAAGAATTACACATGTATAATTCACAGTTTTTACATGTTCAACCGAATACAACAAGACCAAACCATAAAGCAGAAAATCGTAATGAAATAAATCACGCAAAGTCCGTCGTTATAAGATATTAGTCCCGAAAGTACACTAGGTAACACCTTTATCACAGTTGAAACTCAACTAACTCAGTCCCGACTGACCGACTTTATATATTTGTAAAATTGACACGGCCTCCTAGCAACATGGCCGCCATTCCTAACAATTCTCAACTTAATGGCTTATAAGAATATGTATGAAATATAAACAATGGATAATGCATACAAAAAGAGATTAGCGCGAACAATAGATCGTTTAAATTCGAAGGAGCAGTAAAACACCTGTAAAGAATTAGCATCGGTTCGCAACACCATGTTTTACAACTTCCAGTATATCTAGGTACACGTCAATTTGTATTAATTCCCCTAAAGCATTCGCTTTAGGCCACTCGTAAGATCGTTCCACCGGGCGCGCACATTATCTCAATGTGCATGTTCACGTTTAACCACGAGTAAAATCTGCTCGCATTTGTGAATTGCTGTACGCTTGTTTGGGTGTTTGCATATTTATTTGTACTTTCTTCGACTTAAAAAATGTAGGGTTTGAAAATGGAATTTTATCACTCATGTAAGTTCCATTTTAAAATCTTGCGGGATTCAGAAGAATGCCCAAACGAAGCCGCAGGCCCAGCTATTAAATAATTAAAAATTAAACAAACTACCTTGTAATTAATATTTTGAACATAGTTGTTTAATAATGGTTTTTTTCTATTTCAGCTCTTCGTTTTTCAAATTACATTTCTCTGGAGTTTTACAGACGTTCTGATCATGTGCCTAAGCATTTATTTATCATCATATTTTCAAGATTTAAATACATGTATTTACTCTTATAAAAACAAGGTACTTTCTTAGTTTTTTTGTTATAAAAATATTAACACTACTTAATATATTATTAAGTAGAGTTTTACCCTGGATGTCGCTCTATTTTAGTAATATGCAAAATTGATTAGATTTTTTTTATATACAAAAATATTAAGTAACTGATGGTGAAAACCGGTTAAAAATCCGTTGCGTGGTTTAAGAGGAGTTAGCAGATATGCAGACAGACAGATATGGAAAGTGACCTTGTTTCATGCTATGTAAAGAAAAGAATACAGCAGATATACCCCTCCAATGCAAAATGTTTATCGTTGCATGTACGACGGTCACCAGTTTATCACATTTCGTTTTGTATTCGAGTGTATTATTTCACATCATGGAAAACGTAGGAGACTATTGTAGAATAGTACAATTATAAGAGACTAATTTTAATGTATCATTTTGTTTGTTTTCAGTATTTCATCCCGTGGAGTAAGATGCGACTTCACTATTCTAGATTGGTGATATTGCTAAAGAAGATTGACAGCCACTTATGCCGGTTTATATTAACATCTGTCTTCTGTAACTTGTTTTTCATATGCCTCCAGCTGTTCAACACCCTACAGTAATTATTTTGAATACGCACCACGTTGCATCGTGGTAAAGTTAATTAAACTCTCATAGAACAAAGGGTAGCTAAAATGAAAACGAATGTATTTATTTCAAAATGGAATCTTACAGATTACTTATTGAAAGTCATGAATCTACCACCACTTCCAAAGCAACTTTAGTTACTGTTAAACGAGAAGAAGCGGCGCAACCCAGCAACAATTATTTATCTCTTTTTTTAAATGTAGTCTATACTAATAATACAAGGTTTAGCAAAGTAATTTATTTATGAATGATTACTGAAGAAGCTTGGTGCCGATCGCATTATATCCATTCTGTGCGGTCATCTAAAAAATCTTTCGTCGCATAATAATAAACCTTCTCGCACAACTCGTTTTACGTTATAATAGCTATAAAGAAAATTACATAATTAAATTAATATCTACAAGTTGAGGGTAGGTCAAAAAGAATTTTAAACTTCGATGATACTTGAGTTTTATGAAACTATTTACAGCGCTACTGAACCACGAAAACTAATCTAAAATGAAATACTATCTATAAAATAATAGTTTAATTTTGTTATGTACAAGGGGCCATACAAAAATTACTTTATACGTTAAGGGGGGTTTGGGGTCGACAAAGTGTGACAGTGTGACAAGTGGTGGGAGGGGTCCTAAATTTCGTGACGCCGAATTTCAAAATCTAATATATTTAAGCTTGAAAACACCAAATTGGAACTATTAACAAAAAACTTTAAAATATTTCCACCTCAAATTGTATGAGCAATGAGTTAGTGTTTAAATGATTTAAAAAATATTTAAACGGAAATAAAACTATTTACGGAACTGTTGTTGTAATTTAATAATTTCTTGATGTAAAATTCCTAAATCAAAACCAAAAAATAAGTGAATAATATACAATATGACCAGCTGTGACACAGACAAGGGGGGATCAAAAAATCATGAAAATTCGTAAGACGATTACGTCTACAGCTACATATTAATGTGGCTGGCCCCTAATATGTATTTTATAAACAATGCTAATTTCTGTGTACCAGAATTCGGTATTATATAACCTTGTAGTTTTAGTATGTTTTGTAAGCAAAGCAAATAAAAATAAATAAATAGACGCACCCGGAAGATAATAAAAATTTGAATAATAACAGAAAGTTAGTTATTAAATGTATTAATGTAGTAAGATCATCTTTTATAGTAGCACATTTTGCAAAATTTATTAAGGTTTTTTTAACAATAACCAAAAATTATTGAAAAGTGTAAATTAAATTCTGTCTGAAATTTTTTAATATCTTTACAATACTTTGTAGAGGAACCTTCTATGCATAAGTTTTACCGATGCTGGGACTACACCTGCGACAATGTTAAAGATATTGATTGTGATCGAATGCGTCTTATTTAAAGCTATACAAATAACGCCGTTAATGAATAGCTACATTAGTGTATATATGTTATTTGTCAATATATAACGTCATTCATAATTTGTTGTCCTGACCTACGGGACCGAGATATGGACATTGACGGCAGGATTGATCCACAAATTTCAAGTCGCTCAACGGGCTATGGAGCGAGCTATGTTGGGTGTTTCTCTTATGGATAAAATTAGAAATTAAGATATCCGTAAGAGAACTAAGGTAACCGACATAGCTCGCAAAATTAGCAAGTTGAAGTGGCTGTGGGCCGGTCACCTCTGCCGCAGGACCGATGGCCGATGGGGCAGACGACTCCTGGAGTGGAGACCGCGTCTCGGTAAACGTAGAGCCGGATGCCCTCCAGCCCGATAGACCGACGACTTGTGCAAGGTCGCCAGTAGGCGCTGGATGAGGGAATCAGAGGACAGGGATGAGTGGCGCCGACTTGGGGAGGCCTACGTCCAGCAGTGGACTGCGAATGGCTGACGAAGATGATAATTTGTAACAATATTGCATCACAAACAACACATTAAGCCCATCGTCACATTTTCCTGAAACGGTCTATACCTACAACATCATCTCCGATGAGGCTCCACCTCTACATACAGGCTAATACCCTTTCCAATTATTTATTTTACTTTTGACGGCTCGATGATGGACCAATTAGTAATGTCTTAATGCGTTACCGCCTCGATCATGTATCTAGTCTCTCAGAAAAGCTTAGTTCTGCTGCATATGCGGTCAGAAGAGTTAGGCAGTTCACTGACGAAAAACTGCTAGACTAGTTTATTTTAGTTATATTATTTTCATAGTGTCATGTCCTATGGTATCTTACTTTGGGGCAACGCTGTTGACTTAGAGACAATATTTGTTTTACAAAAAAGAGTCGTAAGGTCAATCTACAACCTCGCCCTCGGGAGTCTCTTAGGGAACGCTTTAAGGAAATCGGTATTAAGACAGTCGCCTGCCAATATATTTTTAATAATATAATTTATATTCGTAATAATTTGAGTGCCTACAAGCAGTATAAGGATGTTCATAATTTCAACACCAGGCATTGTAATAAGACTGATATTGCCATCTTTTAGATTACAAAAAGTATTGTCCTCTTTCTTGGGGGTTGGTATACGCTTTTTCAATAAGATTCCGAGTGAAATGTTAGATTTGCCTTTCACTAAATTAAAAACCAAATTAAAAAGTATCTTGCTAAAAAAGGGTTACTATACTATTGAATAATACTTAAAAGACAAAACTTCATTTACATAGCAGCTCGCTCCAACCTCTTATACTGTATTTTGTACGAGTATAACGTTTTTATCTTGCCATACTTGTATGCAATATACGTTACAGCAAAAAAAAAAATTAGTACGTCATGTCTTTATATTTATAACTATAATAATAATATTCTATCCTTTCATTGTGTCTCTGTCTTATTGAATATGCACTGTTTGCTACAACTCCATTAATTCTTCAAAAGTCATTCTGTAACATACTTCTTCTGTATAAAACTTATTAAAAAAAGAACTTGAGATAAAAATAGAATAAGAGATGTAAAGAAAAACAATTTTTAGCTAGACGTTTTGCTGGGGAGTTTCTTGCCGCTTCTTCTCCTTAACAGCAATAACGCGTTGCGAAGCAGTATACATAGACTAGGAAGTAAAATTAAATTTTAATCTATATGTATGACCTTCAAAAAGTGTTCTCCAGTGGAACTTGTTTTGAATAAAAACTTTTGAATTTGAATTTGAGTTGTTATAAAAATCGACTTCAATTATAATAAATTTTATAATAAAATATAATAAATTATTTATAATTGATAAATAAGCTTTAGTCAATTTGACTTATCTCTTTATTTTTGCTTAAAATACTATATCGTGTAATAAATTATATAGCTATTGCTGTTGCTATACACATATTAATGATGTATATATTTATATATATATAATATTAATATGTATTATTGTTTATTCTATATTTTATTTTTATTCATTTTAGTCATATGTATTGTGTGATATTTATATATTGTATATGTATTTAATTTGCACACCACCGTCATACACTTGCGAATCTCCTATTCATAAAATCCATAGCCCGGATTGTCTGGAAGAGATCGCTCTAAAGCGATAAGGCCGCCCATTGCTCCTATTCTTACTGTTTAATGTGACTACTGTAAATTGTTTATTTTATGTGTATGTGGTGAACAATGAAGTGTTTTCTATTCTATTATATTCTACATATACCCACATTTCAATTAATATATTTTACATATATTAAATAAACCAATTTTGCAATAAAGTAAAAAAATATAATAAAGCAGAACATTTTTTTTATTTTCAAATTGATCACTTTAGATTTATTTACGTATAGTGTGGATGGCTTGATAATTTGTGCGTTACATGACTCACAAAACATCACTTTTACGTTAGCCACAATAATAAAGTACGACAATTATGTCATTTGTTTCATATGTGCTTTGCTGTCAAGAAATATGTAACGTGATCGCTTTAAGCGATAAGGCCGCCCTTTGTTCAACATTTATTGTATCTAGTTTTTAAGAACGTAGTTTTAATTTTGGTGAACAAAAAAGTGTTTTCATTCATTCATTCATTAAAGTGATAGACGTGCAACCTTCAAAAGTAAAACAAACGCTTGGAAACGATATAGTTGTGTCATTTTTATATTTGACTAAGGTCGCCTTCACATGAACCGAGTACACTTGAACAGTGACGTCTAAGGGCCCAAAGCTGCCGCTTTTGGAGAATCTCTTAGTGAAATTGACATATGTCTACATATACTAGTAGTTGTAAGTCATAATATAAAGTTCCAGGGTTACTTTGCTACATGTAATATTCGTTATACGATTGTGGTAAAGCTGATCCGAGTATACTTGATCCGTGCTCAATTTTTTTGAGTCTCATCGGATGAATTTATAGAAATAAAAGGTGTTAAATGATAATTGCTTTAAAATAATGAAAAATGACACTATTACGACTTCTGTGTTGTCTGATATCATTGACTTTGATTTACTTGAAACTGAACATTGATTTGACTAAGTTTGGATTAGTGTTTACTGCTATGCGAGTATACTTGTAACTTTACTATAATGCACTCGGTCCAAACGTACTTGGATCATGTCAACGCGACTTCATTAACAGTGATTTAATTTCATTTAACCATTTCAGACGAAACTATCCTGAATATGACCTATGTGATGTAACAGCAATCAGAAGGTAAAGTGCTACAATTTTTTAATAACAGCAAACTAAGATAAAACCATTAAAATATATAGTTATAATTTCTGATTATCTTATAATAAGGATGTAGATACAATGACATAATACACAATAAATTATAATATTATATATATATATATATATATATATATATATATATATATATATATATATATATATATATATATATATATATATATATATATATATATATATATATATATATATACATTATGTTTGCTAGTAGGCAAACTGGCAAACGGACCACTTGGTGATAGGTGGCTACCGTCACCCATGGACATCTGCAACACTAAGGGAGCCGATGCGTTGTCTACCTCGTTGAGGCTTTAGATATCTGTTCACGCCCTTTTTGAAGAGCCCCATATTGTAAATACATTTCTAGAAAGTTAAAAATTACACACCATACAAAGAAACGTGCGGTAAAATAAGTATTTAGGTGAAAAAAGATATATATAAGAATTCCAGCAAAGAGTTTCACATCACGAAAAGAAATAAGCCGAATAATCGAACCTCCTTGGAAGCCTATGATCAATAAATTTGTCTCACTTTAATACTATAGAGAAAATGACAAGAAAGATGCATTTGCAAATGCACGCCGTTTTCATATTACAAACGTCAAAGATTATTGCGACTTTCTGACTGATATTTACGTTTGTTTCAATATCTATTGTACTGTATTCTCGCAAATTTTTGAAAACTGTTATTGACTTTTTAAGAACTCGTGACTATGGTAGGCCCTCGATTTCGTCTCCGGCTTTCATTAGTCTGCTCGTTTGTAATAATTAACTTACCGCACTAGTATCATAAATAACTATTACATATAACAGTGTTAGAGATCATTTTAATGACTGATTAAACAATAATTAACACGCTGTTTGACGTCTTTTGACTAAAAACTTAATAAGTGTGTACGCTCGTATAAAATCTATGAGGCTGCTTTTTTTGTAAAATGGTAAAAAGTATCTCATTTGATCTGACCGTCTTCCCCTTATTCGAGTCTTTTAAAAAAAAAAGTACAGCACCAGTCTTTATCTCAGACTTTGTTTGCCTTTATTTTATATACTGGGCAGAAGAGTGTACCTAAAAAATACTTCTTAGTCTCATCTAATATTTAAAGACAGAAAAAATCTTCTTACGGTGATTTTCATTACGTTATTAGCGTTAATTAAATACATTTTTATTGTTGAGCTTTACTATAGTCTATTTCAAACAAGACGTGACAACTGACAGATGACATCGATCTGGTAAGTCTAGAGATATGTCGTTATGTATGTCATGAGTTGATATTAGATTGACGATTAATTCTGCGTAGTAATAAGCGATTGCATATTTTTTTGTCACTGTATAAACTACATAGTATTGAAAAAATATTCAATTAAATATGGCAACTGTTTCTGATTCCATTTTCTGTCATTTCACTAATAACTTGGTACATCAGTATCTATTTCAGTCAATTAAATACGATTTTTAGAGATTATCTAAATATGCATGCACACTTTTCACTACTCTCAATGACCCTCGTGCGAAACTTTAAAACGTCTGGTAAAGTTACATAAAAATTACGTATATTAAGAGAGAAAAATCGTGTAAGCAAGTGTTAATATATTGCTACAAATTACATTGTATGATATGTATCAACTGTCAGGCATACTGTAATATTTGAAATAGACTGTAACCAACTTATGGTGTTGTATTTAAAAAAGTTTACATATTTCACAGAGAATATTTCATCGTATATATAAACACACACACACATTTTTTATTTGATGCAATAATAAAATTAATAACATAAAATTCCCACCACGAACGGTTAGAATTTATCCCACCCAATATGGATGGATATGACATTAGTATCTTATTTATTTCAGAGCCTTAGATTCTCCGGATTATCTTCTCTATTACATATTTTCCTGTGTATTTTTGGTGACTAGAGCATTTTTACTTTGTCTCTTCGCTGCAAATGTCCATTCAACTGCTAGAGGACCGCTATTGGCAATATATGATGTACCGGCTTCTTGTTATTGTATGGAGGTAATTATCTGTATTTATTTAATTATTAATTAGAAAAAAAATGGCCAAGTGCGTGTCACTCCACGCACGGTGACGGTTTCCTTAGTATTTATTGAACGTCCAATGTTTGACTCATTTATTTATAGACCTCTTAACTACTCAGCGGATCTGGTTGAACATAATTTTTATTTAAAGCACTATGTCACTATGTATATTTATATGTCCACGACTTCGTCCACGCTTGAATTGAAATTCCTGCGGGATTCCCGGCAAAAAGTTTCGCAGCATTAAAAAAAAAATGTTAATTGTATGTTATCGTTTTAGTGAAAACTGTGTCGTAATAAACAGATTTTTCTCCACCCGAACACAAACCGCTCCAGGGAAAATCCCTGCGGGATTCTCGGTATAAAAAATCACACATTTTATTGCATAAAATTTGCCATGGATAAGTGAAAAATGCCATTGGAATTCGATTTCTTTTTCAATCTGGTCATTTTAAATAATTCCTAGACAAATTTCCGCGGGATTTCCAGGATAAAAAGTAGCGCAGACATTAAGTCCAAGAATTTGGTGTTGATCAGTGAAAATAGCATTGAAATCGGCCCAATAGTTTTTACGTGAATCCCGAACAAACAGACAAGAAATCTAAAAAAATGCATCGTGTTCTCCATCCTTTATATAGTCTATTCTAGTTGTTTTTTTTAAATGGCTTCAATGTACAGACTCGGCATGTTTGGAATTTTATAATATTGTTACAAGTTGAGCCAAATACAAGGGATGCACATCTGCCTGCCATAAAACCTGGTTTATTGCCCTTCCTCTATTCGTAGTTCTTTTGTTTAGACAATAGCCTATTGTTATTGTACTCGTTTATGGCCGTTCGCAGACATAATCCTGCAGGTGTGCAGAATTATGTTTTCTGGGAATAGCGTCGATGGTGGCGCAGGTGTGATTCGTGGAGATCATTATTTACACGGTCCTAAGCTGTGTATAAAAGGGTGTCCGAGCGCACAGATGGGCAGTCAAGCGACGACTACGATACGAGTAAGACATTTGTAGTACTCTCGATTAGCGATATAGACGACGGACTTCGCGCGTGTCAAATTGCATTGAATCGTGCAGTGTGAACTGGTTGCATCCAGTTTTATTTGTATTTGTTTTATACGTGTTTGTACAGTTCTAATAAACTCTATAGTAATTCCAACGGCATTTATTTTAATTCTAGTCCTGCAGCTCGTAACAATATTATAGATTTTAGTAGATCTAAGCCATTATTTTTTCCTGTTTTTTCCACTACATAGTTCAGAAGTTACAGAATTTTTTAGGAATTTTGGGACTAATATTTTATTACCTGTTTTAAACTAAAAAAAATTCAGTAGAGAACATCGTGTCATTGCTTTTTAAGATTTAACTGTTGATAATTTACGTAACTATACAAAAATGTTTTTAACATTCATTTAGTCATATGGTAGTAGCCACAAATCTTTATTTTTGCGCATTTTCCCCACATCCACACTGACGGCCTCTGTGGTTGAGCGGGATAAGCCTTTGCCGGCTTACCTCACTGCAACGCAGAGGCTCCGGGTTCGATTCCTGGTATAGTAAATTTCGGAAACGTATTTTCTCCGCTATTTACTATGGTCTGGGTGTATGGGATCGACCCCAGAATGGTCCGTTGTGCCCACAACATAAGCGTAACTTGCTTAATTTGGGGATATACAGTGTCTGTGTTTGTCTGTTGATTTATTTATTACTTATTTATGTTCGTATAACGGTATATAATTCTAGAATATGGATAGATATAGTAGGGCACTACTTTTTCTAAACTAAGCAACTCCAATATTATGTCATGACTACTTTTGATACTTACTAGTTATTTTTAGTATTACGTAAAATATCGTGCAGGTATCAAGTTGCTTTATTTACGAAATATATATTTAATACACCTAACCTGTGACGTTTACTTTAATAATATTGTTTATAATTTGGTAAGCAAGAGCTTTAACACCTAATTAATTAATTATTTGATTAATAGCAGCTAAACGAACCATTACAAACCTGTCATGTCGGCGGTTCTTTGGTGAATATCATCAAATTACGCCGAAAAGATTTTTGCTTTTAAATTCCGCTAGACGTCCTTAGTAAATTTTAAAAATCGCTGCTTGTGTGAAACGTAGTATCGTTTAGTGAATTTTAGACTGGGATCAATGTTGAAATTAAAATAAATTAGATAAATTCACTTTATTTATAATTCACTGACTGACAGATAAGATTGATAGAACATTGCCAGAAGGCAAAAAGTTAGTTCATGTTCTAGACGTTATGGCCAGGTTATATATGTACGTATACTTTCTTGTCAATTTTCATTCATATAGATCTACCTATTAGTTTCTTGACCGTGACGTAAGACGGGAGGATAAATACGACGATTTTTACCTTACCTTTTTTGCCAAGAAAAGCGACTTGGTTAGTTCTATCCTATGATTTCCTGTATCCTTTCAATAAGAATAGAGAGTTTAACCTTTTGTGATTTCAGGTACAGCGATTTCAACAACAGCTCCGTTACACAACTATTGGATTGAGTGGAATGTGCTTTTACGTGACTAGAAAGATGATTTTAAAAGTACGTGGGTGTTTTATTGATTTTACAGCTAGATACGATTTAGTGTAACATTATACATATCGCTGGAGTCAGTGAAGGAGCTTGTTCCGATATTTTTTGGTAATATTGTTTTATTAGTCAAAATTGTGATATATGCATGTATTATGTAACAATTTTGACGAAAGTGTTAATTAAAGTCACCAAAAAATATGTGTCGAAGTGAAATTAGAAGAGCTATTTAAATTTCTTAAACAAATCTTTAATCTTCTTATTACATGTCCTTAAAACATCTTACAACATCTTCTCTTTCAACCCACGCTACCATTCGATCGTCATTTGTCTTTTCTTCCATCACCGTCTATTGTTTATCTTTTCAAATCTTTTCATTCATTCATCATCTATCTTTCTCGCTCACATATCATTCGGAAACACTCTCAACTACTTTATGTAAGACCACTCATACATTCTGAAATATATTCACGATCCCACATGGACTTGTAGCTAAAAGGTCCTGCACTGACGCCGACGATTAAAAAAATATGGGCGGTGCCTATATTTGTTGTTTTTAAGTTACTTTTGTATATTTTGGAAGTTGATTGAATTTTTTAACTTTTGGAAATAAAACTACGTAGTAATAATCATTTTCTTGTCAAAAACGTAAATCAAATTTTTATTTATTTTATTCATATAAATATTTATTATTGCAGAAATGAACATGTGTTGTCCGAACAAAGAATTGAATTATTATAAATAGAAAAAAAATATAAATAGAAAAAGAAAAAAAAACTAATTGAATATTATTTTGCAGATTATCGGGACTATAGTGACTTACGAACTAGTATTGCTACAGTTTAACAAACGACAGGCTATTTCTATCGCAATGGTTAAGAAAAATAACATCACCTTTTTCAATTCAACTGAAAATTAAGAAATAAATACAATATAAAGGCTATTAAATGTTTATTATTATTTTTTTATTAACATTCAAAATATAAACCGTGATTTTGTTTACAAAAATAATAAAGTTATATTTATTTATTAAACATATAAAATTATGGGACGCGCTGGCAGCTGGTTACATTTTCAACAATTTAAAAATTGTTTTATAGAGATTATTACAGCTTCAAAACAATAAATTAGAGCTTTGTAATCGTGCTGTTTAGTTTTATATACACATAGCTTCCTACACGGATAATTATATGATTAATAGATGCCATTTGTTCATAGGCACAAACGATGAAACATATAATCGGTAGATAAAAATAATGTACATGTACAGTCGTGGTATGAAAAGATTGGCCAATTTTGAAATTGATTCTGTTAACGTTACGAGCACATGTTACCTTTTCAAACTAAGTCACAGAACAGACTGTTCCACAAAAAAATATGTTTAACTGTTTGACAATAAAGCTTAAAATTAATTAGTTCAAAGTTGTTTAATTTTCTATCTTGTCTAAGAAAATTGTTTGGAGATGTAAAACCTTTTTATTGGTTGTAATATTTATGATAAGCGTAATAATTATTACCTTTTTGTTTCTAATGATTAAAACTATTGCCAATCTCAGTGTCTGTTATTATATTTTTCAAACTTAGCAAAACGTAACATTTATCAAAATGTTGGCAATGCTGTTTCTTGTACTCGAGCAAGCAAAAGTCGACTTTCAGGTGACAAACCTTTTCATACCGGGACTGTACACCTATTTGTATGAAATTAAATACATACAAAACATGCTCTTTCCTTTTTCTTTCCATTTAACTATATTGAGTACCAACCACACGTGGCCAGGTATACAGCTATTAGGTATAAAGAATTTCCTTTAATTTTGGATTGAAAAGATCTCTTTACGCAATAAGACCGTGTATTGTTTTGCAATGAAAGTAGTGTAGCTGTGTATTTTTGTCAATATTTATTTTCTGGGCAATAAAATGTTATCTGTATCTCTCGGTGGTCTTCTTCATTCTGGCCATTTAAAGCGTCAAGGACGTTGGAACCTCGAGGAAAACCTCTTTGCCCCGGCTTCTACTCGACGGGCAACAACCCGTCGGTGAGGGGGTTGGAGCCTTCCCTCATAACGGTGGTCTCTCAACGGCTCTCGTTGGCCAGTCTGCGGCATCCGGTGGCTTTCACAAGCTTTGGCTTCGTCTGCTGCTTAGTTGCCCATTCGTTGACGTTCGGAAGCCATCTCGGGCTTTGGGTGGCCATCTGTGGCTTCTGGTGATGTTATCTATCTATGTTATTTCAATTTCATTCATTCATCTTACATCTTATTTCCTTGATTATATTGTATTTTTACTGTTGTATCACTAAGGTACAATTACAAACAATTCATTATAATAATTATATACTAAATATATACTATAAATAATTCATTTATGGAAAAATATAAGGATTCTTTTTTACCATTGGATCTGATCGCCAAAATATTTGGTACAGACATCAAGAAGGTAATTATATCGTTTCTTATTCGTAGTGCAATATAGATAGCAAATATACTAATAGCTAAAGTAACGTCAGTAACATTGGATTGCTCTTTGTATCTTGAGAAATTCGGGTCAGTACCCCCGGCCTTTTGAACTTAGACCATCAAAGGGCGAGTTGTGCTTTCTAACAGATTGCTAGATAGCTACAATTAACCCTTACCTTATCCGAGATTAGTACCTATTACCTTATATCATCCTGAGAGACCATTGCAACATTTTAATGGTAATATGGTCTAGTCGAGGAAGCGCATGTGTCCCAAACTTCAAAGGGCTCGGGTTCGATCCTGGCCGGAACGCATGCACTTAGGCAGTTTTCTGACCTAATGTACATATTGTTACAATTACCACGTGCTAACAATGGCGAAGGAAAACATCGTGATGAAACCTGCAACCTGCACATCGAAATAGCCCATGTGTTAAACTTGCCAAGCCGCCTTGGACAAGCGTGGCGGGTATATTCTCCGTTCCCCCTATAGTGGGAGGCCTTAGCCTAGCAGTAAGACATTTATGGGCTGTTATTTGTATATAATATGATAAATACGATACATAAAGCAATGACAACAACCTTAAGTTGTTTTCCGGCATTAGTGACCAGGTTCCAGTCTCCCTTAAGAGAGCAGCAGCGCATTTGTAGCACCTTTGGTGTTGTAAATGTCCATAAGCGCTTTCCATCAAATGGGCCATTGGCCTGACTGCTGAGCTCCTCAATAAAAAAAAATTCAAGTATGGAGCCTATGATAAATTTTAACCAATAGTAACTCGAATGGTTAACAAGATACTGAAACCCCAACCATTAACCGATATGGAGTAATTTTCCGCTTTAAAAGTAATATTTATTTATCTAATAATTTAAATAGAAAAATATTTGAGGAACGTTGTTCCCAACAAAAAACGGGACGTAGCCCAAGGTCATGTTAAGACACCACGCTCACGCGTCGTCGAACGGTGCCACTCTCCATCTATACTGATATTATAAAGAGGTAAAGTTTGTGAGTTTGGATGTTCGGGGTATATTCCCCGGTGTACTGAACCGATTTTGAAAATTCTTTCTCCAGTGTAAAGCTAGATTATTCCCGACTAATAATACTTGGGTTTGGATAATATATTTCAAAATTAATATGTAAACTTTTATTATTAAACATTATTTTATTACTTTAAAATGTTCAAGTATAGATAGTTGCATAGAGAAAATATAATAATAATTTCACGTAATTTTCTCTAGTTTTTATATCTGTAGTAGCACTAGTTCATAAGTCATCAAATTGGCGACAATCTGAAACAATAAATTATACAATAATTTTTAAATGACTTATGACACTCATAATAATGTCTTCCGTCGTAATAAATGAAGTCGATTTTTGTAACAAATCGAGTCTGTATCGCATTAAGACATTACTAATTGTTCCGTGGATAATAACATTTTAAAACAAATCTTATTAAGGTATGCATATTTTCTGTATTTTAAAGTTAAAAAAGTCAATGAAAAATTATAATAATAAAATTATAAATAGTTTTAATTTAAACACGGAACACCACCCAAGGTTGTTATGGCGACATACTCTAGACCAGGGGTGGTAGCCATCCAGTCGGGCAAACCCTACCACCTGGCTGTGGATTGTTTTGTCGCCTCTTACGACAAGTCGCAAGGCCGCAGGAAATTGTAATATTTCTTCGTGCACGAATAAAAAGGTTCCTTCCTGTATCGAATGCAACTTTTAATTGTGTCATAATCGACAGTGTTCGTAACCACTAAAATCAGTTTGATAGATGCTAAATGTGGCTTTATAAAACGGCCCAAGTATACTTTTAAAAATTTGTTAAACACGAAACAATTCGATGTATAAAGCTACTTACCGTAAGCAATGTTCCTCTGGTAATATGAAACAAATTCAAGCCAGTAAGGCAAACCTTTGAACGATAGACTTGTGTCATCAGTCTCTGAAACTAGTAATTTATATCAATAAATAAAATTGAGTCTGCTTGTGATTGCAAATTAAACGCTAGAGGGAAAACTGCTATTTATGTACAATACAATGCCTAATTATATTAATTACTAGAGTTTACCCCGTGGCTGCGCCGTGTTGCAAACACAAGGCAATAACTTCATTATACTTACACAAAAACTTAATTCCGTGTTTTACATATAACAAAGAAATTAAGTCCATATAGTCTAAACAACTGCTCAGCAAAACATAGAGATGAGTCGAAGCCAACCTGATTTGAAAAGTAATACAGTTACGGGATTCGAATTAAAATGCCGCTGGAAATACTATAGAATTTATTAGAACTATGCAAACACCTATAACATAGGTACAAATATAACCGGACGCAATAAGTCTTTATGTAATGCACAATTCAATAACACTCACAAAGTCCGTCATCATATCGCTTACCGAATGTACACGTCTTGTTTTGATCGTAATCGTCGCTCGACTGCCGATCTCTCCGTTCGGGCATCCCTTTATACTCAGCTTACAATACGTCACGACCGTGTAAACAATGGATTCTTAGAACCACGCCTGGCCACTGCCTAACAGAGAGGTTTACAATACACAATAGGCGGCTTTTCTAATTACAAATATTTAACACAAAGAAAACAAAAAAAGTGCAAATGCGGGCAGGTAATAAACTTGGGCTTTATGACTGGCAGGTGCGCATTCACATTTGTCGGCTTGCTTCGTGGAATTTTGGCTAAGTCGTAACAATACGATTAATGACATGTTATTTATGACAACGAAAGTATATTTGTTATTCAGTTAAAAAACGCGATTTCAGCGCCATCTGTTTTTCTAATCCGTTTATTGCATGGAAACCATGTTATTTATCGAGATAAAAATGATCCTAAGTGTTGACTTGAGATATAAGCCACCTTTGTATCGTGTTTCATTCATATACGTTCAGCAGTTTTCAGGCAGGATGCGATTGCAGCGCCATCTTTTTCCATATTGTTATCTATCGCACGGGAACGATGCCATTTATCGGGATAAAAAGTATCCTAAGCTACGCCCTGCGATATGATCTAGGTCTATGTCGAGTTTCATTTAAATCCGTTAAGTAGTTTTCACGTGATACTCTGATAGATAGACAAACATACAGACATAAAGACACAAATTCTAAAATTTTCATTCTTGGAATATGGTTCGATTCCTGGTTCGAAACTTCTGATTTTCTTTCACATTTTTAAACACATTGTACAAACTCGAACCATTCACATATAATATGGATATATTATTTTTAGAGTTTTGGCTGACAACGTTTTTGAAATCTTGTTTTAAATATTCTTCAGAAACGCTCACCGGATACAATAATTTAAAGGATTAAAACAGTAATTTTACCTAGAATTTTCTTGCATGTTTAATTTTGATATGTCGGAGTCAGATATGAATATAAAGTAGAACTTCCGTGTGGAAAAAGTGGCGGGCATAGCTAGTTTAAAATATATTACGTGTTTAACAAGATTTAATTCTTTCTTCTTCGGTTATTACACGTAACACTTAAAAAACTTATTTTTCGTAGCCCAGCCGTACACTTTCAAGTTTTCTTCGCATACGACCTTAAGAGTAAGCGCATATATGATTTTCAATATCGGAATCAAGGATTACAGCAGAGTCTAGTATTGATAAATGGTAGTGCGCGCTTAGGCTTAGAGACTTACGCGAGCAAAGTTTATAAGTGTATGGCCGGACTTACGCTAACACATAATGATGTTTGACTTTGTTTATCCACTAATCACCTTCTGCGGTTAAAATGTATTTACGATAACCAACATTGATAATAACATTATACAACAAATAGTAAAAGTTTGGCATCTTTCAATATTTGCCATTTCAAGTAAACAATAATAAGGTACCGCCACTTTTACAAATTTGTCTGAAATCTAGCAACCCTAACATTATTGTTCAAAGTTGGGCCACCTGCATACTTATTGTCACATACCGACAAAGAAATGCTGCGCATCTCGTTTATTGCCCCTCCCGCATTCG
Source organism: Dendrolimus houi (assembly GCA_039645545.1). Lineage (NCBI taxonomy): Eukaryota > Metazoa > Arthropoda > Insecta > Lepidoptera > Lasiocampidae > Dendrolimus > Dendrolimus houi. Next base: position 6,628,073 of record CM077121.1, on the reverse strand, counting down.
GAGTTCTTTTTATTACTTCGTATTTAAATTTGCAATTAGACAATAGCCTATTGTTATTGTTTTCGGCTTTGTTGGCCGTTCGCAGGAATAGATAACCAGGTGTACAAATTACTATTTCTCGGAAACTCAGTGCGCACGGCCGATTTTTTTTTGTACTGTATAGTTAGTATAAGACAATGCCCGAATGGAGGGGTGGGGCAGTCAAGCGACGACTACGAGACGAGTAAGACGTTTGTAGTACTCTCGATTAGCGATATAGACGACGGACTTTGCGCGTGTCGAATTGCATTGAATTGTGAGTGTGAACTGGTTGCATCCAGTTTTATTTGTATTTGTTTTATACGTGTTTGTAGAGTTATAATAAATTCTATAGTAGTTCTAACGGCATTTTAATTCGAGTCCTGTAGCTTGTAACATTATTATAAGATTAATTATAAATAGATAACATTTTATTGCTCACCAAAATAAACAAATACAAAAACACTTTACTTCTTGGCAAAACAACAGGCGGCCTTATCGCTAAAAGTTATATCTTCCAGGCAACCTAGCTTAAAAGTAATTCGTAACTAATCTGACTACTGAAAAAAGGTAGGACTGTAGAATTTAAATATACATACCTACACTAATTTATAAATTTAATACATACATAAATCCAGACACATTTATAGAATACGTATATACGAAATAATTTAAATGAATATATTTTTAACATATACAGCCAAGCACTTTGTATTAAAATATATTACAATAGATATTTAAGTAAGTATTTGTTATATTCGATATATTTATTAAAGGACAGATAGTATTTTCGAATCTGAAAAGTAGGGAATGTTTAAGTCTATTTGACAGTAAGAGGCAAAGCATTCCAGAGTTTGACAGCCTGCACTGTAAAAGAGTTATCATAAAAGGATGAAGTGTGTGCAATTTTAGTACTTACTAGTAACTTTTAGTATTACATCGAACATAGTACAAGTGTCTATTTGTTTTATTGACGATATAGGTATTATGACAATATACCCTATCATGTTTACTTTTATAACAATGACTATAATTGTTATAAGGCAGAGCTATATTATATAACACCTTGTAATAATTAACAGAGCAATTTTTCGATTAAAAGAAGCTAAACGAACGATTATAAACTCGTTATTTCGGCGCGCGGCGGTGTTTTGGTAAATATCGTCGAAGTTTGAGAAAAAGTATTTTCTTTCAAATTCCGCTAAACATCTTTAATAAACTTTAAAAATCACTCTGTTTTTTTATTCATATTTAGTTATTTTTAGCGGATTTTAGACCTTTGATACAACAATAAAATTGAATTTGACTACAAATTCTATAGAAAACTGTCAACAGGCAAAAAAATTATTGATCTTATAAACATTACGATCAATATTAATCTGCTGATAGTGATAGAAACTTGGACTATTTTCAATAACAACACAAGAAAAAAATCTACGCATCTTACCTCATGGTTGTATGCTGAAGCTGGTAATTTGTAAAGTGCATTCAAAGGTTCCCTACTAAGTGTGTGAATTTCAGCAGCAATCACACTAACTGCCACTACTTTCGTTGTAACAAGCATGAATGAAAAACATATATAAATAGTCGTTATGTAATCAGACCTGTAAACGGACGTTGTCTTCATAAAAAATAACATGGGACATATGTGTACAAAATAAATACAAAGCGTCTTGAGACCTACTTCAAAATAATTAAGTTCGCAACTGCTGTTTTTTTTAAATTTAAAAATTTAGCGTGTTTTTATATGCATATATTTTTCGAATCATTCTAACGGGGGTGTTTTGTTCTATTAAAACCAATGCTGCAACAGAGTGTATATTCTCTTGGTTCATATATGTGAAGCAGCAATAAATAGAATTAAAATAGTATCTCTGAAAAATGATCTAATAGTTTTATCACGTGTATTTACAAGATTAATACTTGAAGTTTCTTTAGCTAAAGTTTTGTACTCGTAACTTTAATACATTCAAAGATCTAGATTATTAAACTTCAGCACAATTGGATAGACTGTGCTCTTAAACGATTTTGGTACTTGAGGATAAAGATGACTTACCTTGGTACTTCAAGACAATTAGGATTTTCTGATAAATTAGTTCTTGTTAGGTTGCTAGAAAAAACATCAAATTAGTTATTTTCATAGAAATTTACTTATAAGTTAACATAGGTATGAACAAGCTCTCATAAGACTAAGAAAATCGATGGATATAAGAGTAAAGGTATGTTACTAAAGAGATTCAATGTCGATTCGGCGATAGCCATTTCTTGCGTCCCTGGCTTTAGGCGAAAGGAAGGCACATTGGGAGTTTTATTGGGTATTCCTGTCTATGGCGACCTACCTACATTAAAGTAGGATCAAGCCAGCGAGTTTCTAATGAATATTAAATTATAGAGAAATAGAGAGCAGGTAGATGAATTTTATAAGTAATTACATATAAGTATATAATAATTGCAGCCCGTAAACCTCCCACTGCTAGGCTCGGACCTCTTGCTATAGGGAAACGTACAATATACCCACCACGCTTGTCCAAGGCGGCTTGGCAGGTTTGACACATTGGTTATCTCGATGTGCAGGTTTCAACACGATTTTTTCCTTCACCGTTGTTAGTGCGTGGTAGTTGTAACAATATGCACATTAGGTCAGAAAACTGGCTAAGTGGTGCATGCGTTCCGGTCGGGATTCGAACCCGCACCCTTTGAGTTAGGGACGCCATTACGCTACCATGACTTCGTATAAGTATGTAATACGACAAATGCCCAATCAACAAAGTATCTACGAGATATCTAATAGTCTATCTATATGTAATAATAATCTAATAAATAAAAAGTTTATACCTATATAGTTTCAACTGGTTGCTGAGTAGCTGGAAATATCAAAACATTCGGCACTCCACCGTGCTCAAAACCGATCTCGATTGTAAGAGAGTTATTAACTGCCATCAAAGTTACAATCTTCAGCAGTGAAGAAATGCCTTTGTTTATTGCAAAAGTTCAGCAGACAGGCAGCCGGCTCTCCTGATAAAAAGCCGTTACCATTGCCTACGGACTTTTGTAACACCAAAGGTGCTACCAATCTGCTGCCGCTCTGTAAAGAGAGACTGGAACCTGGCCGCTAATTCCGGAACACAATTCAAGGTTGTTATGGCAGCATACTCTAGACCAGGGGTGGTAGCCATCCAAACGGGCAAATACCCTACCACTTGGATGTGGGATGTTTTGTCGCCTCTTACGACAGGCCACCCGGCCGCAGGAAATTATATTCTTTCTCTGTTCCTGCACGGATGAAAATGATGCCTTAGAAATGTCAACTTCGTCTTAGTCCACTTGCTGTGAAATGTTCCGTATACAAGACAAATAGCTACTGTTACTGTCATATGATCGAACCGTAATAACTATTTAATCGAAAATACCCTACATCAAAAAACTACTTAACGGATTCTCGCACAAATGAATTTTTGTTAAAAACTATCAAATTTTTTCCATAACTTGTCCACAACTTATTTGAAATGCTTTTTTACTTATTACGTACGAACAAACTGACAAAGACAAGTGACAGTTGGCATAAATATTGTGTGATTGACACTCTTTAATTTGAATACCAAACTTTTCCGAAAAAAGTTTTATACATAATAAAAACTTTTTCATTTACCTAGGTACGTCTTTGTCAGTTCACATAATATATAGACCCAAGAGAATCTAGAAAAAATGTCTATAACATACTAGACGGATGAGTTCTATAACTGTTTCTAAAGAAAAATAGATAAATTTTATTTTACTTCAAAATGATGTACGTCTGCTGTGACAGATGTAATAGATTGATGGAGAATGAAGCCAAAACCAGGGGTTTAATGTTATCATTCACTATTCGCACAAAACGAGTTATTCGTGTAAAACATATTTGCAACTCTGGCCAATTGGGTGTTTCTTTGTGTGCCTGGAACAAAATTTTCATGTTTCGTGTGAGAGATTCAAAGCATCGAAACTAATTACAGCATTCGTATTCTTTCATATCATTCCTATAATATTCAAAGAATCTGAATTTGAAACCAATTAAATCAAGGAACTAATGCTTACTTTTTTGCTAGTATTTGCACAACGAATTTTTGAGAAAGGGAAAGACTAGGGATACAAAAAGATATGCATAATGTGTTGTCTATATGCATGGTACATAATTGCAAAGTTGATGTTACCTTTTCACGATTGAACTGCTGATTGGATCTTAGTGAAATTTGAAAACGAGATAGATAATATACTTGGGCAGGACATAGTCTTCCGGAAAATGAAATAGATGATGAAAATTTATATGCAAAAGATTCCTCAGCTGCCATTTTTGCTTATTTAGAAAGTAAATTCATAAATGCGGACGACGTTACGACTAACAATAATGTTTATATTTATACTGTTACGTTTTAGATTAAGGCAGATTAAGGTCTCGAGAAATGAAATTTTTCACAAAGTGATTGATTATTTATAAAATTGTCACGCTTTCATGATGCAAGCATAATCAAAATTTTAAAATGGGTCAAACTACGTAGGGGACGTAACTAATATTATGTGATACAAAATTAAACGATTGGGAAGTAAAGCTGTACTTGTATGAAACAGAATCAAGTTGTAAACTGACAAAGTCGTGAGTAGCAGAGGGAAGTAGCTGCATCGTAAAAAGGATAATATAATCCATACATTGTAATGGATGGATGTACAAAGAGCTTGATAACAAAATATACTCTTTGCTGAACTGCTAAAGACTTAAAGCCGGGAGTAGCTCGGGCGAAACTGCAGCACACCCCTCAGCCACTAATAGCGCTCTCTTGTTTGTCGCTGTTCTTTTACAGCATTTTAAGATCCACATCCACTCAGGGGTGATTCACCAACCGCCCATATCTTTGTTTTTGAAGTGAAATTTCTTTAGAATCGTTGTGATTTGAAACTTTATGAAACGAAAAAGCGACACTAAAAAGAGATAAACACATAAATGTATAGGATTAAGCCTGCGAGAGAGTGAGATAAAAGTTTGCATTGTGCAGCACAGATTAGAGCGTCAATAAGACCGATGATTAAACACAGGTGCAATTTGGACCGAAATAAAATTGATAATAATATTTTTTAGACTTAAACAGTGAAAACTTGAAAGTGATATTTAAGAAGTTTATTTTGACTTATAATATGTTGACAGATGTAGGCTAAAGGAATTATATTTATATTAATAAAAGTTAGAGACGAATTATCCATGAGTAGATTGTCTGAAATTTCACTTCTACTGTGTGTGAATTGCACACACACACAATTTTTTTATTGTAGGAGTTCAGCAGACAGAATACAGGTCCCTAATGCCTAAACACAACTCAAGGTTGTTATGGCGGCATACTCTAGACCAGAGGTGGTAGCCGTCAAGACGGGCTTCTATCCTGCCACCTAGCTGTGAGTTGTTTTGTCGCCTCATACGACAGGCCGCCGGGCCGCTGTAAGCTGTATTCTTCTCCGTTCCTGCACGGATAGAATAGCTAGAATATATATCAACTCTGTTCTCCGTTCATTGTGAGAAATAGGCGCGATAATCCTTTTTTTTGTACCTAGATCTCTAATTTCTCTAGCAGTCCATTTTTTATTGCGAAGCTGGCAAACGGGCAGACTGCCCAGCTGATGGAAAGTGGTTACTGTCGCTTTTAGGCATTTGTAACACCAATGGCGAAGTCAACGTGTTGCCAGCCATTATGATGGGATAAAAAAAGTGTAATAGGGGGTTGAGATACAGGGATTAAACAGGAGGACGCGCCGGTGCCGGAGGGCCAGCTTGGATCTTCGGCCGCTGTGAGTAGGCGGCGGGGGTGAGCCCCTGGGGAAAGGGGTTCCCCACCTGCCTTTATGCCGTCGAGATGGGGGTGCGACGTATTCCGAATAGGCCTACCTCTCCTCCTGTGGGGCGAGTTACAGACCGCCCCACTCAATGACAGTATCAAGATGCCGGAGGACAAAAAGTAGTTCCCCGGCAGTGGATGAGGCCGATGGGTCATCGCTTGCCAGGGCCCGTGGAGGAGATTGGCCATATACTTGTGGCTCTGGTATTAAGGGCGATGGACGGAATACCGAGGGGCATTAGTGGGTATCCCTAACTGTGGCGTGGCAATAGCATCTTTAGTTCTGGCTAGAGGTGCTAGTGCCACCCCGGCCTGTCGAATCCCACATACCGACCGCGATTTTCCCCCTGTTCGCGGCTGATGGCTCTCAATCGGGTTTCCCTTCGTAAAAAAAGAGGGATTAGACAGGAGTAATGGGATGGAAGGAATGGGATTCGGTTAGGGGAATGGGATAAGGAAACTTGTGCAAGGAGAGGAGAAATTGGCCATCGGAACTCTTATTCATCGCACAAAACACAAGTAGCTCAAAGCTAACTATTTCACGTTGATATTATGTGAGAGCGTAGTACTACACCGATGACTCTACGGTGTCAGAAAATCAGCATCTCAATAGTTCTTTTTTCCAAATTTCTACAATAGCCCTAGTCACTGAGGCTTTTTTAATATAGTCTTTTCCTCTATCTCTTGGTGTGGCAAAACTTTTGTTATTAGAGATATCTCTTTTCTGAGGAAAAGAGATATCTCCACGTTTGTTTTCTTCTTCTTATCGAAATTTCTTAATGCCAATATAAATTTGTTTTCTCTTCTACATTTCTTAGCATTATTCTTAACAGTCCATTTACTAACCGGGCCTTGTATTTGAATGCATTCATATAGTGCACTAGCTGTTACCCGCGACTTCGTCCGCGTGGAATTTCATTTCGCGGAACCCTAATATTCAAAGTAGCTTAAGTTACTCCTTATAACATCAGGTATCTGCCAATGAAAGTCCCGTATAAATCGGACAGAACCAGAACCCAGAAAAAACAAATATACTACAGACAATTTTTTTTATATATATAAGTACCGTATAATTCTTTTTTATTTTTTATTGCAGGAATTCAGCAGACAGGCAGACGGTTCACTTGATGGAAAGCGATTACCATCGCCTATGGACATTTGCAACACCAAAGGTGCGATAAATGCGCTGCTGCTCTCTTAAGGGAAACTGGAAACTGGTCACTAATGCCGGAACACAACTCAAGGTTGTTATGGCGACATACTTTAGACCAGGGGTGGTAGCCATCCAGTCGGACAAATGCCCTACCACCTGGCTGTGTACATTTAGTATAAAACTTTTATTTTGATATTACAAACAAACACCTAAATTTTATTTATTTGTATGTATTAAGGGATATTCGCTGGTCAGTGGTTTCACGCTATATTTAGATAAAATTATAAAAAAAAGCCTTTACGTATTTATTTTCCCAGGGCACCACGTAGGCCCTTCAAAGCTATCTATGCCGTCTAATCATTTTCAAATACACTTACTTGATTCACTTTGTGTTTAAAGAAATTGTTGAAACCTTTAATCCTTATATTCAGATGTAAACTTATTAATATGATAACAGCATCTAAACTGCTCAAAATGAAACCATTTTGTAGTCGCTTTAACTGAAACAATAATTTACACTTTAAATTCATAGAAAGGCCTTTGAGGTACGTGGGTGGAGTATCCTCGTAAGGCCTAAGATTTATTTAGTATCCTGAAGTATACATAGATTCAATTGCCTTTTAAAAAAAATATCTTTTCATAGTCATTCAGACCCAAACTTTGGTTGCGTAATTTTTATATTTAACATAAGATTACCGGATCTATATCCGAAGTGTATCTATAACATAATATTTAAAGAAATCTAAAAATTTTGTAAATGGTGGCTTTACTGCATATTTAAAATAGAGATTATTATCAAAAAAATAATATTGGGCATATATGCATTGTGATCGATTTAAAACTTGAGTCTGAATATCATGTTGAATTAAAACTAAACAAAGGATGACGGTCCTTACGAGGATATATCAATGTTATGCATTCATGTCACTATTGTTCAGTGTACAAACGGGTAAAAAAATTGTATTAGCTCTATAGAGAGAGAACCTGTTCCCCTATGAACTATCTCAGATCGTAAGTGGCAGGGCGTTCCATAGTAATCATCTTCTTATTATTATTTATTGTTTAAATTCCATATATATACTCACAATACATAAAAAATAATACTTATATATACTTTAATTAAAGGGATATATAATTTTTAGAGTAATATTAAGAAATGTGTAAGAAATAAGCACCTCTTATCTTAGACAGTTTAATAGCTAAAAAGTAAAAAAAAAACTACAAATATTAATTTACATTTCAATGAAAAATAAAAAAAATTCCGAATATTTATTTATACATTTTGATAACCTGCATAATTTTGACGTTGTACATTTGATGCTTGTACCATTTTATGTAAGCCGTAAGAAGCGACAAAACAACCCACAGCCAGGTGGTAGGGTATTTGCCCGTCTGGGTGGGTGCCTACCACCTCTGGTCTAGTAGAGTGCGCCGCCATAACAACCTTCAGTTGTGTTCCGACATTAGTGGCCAGGTTTCAGTATCCCTTTAGAGAGGGGCAGCACATTGGTAGCACCGTTGGGGTTAAAAATATCCATAGGCGATGGTAACCGCTTCCCATCAGGTGGGCCGTCTGTCTGTCTGCTAAACTCATGCATTAAAAAAAGCCAATTTAATATCTGTTTTTAAGTAGTAAAATTTATAAATGTTTGTCAAATTTTTAATTATAAGCGTTGGCAGCAATAAAGTATCGGCGATTCATGGCGATGGCGATACGCGAGCGTAAACATTGTTATTATTAATATTTGCAATATTGTAAATAATAACTCTTAGGCTGTATTGAAAGTAGGATTTTATTTAGCAACACTTTCTGTGCAAATCCGACATGGCCGGCATTTTTTAATAATATCTCTAATGTAAAAATAAATAGCCTTCATAATTTTACAATACTGTTACGAGTTTGCGGGACTCGAATTAAAATGCCGTTAAAATTATTATACAGTTTATTAGAACTATACAAACACGTGTATAACACAGGTACAAATATAACCGAACGCAACTAATCCATACGTAATGCAGAAGGTCGCAATTCAATAAAACGCGCAAAGTCCGTCAATATTAGATTCCCGAATGTACACACGTCACGCATAGATCGTAGTTGTAGCTCAACTGACCCCCTCTCTCAATCAGGCCATCGTTTTATACTTCACAAATGCAAATGTGCCCACTCGGCAACGTCGACATAATTTCCTAGAATTAGCTTGTACTTATAATCCGCAACACGTGGCTAATGATGCTCCTGAGCGGCCGTAAACGAGTACAATAGGACAATAGGCTGTTCTTCACAATAACTAGAAACATATGTCAATAAATGAGTTAACAAAAGAAGACGATCATAAAAGGATTACAATTAGTTGAAATGCCGACAGGTAATAAAATGTGATTTTACAGATCTGTACGTGGAATTTGTCTTTTTTGGAGCCTTAGTTGTAACAATACTATTTAAATTACCAATAAAGCAGTCCCAAATATGTGATACATCAGATCACAATCAGCAACCATTCGTAGAAAGGAGTCAAACGTCACCTCCGTGTGACATGTGTTATGGTGCACTAAAGTATACACACAGTAGAATATATGATACACTGAAAAAAAAACAATTATGATTCAGGTCCTATTACTGAACAATATACTGGTGTCCCAAAGCTATGCCACATGGAGGAAAAGTACTTTATATATTACTAGAGTTTGCCCTGCGGCAGCGCCGCGTGTCAAACCTTAGGCAGTATATAATAATAACAAAGAAACTGAGTCCATACATTATAGTTTTCACAACTGGCCAGCAAAACATAAAGGCGAGTCGAAGCCAACCTGATTTGAAGTAATACAATGAATGACATGTTGTTTATGACAACGTAGGTATTTGTTACTGAATCAAAAAAACGCGATTGCAGAGCCCTCTATTTTGTTAATCCCTATAGTCTAAGGAAACGACTTCATTTATCGGGATAAAATATATACAAGTGTTAACTCGGGTTATAAGCCAACACTAGGTCGAGTTTCGTATATATGCGTTCAGTAGTTTCCAAAAAAGATGCGATCGTAGCGCCATCTTTTACGCTATTTTCGTCAATCTCACGAAAACGATTTTAATAGGTTGGAGAAAAAGTCTCTTTGGCTATACCATTTGTATCTGGCTGATTTTGGTATCATTAAAAAGTTTTAATTTTAAAGAAGATAATTCCAAATTCAAATTAGGAAAATGTGTGATATTCATTTGTTTTTCTTATTGTTAAAATGAGTGAATCTAATGAAGAAATTCGATACATTTTAATATTTTACTACAGAAAAGGTAAAAATACAACACAAGCCGCGAAAAAGAATTGTGATGTTTATGGACCTAATGCATCTGCATGTATCTGTGAGAGTAGCGCAAATTTGGTTTAAGCGTTTTCAATCCGGAAATTTTGATATCAAAGATGCTCGTCGTTCTGTCCCTGTTACGGACAAAATTGATGCCATTTTTGAAAAAGTGGAGCAAGATCGGCATATTAGTAGTTACGATGTAGCTGGAGAACTGGGATTGACCACAAAACGGTTTTGGCACATTTGAAAAAAGCTGGGTACACAAAAAAGCTCGATATTTGGGTGCCTCATAAGCTCACTGAAAGAAACCTAATGAACCGTGTACTCATTTGTGATTCTTTATTACGTCGTAATGAAACCGAACCATTTTTGAAGAAGCTGATAACTGGTGATGAAAAGTGGATCACGTACGACAAGAACGTGCGCAAAAGATCGTGGTCAAAGGCCGGTCAGGCTTCACAGACTGTGGCGAAACCCGGGTTAACTCGCAAAAAGGTGATGCTGTGTGTATGGTGGGATTGGAAGGCCATTATTCATTATGAGCTGTTACCGCCAGGCAGGGTCGCGGCCGATTCGCCATCGATTCTCAACTGTACTGCGAACAACTGATGAGATTAAAGCAAAAAGTTGAGAGAAAGCGGCCGGAATTAATCAACAGAAGGGGTGTGGTTTTTCACCATGATAACGCTAGACGTCACACATCTTTAGTCACTTGGCAAAAATTACGAGAGTTTGGCTGGGAGGTGTTAATGCATCCGCCGTATAGTTCTGATCTTGCACCTTCAGATTTTCACCTGTTTCGGTCTCTGCAGAATTCCTTAGGCAGTGTCAGGTTAACATTACGAGAGGACTGCCAAAACCACTTGTCGCAGTTTTTTGATCAGAAGCCCCAAAATTTGTATAGCAATGGGATCACGTCCCTACCTACAAGATGGCAAAAAGTTATCCAACAAAATGGCACCTAGATACTTTAGTTAAATGTAAATAAACTTTATAAAAAAAGCTTTTGAATTTTTATATAAAATGCGAAGAAACTTTTTCCCCAACCTAATATTTATCGGGATAAAAAGTATCCTAAGTTACGCCCCGGGATATAAGCTAGCTCTGTGTGGAGTTTCATTTAAATCCGTTCAACAGTTTTCACGTGATGGTCTAACAGACAGACAGACGTTTGTCTATCTTTCTGTCTATCTGATAAATATTCTAAAAATTGCATTTTCAGAATCTCCTGGTCTGAATTATCTCCCCTAATTTTTTACACATTTTTAAACGCGTTGTACAAACTTCAACTATTTACACATTTATTATAGTTTAGATAGTTAGACAGATTGTAAATAAAATGCTCAATGGAATTTTTTTAAACTAACTTGCCTCATTTGGTAGTCGAACCGATCAAGTGTCAAAAAAAAGAATGTAGCTATTGAATTTCAAAATGGAACACTGTTCAATTCGCGTTTGTTTTTTTGTTGACTACAATATTTAAAAAAAAATTAATTATAAAAAATCTTATATTTTCTTATACCTAAAATCTTATAGGATACTTATTTTCTGAGAAGGAATTAATAATCCTTGTGTTACTAAAAGTTATGATCGGCATCATAAAAATAAACTCAGTTTTTTTACATTTAATTTTGGCCCGTTCGATTCCCAGGTGAGGTAAGTAGCGTATTTACTTTAAAAATAAAATAATGTTACGAGTTGCGGGACTCGAATTAAAATGCCGTTAGAATTATTACATAGTTTATTAGAACTATACAAACACGTACAACACAGGTACAAATATAACCGAACACAACAAATCCAAACGTAATGCAGAAGGTCGTAATTCAATAAAACATGCAAAGTCCGTCACTAATAGATTCCCGAATGTACACACGTCTCGCCTTGATCGTGGACTTCGCTCGATTTCCCCCTCTCTCCATCAGGCCGTCGTTTTATACCTCACAAATAAAAATGTACCCGTATCGTAGTCGACGTAATTCGCAACACCTGGCTAATGATTCGGCCGCAAGCGGCCATAAACGAGTACAATAGAACAATGGGCTGTTCTGTAGAAACGTATTCCAATAAATAAGTAAACAAAAGGAGCCAATCATAAAAGAATTACAATTAGTTCAAATGCCGACAGGTAATAAATGTGTTTTTACAGATATGCAGGTGAAAGTTGTTTTTGTCGGAACCTAAGTTGTAACACTAATGTTTTCATTGAGCCAAATATCTTATCTACAATATTAAAAGTACTTATCGTCCACGTGGCATTTCTTCGGGAGACCCGGTATAAGGTTATATGGACGTTGTCGACATGATAATTATACGGCAATATAGAAATTTTAATGTCATGCTGCTTTGTGATGATGTTTTTGTGAGATAAAAGGGTAAGCATCTTACACAATATGCAGTATGTCTTTCAACAGCTTATATGAGCCAGGCACCAGTATCACACTCTCACATCTTCTAATTTAATTATTTTAAAGTTTAACATACGACGCGGCGCGGTGGATTACTTTTGAGCCTTTATTTAAAGATTTTATGTATGCGAGCGTAGCGGGCGAGTTTTGCAACGTCTCTTTTTGGAACGGAAGCGGGTAGGAGGGGGAGATTTGGAGTACGGAACAGGAAGGAGCGAACGAATGAAATGAATGGAGCGTACAATTTCGACGGATTATCATTATATCAAGAGTTGGTTTCTACTTAAGCAATGTTTTAAAAGACTTTATATATTACTGCTATTATTATAATATTTGTTCCTTATTCACGACTTTGGAAATAAAAGTTGTATAACTATGTTCTTACCATAAAGGAGATGCACATAGAGTACTTTTTGTACTAAAAGCGAGAGGTCTGGCGGAATACGAAACCGAAGTAAACGCAAGGAAAACAGTAATAATTACAGAATAGATTAATTATATAACTGGTAAATTTTTAGCATTTGAAAAATGTTGTTTGATTTTACTTACCAAGTGCCAGCAACATGTTTATAATTAAAACTATTATTAGAGTTTTCCGATGATCCGAAACGCGAGGTAACGACATCTCTATTTCTTCAATTGCCTTAATATCACTTTCCCAGTTTTTAGCTATTTTATGAAATGTTGGAATAATGAAGAATATAATTGTAGATACCACGAAAAATTCGGCTAAAATGAGAATTCACTTCCCTATTAATATTATAAATGCGAAAGTAACTCAGTCTGTCTAAAACTTTCACTTAAAAATGACTAGGAGTATTGGATCAATATTGCTGTAATTTGGTTTCAATATAGTTGTAATACCGAAAATGTACATAAATACTTTTCATCGTGATTATTATCATGATTGCAAGTCTTAGGGCCGACTCGATTGGTGTGATACTACGTTCTCACAAAATATCGGCGTGAAATAATTAGCCTTGATTTAATCTTGTTCCGTGCGGCGAGTGACAGTTTTGACGAACAACTCTCCTCTCAGATCTATCGCGTCTCTTCTATTCAATCCCTCCTATCTCATCTCCCTTATCGCATCTCCTCTATCCTATTCTAGAGGAGATCCTATCCTAGTGTTGCAAAAGCCCGATAGACATTTGCAGCACGGACATTGTTACCAGTTTCTGTCAGTAGGACCGTCTCTCTGTTTGCCCCCTTTAGACAAAAAAAAGCTCTAATAGAATAGCGAAACTTCTTTTATTGGTTTTTTTTTTTAATTTTATTGTAGGAGTTCAGCAGACATGTAGGGGGCCCATTTGATGGAAAACGGTTACCATCGCCTATGGACATTTGCAACACCAAAGGTACTACAAATGCGCTGCTGCTCTCTTAAGGGAGACTGGAACCTGGTCACTAATGCCGGAACACAACTCAAAATTGTTATGGCGACATACTTTAGACCAGGGTTGGTAGCCAACCAGTCGGGTAAATGCCCTACCACCTGGCTGTGGGTTGTTTTGTCGCCTCTTACGACAGGCCTCTCGGCCGCAGGAAATTGTATTGTTTCTCCGCTCCTGCACGGATAATATATGGGATAATAAGTAAAGTGATCCAACAAGCCCTTGTTTAAGAACCTTATTGAAGCCTACAAACTTACTTTAACTCATATGAGTAAGACTGCATGTCTTTAGAATCTTACAAAGCAAATAACTTTCACGTAAGTTTTATCTATACTAATATTATAAAGAGGAAAAATTTGATTATTTGTTAGTTTGTTTGCATTGAATAGGGTCCGAAACTACTGAACCGATTTGAAAAATTATTATAGACTATATAATATTTTCAAAAAAATTAGGGATACTTACTAAAACTCCAATAAAATGTAACCCAAGGTGTAAAAAAAATACCTAATATCGCGTGCGCTGCGAAACTATTGATGATAGAATAAAATAATGTAGTACGACTTTGCAGAACACATAATTATTTACAAAAAGTGTCGCGAAAGCATATGTCTAACCATAATAGTTATGCCACAATAAGTGTTCTATTATTAAAAAAAGTAATTAATATGCCGCCGCTAGAAAGGGCTCTTTAATTGTATCTTGGTATTCATCCTTATCAAAATAAATTACTTCATATTTAAGACTGCTTCAATACCTTTATATAACTTTTTGAATTATTCAATTCAGACATTCCATTCGAAAGATATCACGAGTTTAAAAATGTATGTATTACAAAAAAGTTGCGTGGTCGCCGCGCACCCAGCTCGGATATTTAAATTTCCCCTCCCGTACGGCCCGTACGGGAGGGGAAAATGTTTTCAATTCGCTTAGTAGGTAATTAAACTCAACAAAAAAGTTATTTTAAGATACCCGTGCGAAACCGGGGCGGACCACTAGTATTCTTATAAAATATTAACGAAATTATTAAAGGTAAAAAAATGTTCGATGACTGTTGTTAGACGAATCATTTCTAGCAACTTCTTCCAATTGTTTGGAATCTGCACAATAATTGTCTTTTCCTTTCAGACTCCTTTATTCTGGTCCACGTCCTCTGTTATACCACAAATCATCATGTCTTATAATACTTTAAGCAATACAACCATCTTATTAACTTAAATCGTCCTTTTAAATTTACTGTAATTTGCGATTTGTGTGGACGCAAATTTACTTTACTTCCTTATATACTCAGTTTTAACCATATTCATTCTTGCAACACTTGTTACAGTATTAGATCAACTGTTAAATGTAAAATGCTTAGAAGCGCAACTGTGATGTCATAGTCATTTCTCATGGGTAGATCCTGTTTCGAGAGATTCTAAATTAGGCTTGAGGCTGTGTTTTAATTTAAATGTGTTTAAGTTGGGTCTCCAAACACTATATGTGCATGTGTTAGACACACATTGCGCTGCTCATCCTGATACCGTTTTGCTTTTTTACTGCATTAGTTATTAAGGAAAAATAACTTACTCATATTATCAGCATAACAGCCGACAAGCATAATACTAGATATAATCAAAACTAGTTGAAAGATTTCTAAACAGACACTGGCAAGATAGATGATAAAGTACCATGATTTCCAATTCAGTCTGAAAGTAAATTTTTAAACATCATACACAGCCAAGAATCTTCAACCAATTTTCACCATTTTACGGGCTTAAAGGGACCACTTTCGCAGATTCGTGTTACGAATATGATACATATCAATACAAGTATATCTAGACACGTGTCAATTTCACTTAACAATTTTGGAAAAGCAACTGCTTTAGGACCACTCATTAAAATGCCACTTGTTATAATTTGTAGGAGTGGAATTTGCGTAGAAATCCTCCACGCTTGTTATTCTAGGATGCGAGGGTGATCGATGAATCAAAGCCCAATTAGTTAGTTCAAAAAGATTCCCCACTATTTTTTCTCGGTGACTAAACTAAGTTAAAATCAATGATTTTGTTGTTCGCAATGCAATTATTTAATTTCAGTAGCTGAGTTCGATTTAAAATATCAGCTAACCGAATATAAAGAATAAGCAGTGTTTCGGAATTTTCGAATTTATTCATTTCAAAAATATCACGTATTTAAAAATAACCCCAGAAAACATGCGATTTTCAAAAAAATTTAGGGCTCTTTAAAACTTGCTTCGATAACAACTACTTTAAAGTCATCTTAATGTATATTTGATGTTTTTTTATTAGTAGATAAGTAATTGGTACAGAATATCTGGGACACAGTGTTAAAGTGATATATATATAAATAAATACTATCTTACCCCGAACCTTCACTTGTACGATGTGTAAGACCACTTAGGGGGAACAAACCAGTGAATCTAATGACTAAAAATAGCACTCTCAATGAATTGTAAAATCCGCCTTCGAGATCTACGTTCTTAACTATACTAGTACGAGGTTGCACGAGAAGTAAAGGCATTTTCAATAAATCCAAAATTTTAGTTTGTGTAACCAGAAATTATTTGCTTGTCTTTGTTTTGTCTTTGTAGTCTTCTATTTAATTTGTTGTTGTTGTGTGTTGTTATCTTTCTTTAGAATAGGATTTTTTATTATATCAGCTACACTCAGAATGGTTAAATAACCATCAATTCATAGAATAATAACTAAACTTTGCCATCATATATAAAATGTCATTTCCTTTGATTATAATCTATTTCTCCTAACAATGCTTCATAACTATAATTATACCTTAAGACTAATATGAATAAACCAAATCTTTTAACTTTTTAAGTTTATTCGACCTTTTTTTTAGCTTTTATTGCAATATAATTTCTGATGACAAAAAACTGAACTGAGTGTACATCACAAACACCCACACAAGTTTAAAGAGATTTATTCGAAATGCTTTCAAAAACATGAATACTCAATGTTATTTAATCAACGTCCCATCACCCCCATCATTTTATATTTGACAGCAAACTATTGTATTTAACACCTCGTATTAAGGGGCTTATACACTGTTTGGACTCTGTGATGTTCCATTTTCTAAATATTTCAATATTTATAATCGTGAAAGCGTTTATGGTTGTAATTTGTGAAACTGCATGTATAGGGTATAATGAGGCATCATACATGACGTCATAATCATTCAAAACCTTGTTATCGTGGTCGTCAACCTGTCAATGTCTATTCCTGAACGTTAGTCTGGAGTTACATATACTGGACTTGTGTATGTACGTTTGAATGACTACCACCTCTGGTCTAGAGTATGCTGTCATAACAACTTTGAGTTGTGTTCCGGCATCAGTACCCAGATTTCCCCCTTCGAGTTCGGCAGCACATTGGCAGCACCTGTAGTGTTGCAAGTGTCCATAACCACTTTCCATTAGATGGGCTATCAAGCCGTACTCTGTAAGCTGTACTGCAGCAATAAATACAATCCCTGTTATCGTCGCCGGAAACCTGTCACAGTCCATTTTTGGAATTAAGTCTCCCTAATCGCAACACATATCCTGGTCGTCCGCTTTTCTTATCCAGTCCATACCAACAATCTTATGCAGATTATCGGTCCACCAGACCGGAGGGTGAGATGTGGCCTATTCCAGCACTCGTCTGCACTATCAGCTATCGATCCTGCAACTGTCATGACCAGCCCATTACGATTTTTCTCTTATAGAGATGCACATTTCGTCAGTTTTATTTATTAAAATATGAATTTCACTAGATCCGCAGCTGATACTTATTCAACCTAATGAGCAAAATCGCGTATGATAGTTTAATTTTATATATAGATATATACATATACGGTATGTGCAATGATACTTATTATATATATAAAAACCAACTTTAATATTCTTTACATCTTCCAAAACATATAAATAAGATGTGATACTAACATCATTTAATTTTACTATGTACGCGTTCCGTTAGTAGCTAACAACGACTAAAATGCTCTGTCAGCCGTTCCACATAGCGACCACGGTCGTTGTGGTCATGGCGAAAACGTCACTAATGACGTCATCATTTTTGATCACACAGCGCTCACAACCCATGTCAAGAGGTGGGTCGAAGGGGGCGTTGACTACCGAGCATTATTTCTTCTGAACATTGAAAAAGGCGCGATTTTCAAATCAACCAATGACATTTGTGTATTTCGTTGTTGATGACATCAACGTTTCATAATCCGTTCCACTAGAGTTTATTATTGTAACATCCGCAAGCAAGTGGAACGGGAAAAATAGCTGTTGTGAACGTGGTCGTTGTGAGCCTCTTCTGGAACGTAGCCAAAATATGTTCATTCCTACAAAACTCTTAAACCCACGCTTACATTTGATCACAGACTACTATGATACACAAATCATGTGTTCGCCTTTTGTCTTTTCATTCCGTGTTTAATTCCATCGTCTATTGTTTGTCTATTCTTTCATTCATCAACTTTTTTAGATCGTTATTGATTCTTTTTAGTGAATTTCACTATTTGAATAAAGAATATCTTTAAATTTTGTTTAAAAATAGAAAATCAACTGTCAATCAGCATTGCTGTAAAAGTGTGTAATAGCGTTTTTACAAAAACATTACAATTTCAGCAACGGAACTAAAAAAAATTGCATCGATATGGAGCGACGACATCATTTGGCACGAAAAGAGATTATGAGAGCCGTCGGAATGTTGCAAGCTGGTTTCAGCCAATACCAGGCAATTTTGGCACTACACAGAGTATCCTAAGCCACCTCTGGATACGCTATGGTATCAAGGGACATGGAGGAAGATCTCGCATTACCACTCGTAGACAGGACCGATACATCCAAAATACTGCTCGACGGAATCGTACTATAACCGTCATGATGTTGACTACGAGGCTCCACACCTCTTCAGGCTTGCTGATAAACGACCAAACCATCTGAAATCATTTACGTGAAGTGGGTCTGCGTTCTCGAAGGCCGCTGAGACTTCCACCTATAACACCCCGCAATTGTAGAGCCCACTTATAATGAACTCACGAACACAGAAATTAGAAGGAGAAGACTGGCGTTGTGTTTGCTTTTCCGATGAACCTCGTTTCGGTATGAGGCAGCTTGTATCCGACAAGACGTATTCGAGTTTGGAAGACCTCTAGACATGAAGAACGTTTGAAATTTTGTCTGGAAGTTCATTCATATGGAGGAACAACAACAATGGTTTGAGCTGGTATTTGAATCGGTGGAAGAACTGATCTTGATTTGTATCAGACGGAGAGGATTGTTTCAAATGTGATTATCCCTTTGCGAAGCTGGTTGGGTGATTCGTTTCCACTAATGCACGTCCAGACACGGCTAGAGTCGTAACACGCGCTCTTGACGATGCTTGCATCAACGTTCTGTGGTGGTTTGCTCAATCGCCAAATCTCAACCCAATTGAGCACGCATGGGATATGCTCTAAAGAAGAGCTCTGCCGAGTATGGATGTCGTGTATATCCCACAATTACATTTGGATTTTTGAAGACCGTGGACGGCCATTACTCAAAGTGATTTTGATGAACTGATTTTAAGCATCCCAAATCTCTGTGATTGTGTGATTCGTATAAATGGTGGATACACAGATTATTAATGTTTTTATCTTTACAATAAAAAAATTAAAATCTTCATTTTTGCCATTTAATTAACTATATTAACTTAAGTTAATTTCCCACAATTTCCATAAATTGCAATTTTTCTTGATTTTTACATAATATAAGGTATACGTTGTTAACTTAAACATACGCATTAAAGCAAGAAGTCAGTCTGGAAGACTAGATTTGGTAAATATTAATTGGATAATTTTTTATAGTTAAAATATACTTGATCCCTAGACACTTTTGATGTGTGTATGTATTATCACGACTCACGCGGCGTTTATAATCCTACAAACATAAAATATGTGACTATCAACCAAATTATTACTATTATTTTCTACTGAAACTAATAACGAACGTGTGTAGATAACTTTAATCAAACGCCCAAAACCAACATTGACAACGTCTGATAGATTATTTTGTTTGTTGTTGGTAAAGAAATATTTACCTGATTTGGATGTAAATGTATGTATAAGGCGTTTGTATAAACAAATGATTTTACATTTTATTATAAAAGGCTATTTATTTACAACTTGGTTGTTGTATAACATTTATTACATCGTACATATATTATATAGAAAATGCTTTATTGTTCATCATAATATCTATAATATTATAAAATTCTAAACATGCCGTAGCTGTACATTGAAGCTATTTAAAAAAAAGCAACTGAAATAGACTATATTTCCTGTCTGTTTGTTAGGAATTCACGTAAAAATTACCGAGGCGATTTTGATGTGGTAGATGTGGTTCGCTGATCGATAGCAAACTCTTAGAATTAAAATCTGCGCTACTTTTTGTCCGGATAGGCCCGCGGATTTTTTCTGGGAATGAGTTAAAAAGAAAAAATCGATTTTCAATGCGATTTTATTACTGATCGATAGCAAATGTTATGTAATAAAATGTGTGATATTTTTTATTCCGAGAATCCCTCAGGAATTTCAAGTCAAGCGTGGACGAAGTCATGGACATGTACTAGTCTACATATAGCGGCGTCTAAGCTTTAAATTTTTCAACAGTGACTAAGCATCTCGGTGCCTTTTTTACGTCTGCATGTTACTTTTAACCAATAGCTTATTCGTGAAAACCTGTCATTGGCTTTCTTTTAGTAATTACAGTTATCAGATCAAATGTATTTAGCTGTAGGTTTGCCATAAATAAATAAATAAATTTAATTTTATTTAATTTATTAATTTAGATTTTTTTCAATCAGAGAAGGAAGATGACTAGTGAATATGTGTGAAGAGGATTAGTGAATATGTGACGTGGGGGAAAGAGTCAGATTCTCCTCCTTAGTCACAGAATAGGTTTAGGTGGGTCAATGAACGGTACAAGATACTTATGTGGTATATTTAATCTGTTCCGTGACAAACGGTGGATTTCTATGCACAAAAGGGTACACTGGCCTGTCGAAGCCCCGAAAGCTCTTCGAGTCAAGTTGTTCCACAGCTCTAATATTAGCTCGACCGGTAATTGTCCACGTCTGGTATATGTTGACTTGGTAGGTTTCCTAGGTAAGTAAGGGTAGCCTTGATCCTGGAATTAGGTGACGAAGAATAGGCATTAGCATGACACAGTGTCCTCCGTTAGAAAACTAAATCAGCTCAATTATATTTAGTTTTAAGTAGTAGAACAGTTACATTTTATATATATGAATAGAAACTCACCCCAGCTCCCGCTGGGGTGAGTTTTTATTAAATTTATTTTATTAAAATAAATACGTGTTCCCACACGTATTTATTTTAATAACGTTAAAGGAAGTTTAGAATAGTCTGGAATAATATTTATAAAAGAATTGTATCAGCTGATATTTTTGAATCTCGAGCGTTTAACATTAGTACTGTCATTGGCTATGTCTATGTTTTTTTTATGGTGCAAGTGCAACGTTACAAACGGCTGTGGATAAGGACCAAGGACCATCGTCTGTCAGGGCCCAGGGAGTTGGCTACGTTATCTATCCTGTGGCTCTGGCATATAGCCAAGGAAGGAACACTGAGGGGGTTTTAGTCGATATCGCCCAACTTAGATGGGTATAGCAGAAATGCTATTAGTACCACTTTAAGGAGGCGCGGCGTACCCACCCCCCCATGGCGATTCCCCTGCATCGGGCAGTCCTCAAACGGATGTCCCTCGCATAAAAAATATTTTATCAATCAATTCAGGTATTTTTATATCACGTAAATACAATACATTTTCCCAAATTAATTGTACCCTACGCTACCCTGAACACACGTCGTTATGGCAACATAACAAGTACGTAGCCGTGGAGACCTAAGACACGTCGTCGTAGTAAACTGAGTAACACGTATTCTAGCAACATAACGTTCGACAGCAGATCGTAAACGTCCCACTGCTGAGCTCGGTTTTAATGAACACAGATGGTTTACCTGCCCCGATTGCCCAAGGGGTATTGATGAATGCTCTACAGTACACTGATCGTCGAGATTTCCTCTTGAAGTTTTATTTTATAACTTTTACAATATCATTATTGCAAAAAATTCACGACTTCACAGTTTAAAAGTAACGTTTTGAATTCTTTCGTCTCTCCACTTCAATTGCAATTTGCGCTCAGATACATATCGTAGATTTCTGACATCTGCACACATATCATCCTTTTATGATAACTCTTTTACAGTGTTGGCAGTCAAACTATGGAATGCGTTGCCTTTTACTGTCAGAGCGGCCTAAATATTACCTACTTTTCGGAAATCATTTAGAAATTACTATCTGTCTTTAAATAAATATACGTAATATAACAAATATTTACTTATTTATCTATTGTAATATATATATTAACATAAAATGATTGTCATATATAACGTTAATAAATATATTTACTTAGATAAATTCGTATATACGTATATATGGGTATTTTATGTGTCTGGATTTATGTATATATTGTTACGAGTGCGGGACTCGAATTAAAATGCCGTTTGGAATTACTATAGAATTTATTAGAACTATACAAACACAGGTACAAATATAACTGGACACAACCAGTACAAACTGCACGATTTAATAACGCGCGCAAAGTCCGTCACTATATAGCTTAGCGAATGTACACGTCTTGCTCGTATCGTAATCGTCGTTTAACTGCCTCACCCCTCCCTTCAGGCATCCCTTTTATTTTGCACAAATACAATATGTCTCGACGCAAAATAATAACAACAAGAATTAGTTCGACACACTTGCCTAATGACGGCCATAAAACAAGTACAATAACAATAGAATGTTTTTCTTAATTACTAATTTTAAACACAAAGTAAACAAAGAAGTGCAAATGCGTGAAAGGTAATAAACCGGGCTTATGGCAGGCACATGTGCATTTACTTTTTGTCGGCATGTAACAATATTAATGTTGTAAATTAGTATAAGTATGTATATTTAAATTGTACAGTCTATCTATTTTCTGCTCCACCTATATCGTTAGCTAGGTTGCCTGGAAGAGATCGCTTTTAGCAATAAGGCCGCGTGTTGTTTTGCCAGAAAGTATTGTAATTATGCATTTTGTTTTTGTAATTATTTATTTTGGTGAGCAATAAAGTGTTACCTAATCTAATTATATTGTATACACTTTTCATGAGTTTAGAAGCGAATAACTCACCACCTATTGACTGAAATAAAAAAGCCACTTTTAGTCTTTTTCACAAAGTTGGGTAGACGACACATATTGTTATAATAAATTCTAAAAATATTTTATTAAAAAATGAGTAGGCGCTAAAATACTACACCTACTATTATTTAACATTAACAAAGTCATGATAAAAATAATTGTAATATCTCTTTATACAATAGACAATAATACGCTTTTTAACTAGATTAAGTTGTGGCGTCATAACTTGCTACGTCGTACAAAGTCTATGAAGTTTCGCCGTTTTGTATAACGATAAAAAATGTCTCAATTGACTTGACTGTCGATTATATTGCTTTTAAGAAACAGCAAATCTCCCATGGTTTATTACAAATCATAAAATACATGAATACCTGCAAATGAATACTATCAGAGAGGAAATCCAAAGCTTTACTATATCATACAAAGAGAGGCTAGCTAAACATCTTAATGAGCTAACAGCGCAGCTGTTAAATACCAGCTGCAAGACACGGCTAAAAAGACATGTCGTCTTGAAACTTGCCAACTGCTGAAACCACTTCACACGGACCTTACGAGAACTTGTTTCTGCTGCGAGATACGCTCGCATCGATATTCTATGCGCTCAATTTGCTGTTAGTTGTAGAAACTGATTGCAGATAAAATAATAGATAAAAAAAATACATTGACAGACAGGCACGAGGATTTTATTAGGGTTCCGTTTTAGTCAATGGCTAAGGAACCCTAATAAGCACAGAGCGGGTTAATAACAGCCCCGAATCAACCTAACTGACCTTATAAGACAAAATGTATAGCAGAGCTCTCGTTTCAGCACTAATTTACATCTCAATACCCTTTCGCGTAGTTATGCAAATGTTGAATCCACGAATATTGCAATACTTGCAAAATGACCGTAGTTTTAGGTTATAGGTTCTGTTAGTCGTTTTATATACATTACACTTTTCCATGCGGCTTTACCGAGACCGAAAACTCTAAACCCTAATTTTAAACCTAGTTTATTTTGAGAACAAGTATATACACAGGGTATCATCATCACATCGCATACGCCTTTTTCGCTTCCGGCAAATTCCGATTCATGCCGCGAATAAAACTGCCCCGTTTTCCAGGATAAAAAGTATCCTATATCCATATTCGGTATTGTAACTACATATATACCAAATTTCAGCAAAATTGATACCACATTTTTTACTTGAAAGCGTAGCAGACAGAGTTACTTTCGCATTTAAAGGTTAATATTAGTATAGATAATATCAGAGAAGAGTTATTAAGTAAAATTATCACAAAATCCTACCTACCTCCATTGTCGTCATCCTGGCGTTAAATCCCGGTAGCATTAGGAACATCTGGTTTGGGGTGTCAATTTAAATTTCCTACTTTTGCTTCTTTACTTCGCACAGTTTTATAGCAGTGAAACGTAGCCTATACTCCAGTGATATAAGCAAGAGCTAAGTGTCACAGAGAGGAGTATTCTGTGGTGGATATTGTAGAGTCACATGGATTAACCGTGTTACCAATTTTCATATCCGTAACAGCCTTCATGTTTGTGACTCTTGTCTGCGACATAACACATACTGCAAGAGAGTTGCTTTCGCTGATTATTTAGTTATGTTTGGAATAGAGGGCCAAATAATACTAACTTGATCGCGTGAAGGATGACGCATGCCAATGGTCTTACAATAAGGGAAAAATTTGGCGCTGCGATCGCATCTTTTTTTGAAACTAATGAAAGTATATGAATGAAATTCATAGTAGCGTACACATACATAGTATCAACTCACTATAGACCTATAGGTCTATAGTCATAGTGAGATTAATTGTTGCGGACGAGGAGCGCTCTCAGGACCATCCTACCGGAGTATAACTCTAGCTTGCACAGTTAGCAGCTAAACGTCCGACGAGTAATGCGACTTTAGGAGCGTCCTTGCAGGCTCATACACAATATAATCATTCTCAACTACACCTCTACTTACGTCGATATTCGTCATTCTCTCTCTATCTCACGCTACGTACTTAAGACATGTTTTAGTATCCAAATTGCTTAGTTTTTAATGCTCTGTAAATATTATAATTTATCAAGCGTACGTTGTAATGGTTTTAAGCGCTGGGTTTTATTTAACTTTTATTTTGACGTTTCGGCCACTTTTTAGTGATCACGGAACCATAGAAGGAAAGTCTTAAAACCTAGTTTTAATTATGTGATCTAGTCGCGAAGCGTCCAATAAAGTCCATAGTCAATACCGAAAATTCAAAGTCAATATTCAAAGAAAACAAGTACCGATACTAGTTATAATTTATTGATCATCCATTGAAAAGCAATACTGTCGAAAGTTGTCAGAAAGGCATAGTAATCAATTATTCAGGAAGGTTAAAATACGTTTATCAACATGTTGATGGGAATAGACGATGTAGTCATTACTTACATTCATTTGAGGTGTGTAGTGTTTGATAAAAGAAAAATGAATACAATCAATGTCGCCATACAAAAGCCCATTGGTATTGTTCTGTTTATTTTCTAAAGAAATGAATTGATTTATGATTTTACATACTTTATCATCATTATTACTGAATGCGATTGGTTATTTTGCTCGCACATTACTACATTTATGAAGAAATAAATTAAGTTAATTTACTTATGACAAATCTATATTCTATGAATCTCAACAATAATATTGCGAATAATTTTGATTGAAACAAGAAATCATTTTTTTGATTGCAGAAGTTTCAAAAGAACTTGAAAAAATTAGCTTGTCAACATTATTCGTTGACACATCTAGAAAGAAAGATGGTAATTATGATAAGAAACATACAACTAAATTAAGTAAGTAAAGCGACTTATCTCAACTCGTATATTCTAGAGATTTGTTTATTATCTTGTCCATCCGTTCTCGAGTTTTAGCGAGACTAACGAACAGCAATTGATTTATATATATATATATATATATATATATATATATATATACATATATATTGCAAGCTGAATTTAACCAGTTCCTTTAGTTTTAAGATTTTGCATACTTGTACAGTCCTGATGACAATGGACGAAAAGACAAATAGTTTTAATTTTGAGTTTAATTTTCTCAAGATTTAACAGGACTACTACACTTGTGTAGTGAATAGTAGTGATATATAAAATACATCTGTCAAATTTCTTCCCAAAAGCAGTTCTCGGTTAACGTAGTGTCGGACGCCCTCCAGCCCAATGGACCGGCGACCTTGCGCAAGTCCTCAGCACAAGGTCACTGGTAGGCGCTGGATGAGGAAAGTGGAGGATCATGATGAGAGGCACCGACTTGAGGAGGCCTACGTCCAGCAGTGGATTGTAATTGGCTGACAACGAAAAAAAATAAGTTAAATAAGTAGTTTTTGAAAATAACGATTACGACATACAAATACAGACAGATTGACAGACGGAACGGACATTACTTTTTCATAAGGATTTGGTTTATGCCAAATTGCCCAAGGAACCCTAAATATGGGCAATTTAGCATTTTCGTGTTAGTATCGGTAGAAAATATGGACATGAAGTTATTTGCGTACAAAATCACAGATACTCTTTGTAACATTGTATAGTAGCTTTTTTCATTTGAAGATATTTCCAGAAAAGAAAAAGAAGAAAGTCAGATACGATAAAGAGGACACCCAATTTCTAGCGTTTCAAAAATCAATGAGAATAATGTTGATCTTTGGACAGTGTTTGGGTTTAAATCCATTCTTGGGTGTGACTAAAAATGATGTTACAAAAGTTAGGTAAGATTTAGTCAGGGGAATGAGATTTTTTACAATTATACTTTGCTATTATGTGCTATATGAGTCTTATAATTGATCATTTCGCAATACCTGAAGATGAAACTCTTCCGGAAATGTGTCCTACTCGTCCTAAAGTACGGTGCTGAGATGTGGACAATGACAGCGGGACTGTTTCACAAACTGAAATTCGCTCAGCGGGGATCAAGCTATATAGGGTGTGTTCTCATAAATAAACTTGTCTGTTTCATTGGCCATAGACTTTGCGACATATATGACCAACCTACTGCTACTTTAGCTTATTAATTTCAAGAGCTATATCAACCGACCGAAATGAGTATATCCATAAGGCAGCCAGGTGATTATGTTGGTCCTTTTGCGGATATTTTAGTTTCTATCGGTTGATATAGCTCATGGAATTAGTAGGCTGAAATGGCAGCGGGTTGATCACGTATGCCGTGGAGTTGATGGCCAATGTAGTAGACGGATTCCGAAGTGGAGAGCGTGTATCAGCAAACACAGTGTACCGACGATCTGCACAAGGTTTGGTAGGGGCTGAATGAGGAAAACGGACCAGGATATGTGGCGTAAATTTGGGAAGACCTATGTCCAGCAGTGGACCACGAATGGCTGAAAAAGAACGCTATGGTAGAGGCTTTGTAAAGAACGTAAACAGATTCTCACAGTCCCAGGAAGGTACGCAACGCATTGGTTCCCTTGATGTTACGGATGTTCATGTTCGGCGTTAAGCATTTAACCCATTAACCTACCCCATTTATACCTATACCCATTGGACCGGCCCTCGAGTGGTCCGTTGTATATTAATCATAACACAAGTGTAACTTGCCTAGCTTGGGGATATATGTTTGTCTGTCGATTATTTATTTACATTATTTACCATAAGTGAATCGTCTGTCAGTTAGCTTACCTGAAAACATAAAAAAGTTACTTTTTAAATGTATGATATAAATAATTTTAATTACCGTAGTAAGCAGTAATTAACACTTAGTCAAAAATGTAATGTCAAAACATTCTGGACGACATTGGTCTGTAAAATATGCTTTAAATAATTTATAACTGTTTTTATTAAACGATTGTCGTTTCTAGTACTTTTCTCCCATGCTACTTAAACCAACAAAATTATTATTTGTCTGAGGCTATTAGTATATATTGTTACGAGTTACGGGATTCGAATTAAAATGCCGTTGGAACTATTATAGAGTTTATTAGAACTATACAAACACGTATAACACAGGTACAAATATAACCGAATACAACAAATCCAAACATAATGCACAGGGTCGTAATTCAATAAAACGCGCAATGTCCGTCACTTATTAGATTCCCGAGATTGTAGTACACGCGTCTCGCTTCGCTCGTGTTTCTCGCTCGACTGACCTCCTCCCTCTATCAGGCCATCGTTTTTATTCTACCCAAGTACAATGTGCCCGCCAGTCCACGTGGACCAAATTTCCTAGAATCAGCTTATACTTTTAAAATCCGTAACACGTGGCTAATGATTACAATACAACAATAGGCTCTACAAACGAATGCCAATAAATAAGTAAACAAAAGAAGACAATCTTAAAAGAATTACAATAGTTTCAATGTTATTAGTTATTAGTTCAAATGCCGACGATTAATAAATGTGCTTCTACAAATCTGTACGGGGATTTGTCTTTGTGGTCGCTTAGGTTGTAACAATATTTAATATTACTTATTCTTGCAGGTTTACAGTGTTTTCAGGAAGATTTTTGTATGCCATGTTTATTTTAGTGAGTCAGATAATAGGTACTTGTTTCTGCATGTACCGTTTCTTGAGCAATGTTTTTTCAGTAAGCGCATTAGGTAAGAATATTTTGAAGTGCTGTAGCAATTTAATTTAATTCCTTACAGAATATCTCTTGTTTATTTGTGTTATAAATTAAGTACTATAGGGTTTCCCAGCTTCTCTTGAGGAAATGAATCTCACAGTTTTGTAATATATAATTTATTGAAGAAAAGAGCTTGGTTTAGAATTAGATGCCAAATTTCACTCGTTGTTGGATAGATGGATGCAATAAGAAATTAAAGTTTTAATAATTTTAGAAGCGCTTAGCGTATTTGACATTAGGAAGAAGAGACAGAGCCAGGTAGCGTCGGTTCTGGGTTGCCAGTGCTGGTTTTTATGGCCTGGCGACACCAACTACAAAGCTTAGTTATTCACACAAATAACATTATATTTCATTGACAAATATTTATGAGTATCATACGTACGCACATTTATTTACTACGTGTGTTTATTTTTGTCGTTTAATATTTAATCATGTTGTAAGTAATTGGATTGGTACGGAAATAACAAAATTTTACGTAAATTGATTCATGTAGTTATATTTCTGGAATATTTATAAACAATATATGGGCGTAAATATTTATTCTCTACTTCTTTTTTATACAAATAATTTATTAACGTGAAGTGTCAATGTTAAGTATTAATAGAATGTACGAATGATTAGTGCCACTACAAAGCAGACTCTATCATGCACTTTCCTTATAGATTCATCATGTTACATGCTGCACATATTCATTGTTCCTGATACTATTGGAGGTATTTGTAGTAGGTACATACATATATGAAATTTGAAAAGAAGCTGTACCTATTTATTGAATTGTTTGCTGCGCAACAGATTCCTGTTGTATAATAAAATCAAATAAAAGAAATAGCTCATACATTTGTAGCATACAAAATATCAATGGAGGTCAACGTGTAATTGTTGGTGAGGTTCTGGGTAATAGAAGTCGTTATAAGTGTACCTTACCCCCTCCGATGTTTCAAATGTAAAATGAAAAATTCTAATAAAAATCAATGGTACAACGAAACACTTCAACCAATATAACTTTAAACTAGGATGAGTAATAAAAAATGAAATAAAAATCGAAATTACAAACTTGAAAAATAATCTGTCACTTCCATCCAGTACAGCAGAGGGTAATAAAAATACATTTATGAATGATTGCAGGTTATTTCTCGTTCTACATATCAACTGGATCCACTACTTTTCTATTTCTGAAGGTCGGCCGTAAATGGCCTAGACTTGTTGAAGAAATTCATAATTCCGAACTTAACGAATACGTAGATAATAAAATAAAATGGAAATGTAATTCGGCTACTATTATATTATTAACGTTTGCTTTTAGTAAGTATTATGTGTTTCGTGATAATAATATATTTACTAATACATATAACAGAAATAATGTCGAGTGTACGGGCTAGCAACAGCCGTACATTGCCGTGACAGCGGTTTACGCCGACACGTGCATTTAAACAGAGCATTCAACATTCATCAGTACTCGTTTAGCACTGTACTCGGTTAGTCCGCAAAACAGCCATTGATCTCAGCACAATCATAAGCATCATCATTTCATTAGCACAACTTTAGCAATAAACAATTTACATCTAGAAACTTCTATCATTAACATCCTATGTAAGATCCTATCCATTCTCCGTGCAGGAACGGAAAAGAATACAATTTCCTGCGGCCGGGCGGCCTGTCGTAAGAGGCGACAAAATAACCCACAGCCAGGTGTTAGGGCATTTGCCCGACTAGATGGCTACCACCCAGGTCTAGAGTATGTCGCCATAACAACCTAGAGTTGTGTTCCGGCATTAGTGACCAGATTCCAGTCTCCAGATTTGCAAATGTCCATAGGCGATGGTAACCGCTTTCCATCAAGTGGGCCGTCTACCTGTCTGCTGAACTCCTGCAATAAAAAAAATCATATTAAATTATCATTAAATGATGATACAAAATACGTTATACAATTTGTGGTAACATTATGAGAAATAAATTTTGTTTTTTTTAACGACAGTGAGTCTTGAAATCTTGAGAAAAAAAGTAAATTTGCAAGATTTTAATTGTCAAATTAAAGCAGTGAAATATTATATTTTTTGTAATTCAATTTTAACTCGGCATGGTTATGAAATAATGTTAACAAATTTAAATATGAAATACATACTTGAATTAATGTATTGCAATCATGTTTCAGCCGAACATATATTCGCTACCATAAACAGATTGGTAGTTGTAATAAATTGCAAGACCAACGAAACTCTTATCTATGAGGAATACATAAAGCTCACATTCCCTTGGTTAACCGATGCAAATGTGCCGATTTATTTGCCTTTAGGAATATTGTTACAGGTATGTTTATCTTGTAGTGCATCGCGGTACTGATACCTAAAGATATAAGTTACGCGCTGGTTTTAGAAATGTCTCGTCGCGTTGGCGAACATGGCAGAATGGATCACGCAATAAAATATAAAGTAACCCTAAAAGTAAATACATTATAACCTTCTATTGACAGAGGAAGGATGCAAAGAGAGTAGTCACCGAATTGTTCTTTTGATGCCGATGACGCAAGCACAACACAGTTCGGATTTAGGTTATCAATCATTTGCACAGCATAAGGGTAGCAAGAAGGTCGCGCACGCGCACGTAACCGTTCCGCCGTAATAGATCGACAACACTGGGCAGTCCACTAGGTGGCACGGCATTTTTAATTGGCGAATTATGGAATAAGGAGCGGATTATTAGGAACTACAAAGGTGTGAAGGAACGGCACATAGAAGGCACTCGTAATATTACGCGATGCAATTCCTTAACGTATGACTAATACAGATATAAAGGACCCTTATATTTCACTTCGATATTTCAATGGGTCCTATGTATAAGGGCCAATGTGCAAATTGACAAATTTTCAATAGAAGGTCTCAAAGTTTCAATTTGATATATTTTTTACGTACATCAACTGATGTTTGTGAAACTTTGCATAATCACTATGACAGATATGTTCCTTATTCTAGCTACATTGATTTACTTGTATATATATATTAGTTTTTTAATGACTATAGATATGCCTATATACGCGATTTGTTTTTTAATTGGACTGAAAAAGAACTAGTAAAATGTCTAAAGTGTCACCTTGGCCTTTTTACTAGTAGCCAAACTAATTTTGAAAAAGGACGTATATTTTAAAATTGTTAACATCCATATTTATATAAAGAAGTGGGATATGCCCGCGACCTTGTCCACGCTTGGCTTGAAATACCAGAGGGATTCCCGCGGCACAAAGTACCACAGCAGTTAAAAAAGAATGTAATCTATCATTTTAGTGAAAACTGTGTCAGAATAAGCTCATTTTTATGTACCCTAACAACTACAAACCATTCCCGGGAAAATTCCTGCGGGATTCCCGGGATATAAACTATCAAACATTTTATTACATAAAATTTGCTATCGTGCAGCGAAAAAATCACATTAGAATTCGATTTTTTTTTAATCTGATCATTTTAATTTATTCCCAGAAAAATCACCTCGGGATTCCGAAGATAAAAAGTAGCGCAGATTTTAAGTCTAAGAATTTGCTGTCGATCAGTGAAAACCGCATCGAAATCGGCCCCGTAGTTTTTACGTAAATCTCGAACAAATAGACAAACTGACAAGAAATCTAACGAAATTGCATCGTGTTCTCTATCGTTGATGTAGTCTATTCTAGTTGTTTTTTTTTTCATAGATTCAATGTAAAGACACGGCATGTTTAGAAATCTATGATATTGTTACATGCCGTCAAAGATAAGCGCACAGGTGCCTGTTGTAAGCGCAATTCATTGTCTTCCCGGATTAGGAATTCTTTTGTGTTTTGAATTCTAACCTATATCAAGACATTTAGGATCTGTTTATAATAAATAAATGTGCCCTATAACTATAACCCAACCCGCCGTTTTAAATGGCTTATTTAATATATGTAAAATGTTCATTGAAATGTGGTTCTATTTATTACAAGATATAATATTTTTACCAAAAATATATAGATAAATGGATTGAAACTTATTTATAAATGAAGTCGTTTTTATAACAAATCGAGATGGTAACGCATTAGAACATTTCTAATTGACCCGATATCGAGCTGTCAAAACTAAAATAAATGCTTAAAATGGTTGTAATTGGCCATTGAAGTAAACAAAAACGAGAAATTTCCTCGCGTGCAAGTCTCGAATGACTGTTTGGTTTTTATACATTTAAAATTTTCCTCATAAGCCCTTTTACTGCAGCAAAAAATAGTATTTTCACCTATGTGTATTTTTTTAGTCCATGTTGTCAACTAGAGTAAAACATTTAACACAAATAGTGTGAACATGCACAAGTTGTCGCATTGGCCTATATACGTACGCCATCGATTTTTCCGTATGTGATTCAGAACTGATTACTGAATTTTCGCAATTATAGAAGTCTTATGTACCGTTCAACGTACAGCGTTTTGCTGACACTGTGGCTTTGCGCCTACTTAGGCTATATCTTATACTAATATATAAAGATGAAGAGTTTGTTTTTTTGTTTGCTTGAACGCGTTAATCTCTGGAACTACAGGTCTGATTTGAAAAACTCTTTCAGTGTTAGATAGCCCATTCACCGAGGAAGGCTATAGGCTATATATCATCATACTCAGACCAATAAGAGCGGAGCACCAATGAATAATGTTTCAAAATCGCGGGTTTTTATAACTTTTTTTTAACTATTCCATGAGGACGAAGTTGCGGGCAGAAGCTAGGATTAATATAAATAACGCTTGCAATTACTTTGCCGGTGAGTTGCTAATAGTCGTAATATACAATTTCAACTAACATTAAGTTGAACCGGCAACTCCAGGGATCAACATCTAGTATTTCTGCTGCAAGAATAAATCCCTGCAACAACAAGTTGTATTTATTAGTATATATTTCACCCTATTACAAGAAAGCACCAGCAATCCAACAACAAATTACTGCCAGCATCCACCACTACCACCAATTACTGAGCAAGTGTAGAAACTGTACATCTTACCTATCTATAAATCTATAGTGGCATATTTGATATTTTTTTAAAACATTGTAAGGGGTCATAAACCGAGTTGCCAAAATTCCAAGCTACATTCCACTTTTACTCTCCTATTTCTGTTTATTAATAGTTATGGATCCTATGATATACAACAATGAATGTCGGTCACAAGCTTCCTTGGTTTGCTTGCTCTGTCTAATTCCTGATATGGGTTTATTGAGTGACTTGCTGAATTCATTGTTTTAATCAAATTCCAATACCTGGACACCAGGATACCACACATCCTATTATTTCGAGACTACTTGTTAAGTTTCGTTGTGAGCAAAGACGAGCACTTTAATCAACTTGGACCCCAATTTTAATATTGCAATATCGTTAGAATGGTTAATCACTGTCATCTTAGTAGTTCTTTTTGTATGAAAAAACGGCTATTATGATGGAAGTGGTCGACCATTCTGACGATATTGTAATAGCAGAATTGGGGTCTTGTATAGTATATGAAGATATTAATGAAAGTAAAGCAAGTGTGCCAATACGCTGTAAGCGGAGATACATTGTCTCTGTCGTAAATAATAGGTTGGGGAAAAAGTCTTTTCGCATATAGTATGTATGAACTTGTAATAAGATCTTTTTGGCTATACCATTTGTATCTGGCTGGTTTTGGTATCATTAAAAAGTTTTAATTTTAAAGAAGACAATTCCAAATTCAAATCAGGAAAATGCGTGATTTTCATTTGTTTTTCTTATTGTTAAAATGAGTGAATCTAATGAAGAAATTCGATACATTTTAAAATTTTACTACAAAAAAGGTAAAAATGCAACACAAGCCGCGAAAAAAAATTGTGTTGTTTATGGACCTAATGCAGTATCTGTGAGAGTAGCGCAAATTTCTCTTAAGCGTTTTCAATCCGGAAATTTTGATATCAAAGATGCACGTCGCTCTGGCCGCCCTGTTACTGACAAAATTGATGCCATTTTTGAAAAAGTGGAGCAAGATCGGCATATTAGTAGTTACGATGTAGCTGGAGAACTGGGAATTGACCACAAAACGGTTTCGGTGGATTTGAAAAAAGCTGGGTACACAAAAAAGCTCGATATTTGGGTTCCTCATGAGCTCACTGAAAGAAACCTAATGAACCGTGTACTCATTTGTGATTCTTTATTACGACGTAATGAAACCGAACTATTTTTGAAGAAGCTGATAACTGGTGATGAAAAGTGGATCACGTACGACAAGAACGTGCGCAAAAGATCGTGGTCAAAGGCCAGTCAGGCTTCACAGACTGTGGCGAAACCCGGGTTAACTCGCAACAAGGTGATGCTGTGTGTATGGTGGGATTGGAAGGGCATTATTCATTATGAGCTGTTACCGCCAGGCAGAACCATCGATTCTGAACTGTACTGCGAACACCTGATGAGATTAAAGCAAAAAGTTGAGAGAAAGCGGCCGGAATTAATCAACAGAAAGGGTGTGGTTTTTCACCATGATAACGCTAAACCTCACACATCTTTAGCCGCTCAGCAAAAATTACGAGAGTTTGGCTGGGAGGTGTTAATGCATCCGCCGTATAGTCCTGACCTTGCAACTTCAGATTTTCACCTGTTTCGGTCTCTGCAGAATTCCATAGGCAGTGTTAGGTTAACATCACAAGAGGACTGCCAAAACCACTTGTCGCAGTTTTTTGATCAGAAGCCCCAAAATTTTTATAGCAATGGGATCACGTCCCTACCTACAAGATGGCAAAAAGTTATCCAACAAAATGCCACCTACATAGTTTAGTCAAAAGTAAATAAACTTTATAAAAAAACCTTTTGAATTTTTATATAAAATGCGAAGAAACTTTTTCCCCAACCTAATAATATACTTTTATATTTTCAGTTCCAAATCATCGTTACTACTATGAACTGGAATTATTCAGATCTATTCGTGGTCTGCATTAGTATGTATTTAACAGGGATATTAGAAAAAATTAACGAGAAAATACTTTTGGCTAGCAAAAAGGTACTATTTCTTATTTCTTTTACGATCGCATACGGTGTTTTTGTTTAAAAATATAAAAAATAGGAATCATTGCTATATCAAGATTGACATAGCAAAATTTAAAGGTGTATGAAGATTGCCCTTCCTTCCTGGATCAGTTCTGAGCAGTGCCGTAAATAGCCTTTTACTCGTATGCGCCCTATGCGAGCTTCTATAACTGCGCCCTTGTTTGTTTTAGATATGATAGGTACTCTAGCTAGAGCAATGCTTTGTATATGCATACTATATTTCATTCAGGGTGATAAAATAGCGCACAAGGACCTTGGTGTTGGTGGACCAATTATCTAATACTCTGGAAGAAAAATCTATTTTTTTTAAAGAACTAGAAAACAAATACGCTTGTGCGCTGCCAAAAAATGAGCGCGATGTTTCGTCTAATTTAACAGACGCGTTTTTGATGATACTGGCATGTAGGTACGTATTAGTTGGAATCGAGCACTATGGGCGCAGCGGGAACTTATGAGGAACAAACCGAAAAAATAATAGTCCTGCCTGGTCTGGCCAGTTCTTGCGCCCTCCTGACTCTACGCCCTGTGCCTGGGCACCGGTGGCACCGCCCTATTTACAGCACTGGTTCTGAGCCACTGCTTTGAGGTGTCATAGTGAAATACTATATCGTAGTCGCCTCTCGAAAACGCTGACGAATTTTGCTCAGAAATCTCACATAACATCAAAATGATGTATAACATTAAAATTTTAAAAGAACGGTGACTCGCGTTACTGAAATTTAATTAATTTTTCTTTTCTCATACTCGAAAAGTACTTTTGAAGTACTCTCTTCCTCACAGGAATGACACCAGTACTTTTCGTTCCTGGGAGACGATTTTCCCTGTTGTCAAAAAATTGAAAAAGTAAGCGAGCCAACTCGTAACTTTTTATACAGCCACTGTTAAATCGCGGCATAAAATTGTAATGAAATATATCAACAATATTTTAAAACGATTTTATATTTATAATTTACGTTTCACTAAATTATAATTTATATAAAATAAATTTGAGCGAAATATTTACTAATATTGGTGACAAAAATATACTGGCTGGTAGAACGCCACAGAAAAATAAATTTACTTGACGTATAATATGTCAAGTATTAAATGAGTTCATCAGATTAAGATATAATTTTAACGCCTGATGTCTTTAGATAAGTAGTTATTTGTTTAACTAATATTTTTTTTATTTACTTACCTCACATTTGAAATGAAAAGCATAGTGTTCACCTCGGGTGAAAAACTTTTTTAGGCACTTGAACTATTAACGCCCTCGTAACACTTGTGCGCCAAACCACCTCGTACCTAAATAGGTTACTATCATCCCTTGTGTAACAACCTACTATTTTGCCACTGAAGTGACGTGTGGGACTTTGGTGAGCCTATCAGCAGCCAACCGACGCGCAGCAGTCAAATTATACAACTATTACTAATAAAGGAATATCAACTACAGCAATTTTTTTAACACAAATAATGTAAACTAATATCAACTTACATAAAATAAATCCTAATTAACTGATATATTATATGTGTATTGTGTATATATGTATTTTATACATGCGTATTGTGTATATATGTGTTTTATACATATATACACTGTCTGGCCTGACGTAAGCGACGTCAAAACAACCCACAGTAAGGTGGTAGGGTATTTGCCCGTCTGAAGGGCTATCACCCCTGGTCTAGATTATGCCGCCATAACAACCTTGAGTTGTTTTCCGGCATTAATGGTAAGGTTCCAGTCTCCCTTTAGAGAGCGGTAGCACATTGGTAGCAACCTTTGGTGTTACAAATGTTCATAGGCGATGGTAACCGCTTACTATCAGATGGGCCGTCTGCCTGTCTGCTGAACTCCTGCAATAAAAAAAATAGAATCACTTGAACTTTCTGATGATTTCATATAATTTACAGACGAATTTAACGCCAGCCTTTTGGTGCTCACTACGTGAAGCTTATACCCGTGCAACGGGATTGGTCCGCCATTTTGACGAGGTCATCAGTGGTATAATTTTCACATCGTTTGCAACAAATTTGTTCTTCATTTGTCTCCAACTCTTCAACGTTTTGGCGTAAGTTTGTTTTTTATAACTTTTGTTTTATATATGTAAAGGAAAAATTAAATTATAAACTAATCATACTTACTAATATACAAACCTTAATATAAATTAAATAAAAAGAAAAAAAACTAAATATGTACACAAATATAAATTAAAATTAATATAGAAAATACAGTGCCAGACCGCTATCCAGGGATATATATTTTCAAAATTTATGTATTACTAAATTAATACGGATTATATAATATATCCTACACTTTAAAAAAAATACAAATAATACATGGCCTCAATATTTCCAAAACGCTGGCCGCGTTACCACGTTGAATGACAACACTTATGCGTTGCCCAAAATACAGGCACGTATTTTGTTCGCGTGAGACTTCTGTCAACCGCGTCGATAAAGGCTTAAGGCTTAAGGTGAGCTTGTGTACTCATGGCCCCAGAGTTTCGACACCAAAAGCCACAAATATGTATCCGCTGCCCACGGGTGCATATCTACGGCGGTGTAGGTCGTCTTGCCGCGCGGCAGCTATGTTAGCTGAGACAGCGGTGTCTGGAAGATGGGACTCTGCCGAAGTGTCAACTTACGTGGCGTCCCACACTAATGGTCGTCCCATCTTCCAGGGGTCCAATTCTGCTAGTACTGTATCGTAAAAATTACCGGACACTTTTTAATCGTAGATTTGCCTGATTTCGGCGTTCTGTCCATTACAATGGCGTGCCCGTGGCACATTTATGAGCGAAACTCACGAAATAAGTGCTTAAAATATTTGTCGCTTTTCAATATTCATTTCGACTAACGGCATTGCTGCTTATGGGAATACAAATATTTTTTCTACTATTATTCTGCAGCGACGATATCAAGAAGATATTGTTACTTGCGAGCGGGGTACGCACTTAGGATTGGAAGAAAACACCAGTTTTTAATTAACGCTTTAAATGACTTACACAGCCGTGCGTGATTCCACTCTGCGGGGTTGCCCCTACACACACAACGAACACTTTCTGCTGCTGCAGTGTTCACCACAGAATTTACCGCGCATAGCTCACCTCTGGACCTCCTTTTAAACTACGCGAAACTCCTTCTTCACTAAACTGTCCACTACACTTTTCACTAAATTCACCACTAAACTCGTCACTGTCTTCTATTAAACTTTTCTTCCAACTCTTTCGTATCGCACTTGTCGCTTCATTGTCTTGAACTGAACTCAACTCTAAACTGCCCGGTAGGCGCGCCTTACGCTGCTTATATACCCGGAAGAATTTTCTGGAACCCATAATTTCGTTTAAACATCTATCCCTTTCTGACATCTATCTATCTCTGTGTTTTCCTTTCCGAACTTTCTATTCTAGAACTTTCGTTTATCGTCTACCCCTTTCCAAATCTGTCCTTGTCTTTTCTTTCCAGAATCTTCTACCTTTTTCTAAAAGTCTTGAGACCGGCTTACGCTGGCGAAAAATTCTACCCTCGGTCGCCACAAAATTGTGGATTTAGTAGAACACGAATTTTTGACACTATCGTAATGCAATCGTACTTTGAATATATTGGCCATGCCAAGATATTGAAATAACAGAATTAGGTCCCAGGGCACCAAGATGGTAAGATTATTAATTAGTTAACGTAACTGACTTATTCAAAAATTTCGGTTGGTAACCGTCAGAAATAGAGGAGGTTCTTTCGTTTGTTTCATAAACTGTTCCTTTCATAATCTACTGTGTTTTATTCTTTCATATCTTCATTTTATAAAGATACACACTGCATAGATGAAATTATTAAATTTATGATTTAGTAGACTTTTCAGTAGCCATGATCACGGAAGACAAAGATGTACCGCCAACTTGTTAATTTTAATGATTTAGTTTTATTTTTTGTTTATGGTTATTATTTACTGTATGGGAAAAAAGTGCCTGAAAAGTGGCCGAAAAGCCGAAATAAAAATTTAATAAAGTACCATTAAAACGTATTTTTATCATGTGTACTAGTCGTCAAAACTTAAGAAAATATTATTTATTTCTAATTGTTTTTTTTCAATTCAATCCAATTTATTTAATGCGAAAATTGGTATACAAAAAGGTTTTAAATTTAACATAGTAGAGTTCTACAAATTCAGTCTTTCGGCATGCATATATAGAAGTATCCTGCTTACAAATTATGGTATAATATATTTATTTAATTATTTTATTAATTATTTACCTAATAAAATGTCAACCAATAAATTAAAAAATTTTATATTAAATGAACGACAACGATGTCAATTAAAATAAATAGTAACTTGGGGGTCAAGGTTTATAATATCTTGTATATATAGAGATATATAAGGTACCGAATTCATAAAAAAATATGTTATAATTTTGTCATTTAAATATTCATTTATACTATAATAAGCCCTATCGGGTAACATCTTTTTTATACGTCTCCTAAAAGGGTGTTTGATTGTATTGTTAGAAATTCTAAAAGTTTGAATTATTTGTTTCCAGAAATGGCATAACTACAAGGCAAGGTAGAGAGAACTGTCCAAACTATCTCAGAGGGTATGCAATTCAGTATATTTTTGCTAGTTTTTAACAGAGTTCGAAAAGGAGGAGATTCTCTATTCGACAATTTGACTATATGTTTGTTACACGATTTCCCCGTCAATTGTGGATCGATTTCATTAATTATTCGAACGAGTATACTCTTGAGGTGTTCCCATTGTCATCAAGTCAGGATCTGATGAGTTAATTCCAGGGAGATTACTCTACACTCTTCGACAGGCAAACTCGTATACGCGTGCTAGTAGTACAATAATTTCTACAGGCGCTTAATATATTATTTCTAAAGCTATTCAAGCTACTAAAAAGTAGAGAATATTTTGTAGCAAAAACAGAACTGACTTCAAACTAAAACTGAGAAAATAAACATTTTCTACAATATATTGAAGTCATATTTTTTTTTATAGCTGAAGTACAGCAGACAGGCTGACGGCCCACCTGATGGAAAGCGGTTACCGTCACCTATGGACGTTTGCAACACCAGAGATTTCACCAACGCGGTGCCGGCCGGCCTCGAAGAAATTTTATGAAACCCTTTTTGAAAAACTCCATATCGTAGCTCTGTGGGAAAACGTCGGCTGGGAGCTCATTCCAAATCCCCACGGTACGCAAGAGAAACGTTCTACAGATCCGTTGAGTATATGAGCGAAGCGGCTTAAGGAAGTGGGGGTGAACTCCCAACCGATGGCTAGCGGTTTCTATACAATGATGTAGATTTTGAAAATAACACAATTCCACAATAAAAAGTTATTTGTGCGAGTGTCAGATTATTATTTTTGGGCGTATTTTTTCACGCTGAACTCGAAACTGAAGTGAGCTTTGGGGGTCAATAAGCAAATAATTGAGAAAAACCCAAAAAAGCAGATAAAAATCACGATATTTTTTCAGTCGTCGATCGTTTTTGGCTAATTGACCCCCAATTCTTGTTTTTGGCTAATTGACCACGCCAGAAAATCAGTCTGACACCCAGCACACACAACTTTTTTTTGGACCTGTGTAATAGTTAGACGTGGCCATCATAATAACATTATTTTACTGAAACATAATTTTTTTGGGTGTCCACAGGTTTGTGTTGTCGTTTTAAAATTTTAGTAACGATAGTTAAACTCTTAGGAATCTTTTTTTTTTGTTGCATGAGTTCAGCAGACAGGCAGACGGCCCACCTGATGGAAAGCGGTTACCATCGCCTATGGACATTTGCAACACCAAAGGTGCACAAATGGCACAAAACAAATGGCACTAGTTAAGATATATATAGGTATAGACATAAAGCACACACTGCACATGCACTTCCTCACAACACCAGTATGTAACAGATACACTCTACATTAGTATAAGTTCAGTATTAAAAATAAAAAATAATAATATTATAAGTTATTCTTAAGGCCCTACAACACTAAATTAATGTCACACACAATAACAAAATAAACAATAAGCGTGTATAAACCTAAAAACTTTAATAGAAATTAAGTTGTAAAAAAGGGTACGGAACTCGAGTCCGTAGAGTAGTTAATAAAAAAAAAAGAAAAGACACCAATGGTGCTACAAATGCGCTGCTGCTCTCTTAAGGGAGACTGGAACCTGGCCAGTAATGCCAGATGACAACTCAAGGTTGTTATGGCGGCATACTCTAGACCAGGGGTAGCCATCCAGTCGGGCAAATGCCCTACCACCTGGCTGTGGGTTGTTTAGTCGCCTTTTACGACAGGCCGCCGGGCCGCAGGATATTGTATTCTTTCTCCGTTCTTGCACGGATAAATCATCACAGTGATGTCTATTAAATCGATAAGTGGTGAGAAGTGCCCTTTCAAATTCATAAAAAAGTCTGCATTTGCATTCTACCTTTTGAACTT
This sequence comes from Dendrolimus houi, assembly GCA_039645545.1. Classification (NCBI taxonomy): domain Eukaryota; kingdom Metazoa; phylum Arthropoda; class Insecta; order Lepidoptera; family Lasiocampidae; genus Dendrolimus; species Dendrolimus houi. Next base: position 6,585,623 of record CM077121.1, on the reverse strand, counting down.
TGTATATTCAAGAAATGGTTGGAACCATACTTGATGCACAGTTTTTGAAATATTGTATAGTAGTTTTAGATTAATATGAAGTATTTCAAAGAAAGAAGCAGTGATAAAATCAATACCGTCCGTTCTAAGAAATTGGGAGGCCCGATACCACCAGTGGGACAATTATGGGATGTTATTATTATATTGACATAAACCAGAAAGTTAAGGTTCATCATGCCACGAAGACGACTGTCCAAACAGTTATCCGTGTAGGAACGGAGAAAGAATATAATCTTCTGCGGCCGGGCAGCCTGTTGTAAGAGGCGACTAAACAACCCACAGCCAGGTGGTAGAGTATTTGCACGTCTGATTGGCTACCACCCCTGGTTTAGAGTATGGTGCCATAACAACCTAGATGGTGTACCGGCATCAGTGGTCAGGTTCCAGTCTCCATTTAGACAGCGGCAGCGTATTGGTAGTTGGTATGACGAATGTTCATAGGACAAGACGGTAGTCCAACGTCTAATGGAGGGCCAACAAACCTCCTAAACCATCCATCATCACTGACACCAATTGAAAATTTTTCAGCAATAATTCCCAATCAACACATTGTCACAACTAACAATAAAACTTACACACGTACTCACACCAACGCACACTTCACAAACAAACCAAGACACACAAAGCTTAAAAATTATAAAACCTAGACACAGAAATGAAAAAACAACACACATGGCACTAGTTAGGTTAATATATATAGGTATAGACATAAGGCACACACTACACATGCACTTCCTCACAACACCAGCATGTAACAGATACACTCTACGTTAGTATAAGTTTAGTGTTAAAATTAGAATATATTAATATAATAAGTTATTCGTAAGGTACACACATTAACAAATAAGCGTGTATAAACTGTTAAAACTTTTTTTCTGAATTAAGTTGTAAAAAAGGGCGCGGAACTAGAGTCCGTAGAGTTGTTAATAATAAAAAAAGAAAAAAAAGTCCATTGGTGATGATAACCGCTTTCCATCAGATGGGCTGTCTGTCTGTTAAACTCATGCAATAAGAAAGAAAGAAACCCTTTACTCTAATACTAATATCTACTTTGCCAATTTCGGTAATCACATACTTGGATAGAGCATATTCTGAACTACTTATCATTTGCCTTTCGAAGCCATACAAATTAAATGATGCAAATAAAGTTACGTAGAAACCTTTAAGGGATGAATGAGGTCGGAACCTTACATACTTCATTTCCTCACAAATCAGGTTACCAACCAATTGGGTTCAGAACCGGCTATGTGCAGAAAAAAGGTATTACAACCTGTACATTGGCAAATAGATTAACCTGTCTGATGTTCGTAAAATATTGTCAGTTAAACATGTGTTTATAAGAATTCATGTTTTGATATTTGAGCAGTGTACGCCGGTTCGTTTAATATTACAGTATTGCATGTTAATTGCTAATTTATAATTCTTGATCAAAAGAACAGATTATTTATAAATTGTTTTAGACTTCCCAAATATAAGAACATCAAATACAAGGTTAATGCATATAATAATATACATTTCACTTTTACTTAATTATTGGCATTTTGTTTGAAGTCACATACAGAAATTTAAATCTATATATTAATACGTGAAGCGAAAACTTTGTACCCCTTTTTACGAAAATTTCACAGACGTAGGAGTATGAAATTTCGCACACTTATAGTTTACATAGAGAAGAAGCGACGAATGGTAATATTTTTTTAATTATGCATAAAAAATACATTAAATCAATAAAAAAAAAACATTACCATGACATGACATGGCACACACGTGCATATATACTATTTTCTTTATTGTTCAAGTCAAATTAACAGTGCAGTAGTAACCTTGGCAAAATCTGTGACTATAGAAGTATATATAGTCTTTGACAACAAATTATTATGGTCGAATTTCGACCACGGCCGACCACTAGTATTATTTATTATGTCTCTTTAAAGTAATATATTCCGTTAGAAGAACAATTTTTAAATGTATAACTTCCAACATTGAATTTGGTTTTTAATTTAATTAATTTAATTTTTGTTTTGCCAGTTGACATTTGGTATAACGATTTTGACAGATTTTTGCGTGTTAATAAATAAGTAAGTAAGGCTTTGGCCTGTCACAGAGGCCTAATTCACAAACGCCTTTTGTGGTCCGTTTTCGTCCGATCAACCCGAAAGAGTAAATGAAATTTTAAATAGAAAAATTAAAGGACAAAGATTTATATAAAACTACAATAATATAACACTAAAATAAATGAAAAATACAATGGAAAATGGAAAATACCTAAAATAAAAAAAACCAAGCAGAATACGTTCTAAAATGAAAACGAAGGACGAAAGGCTTTTGAGAGTAGGCCCTCAAATGCTTAAAGTAGCATCCAGTATGAATGAGGTTTAATGTACTTTGTACTAGTAGTACAAGGCGTACTGTCCTTGTTGTAGAAGGCGGCCGAACTAGCTTATTTGAACACTCTTTATGGTCCGTTGGCAAGAATTCGCTTAGTCTGCGTCGGGCTGTTGTCGATATTTTATGTGCTTCAGTGATAAGTAACTATTAAATAAATGACTTCATGTGCACTGTTCAAACCACTCAAGAAACTCAAATAAGGTGAAGGGGTGACTTTTCACCGGAAAGTTTGTTGTATTCTCGATAAAAAAAACCTTGTTTTATCCATTTTAACTCGTCCCAATGATCATCACTGCGGCCATGTTCATTGTTCGATTGCGAGAAAACTATACTCTCTAAGCGATCTAGCGCTGCATGTTTCAATAGTTTGGTTAGACGCTTTGAGCGCTGCAGCTAATACATGAGTCAGTCCACGGCACGCTCGCCCTGTGTTGGCCCCCGGTTTCATCAAGTTCGAACTTTTTAGTTTTGAATAGCTTCTCTAGTACGTAGTACCCGTAACTCAATGTCTTGTATTAATCGACATTGGACGCCGGTTTCGCGTCGGATTGATATTATACCGATGGTCGCTCTGGAAATATCTAAACGCACGTCAGGTTTTCCAGTGAACTTTGATTCGGCACATATCAATACAATAAATCTATCAAAAAATTGATAGATTTATTGATGTCAAAAATGTGATATCTGTACTCTGGAACGTTCGAGAATGACGACGCGTGGACGCCGCACAAAGTGCATGTGTGCCGAGTCAAGTCTCACACTGTAAACAGCATATCATAATTGTAACAGGCTACCGCCTAACGGACTTGCATATTATTAGTTTTTTTTTTTGTAAATTTGTGTTGTTTGCATGGCTTAACTGAACAGAGAAATAAAGATTTTAATGTGTAAATTTTCAGACCGTTGCGAGGCTACGAATACGCAGTATACCTGACATTCTCTCTCTTTTTCCTTTTTGGACGGTCTCTTGCTGTCTCACTTTACGCTGCAGGAGTTCACACAGCTTCACAGGTGCCAGCTCCTGCGCTTTATGAAGTGCCTTCTTGCATGTATTGTGAAGAGGTAACTCTATACCTTTTACTTTTTCTGTGGTTTTTGCTAAGAAAACTTCGTTAGATAGGGTTTGTTGAATAAACCGGTATCGAATGATTTCCAACGGACTTTGCTGCGCAGCCAAGTGGTATAGCAAGTTTCCAGTGACACACAAACACACGTTGAGAGAGATAGAATAAAACTTCCTCTTCTCGCGGAATAAACCGGTTAATTCAGATTTATATAACACGCGGGAGTATGAACGTGCGTCCTTGCACCGCTCCCACCAAAGGAGGACGCGTCGGCGCCCGAGGGCGGCTCTTGACCTTCGGCTGCCGTGAGCGGTCGGTGCGGGTAGACTTCTTGGGGAAAGGGTTCTCACCCTCTATTATGTCATCGAGATGGTGCCGTGCCGTGTTCCGCACGCGCTGTAAAAACCACGAAAATGCCGTAGGACAAAAAGTAGTTCCCTGGCAATGGATGTGGCCTTAGAGACCTCCAACTACCAAGGAATGCGTAGTTGGTCGAGCTTACGTTTTCCCGTAGCCCTGGCATAAGGCGCAGGAACGAACATCGAGGGGTTTCAATGGGTATCCCTAACTGTGGTGTGGCAAGAGCACTTCATACGCGGAGTGATGGTGCCACCCCGACCTGGCGAATTCCACACACCGGCCGCGATTTTCCCCCTGGCGTGGTAGACGGCCATCGTTCAGACTTTGCCTCGCTAAAAAAAAGGTTTATAGGACACTCTCTTTAAGGTTTACACTCCAGGCGAAATAGTTGACTGAAACCGGTTAATTTTAAACCGTTTCCAAATATTGCCTGTACAGCATAAAGCATAAAATATTAAGGTACAGAAAGGTTATTAAGAATTTCTTTTAAAAATACTAATCTCACTCATATTGTTCAGAATACCTGTGTTTAGAATATTCAGTGGCGGCGCAAGGCGTCGGCGATTGCCGACGGCCTCAATCGTGTCGGGCTAGCGACACACCGGCTGAAATACATCAGTTTAAATTGACGTAGCGTTCAGCGTAATGCCGAACCTTTTGACTGGCGGTTGTTTTCATGAGGATGCATGCAATGTATTTTGAATAGTAATCAACACACCACGCGACGCTTTACGCGACTGAAAGTTCGGCGAACGGAGTACAACCATTTTATATACATGCTCCGATACTTTAAAGGAATACGTTAGGTTTATATAACACAATAAGATATTTGGAGAGAAGTTTCGTATCGTACTATTTTCCATCGCGTAACGTGCTGAACTACACGCCGCGCAATTCCAACTGTTCGGCGCGTTTCGTTTGCCATGTCAACCGAATACTAAGACCGATCATTCAGTCGCCGAAGTGGTGGCACTCTATCTTCGGCAGGTGCTTCGTTACAATTTGTATTCTTTTTCCGTGCCCTGTAAATTCTGTTACCCCATAAATTTACAAGAAAAAGTTATCTACTGAAAAGTGAAGTTGTAACGAGAGATAGATTTAGAACAATACAAAACGAGTTAATATTGTTGTTGTAATTTCATTTTATTTATAATAAAATTTCTACAATTACAGATTCAAAGATTTATTGATCAAGTTCATGGAAATAAAGTGGCTTTAAGCGGTCTAAATTTCTTTTATGTTACCAGAGAACTGGCGCTTTCGGTAAGTATATTCTTGTAGCCGCAGACTACGCCTACCTATTATTATTATTGCCGGCTATGAGGTACAACTAAGCAATGCTACTTGAGATAGAGACTGTTTAAGAATTATTACATCTAGAGGAAAATAATAATTATGAATGAACTATGGGCCCAAAGCGGCTGCGTAAGAATCACTTACTGAAATTAGCACGTGTATAGTTTGCATGGTATAAACGTAGCATAAAGTTCAATTTTATTTTTCCACTTGTAATATTCGTAATGCGAATCTGCAAAAGCGGCCGGTTTAGGTCACCAAAAATGAATATGACTATTTTTTTCTTTTTATACGTCGACTTTTTTTGCTTGACGTCGAATACATTTTCAAATGATTATTATTGTTTTTACATTTTTTTAGGTGGCTGCTACGATAGTAACATATGAACTAGTTCTTCTACAGTTTAGTGGCGAATAAGCGAATAATGAAAAAGAAACAAATATTCAATTTAGTCAACTTGGAACTATTTCACGAATGAGAATTCTGTCCATATTTTTTATACTATATATAACCTTGAAATGCTATTATTATATACTGTTGAAAAATAATTGTATAAAATTAAATGTTCTTTTTAAGGGTAAGTACTACTACTGTAATTTCTAGAAGAAAATGTATGAATCCTTGCACAATTTTTAATGAAAGAAACGCACCTTAACACTTGTATATTAGTATGTAAGTATGAATAACAAACAGTAAATATCTTATTCAGCAAGGTACGGATATTATTGTATTGATCCTAAAACCACAATTTTAAGAAACTTCGCAATACGCACACAATTCTGGCTTTTAAGACATTGAATCAAATGCTAATTCAATACTTTAATAAAAGCACCTCTGCAAAGAGATTAGGTATGTAATATTGTACAATAACATTGTACGTTCAATCCATAGTATGTGGGCCATGAATTCGATTATAATAAAAGTTTATTTACAATTTTTGATTATTTTCAACTACACTTTAACAGGTGAGGTAAGCCTTTGTTATTATTGTTTATTGTGAAGTTAGGAATAAAATATTGTATAAAAATAATACAGTTGCATTACGGGAAAGTACTTCTTCATGTTATTACTTTAGTATCAGGTATCTTTTTTGTTGCATGAGTTCAGCAGACAGGCAGACGGCCCACCTGATGGAAAGCGGTTATCATCGCCTATGGACATTTGCAACACAAAAGGTGCTACCAATCTCTAAAGTGATGCTGGAACACCACTCAAGGTTGTCATGGCAGTATACTCTAGATCAAGGGTGACAGCCATCGAGCCACCTGGCTGTGGGTTGTTATGTCGCCTCTTACAACAGGCCGCCCGGCCGCAGGTAATTGTATTTTTCTCCGACCCTGCACGGATCTATAGGATGGGCCGTTAAGTACGTGCAGTATAGCTTTATTATAAGAAAATTTATTTTTGTTTATTTTAAATACACGCCACGCCTTATATTAATATAACAGAAAAGATAACATTCAAAAATTGATCGTAATATTATGTTTAACATACAATAACCCTATTTTTCAACTTATTATTTAGTTATTAAGAGATAATAAATCTTCTGTGTAATTGGCTACATGGAATATTACTTGTCTCTTAATGGGTTAAGGTGTATTTGGACTCATAAAATCACATAAGACAGCAGTTACACTCTACTTTTGAATACTTATAAAATATTATATATATTGTCCATAAAATGGTAACTTACACTCTTAACTTGATCATGATTGAATAGACTACGTACACAATTGATTTTCAAAATCACAATTAATAAGCTTGCATCTCTGCAAATAGATACCTTAAGAATTCCACCGAAACGTGTAGTTTTCAAACAATCTTCAAGCGACACGTCGTGTGACAACATCTGCGAAGACCTTCCAGAGCGAGACCCAGAACCGGTCTGCATGATGTTCAGTAGATATAAGAAGGGATATCAGTATTTCGTTAATGAATGCCACGCGAGGAGGGCTGTTTGTAAAGAAAATTTGGGTAAGAGTAACTTGATATTTTCTGTATGGCTGATTACCACGCGATGTTTTTCTTCACCATCAGATGTAATAATTATAATAACAATAAGTAATTTCTTAAGTTTTTGCACATGGCATTTTCCTCCCATCATCGGACAACCAGAGGCACTGGCATGCGGTACCGCTATAACTATACTAATATATAAAGCTGAAAAGTTTGTTTGTTTTTTTGCTTGAACGCGCTAATCTCAGGAACTACTGGTCTTATTTGAAAAATTATTTAAGTGTTAGATAGCTCATTTATTGAGAAAGGCTATAGGCTATAGCCTATATATATTACACGCTAAGATCAATACGAGCGGAGCACCAATAAAGAATGTTTCAAAATTGGGGTGTTTTTTTTCCTTTTGAGAGCTTCCGCTGCGTGCGCTGCGTAAACGGTTAAAGTTTCGCAAAAATCATGTGTGACAAAATTGTTTCCCTTTAAAAATTCTAAAAAAAAGTCCTCGATAGCATATGCCTATCTTTTAAAGTTGGCTCACAATAACCTTTTTTATGTTAATTAAATTTCTTCTAAAATAATGCATTATTTGCGAAGGTCTTTTTATAAACAGGATATTAATCCTTATCCAAACAAATACGTTATTCACCACAAGTATTTAATTTAAAACAAAATTGGCATTTATATAATTCGATTTCGATGAATATCTTACGAGATATCGCAGTTTTAAAATAACATCGCAGCAAAATACTGATTAGGTACTGCGCGCGTATTTATGATGTGCAAGGCCGGCGGGCAGTCTTGAGGGTGAAGAGATTAACGCGTTCAAGCAAACAAACAAACAAACTCTTCAGCTTTATATATTAGTACAGATATTTTCACCAACTACGTAAACAAAGACTGGGGTTAAAGTTATTAAGTAACTATTCCACGCGGACGAAATTGCGGGCAGAAGCTGGTGGTGAATATACCACCTATACGGACAAAGCGCTTTGAGTCCACCTTCATTATGCGCACCGCAAAGGAGTGGCACTCACTGCCGGTGTCTGTTTTTCCCAAAACCCACAACCTGGGTGTCTTTAAGTCCCATGTGAATAGGTACCTTCTATGTAAGCGTTCTCCATCTTAGACCATATCTCCGCTCGAAATCGCACGAGATAATAAATAGAATAGAATAGAAGAGAATATTCTTTATTGCATAACATTAAGATATAATTCAAGAAATTTGAGTACAGAAGACAATAGGCGGTCTTATCACTAAAAGCAATTTCTTCCAGACAACCTTAGGATGGATTAGAGAAAAATTATGTAACATGTGGGTTTTGCAATATAACTAAAATAAAAAAGTATATATATAAAATTTTGAAGTGACAAGTATAATAGACATAATGGAAAGAATAAGACAAAGATATACATACGATGAAATAAAAATTAAAACGTAGTTTTAATTATAAGAATGACTTTAATTTGTGTAATCAGATCATTTACTAAAAGGTTTCCAAGCGTTTATTATACTTTTGACGTTTGCACGTCTATCAAGTTACAAATGGCTTGACAGTAAAGCCGACGTGAAACAAATGACATCGTTATCTTATTTTATTGTTTTGGGGTGAGAATGAGTGAAGTTGAGAGTAGAAAGCGAGCTGAGATGAGAATGTTGAAATGGATGTGTGGTGTCACAAGAATGGATAAGGTGAGAAATGAGTACATAAGGGGATCTTTGAAAGTTGCACCCGTGAATGAAAAATTGAGAGGAAGAAGATTAAGTTGATATGGGCATATAATGAGGAGGGATGAAAGTCACGTGACAAAAAGAATGTTAAACTTCAAGATAGATGAGTACAAATGTAAAGGTAGACCAAAAAAAAGATGGATGGATTCTGTAAAGGATGATATGATGATATGTGGTTTGACAGAAGATGTATGTCATAGTAGACGAGTGTGGAAGGAAAATACATATTGTGCCGACCCCAAATAATTGGGATCTGGTGAAAGAAAAGAGAGAGAGAGAGGGTGATGTAATAGGGATGTTCTGTGACTCATATGACGCACACACAGACTATTAAGGCATCGACACTATAAGTAAATAAATCGCAAGTAATCTATTTTAAAATAAATAAATGTTCTATTTTAAAGAAAATAATTGATCAAAACTTATCTATAAACGAAGACAATTTTTATAAAAATTCGGTAAGGTAGCGCATTTGGACTAACTAATTGATCCGTCATCGAGCTGTCAAAAGTGAAATAAATGCCTGGAAAAAGTATACATGTTACTTTCATAGAAAATTTGAACTTATACAGCACTGTGCGCATCAAATTGCCGTCGATCGTGCTCTGGCATACAGTTCATAAGTCTTGATTCTCAGTAAAGAATTATTTGGGGTTTTGCCTACGACTCTATTCACCTCATCATTCGTTGATGACTGAGAGTTCATTCATACTTTCTCGAGACTACGGAATCATTCACCGTACATGGCGCTCGTTCCTTCCCACGATATACAAGTATGTAGTTAATTGATGTACAACATACTCTTTTTTCGTGTCAAAGGTGGTCCATCGAAAGGTTTGAACTAGAGAGTGAAGTGGGAAACAATAACGTGTATAATTTTGTGGAGAATCTACTCAAAGGAAAAAACAAATGGAGTTCAGTTGACAAATATATTGTTACGAGTTGCATGACTCGAATTAAAATGCCGTTGGAATTATTATAGAATTTATTAGAAGTATACAAACACGTATAACACATGTACATATATAACCGAACACAACAAATCCAAACGTAATGCAGAAGGTCGTGATTCGATAAAAAGCGCAAAGTCCGCCACTAATAGATTCCCGAATGTACACACATCTCGCCTTGATCGTGGTTCTCGCTCGACTGCCCCCTCTCCTCATCAGGCCGTCGTTTTATTTCTCACAAATACAAATGTGCCCTTATCGTAGTCGACGTAATCCGCAACACCTGGCTAATGATTCTGGTGGTATGATGATCTGGAACTTATGGCTGTTCCCTAGAAACATATGCCAATAAATAAGTAAACAGAAGAAGACGATCATAAAAGAATTAAAATTAGTTCAAATGCCGACAGGTAATAAAATGTTTTTTTTACAGATATGCAGGTGGAATTTGTTTTTTTGTTGGAACCTAAGTTGTAGCAATATGAATAAAACAATAAGACAAAAAGAAGAAGTAGAAGTAGTCATAAGTTTATCTGCGATAGGCTAAGGGCAGGGACACAGATAAATAAGGTCTCGGGACCCTTCCTTTAATCCTTTTAGTGGTTTAAAGTCTGACACGTAGTGTCCACGAGGATTGCCTCCTGAGAAAAACAAGTATGTAGTATTATAGAAACAATTTTCTGCCGCGAAATTTCCAGGGACCAGCGTAGCATTCCAGCATATAGGCTTCTTTAAAGAATGTAAATAGATTCATAAAGTCCCAAAGAACATTTTACCAAATTAGGTTTAGTTCAAACATATATACATTTAGATTTATTACATAATTCATAACAAGATCTATAAAGATACATGAATAGAAATAAGTGAGAGTGTAGTGTAATGTCTTCTGGTCCCAGGCGACAGAACAGTGGTAATCTTAGTAGCCAGCATTACTTTGAGTCTGGATACAATTTTAGTTTATTTACATTACTTTCTTTTATTTTTCTTAGTATTATTAAAGAGTGTAATTGTGTTTCTTTCTTTTAATGACATAGGAAAGTATCCAGACGTATAATTCAATTGACTGAATAGTAATTAATCGGACAAATGTAAATAGAAATAGTTTCTAGGTACGTATAATAGATTATCTAGGAATTAGTTGTTATTGGATAACGAGCGAAAAAAGTTCCAAAGAGGAACTGAGATCAGAAATAAATTGCGATACACTTACTCACGACTTACAGGGAAATTATAATCCTCGAAAAATTGTTTCCTAAAAACAAACTTATTTAATAAGATGTTCAATTCAAAAAGGTTTTTGAACTTCAAAGTTGCCTACTTAAAAATGTGTGAGAGCACACTTCAAGACAGTTCCAGCCCTTTGACCGTTCAAGCCGTTTCGCACTTACTTTATTATTAAGTGGATGGTGTACAACACTCTTAACTTTGTGTCACGTTGAGACATAATTTAAAGCACTTTTGAACCATATTGTCATTATGAAACCATAAATTTTAAATTAAATCTGTTAACTGTTAATGTTCACCCTTATGTACTCTTTATTTGTGTCCGTCTGTTTGTATAAGGTTGGGGAAAAAGTTTCTTCGCATTTTATATAAAAATTCAAAAAGTTTTTTTACAAAGTTTATTTACATTTGACTAAAGTATGTAGGTGCCATTTTGTTGGATAACTTTTTGCCATCTTGAAGGTAGGGACGTGATCCCATTGCTACAAAAATTTTGGGGCTTCTGATCAAAAAACTGCGACAAGTGGTTTTGGCAGTCCTCTCGTGATATTAACCTGACACTGCCTAAGGAATTCTGCAGAGACCGAAACAGGTGAAAATCTGAAGGTGCAAGGTCAGGACTATACGGCGGATGCATTAACACCTCCCAGCCAAACTCTCGTAATTTTTGCTGAGAGGCTAAAGATGTGTGAGGTCTAGCGTTATTATGGTGAAAAACCACACCCCTTCTATTGATTAATTCCGGCCGCTTTCTCTCAACTTTTTGCTTTAATCTCATCAGTTGTTCGCAGTACAGTTCAGAATCGATGGTCCTGCCTGGCGGTAACAGCTCATAATGAATACTGCCCTTCCAATCCCACCATACACACAGCATCACCTTGTTGCGAGTTAATCCGGGTTTCGCCACAGTCTGTGAAGCTTGACCGGCCTTTGACCACGATCTTTTTCGCACGTTCTTATTGTACGTGATCCACTGTTTATCACCAGTTATCAGCTTCTTCAAAAATGGTTCGGTTTCATTACGTCGTAATAAAGAATCACAAATGAATACACGGTTCATTAGGTTTCTTTCACTGAGCTCATGAGGCACCCAAATATCGAGCTTTTTGTGTACCCAGCTTTTTTCAAATACGCCAAAACCATTTTATGGTCAATTCCCAGTTCTCCAGCTACATCGTAACTACTAATATGCCGATCTTGCTCCACTTTTTCAAAAATGGCATCAATTTTGTCCATAACAGGGTGACCAGAGCGGCTTGCATCTTTGATATCAAAATTTCCGGATTGAAAACGCTTAAACCAAACCTGCGCTACTCTCACAGATACTGCATTAGGCCCATAAACATCTGAAATTTTTTTCGCGGATTGTGTTGCATTTTCACCTTTTTTGTAGTAAAATTTTAAAATGTATCGAATTTCTTCATTAGATTCACTCATTTTAACAATAAGAAAAACAAATGAAAATCACACATTTGCCAAATTTGAATTTGGAATTGTCTTCTTTAAAATTACAACTTTTTAATGATACCAAAACCAGCCAGATACAAATGATATAGCCAAAGAGATCTTATTACAAGTTCATACATACTATATGCGAAAAGGCTTTTTCCCCAACCTATTATGTGTCCCAATGTTATGCGAGAAAATTTAAAGAGCTTAAAAACATTCGAAAACATTAGTTTCGGCAAGATCCGTTGATCTTTATTTATGTCAATGTTTTACGTTCGCTTGTCCTTTAATTAAAATTTACTGCCGCACTCAGGGTGGAATAATCGCCCATTAACCTTAAATAACGGCTATTGTGTCCATTTTTTTTTAAGTCTGTAATTCACTTCACTTAGTAGCCATATATAGTGTTTATAGAATTTTTAGACGTCTGTTATTGGGTTGTAGGAAACCCACATGAATACTGGCTACATTGTTTTATTATGAAATGTTATAAGTTTTACAATATCCGTGCAGGAACGGAGAAAGAATACAATTTCCTGCGGCCAGTTGGCTTGTCGTAAGAGCTGACAAAACAACCCACAGCCAGATGGTAGGGTATTTGTTCGACTGTATGGCTACCACTCCTGGTCTAGAGTATGCCGCCATAACAACCTTGAGTTGTGTTCCGGCATTAATGACCAGGTTCCAGTCTCCCTTAAGAGAGCAGCAGCGCATTTGTAGCACCTTGTCCATAGGCGATGGTTACCGCTTTCCACCAAGTGGGCCGTCTGCTTCTCTGCTGGAACACTGCAATAAAAATAAAAAAAGAACAATATCGGCAGTTGCCATTAAACCATTGCATCTGTGAGTTTTGTTATAATGAAAAAAATATTGAATGACCGGCACTCCAGTCGTGGGGTTACCGGCACTGTGCAGATGTAATTCTAGGGCACCTAGCTTTATCCACCTAACAAGTAAGCTAATTGCCCGCTTACTGTAGCAAAAAAATTTTGAGCTAATAAATAAAATGAATTCTGATTCGCCAAGTGTTACTTGGTACCATATTATTATACTATTTACTACTGTCCACATCTTGATTGCTTTTTAATTAAATTATTATTTAATTTTTTGAGGAAAGTAGCGATTCATTCAAAAACTCAAGGACTCAAAATCTACTTTATATTCATGGCCCAAGCACATTCTTGCTGAGACGCATAAAGCTGCCCTTTACAATTCTATTGTATCCAAACTTTGTTTATTTATCGCACCTCCTTTGGGATTAGTCAATAAAAATAATCAGCGCGCGATAGATTTAACTTGTCCATATGAGGGAAGTTGCCAAAAACCATCTTAGAGAACCTTTGCTAAAACTTATGTTTTACTTGGGAAAATTTACTAGCGGGGATGTGCTGAGTTAAATCTTTTTTGTTTTTGTTGAAATATCGTAAAATGCCAATGGACTCTCAAGTTTGTGCTATATATCTCGGGTGTACGCTTAAATCATCTAACCTCTATCAAAAAAATTACGTCGGCTTAAAGCGTATCGGACTGGATAGCTATGTACTACGTTTGTTGAGATTCAGTTTCCATTCTAGAACTCGCCTGCTCTATTGATTGCCCGCAATGTCCACCGAACACCGCAGGATGGCTGACGCGACCCGCTAAAATGTTGTTAATTACGCCCACATTGGGGCAAAGAGCTCTGGCTGTAGATCCCATACCAACTCGGCGACACACAAGGGGAAACAATGACCAATGAGATCTATCGGCCATTAGTGTGGAGAACGTCCTGCACCATCTTTACCAAGACGTACTCTCTAGTTTAGTACTCGTCGACTCCAACGGCCCAGAATACCTAAGTCTTGCAACGGGATATAATAAGTATATGACCTAATCTAGGAAATTAGGTCGACGTTGCCGGGCGGGCACATTTGCATTTGTGAAGTATAACACGATGGCCTGATTGAGAGAGGGGGTCAGCTGAGCTACAGCTACGATCAAGGCGCGACGTGTGTACATTTGGAAATCTAATATTGACGGACTTTGCGCGTTTTATTAAATTACGACCTTCTGCATTACGTTTGGATTTGTTGTGTTCTGTTATATTTGTAACTGTGTTATACGTGTTTGTATAGTTCTAGTAAACTCTATAATAATTCGAGTCGCGCAAACTCGTAACAATATCTTCATTTTACAGCGCAAAATAGGATTACATATGTATTTTCTGTAACTAGCTGTAAATGTCTTAAACCATTTGTGTTTGTCATAATAAGAGAAACACCTATTATAACTGGATCCATAGCTTGCTGTGCGACTTTTAATAGATGGATTAATATCAAAATGCGTTTTAATATTAGCATGAATATGGTAAATAAACAAACTGAAAAATTATAACATAAGGTTTTCAAGTCCCTAATATATCAGACCCATTTTGCGAACTTTGTGAGGTCTACTTAAGTCCATACTTACGTTGTTAGTATATTGAGCTTCACCGTCAGAATTTACCGTGAGGCTAATTTTCAAATCGTCGCACCCAATTCCTACTAGCAGCTTTTCTCAGGTCCGCTATCGACCTCTAATAATTTCGATTTTCTGTGAGAGTGTGGTGTAATATCAAAGAAGCTGATTTTTTGATATTTGAATAATAGCATACCATATACATATTATATATAATCGTTAATGCCCACGTTATTGTATTAGTAACATGTAAGGTTAGCGATGTTTATGAAAATTAATAAATTTTGTTTTTTTTTCAGTACTTCATATTGTTCATCCAAGTAGGTGTGTGAAAAGCAACCAATTCTTCATGCCGATCTTTTGATATAACAAATCAGTATAATGCTTTGTCTAACTATCGCCTTCTCGGTACTACTGCAGACTAGAAAATTAGGATATAAAAATATTCAATTATATCGGTCTATATTTAAGTAATTGTTCTTTTTTTATTTGCTGGGGTATATTAGACAGTCTGATGACTCTCTTGATGGAAAATACTTACCATGGCTTATGGATATTTGCAACACTAGAGATGCTGACAATGTGCTGCTGTCTTCGAAGGGGGAATGTGATCTGGCCACTAATGCTAGAACACAAATCAAGTTTATTATGACGGCATGCTTTATACCATGGGTGGTACCCATCCAGACGGATAAATACCCTATTTAGCTGTGTGGTTGTTTTGTATGTTTCTTACGATAGGCCAGCCGGCCCAGGAATGAGTATTCCTTCTCTTTCTGGCACGGATAAACACTGTTTCTTCTGTATATAATAAGGGATATGCATGATCGACTTTATTATCCACATACCAATACGAAATAAGAGAGTTACTTATGAGGGAGCTGAGACTGAATATTTTTGATATAGGTATTTATGTGAGGTTGTCTAAAAAAGATCGCCTTTTAGCGATAAGACTGCCCATTGTGCATAATTGCATATTTTATGGCTGTATAACTTTGCATTTGATCACTGTCGCACTTGACGCGGCTGCAGTCTTGTCAGTAGCAGAAGGGCAGGTGGAGATGGCAACTGGACTGCCAACCGATGAAGAGGTGGAGCAGAATCCGCAGGACTCGCAGGATCTAAAGCAAAATAAATTAAAGAAATATTACGCTCAATTCAGATAATTCAGGGCTGTGTTTAACAAGTGGTAGGTACTACCATGTAAACCTCCTTTCGACCCATTCAAACTTTCTTCTAGCATATTTGAATTCCCTCTTCAAAACTAACGCCGCATATTTTATATATATTGTATTATCTATGGGCACGTACTCCTTTCGCACGCACGTCAATTATTCATTGTCATGTTATCATTATGACCTGACCATCCCACGAGCCCCTGGCAGACACCAGAGGAAAAGACCTCGTCCTTTACCAGGGAGCGAACCCCTGATAACGAGCAGAAATCCGTTTCGTCTTTCCGTTTAAACGGGGTGGAGAGTGTGGTATTCGCCGCGTTATCTGGGACTAGCACTGCTAGGAAGTGCTATTGCCACCCGAGTCGGGGATACCCACTAAAACCACTTAATGTTCCGTCCTTCGCCTAAATACCAGGGCTGTAAACGTAGTCTCACCACTCTGCGAGGCTCTGCCAGGCGGTGGCCCATCGATCTCTTCCGATACCAGGGGAACAATCGAATTAAACTCTTTGCTCATAGATGTCAGAAAAGCTAAAACCTTTGCCATATTTGAAAATTCACTCAGGAGATAATATTATGTTAACCTTACGCAACAATTTATGTTTTAGTTTTTAATCCATCTTAAATTGTAATTTGCTGTCCATGTATGTCATTATTTTTTTTCCATATTCTTTTTTCCTTAATTTACAATAATTAGATAAGCTAAGAATTTCCTTTGCATGAATCAGGTTGCCTGGAAGAGATCGGTTTTAGCGCTAAGGCGGCCTTTTGTTTACCAAGTATGTAACTACTGTCTTGTTGTGCATTTTTGTAATTCGTGTTTTGGTGAACAATAATGTGTTATATCTATCTATCTATCTACCTTGTCATAATTAACCACCAAATGTATACATATATTTGTACCCCTGTATTAAAGATAAAATAAGCCTCATGATTTATTTAAAGTTTGTGGTAAGAATATTTTATACCCCGAGACTCTGGGACCATTAATCATATAATTTAAGGCCGTAAAACGTCCCCTAATTACCTTCCTTATCTTATCTATCAAAGAAAAAAATAGATATAAACTTATTTATTATTACCTTTATGTCATAAAAATGATTATACTTACATACTATAATAAATTTATAAATGGTTCGTGTACAATGCGTTTAAAAATGTGAAAAAAATTAGCGGGGCTAATTCGAACCAGCAGATTCAAAATTACAATTTTTTGGATTTTTGTCTGTCCGTCGGTCTGTCTGTTAGAACATCACGTGAAAACTACTGAAGTCGACATATAGTTAGATTATATCACGGTGCATAACTTAGGACACTTTTACACACTAAATAACGACGACGATAAACGTCGTTTCCTTAAAATGGACCGATTAGAAAAATAGATGGCGCTGCAATCAGGTTTTTTTTAATTCACTAACAAATATTTATATTGTCATAAGCAGTATTTTTTCTTTGCATGAGTTTAGCAGATAAGTCGTGGTAGCGTAACGGCTAGCACATGCGTCCCTAACCTAATGGACGCGGGTTCGATCCTGGCTGGAACACATGCACCACTTAGTCAGTTTTCTGATCTAATGTGCATATTGTTACAATTACCACATGCTAACAACGGTGAAGGAAAACATCGTGACGCAACCTGCATATCGAGATAACCGATGTGTCAAACCTGCCAAGCCACCTTGTACAAACGTGGCGGGTATACTGTCCGTTCCCCCTATAATGGGAGGCCTGAGCCCAGCAGTGGGACATTTATGCCCTAATATTATTTAAACATCTCACCTATTGAAAAGCGATTAGCATCGCCTATGGACATTTGTAACACTAAAGGTGCTACAAATGCGCTGCTGCTCTCTTAAGGCACACTGGAACCTGGTCAATAAAGCCGGAATACTACCCATGGCTACTATGGTGACATGTTCCAGACCAGGTGTGGTAGCTATCCAGACTGGCAAATGCCCTACCACCTGGCTAAAGGTTGTTTTGTCACCTGTTACGACAGGCCGCCTGATCGCAGCATTTAGTATTCTTTCTCCGTTTTTCGGCACGGACCAAAGTTTATATAAAAAACTAGAATTCCCGGCAGACGTTGTACTGCTCTGAAAAAATTAAAATCTAGATCCCGATCCTAGTGCCACCTATCGGTTCTAATTGAGAATCTAAACCATCCGGGGGGCCACTCGTAACACACAAAAAGCATCAAAATCGGTCCAGGAGATTAAGAGGATCCTAGAACCCGATTCCGGTGCCATCTACCGGTTCCAATTGTGAATATAAATAATCCCGGGACCCAGTCGAACACATACAAAAAATGTCATCAAAATCAGTAAAGTCCTGCTCAAATTATGCACGTACATACATTTATATGATTCATGTTTATACCCTTTAAACCTTCCTTGGACTTCTACAAATATTTCAAAACCAAAATTAGGCAAATCGGTTCAGTCATTCTCGAGTTTTTGTTAGATTAACAAAACTCAATTGATTTAAATATGCATGCTTATAGTTCTTTAGGCTTTAGTAATAATAAAACAGCAAAGTTTTAGTATTTGTTTTCGACCGTAAACATTATTATCCGAACCGGAAAACAGGATCCCGAATACTGCCAAGTTGCGGGTCTCAACGCATTTGTAAAGTTTCAACAGGGATATATCTCAGTACATATATTCGCAGTGAATACGTTTTATGTTAATTTTACGATTTTTGCAACAAATGGCGAAGAGCCCACGCTGCAAATATTTGAAGCCACTGTAACATATTTGCAATAATAAAAAAACTAGAAGACATTTTAGCAGGAACTTGAAAAACAATATACTGCTGTACAGTAGTTTGAGAAAATATATAAATTCTGATTAAAAGTGAATAACAGTTAAAGGGTCAAAGTAACTTATTTTGTTTATAACTATGATCTCCATATAACAATTATTGTATCAATATATTGGCACATTTCTAGCTTATAAAATACTTGAGGCTTATAAAAAGGGTGTTGATTATTTTAGTAAAAAATTAGGTCTATGTTTTTCTTGGTAATGTCAACGTCAACTATTACGTGAAACATTTATTTTTGTCTTGCCACAAGAACAACACAAGAATTATTAAACACAGTTTAGCTTTTGCTTGAAATGTGTATTATTTAAATATTCATCGTCATCGTCGTCAGCCATTCGCAGTCCAGTGCTGGACGTAGGCCTCCCCAAGACGGCGCCACTCATTGCTGTACTCTGAATCCCCCATCCAGCGCCTACTGGCGACCTTGCACAGGTCGTTGGTCCATCGGGCTGGAGGGCGTGCGACACTACTTTGACCGAAACGCGGTCTCCACGCCAGGAGTCGTCTGCTCCATCCAGACGTGATCGGCCCATTGCCACTTCAACTCTAATTTTGCGAGCTATGTCGGTTACCTTGTTTCTCTTACGGATATCCTCATTTCTAATTTTATCCATAAGAGAAACACCCAACATAGCTCGCTCCATAGCCCGTTGAGCGACTTGGAACTTGTGAACCAATCATGCCGTCAGTGTCTATGTCTCAGCCCCGTAGGTCAGGACGATTTAAATATTCATAGACATTATTTAATACTATTTTTGTAAATCATTATACGTATAAGCATTGTTAAAAGTAAACAAAAGCTCAGATATAAAATATTTAAAGCAATAAATATGTGCTTTTATAGAAAAACTGTTTAAGAAAGGCCCTTTTTTTGTCGTCAGTCATACACACGATTCACCAAAACCCCTATCGGAGAATATATTATTATGTATTCGACTTCAATGCGGTGCTTTATCAAAACAGCTCATTAACTCTTCAGGTGATCAGAGGGCTGGTGCCTACCTTGGGCAACGGATCTGGTGCGGCGGTTAATGGACTGTATTTGGGCGACAAACTTCTTTGGTGAAATGGGATCTAGGTTACCTGGACACGACAGCTATTGAAGGCTTCCTGGCAGGCTGTGGTCGGATTTCCCTTGGCTTTACACTAGCGGCACTATTACGTCACTCGCGTGCGTTCAGAGCGGGATCTATTTACACCACAGAACACTAGTACTCTCTAACGAGAGATTTACTTTTCACGCACTTCAGTAGGTGCCAGCAAACGGCAAGCAGAGTATGCGCGCGGGGGGAGGATGACGTTTATCGCCAGATGGCGTCACCAGGATCAGTACGGCGATCCAGCGAGGAAAAATATCCAGCTTTATTTATTTATATATTTATTGTATTAGATTCTTTGTTGTACATATAAATAATGATAGATTGTTATTTAGTTTATGCGGTGCTTAACTTGATGATATTAGGTTGGGGAAAAAGTTTCTTCGCATTTTATATAAAAATTCAAAAGGTTTTTTTATAAAGTTTATTTACATTTGACTAAAGTATGTAGGTGCCATTTTGTTGGATAACTTTTTGCCATCTTGTTGGTAGGGACGTGATCCCATTGCTATAAAAATTTTGGGGTTTCTGATCAAAAAATTGCGACAAGTGTTTTTGGCAGTCCTCTCGTGATATTAACCTGACACTGCCTAAGGAATTCTGCAGAGACCAAAACAGGTGAAAATCTGAAGGTGCAAGGTCAGGACTATACGGTGGATGCATTAACACCTCCCAGCCAAACTCTCGTAATTTTTGCTGAGTGGCTAAAGATGTGTGAGGTCTAGAGTTATCATGGTGAAAAACCACACCCCTTCTATTGATTAATTCCGGCCGCTTTCTCTCAACTTTTTGCTTTAATCTCATCAGTTGTTCGCAGTACAGTTCAGAATGGATGGTCCTGCCTGGCGGTAACAGCTCATAATGAATAATGCCCTTCCAATCCCACCATACACACAGCATCACCTTGTTGCGAGTTAACCCGGGTTTCGCCACAGACTGTGAAGCCTGACCGGCCTTTGACCAAGATCTTTTTCACACGTTCTTATCGTACGTGATCCACTTTTCATCACCAGTTATCAGCTTCTTCAAAAATGGTTCGGTTTCATTACGTCGTAATAAAGAATCACAAATGAGTACACGGTTCATTAGGTTTCTTTCAGTGAGTTCATGAGGCACCCTAATATCGAGCTTTTTTGCGTACCCAGCTTTTTTCAAATGCGCCAAAACCGCTTTGTGGTCAATTCCCAGTTTTCCAGCTACGTCGTAAATATTAACATCTTTCTCCACTTTTTAAAAAATGGCATCAATTTTGTCCGTAACAGGGCGACCAGAGGGACGTGTATCTTTGATATCAAAATTTCCAGATTGCAAATACTTAAACCAAATTTGCACTACTCTCACAGATACTGCATTAGGCCCATAAACATCACAATTTTTTTTTCGCGGCTTGTATTGCATTTTTACCTTTTTTGTAGTAAAATTTTAAAATGTATCGAATTTCTTCATTAGATTCACTCATTTTAACAATAAGAAAAATAAATGAAAATAACACATTTTCCTAATTTGAATTTGGAATTGTCTTCTTTAAAATTAACACTTTTTAATGATACCAAAACCAGCTAGATACAAATGGTATAGCCAAAGAGATCTTATTACAAGTTCATACATACTATATGCGAAAAGACTTTTTCCCCAACCTATTATTTCTCAAAACCTAACAATACCTAAACATTTGACCCCGGTGAAACCCAAATGACAATATATTTAAAATAAGAAGGTTAATGTGACACATATTTCCAGTTTCTAGTTATATCTAAGGGACGTGTTTATTTTGCCCAGGATTGTGGTAATTAACCATGTCTAAATGAATTGTCGTCAATGACCTTGTATTCGATACTTTACTTAACTCTTTCGTATTACGTCATTAGTCTCTACCAACTTTTATTAGAAATAGGTATTGTACAAATATGTAATCTCTGAATGAAATATACTAAATTAAAAAATAAAAATAATATACTAGGAATAACAATCCTCTAACAAAAAATTGAGTGTGCGTGTATTTGTGTATATACACAAGTACGCAATGAAACTTCTTTACGATATACAATTTTTATAAATGAAGCAAAACAAGTTATTTTGACACAGCACTGATTTTCAGTGTCCATCTCTTATTGCCGGTTCCTACATCTTACCGACCGTTCATTCAAGTTCCATACAAGTAATGTCATTATTCAACCGATGGTAAGGCAAGTGAATGAATAGTAAGATATAGGAACCGCCCATTAGTCTTCACCTATTTCATTGAAACCCGTGAGAAAATAATATTATTTAGTTTAGTTCGTCTATCAAATTGTATGATATTGATTTCAAATTTATTACTTTCTTGGCAGTTTTCGGTGAATATAATCAGTTCCCGTGTACTTCCAAGTTACAGTGACGTGACATTACCGCGAATGCGACTTAAATAGCCCCAGGATATAATTCTGGAGTGGTAATGGGCTAAATTACACGCCATGTTTGTCACAGCTCCCTCCCAGAAGTCAAGGTAGCTTAAGCCCATTTAATTGCATGTTGTAATTAGTGTGGCGGTAAAATATTATTGTTTTTTCAAGAGCGATTTTTGAAGTGGCGTTAAAGACTACCCTTTAGTATGCAAGTAATATTTATAATGTAAGCCTTTGGAGCTCATTATAATTATATGTTATAGTTAAAGATCGATGCAGTCTCTTCCCGGAATCACCGGTTTATCGTATTTAACCAAGGCTTTTCGACAAAACCCGAAATAAATTGCAAGTTTGGCCTTTGACTAAAGTCAAAAAAAGTATGTTTAGTCACACATCGAACGTTAAGTAATCTGTTTCGGACTTTGCCTAGTCGATTATAGAAGCGACTAAAGCAGACTCGGTCAAACGTCGATTCGTAATGCAATTGTTACATGTTTAATGATTGTATAAATAAGGCTCCCCTAGGTTAGACAAAAAATCGTTAGTAAAAGACAGAAAAACGTCATTTATTTGAACTATAACTAAGACTTTCTGTCAGACCTGAAATTTGATTGGTCAAACCTAGGAGCGCCAGAGCTTCGATGTTTGACTATAACATATATTTAAATAGGGGAGCGGCCAGTATACCCGCCACGCTTGTCTAAGGCCGACTGTTGGGTTTGACACATCGGTTATCTAGATGTGCGGGTTTCATAACGGTGTTTTCCTTCGCAGTTAGCACGTGTTGATTGTGTAACGTTAGGAGAAGAGTGAGCTCCTCCTCCTTAGCTACAGAATAGGTTTAGGTGGGTCAGTGAATTATAGAAGATAATTATGTAGTATATAATGTATTCAATCTGTTCCGTGACAAGATCGGTAGTTGTCCGCGTCTGAGATATGTTGGCAGGTTTTCTTAAGCAAAATGAGGGTAGCCTTGGTCTTGGAATTAGATGGTGAAGAAAAGGCATTAGATTTGATACAGTGTCCTCCGCTAAATAATTAAATCAGCTCAATTGATTATATTTAGTTTTAACTAGTAGAACAGTTACATATTACATGCATGGATAAGAACTCACCCCAGTGAGAACGCTTAGATAATTTAATAAAATTCAAGGAAGGTTTGTAATGTATAAAATAATATTTATCAAAGAAATAATTAACAGCTGATATTTTAATTTCGTGCGACAGCGAAACTTAACCGCCGTCACAACTTTTGTTAAACTCTTGACAGTACCATAGTTTGATAGTACTACTGTCATTAGCTACGTCTATATGTTTTTTTAATGGTGCAATTGCAACTTTACAATTGTAGCAGTATGCACATTAGGCCAGAAAACTGTCAGGATTCTAACCTGCGCTCTTTGCTCGCAGTCACGGCAAGGCGTAACATATTAGCTGCAGTCGCCAAAGGTAGGAGGGTAGACTTGTACTGGGTGAAGGCACACGCGGAGGTTAAAGAAAACGAACATGCGAACGCTCTGGCGAAAGCCGCTGCTCTATCCCTGAAGACAAAACCTAACTATGACAGGTGCCCGGTTTCATATGTCAAGCGGATACTCCGTATGGAAACGCTTGACAAATGGAACCGGAGATACAGGGAGTAACCAACAGCGTCCGTCATGAACGTCTTCTTCCCCGACGTGAGAGTAGCCTATAAGACAGTCAGACGTCTCAAAACGTCATCAATTACAACCCAGATTTTCACAGGGCACGGAGGGTTTTTTGGATACTTGACTCGCTTCAAGTTGAAGGAGGACCCTTCGTGTCCTTGTGAACCCGGAATTCCAGAAACCCCCCTACATGCCCTCTTCGAATGCCCCCTTTACACGAAAGAGCGCTATAACCTGGCCAGCACCCTGGGCGTGGACGTCACGCAAGACAATATTGCGGAATTAATGGGAAAAGGAAAAATCAAAGACTTTATACGGTATGCGACCAAAATTGTAGAAAGGGTATTAAAACGAAACGAATGCTAGTAAAATGTTGCCAATATATTATAAGTATATATTAGTTAACATAGTATAGGAACAAAAAACTGTATAATAGGACTAGATTTTAAGAATAGTACTAATAATACAAAAGATAAAAAACGGTCTCTGCCCTGTACCAAGGCGGAGGAAGGCGAATAAAAAAAAAAAACCCGCGCCCTTTGAGTTTGGGACGCGTGCGCTAACCACCAAGCTACCACAACTTCGTACATTATCGTCGACCACGAAACTGGTGTGATATTATTCATATATCCCGATCCGTGTACAAATACGAAATTTCATATCCCTATTATCTCTACTAACAATCGTGAATGCACTGTTTGACTTGTTAAAGAAATTTAAGTCATAACTGAAATTCTCGTAAATTAAAATGGCTTTTATAAGTTAGTAAAAAATATCTCCATTGACTGTACTACTGACTACCCTACTGCATTGAAATAGTATCTAGAGATTGATCGTTAGTGAATTAACGTGCCTAAAATATATAAATTTACATGCATTGCGTCGTAAGTCAATAATCCGCTAAAATTATATTAGACTAAACATCCAACATTTAACTAACCACCATATACAATTACATAAAGCTTCACGAAACGCCAACTTCAAACTAAACTATTACCTAACGAAAACTGATAACGCGAGAGAGATTAGTTTACATACCGTCCTTTGTTCAATATTTATTGTACCTAGTTTTTAAGAAAGTAGTTTTAATTCTTGGCGAACAACAAAGTGTTTTCATTCATTCATGGAGATTTGACTTAGAAATTTTAGTTGGTTTTAATTTCAAATTTCCGTTTACTAGAAATTTATAAATAGAATGTAGTATAATATACTAGATAATAATACTAAATAGCACAAACATAGGTACACAGAACAATTATAATCCTCAGGGCGGTGTTCTTTCTCCCTTGTTGTTCACTGTTTTTATTAACTCCATCTCGAATCCACTCACTTCAACCTACCACCTCTGTTGGTAACACCAACAAATTTGACTTTGTCATAAATAATTTTCCTTCAACATGTAATGGTGAAAATTTATTATATTAATTAAATATCTCTCGTGGTGCAATTTCTACACTTTCCTTAATAGTTTTGATTTAATCACCTCTATGCAGACGAGTTACAAATTTATACACAGTCACCTGTTGCTACGTTGGATAAAGCAGTTTTAACTATAAATTCAGACTTCGAACGAATTCTGCAGTGGAGCAAGTCATTTGGGCTTCACGTAAACCCTGCAAAGACCCAAGTCATCATCATCGATAGCTCACGAATGCTGAATAAGGTCGACTGGAGTACCATACCTAGCATAACTTGTGACAGGACAGTGATTCCTTTTAGTAATAAAGTAAAAAACCTTGGTGTCATAATTGATAGTGAGCTGTCATGACGACCTCATATCACCGAATTAAGTCGGCGGCTATTCCTTTAGTCCAAATCCCTTCGGAGATTGAGGAATTTCTTACCCATTACCACCAAAATTAAGCTAGCAGAGCTATTACTCCCTATCCTTGATTATGCTGACGCCAGCTATCTAGATTTAACCCAAGAACAACTTAATAAACTTGAGCGTTTCCAAAACTTCTGTATAAGGTTCATATTTGGCCTACGGAAATATGACCACGTCTCTAAATTCCGTAAAAAACTCCAGTGGTTCCCAATAATTCGTGTTCGCCGGAATACTCATATTCTTTGTCTTCTGTACAGTATCTTATTTTTCTCGAATACTCCTCATTATCTTAAAGAACGCTTTGACTTTATTTCGTTCTTCCATAGTTTACGGCCTTCCACTATACTGAAACTAAACACCCCTGCGCATAGTTCAAATTTCTACAACAATTGTTTCACCGTCAAGGCTATAAAGCTTTGGAACGCGCTGCCAATCAATCAGACAAGCAAAATCGCTACCAATATTTAAAACGATGATCAGAAAATATTACCTGTCCTTGAAATATGATGATATTTAAATGTATGTACACATATATTTATCTATTATATTTAATATATAGAACATCCGTATATACTGCATTTATATATTTATTACTAGAATGTAAGAAATTGGACTCTGTATTATGTATACCACCGTCATCATTATAATCTCAATTCATTCTTGGGGTTGTCTGGAAGAGATCGCTTTTTAGTGATAAGACCGTCCCTTGTGCATAATGAGACATAGTTTTAGTCTGTAAGTTCTTTTTTTGCATTGATGTACAATAAAGAGTTATTGATTGATTGGTTGATTATAACAGTGTATAAGGTAGAAATGTATAAAATATCGCTTACGTCTTCGTACATGCTTTTATATAGAAAATTTGAATCATTGAAAATATTGAATTGGAATCAGATTTTTTTTTCGACCTAGCCACTGTAAGCCAATCCCAAGGAAATTCCCGCGATATTCTCGGGATCAATAGTACTGCAGATTTAGATTCCAGAAATTTGGTATCGGTCAACGAAAACCGCATCATAATCGGCCTAATACTTTTTGCATGAATCCCGAACAAGTGTACAAAACAAACAAAAAACAAAGAAAAGATTATATTTTTACAATTTTATAATATTATAGATAGATATGAGCCAAGAACTTTAAAAGATTACAATAAAAAGTCGAAGGGAGAGGAGGAGGGTTCAAAAAATATTCCACGAATATTCGGCTTCTATTCGGTATTCGGCCATTTTATAACTATTCATTATTCGGCCGAATACAGAATATTAAATCGTAAAAAAACCTCTCATATCATTCTAAAATGTATATATTTCAATCACAGATTATTGATAATTAAACTACATTTTAACTAGTGATGCCACGAATGTGCAACTTGGCCGAATACTGTGTAGTATTCGGCCGAATATCGAATAGTTGAAAAGGTGGCTGAATCCCGAGAGAAGCTGAATATTCGTGACAGTTCTAAAACAACCCTTTATGGTAATTATATAATTCTATAATATTATGGTTAATCATGTTTAAATAGAAATTTATTTATCTACCTCATCTTTGTCATAGGAGTACAGCTGACAGGCTGACGGCCGACCTGGTAAAAAGTCGTTACCGTCGCCTATGTACGTTTGCAATACTGTACGTTGAAAACATGTATGTATGTGTGACTGAAACAGGTGAATCGTAAAATTCACCTCCTCCAGTTGCACACAACTTTGTTGCAATCGAACTCGCTTGATATTACTTTACGTAATCGATGGCACTGTATTTTTTTGTACACTAGGGAAACGAATAAGAAATCGCAGATTATTGCAAAAAATCTGTATCGCTGTAGTTACGGTACAGTAAATTATAAAATGTTGCGAAGTATTTTCTTAAGTCTTAATAACCATAAACAAAAAATAAAGGGTAGATGTAGCAAGAGTAAATGGGGGTAGGCTAAATTTATAACTTTTACTCATTATCCGTGCTGGAACGGAGAAAGAATACAATTTCCTGCGGCCGGGCAGCCTGTCGTAAGAGGTGACAAAACAACCCACAGCCAGGTGATAGGATATTTGTCCGTCTGGATGGCCACCACCCCTGGGCTATAGTATGCCGCCATAACAACCTTGAGTTGTGTTCTGGCATTAGTGGCCAGGTTCCAGTATCCCTTTAGAGAGCGGCAGCATATTGGTAACCTTTGGTTTTATTATTGTCCATAGGCGATGGAAACCGCATTCCATCAGGTGGCCCGACTGCCGGTCTGCTGAACTCATGCAATAAAATAAAATTAAAAACTTAGTGGCACTTGACATCTGCGTGTTCCGTCATCACGGCTACTGAAAATTGGGCGAAACTTTGAAATAAATATCATATAAAATGCGCGATGAAATCGATTAAAAGGTAGTTTTAATAAAGTTTTACGAAGAAAAATGAAAAAGAAGACTATTATGGAGAATTTAATCATAATCTACTTTATTTCCATCGTCTGCAAAGAGAGATAGCCAACTTATCTGTTCATAGATCTTATTTATTTTGTCTTGTTCTAGTTTAGCTTTCTGAAGGGCCAATTCTGTTATCTGCAAAGAAACAAAAATAATTTAACCCAACCTGACATTTAAGCAATAGGCGTGGTATATAGAGAATTAAACTGAATGCTATTTGTTGTACTATTGAAGGTCAGGTGACCAGCAGTCATATATGTATTAATTAAAATACAACCATAAGAAAGCATTTTTTTAATACTGCGATGGCGTATTTAGCAAACCGATAATCCTTTTGTTAACAAGTATTTTATAACGCTTGGTATTTAAATTATCTGCAATTCTTTTAATGATTGCTTAAGTTCACTGTCACTTGTTAGTGTTAATTTTCTTAGTTTTGCAAACTATCTATTGTCAATTGTTAATCCCTTTGTGTTTAGGGCCGGCCTTCGAGGAAAATATCGTAAAATATTCTTACTGTTAAAATTTCGCTGCAAGTTCTTAGAAGCCACGTAGTTTTGGATTAAGCTTAAAAATTAAGGAAATTACAATGAGTGGTCCGTGCGTGTTTATTGGGGGTTGATGTATATTTTGCGAATATATAAGATCAGCCCGTTAAGACAGAGTTAGTTGAATTTCAACTGTGATCGAGGCGTTATTCTCACAAAGAAGTGTTTCGAAACGTGAATTTCACATCGATGGACTTTGAGCGTTTTATGTTATTACAATCTTCTGCCTTACGCTTTGGACTTGTTATATTTGGAAGAACTGTAAATTACGTGAGTGTACTTGTAATAAAGTTTGTGCATTTTCAATCGACATTTACTTTGAATCCCGCAAACATGTAACATTAACTTAAATTAAAGTTTTAGTTTGTATCTTCTTCTAATTATAATAATTATGCTTATATTCTATTTAGTCACATGCATGAACATACCTATGACAATCATACACGCTAGCTTGCGTTTAATACAATAAAATAGTCTTGTTGTATACAAACATGACGGCGAAAAAATACATAATAAACTTAAATACTATAAAGTAGTACAATGGGCAGCCTTATTGCTTAAAGCAATCTCTTCCAGACAGCCTTTGGATGGACAAAATCTAATTGCAAATATGAAGTTGGTGTGTATTTGAACTAAATAGTAATAATAAGACATAATACCTATAAAATATATACGTACATATACATATAAGACAAATAATTACAGTAGGGTAGTGCTCCTTCACAATTCTCTTAAAGGTATGAAGAGATTTAGCATACAGCACATCTGTTGGTAGAGCATTTGAGAGATGCACAACCTGGACAAAGAACGATCTTGTATAAATCTCCGTAGTATTTAGCGGTGTCCTGAGTTGCAATTTCTCTGACGGTCTCAAGAACCTCGAATCACTGTGAAAGAACTGAAAAGTTCTTAACGTTTCTAAACGTTTAAATTTAGTGAATATGTTAATACCGTAACATTAAAAAATTAAACTAAATCAGATAACGTATTTGATAAGTTCAACGAAATATCTTATCATATTTCCAATAGAAAATACAAACAACGCACTCGCAACTCTACGATCGAATAATTTATATGTCGCAGTTTGCTGCATATGTTAAATATTGAAGATAAATTTTTTTAAATCCCTAAAGTAATATCCAATATGGGTTAATCTAACCTATTAATTATCACACCTAGAATTTTACTTAATTTGTAAAATGTCAGTTGAATTTGAAGGATGAAGGGGGAAAGAGGGGATACTATCATCATCTGAAGACGAGATCAAAACAAGTACCATTTATATTTTGAATTTATTAGAAATAACTTTTAGATCTAGAGATTTAGAGAAGTGATCTGTAAAGTTAATAGAGTATATGAGGTGGTACAAACAGTTGATTTATTGACATGGAAAACGAACCTCGACGCTCTCCGTTATATATAAGAAGTGACTACACATCAATCAATGTTAGATAGATAGATAGATAACACTTTATTGTACACCATTACAGTGTACATTGTTAATCTATTAGGTAATTAAACTAACAAGCTGGAGTTGAAGTCGTAGACATCATACATAATATTTGGGCTCGTGGAGAAAAAAATTGTACTTACTAAGATCGGATTCACGAAAATAGTGCAATTGCTAGCTGAAACCGAATGTGGAATTGGGACCAGTGTGTTATTTATCTCGTTTTTGTTGGTCTGTGGAACACAACAACTTTCATTATCGACAATCGAAAATAAACGAACAAACATGTGCCACACAACAAAGAGAAATTGAATTCTAAATTGAGATTCAGCTAAAGTGCTGCAATCTGAACAAACTTGTTTTTTCAGAGGAAGACCCAGAGCTATATAGTCCGTATTAAAATAGCTACAAAATACATACATCTGATCTATTTTCACTTATGGCGTTAAAAGCGTGTTTGAAAGAGATGCGTCTAATTGATTCCTTTGGTTATATAAAATCGTGAATCAATAAGAATAAGAAATGACGGATCGGCTTTTATACATTCTTAGAGCCACATTGTAAAAAGATGAGAGTGACTTTAAGATGTATTTTAATTATGTTGATATTTTTATAACTGTGGTGGGTTTACTTATTTTGAATGAAGTAATTTTTAAGCCATATCTCAACTCATTTCATTTCTTTGTCCCAAAACTCCCCGTCTCTTTTTAAGAGTGAAACGTGATTTATGTTTGCTTCTGAAACTTGATCAACATTTGCATTTGCGTCTGAGCTTGTTTAATGTACAAAATTATATATACCTGATTCTCTTTATGCTGCGGCGGGTTGTCTTCACGGATATCTTTAGTTTTCCTATAACTCAGCTCCATTCCAGCCCTTCTTTTGATGGATGTGAGAGGAACAACTTCTCTTCGCCTCAAATTCCCAATGATTATCTTATTTGGCTCAAAAGGCATGAAATCTTGACACGAAATACTCAACATGGGCAATATAAATATTATAAGTAACATTTTTCTCATAACCGAATAAAATATGGACTTGAGTGAATAAATTTTATGATTGTATAAGATTTCACGGCTTTCGGTTGAATTACAATTACCCAAACATTTGTAGCATTCGATATATGTGCAATTTTCAGACGATGAATTGTATTAGTATCGCATTATTGTACTTATACTAATAGCTCTCTAATTAGGTCATATTTTGGGGTCCATGCAGTATGTGACCGTGTCCGTTTTTTATCAGTGCAGAAACGGAGAGAGAATACAATTTCCTGCGCCTGGGCGGCCTGTCTTAAGAGGCGACAAAACAACCCACAGCCAGGTGGTAGGGCATTTGCCTGACTGGATGGCTAGCACTCCTTGTCTAAAGTATGTCGCCATAATAATCTTGAGCTGTGTTCCGGAATTAGTGACCAGGTTCCAGTCTCCCTTAAGAGAGCAGCAGCGCATTTGTAGCACCTTTGGTGTTGCAAATGTCCATAGGCGATGGTAACGGCTTTCCATCAAGTGGGCCGACTGCCTGTCTGCTGAACACCTGCAAAAAAAAACCTGCCCATTTTTTTCTATGTTTCCCGAACATTGCGACGGGCAGACGCCGTGTTATTCATTTTAAAATCACTTTTAAAATAAATAATCTATAATATTATAAAATTCTAAATCTAATTCTATACATTGAAGTTATTAAAAAAAAAACAATTGTAATAGACTATATAAATGACGGAGAACATGATGCATTTTTTTTTATTTCTTGTCTGTTTGTTCGGGATTCACGTAAATCCACTAAGCCGATTACGATGTGGTTTTCGCCGATCGACAGCAAGTTCTTAGAACTAAAATCTGCGCTACTTGTTATCCTGGGAATCCCGAGGGAATTTTTCTGGGAATAATTTAAAATAACCAAATTAAACAAATCGAATTCCAATAAGTTTTCATTGGTCGATAGCGAATTTTGTGAACAAATGTGTGATATTTTTTATCCCGGGAATCCCTCAGAAATTTCCCCGGGGGCGGTTTGTAGTAGTTTGGGTGCACAAAAATTTGCTTATTCCGAGACAGTTTTCACTAAAACGATAGCTTACATTCTCTTCGTTGCGTCCCGGGAATCCTGTGGGAATTTTAAATCAAGCGTGGATGAAATCGCGGGCATATTCTAGTACTAAAATATAAAGTAAAACTGCAATTTATGCTATTCCGATTATTAATTACCGTTTACACGATTTTGTCTAAAAGTTTGTCTCGGGTAGTGTATGTAATCCCTATTAATATTGTTACGAGTTGCAGGACTCGAATTAAAATGCCGTTGGAATCATTATAGAGTTTATTAGAACTATACAAACACGTATAACACAGGCACAAATATAACTGAACACAACCAGTCCAAATGTAATGCACGAGATCGTAATTCCATAAAACGCACAAAGTCCGTGACTAAATAGATACCGAATGGGGTACACACGTCTTGCCTCGCTCGTGGTTATCGCTAGACTGCCGATCTCTCTATTGGGGTATTTTACTTTATGTTGCACAAATGCAATATGTCTTCTTGACCGCGCGCACCGAATTTCTTAGAATCACACCTGGCTAATAGCTACCATAAAAGATTACAATACACAATTGGCTGTTTTTATAATCACAAATTTTAAACACAAAGTAAATAAAAGAAGTCCAAATGCCGAAAAGTAATAAAATGTATAAAACAGGTATGCAGGTGTGAATTTGTCTTTGTCGGTCGTAACAGTATTATAAATGCGAAAGTAACTCTGTCTGTTTGTCTGTCTGTTCTGTTTTCACGGAAAAACTACTGGACCTATTTGGCTGAAACTCAGTATATATATTTTTGATGCCGAAAATGAACACAGGTAACTTTTTATCCAGAAAAATGGGGTAGTTTCTGGAATAAAAATATATTTGTCTCTCTGTTTGTTATGCTTTTACGAAGAAACTACTAGACCGATTTGGCTAAAAATAGATATATATCTAATTTTAATACCGAGGGTGGACAAGGGATACTTTTATCCCGGATAATGGGATAGATTTATGTAAAGGTTATCCCAAAAAGTAGGATAGGTTTTTTTGTAATTTGCCATTTTCGTAATTTTGGTCGTTTCTGTAATTTTGGTCATATTTGTCCGAATCGTCCGATTTGTCTGATGTGTCCGAATTGTTCGATTTGTCCAATTTGTCCGAACTGTCTGAATTGTCCGAACTGTGCGAATTCTCCAAACTGTCCGAACTGTCCGATTTTCCCGCTCTGCCCGATTTGTCCGATTTGCTCGATTTGTCCAATTTGTCCGATTTGTCTTTTTATCCGATTTGTCCAAATTTGTCTCTTTAGTCCCCTTTTTCCCTTTAGTCCCCTTTGTCCTTTTTGACCTTTTTGTACTTTTGTCCTTCTTGTTATTTGCTTTCTTATTATTGTCACTTTTGTTATTTATGTAGTTTTCGTTAGTTAGTTGACGGTTTGAAATAGAGGATGGAAGTTTGGATCAGATCAATCATTTCTCAAGTTTAAAGTTTATAGATATAAAAAATTATCGTCTATAAAAAATGCGATAGTAACTCGATATGACTTTCTGTTAAGCTTTCATGGAAGAAACTGCTAAGAGTACCGGATCGGTTTTGCCGTTATTTTGTTTATATGTACTTTTAATACCGAAAGTAAAATAAAATGAAATTAATTTTCCGGGTGCAAATAGCACTAACATAAAAATTTAGTACAATGTACACAAGAAGCACGCACTAGAGGTTGATACGCGGCGCTGCCGCGGTTTATACTCTGGTTATGAATAAAACTATATACATATATCTATATGTTTGTTTGGTGACCAATAAAGTATTATCTATCTATATGCCTATCTATAAACATGTAATGTCTTGTGTACGTATCTCGAGCTCTTTTCAGGCTTGTACCTAAAATGACATCATCAATATCAAAAGAAATGTATTTTTTCAAGTGAGAATATGGTGAAAACACATGATATGAGATTTAAAATACTTGAGCAATTTCAATATAGGTAATTCAAACGCAATAACGTTGAATATAAACAAAATTTGTTCAAAGGGAAGAATATATATGGTTTTCCTCGAATTGCTTGTCTTGAAAAGTAAATTATGTCATTTCATTCGTGAAGGGTATTAGTTATAAAACTTTAATAAGCCAAATTTGTTATAAGCCACATTATTACAAATTCTTTACTTAATCTGCCAAGGTTTGCTTGATTAAATAAATAAATTATTATTATGAAAGCTTATCTATGTTCTATTTCTAAAAAAATAATGATTAAATATATATAGTTAGCTAGCACTTTTTCTGCCACTTCATTCGCAGTTATTTCAATTGTGCATGTGCGTAATGTGCATTTTTATATGCGTTCTTTAAAGTACTAGAATTCTAATGTACAACTTAATATCCGAACAAAGGCCTGTTATCCGAATTTATTCTAAGCGTAGTTAGGCCAATATAATGCAAGGATAATTGATTTTTCAAAAATCTAATCATACCACTGCAGTTTTCGTCAAAATCAGCCCCGAGACTCGTTTGTGTGTTTTTCGCTATCTAGCATAGTTTAGAATTTGTTTCTGAAGGCCCACTTTAAGAATTCATCTGTATATACTATTAGATTGCTCTAGGTTTTTTTTAAGGCAGGGGAATGACTTTTCTTGATTATCTTCTTCTCTCTTCTCTTCTTCTTTCTTCTTCGCACTGGTTGTGGATACAGGGGAAGATCGAAAATAGTGCTTAATGCCGCCTGCTCGTGTTTGTGTGGGACTCTTGTACCTAACAGCAAACGATTCTCCTTCGAAGAAAGAAAAGATCGACAAACTACCCACTAAACATAACTGCGTCCCGGTGAGAGAATGCACTTCGACGGAACGACGCAGGTTATACGCCTTAGAGCTCACAGTGAACGTTCTAGTGCTTCAACTTGCTACTAAACCAGCAAGGCCGTACCGCTACGTACAGTAGATTTCACTGATACCCCCGTATACAGTGCCCGTCTACCACGGAATTAAGGGAGGAATAAATTCTGTGCCTAGAGAAGTCTCCGCGCCCGCGTCTGACGACGAAGGTGCAACGTGCACAGTCTTCTGCCTCTCTCTCTGGTCAGTGAGAATCGCTGTAGACTTGCCTCAACCAAGTTCCTTAACGAGTCTACCGGCCCTACTTCAGCCTGGAGCAGGAACCTCTGGGGTCCCCACGTGGCGCGCTCAATGAGCATGTGAAACACTGAATTGAGGGGTGCACCACACTCCTGGCATACTGGTGTGGCGTGACGCCCTACATACGATGCAGGTACTTGCCGAAGCACCCGTGCCCGGTAAATACCTGCATTATTTTGTACGTTAGGGTCCCGTGTATCCACGAGACCCATCTGTATAGGTGGGGACGAATGGCTTCCACCGTCTCCAACCCAGCGTCCGGGGACTCCAAAAGTCCCCTACACTTCTCGATCATGGCTTCGGTTTTTTTTTTCAGCCCTGGCACCTCTGTCATGGACTAAGGCAAAGGTTTATGGCCTCTGTTTAGATTGCTCTAGATTTACCCAACTGTAAGTCATGTCAGGTAGTATAAGTACGTCTTTTTATGTTTTTTTTTTTAAGAAACTTACGTAGGTATTTTGTTATCTCTACACATTTATAAAAAAAAAACCCATATGAAAACATTTACGTGAAAAATGTTGTCTTTTTTATCAGTTCCTATTAATTTACGCCCCACAAGTTTGATTAAAATCTAAAAATAGTGATTTCATAGCACGCCATTTGATTGATCTAAATATACGGGTAATGGTTGCAAGGTTTTACTGTGTCGCATTTTGTATCCCTTATCTGTACATACTTTTAAAGTAATAAAAGTGAAAGTGGGTTTTTTGAAATGAATTCTGTCTTTGAGGAGAAAATCTGATTGACACATTTTATACACAGTTAAGTTAGGGACTGAATATTATCTTATCCCAGAAAATATTAATACAATACATCCCACGGGAAAAAGGAGGGAGATTACGCGAGCAAGTCAAATGGAAGGACGTAGTTCTTTAATGTGGCATGTTTGTTTTTAGTTTTGCAGCCGCTAAGTAAAAATGATACCATTACCAAATCCTGATATCCGTTTATGTCATGTCCTTCTGCACGTTTGTCACTCGTATCTAACCCCGTCTGTCCATTAGGCGGGGGGCTGTCTGCCTTATTTATTAGGCTATCAATAAATAAAAAATTAACTGATATAATTTACGATTTAGAAGTGTCCCGACAAGTAGAGGAGCTAGAAGGAATGCTCCTCCGTCTCAAAGGAAGATCTACCGGCAAGGCTTTTGTTAAGCCTCGCAGGAGTTACAGGCCTAAGCTCATTTATTGGTATTGGAAATTTGTATATATTCTTTGCACTTGTCGGTAATCGTTTGTGACTTCAATTATTGCACATCGCCATCTATTAGGTTATAATTGTTCCTCTACAAAGACGTGTGTTATAGTATTTTCTTTTAAATGTTTTTTTAGAGATCCGTAGGCAAACAACAAAAGCGAGCGCACATTATTCACCTTAACGGAACCCTTCGATATAAAACAATTTGTCATAAAAAGATAAAATCCCTATACGATTAAACAATAACAATTTAGTAATTTCACATTTATTTGACCCGTGGAACCCTGAAAGTTTGAATAAGTCTACGTAAATTGTTATTGTCCATTAACCTTGCATAAGTTCAGTACGAGCTCAGCAAACAACTGATATACACTGAAAGGAAATGGGTCACAAATATGTAAGGAAAAATATAACATTTTGGATACCAATCAGTAAGTACCTATTAAATAGTGCTGATTTAGAATTAAAAATAATGAATTTTAGTGTATATACTTTGATTTTATTGTAGTTATCTCACTAACAATTCTCGAAGTCTATATTTGATCTTTTTTATATCAGTGAAGCGTGGCATACAGATACTTCAGCAGCATAAACAGGAGTTGCGTGCACCGGAGATGAATATGCTACGGTTGATGTGGGAAGTCATGCGAAAGTACTGTATCAGAAAGTCTCGAATTTGCGGCAGCGTTCATGTCCGTGACTTAGCAGACAAACTCCTACAAAGTTGCTACGCTATTACTTCATTTGTCAATCTGGAGGTCGAGACCGTTGTTGGGGTTGCGCTTGTCTGTTAAAAACATAAGACACAACAGACTCGTTTGTTAAAAGAATGAATTTTAGTGTAGCAAATTTGTTCCTTTTCATTTATAGGTTTTTAATGTTATCCATTTATAAAAATTATACACCGAGTTAGTGAGATAAGATCGTTGTTAATGTACTTGCCTCCTCTGTGCTTTTCCCTAAAAAATTAAAAATGGAACTCTGCCTCCCGTGCTTTTGTTTTATAACTACTCTTTATTTAACATGTACGAACCCGTCTAGCACACATATATTTATCCGTGCAGGAACGGAGAAAAATACAATTTCCTGCGAAAATGAAGAAAATGCCTGTCTCAAAAGGCGACAAAACGACCCACAGCCAGGTGGTAGGGCATTTGCCTGATTGGATGGCTACCACCCCTGGTATAAAGTATGTCGCCATAGTTCTAGTTATTGTTAATGATAGCTGTTAGCCCCCCAAATAAAACAAAAATAAACAAAATAAAATAAAATAACAACCTTTAGTTGTGTACCGGCATTAGTGAACAGGTTCCAGTCACCCTTAAGAGAGCAGCAGCGCCTTTGTAACACCTTTGGTGTTGCAAATGTCCATAGGCGATGGTAACCACTTTCCATCAAGTGGGCCATCTGCCTGTCTGCTAAACTCCTGCAATAAAAAAAACATATCACGGAAAGCACGGGCAGATTATTTGACAATTCAAAGCAAGTACAACGCTCACCTAGTTCATATGCGTCATAATTTATATTTGTATTGCACGGTTTTACGGTTTTATCGTTTGGGGGGAAATTTAAATCAAAGGTATAAATAAACTATTAATTTAAAATTTTATTAATATCATAGTGAAGGGGTGGCAATACATTTTAGTTTTTTTTTTTCTTTTCCTTGGGTTGCTACATTATAAATAGTTGAGAAACAATACGCTACTACTACCATGATTCAGGCAAGACACGTACAGATACGCGGCGAACCATATAAGAAGAATAAGTACTAAAGAATGATAATCGCAGAGTAAAAGCGTAACTCGTAAACTCTCATGACACAGATGGTACCAACGCACCGCTCTTTTGTTATTTTTAATAGAAAATCTTACACTTGTGTACTGTGAACTGAAATTAAAGGATTGTAACTCAGTTTTTGTATTAACACGTTTTTATTTGTTCTAAGATGAACCCTTTCTTTCTTTTCCAGGAAAGAAGCGCTTAGTTAATAAAACAAAATCAAGATCAAATTCTACTTTCCAAATGTCATTGAAGAGTACGCTGTTTATTGGACAAATATTTTCATTAATTCCCGTTGTAGGTGTATTTAGTAACAATGTAGATGATGTTAGGTAAGGCAGATATTTTAAAGCAATATTATAAAAACAAAAAAAACGACGAATTGTGCCTGTTGATAGTCAGTCATAATGATGCGAAAGCTGTAACCAAAGTTTGATTAATCCTTTAGTCTTGGCTACTTGATTCAAATATATTGTTACGAGTTACGAGACTCGAATTGAAATGCCGTTGGAATTATTACAGAGTTTATTAGAACTATACAAACACGTATAACACAGGTACAAATATAACCGAACACAACAAACCCAAACATAATGCAGAGGGTCGTAATTCAATAAAACGCGCAAAGTCCGTCACTACTAGATCTTCGATTGTACACACGTCACGCTTAGATCGTTGTTATCGCTCGACTGCCTTCCTCCCTCCATCAAGCCATCGTTTTATCCTGCACAAGTGCAATGTGCCCGCCCGTCCACGTGATCGAATTTCTTAGAATCAGCGTGTACTTTTAAAATCCGTAACACCTGGCTAATAATTATAATACAACAATAGCCTCTAGACACGAATGCCAACAAATAAGTAAACAAAAGAATACGATCATAAAATAATTACAATAGTTTCAATGTTATTAGTTCAAAGGCCGACCGGTAATAAATGTGCTTCTACAAATGTGTACGATAAATTTGTCTTTGTCGGCGCTTAGGTTGTAAGAATATCTATTACATATTAATGTAGTGAATATTTTACAAAATGACTACTTGCCACGGCCGTCATTCATGAATATGAGCGTTCAAAACAGTTTTTAGAATAACGGTCTTATTCATAGAGAGTTAGAGTAAGTTTGAACGCTTCTTTAAGAATAATAAAGAACCATTCAAACTTATTATAACTCTATGAATTAGACTGTAGGTATGTAGAAAAATCTTAAATATATTCTTTACATACTTATTATTAGCTTATCATCCTAGCGTTAAATTTAGGTTGCGTCCAGTCCTCGAAGCTCGGTG
This sequence comes from Dendrolimus houi, assembly GCA_039645545.1. Classification (NCBI taxonomy): domain Eukaryota; kingdom Metazoa; phylum Arthropoda; class Insecta; order Lepidoptera; family Lasiocampidae; genus Dendrolimus; species Dendrolimus houi. The sequence continues at coordinate 6,545,933 of CM077121.1, read as the reverse complement.
TCCGCTTTCATACTTTTTGTTCTCCACTTCGCGCGGTCTTCGGCATCCCAATTTGCAAGACCATTGGTACGCATGTCATACCTTACGACGTCAAGCCGGCATTTCTTGGGCCTACCCCTTCTACCAGGACGTGGCGGATGCGCCATGGTTAGACATTTGTTCCCCGTGTAAGTAGCCGGTTTCCGTAAAACGTGGCCGTACCAACGTAGGCGCCACTCTTACACTTTGTTCGCTATGTCACGGATATGGAGGCTGTCGCGGATGCGAGAGTTTCTAACGCGGTCGGACTCCAAACATCTACCGCAACATATTCATCTCCGCGAGACGCAGCTCTTCCTTGTGTAGCACAAGTACAGGCCACGCTTCCCTACCATACGAAAGGACAGGTCTAATAATAAATTTATAGACCTGTTCTTTTAGCTTAACCGGCATTTTGGGATCACAAATGACACCAGCTACCTCACGCCACTTGTCCCAAACTGCTGAGATACGGGACTTGACGTTGTAATTGATGTATACGGACGCGTGAAATACAGACCTCAAGAATTTAAACTGCATGCAAATAAATCATAAACCATTTTATTTAAATGTATGTCATAAATTCATCATATGTGTAAAAGGTGCGTCCGACTAACCACTTCTTGAGCCATATTTTTAACAAATTGACAGATGGTAAATCTGTTATATTTATCGGGAGTTTATTGTATATTGTCGGTCTCATGACATGTGTCACTCCTGACTTCCCAAGATTGCATTTTATATGTCTCATATCATTCCTATCATATGCTCAGTGAAGTGCGAATGCACGTCACTTTGCTTTGCATAGGAATTTGCATTGAGTCACGCATACACGGCTTAGCTTATGACTACTTACACTTAAATCAATAAAGGTGAGGTATTTGCTTCTAACGAGATAAAAACCGCCACTTCTCTTACTTACGTTTGAAGTACTTATGAAGTAGAAAATTCTGAAATCAGTCAAGAAAACTCTTTCAACGAAAATTATATATTTGGAACAAAATCAATTGAAAAAGTTTATATAATATAGAAGAGATATAGCGGATTTTTAATAAATGCTCTTTTACAGTTTCATAGCTAAATTACAAAAAATAGACCGTTCATCGCTTTTGCGTAACCCGTCACGGGCTTTGACACGCACTTGGCCGATTTATTTTTGCTAGAGTACCTACTTTACATACACAGCTGTTGATACTAACATTAAAAAAACTTTCAAAACATACTATTTTCAGATTTGTTTTGACATCGTGGAAATGTTTGTATGGCTTTTTTTCTCTTCTTGGACATTTTTTTGTTCTTATTATGACGACCATCAATCTCTTCGATTTAAACACCACTATCGCTGCAACTGGTGAGTACCTATTTAAATATTATACCAGTACAAAACGCAGCTTTGTGAGGGCTCACAAGTTTACCTAGTTTGGTGTTGTAATTGTTGTTTATCTGTAAGTTTCGACAGATGACGTTAGTATGCTTTAATATATATATTTACAAAATTATATTTTAATGACAGATAACACATCTAGGTATGAATTTAAATTATTATGTGCTATTCCATATCTAGAGATCTATAATTTAGAAAAAAATAGCAAAAAAGAAATAGTTTGTTTAATTCAATTGTAAATCAATTGTCAAGCTTTCGCGACAACACATCCAAAATAAGCCTTTAGGCGCAAAAGTATGTTTCCAATTATGAAAGGACCCAACCATGAGCCACCATCCTAACAATTTCAAGAGTGACTAAAGAGCAAAAAGACTAAGACTATTTTCTACAAAAGTATCCTGAAGCTGTACTGAATCTAACTCATAAGTAATTGTAAAAATTGGTCCAAAAGCAAATACGTTATGGCTGAAAAACAGCAAAATCTACACATTTTCGTCGGACTTTCATGAATTTTCTTTTATATCTTGTGAACCAGAAAAAAGCAATTTATATGACACCATTTTGAAGCTTTACTAACTCCAAAGCAAAAAGAATTATTGCAATCAGTTCAAAAACAAAAAAAGTTATGGGTAAATAAAAAATATTTAAATGACGACAACTTAACAACCTCCTCCTTTTTTGAAGTCGGTTAAAATTTTCTGGATTCACCCAGATAAAAATAATTAAAACATTAGAGGATATTGTCACATCTAACAAGAAACTATAACTAACAAGAAATTATTTTTTTGTTGTTTTTTCAGCACAAGTTATATATTACGGAACTGCCTGCATCACAATCGTGTTGTTCTTTCAAATAGCAAAAGCATGGCCTAATCTCGTTCAGCACATAGCTCACGTTGAAGAATTGGACCCAAGTTGCGATAAGACGCTGACGATGAAATGTAATGTTACGTGTGCTATCATGCTGTTTTTGACTCTCGGTGAGATATGTCTAATAAAACTGAACTAGTGAAACAACACTGTGTTACTAGAACAATGTTAACATCGAAATAACACTGATACTAAGTATGAAAATGTTTTACTGAATAATGGTGTAATTATATTGCCTGACAAATAAATTACAATGACTTTATAAACTAATACAATAAAAGAAAACTTAACTTAGTTATATTGTATTCTATGCATAGTCCCTCAAGACTGTAAGTAGAATACTGAGCCTAGATCACCGTCTTCTATGGGTAAGGTGCCCAGAAGGCTGGCTACGTATATTTGTTGGATCGCCCTACTGATCCGTTGTCCGAGGTAGGCACCAGCCCTCAGATCACCCGAAGAGTCAATGAGACTTTTGATAAATTTTGGTAAAGGCTCATAGACTTCAGACCCTAAGGTCCAAGCGTTTCAACAGCAAGCGGCACAAACATACAACTCTTACTGAGGGTTGCATATTTGCACCGCTTGAGTGATTCAGCTGTTTTCGCTGCCGAATCGGTTGATCTAGATGTGTTTGGTAAATGGGATGTGGCTAACGTGTTTACGCAGGTCGCATTTCACACCAAAACCTTGCCCGCTGCCAGGTAATTCAGAGTCATTCCGTCAGTACGCCTACCATCGCGTCACGTGAAATAATGTTGTAATTATGCTAATTACAAAGGTGTTATGTATTTTTTATAATTTAATAAAGTTTGGGCCTTGCAAATAATTACGTTACCTAAATCAAAAAATTTCAAGTGTTGAGTACATTTTATCCTTAATTTATACTAATATTATAACGAGGGAAGATTTGTATTTTTGTATGTTTGTAACGAATAATCTCAAAGAGCTCGGAACCGATTTCAAAAATTCTTTCACCGTTAGAATGCTACATTATCCCAGATTAATTTCGCTTTTTCGTTTCATCGAGTTTCAAATCACAACAATTATAAAGAAGTTTTCTTTCTACTGCGTGTGAATTGTACACATACACACAATTTTTGCTTTTTTTGTGAGCCAGTGTTGTTTTCAAAAACGTTTATGTTTCAGTGGAGCACATCCTGTCACTCTTCTTGGCATTCGCCAATAACTCAATTTACTATCACCAATACTCTTTATACGAAGGCTTTATTCGATTTTTTTACCCATGGCTTTTTAACTACGTCCCATATTCACCAGTTTTGGGAGTTTTAACACAGGTAACATACTTTTAATAAAACATGAAGTATCTATTAGATAGATAGATAGATAGATAACACTTTATTGTACACCATTACAGAAAACCTTATAGCCTAAAAATATTCTAAATGTGCACAATGGGCGGTCTTATCGCCTATTTTTATGCAATTATTTATCTCGGGTATTGCAGTGGTAGTTACTGGCGTGAATTCTTCCGCAGGAAAGCCTATATATTGAGATTACCACTGTGTGAAACCCGTCGAACAATCTTAGACATGTGTGGCGAATATACCATCCATGGTTTGATTACAGAGCTTTAGTTGTTTTTGTCTCATTTAATAACTCCTCTAGGTGATGATATATTGGTGGTAGACTATTATTCTTTAAATATTAATTTTTGATATGTTAAGAAGTATCACAGCAGAATATCATCAGTAAATCACCTATTCATTCCAGTGCCTCCAGATACAAGGAGCATTTATTTGGAACTTCTCGGACCTGTTCATTATTTGCATGAGTTATTACTTAACATCGCGGTTAAACCATGTAAATAAGAAACTTCTTGCAGCACAAGGAAAGGTAAAATCTGTAAATACATAGTCATATAATTTATAATATTCCCGGGATAAAAAATATCACACATTTCATTACATTAAAAAAAATCTCATTGGAATTCAATTTTTTTAAACTGGTCATTTTAAGTCACTCCCAGAAATAAATTCGCGGGGTTCCCAGGAATAAAAAATAGCACAGAGTTTAAGTCTTAAAATTAGCTGTCGATCAGTGAAAACCGCATCGAAATCGGCCTCGCAGTTTTTACGTGAATCCCGAACAAACAGACGAACCGACTAGCAGACAAAAAATCTACGAAAAATTGCATCGTCTATTCTAGTTGTTCTTTTTAAAGAAAAAACAACTCTTTCTTTTTAAGCTTCAATGTACACGGCATTTTTAAATTTTTTATAATATTACTAGCTGTCCCAGCAGACGTTGTCCGGCGATGTAAAAATAAAATGTGGAAACCGATGGTAGCGCCACGTACTAGGTCCCAACTGTAGATTTAAACCATCGAGGGACTCACTCAAATAAACACAAAAACAATTGTCAAAATCCTGGAACCCGATTCCAACGCCACCTACCAGGTCCAATTGTGTATCTAAATCATTCTTGGATCCACCTGAACATACACAAAAAAAATCATTGGCATCGGTCCAGCCGTTTAGGAGGAGTTCAGTCATATGCACACGCACAGAAGAATTATATATATAATTATAAACTACTATGTTATTTCGACAACAAGCAACTCTATTTGTGACGCTTTTACGTAAATACCACGGGGCGTTTTTGCCGAAATTTGGTAGTATATACGTCATCGTCCTCAGCCAACCGTTGTCCGTTGGACGTAGGTCTTCCTCAGTTTGCGCCACCTATCCCGGTCCTCAGCTGTTCTCATCCAGCCCCCATCTTGCAACCTTGCGCAGATCGTCGGCCTGTAAGTCGACCTTATCGATTTACAGGTGACCTTATCGAAGCCGGATCGTCTCTATCAATATTGAGAATAAATATAGGAGACTTTTATCCCGAAAAATGTGATAGTTTCTGAGATAAAATTGGGTAAATTATATATAGTATAGGTATAGGTATATATATTGTATAGTTATATATTTACTATAAAAGTATAAGTAATCATACAATAATTATGTATACCACCGTCGCCACTCCTAATCAGTAAAATTCCTGGCTCGGGTTGTCTGGAAGAGATTTATTTTTAGCGAAAAGACCGCTCCTTGTACGCAATTAGAATAATACTAGTTCATAAGTTTTTGTTTAATGATGGAAACTAAAGTATTATCTATCTATCTATCTAAATTTGCCGTGGGTGATAGCGCCTAAATAAAAAAATAATACAATGTGCCTCTGTGAATGCATACTCGTAAAATAAAATAGAGAAAAAAAATATGTAATTGAATCCATCTAAAACTAAAAAATAATTGTTTTCTACACCATTTTACTAGTTAGACCAAATTGAAGATTAAGAACTTTCCCATTGAAACCATCTGTGGGAATAAGTAGCATACTTATGAGTTCCCGACACTGTGGATCTTCTCCATTCGGTATGTTCGGACAAGTAATTGCACTTTTCGTGTTAAGACTTCAAAGCTTCGTGGACGAGCGTTTTTCGTTATCTGCAGTATTACCAAACTCCACTTTCATACTAATCTAGACTTAGTTTGAAGCATCAATACATTTTTTTTTGCTGGCTGTTATTTTCGCTTACGCAAAACGCTTATCATAGACTTTGTGAAAATAATTCCAATGTTACTGCTATGATAATGTTACATGTCGTCAAAGATAAGCGCACAGCTGCCTGTCGTAAGCGCAGTTCATTGTCTTCCAACGATTTAGGAATTCTTTTGTGTTTTGAATTTGTAATTAAGAAAAACATGCTATTGTTTTTCTACTTATTTTATAACCATCATTAGCGTCGAACTAATCCTTATTGTTATTGTTTTCGACTTTGTGACCGTTCGCAGGTGTGCGAATTACTATTTCTCGGGAACTCAGTGCGCGCGGCCAATTTCTTTGTATTGTGTAGTGAGTATAAGACAATGCCCGAATGGAGGGGTGGGCAGTCAAGCGACGACTACGAGACGAGTAAGACGTTTGTAGTACTCTCGATTAGCGATATAGACGACGGACTTTACGCGCGTTGAATTGCATTGAATCGTACAGTGTGAACTGGTTGCATCCAGTTTTATTTGTATTTGGTTTATACGTGTTTGTACAGCTCTAATAAATTCTATAGTAGTTCCAACGGCATTTTTAATTCGAGTCCTGTAAACTCATAACAATAATAAAAAAAAACGACGTATTACGAGTAATAAATACGTTATTAATAATCAGATACGAATTAAAGTAGGTATTAATAATTGAAAAATGTGATAATGATGAATGAATGAATTTATTAATGTTAAATATTTTTGCATTATTAATTTACACGTTCACCGCTCGTGAAAATATCTAACATCAAATTAAACGCCTAAATGATTTTTGGAGCATTTAGACTGATAACTTTGTTCGACACACTTTACCTAAGTGGCGACAAAAGTTTGTTTCGAAAATGAAATGTTGACGAATTTCGTCAGAAAGTTACAGAAAATTGGATACTGAATAATTTGCATTTATATTAATAAGTTTTATCGCATTTTCGTGTCAGGAACTTGATGTAGGAAAATTGAAAGACTTTGATACACGGCCTTAACGACATATAAAGTCCAAGAATTAAAAAAACTGTCATTAACAATAGCTGGCTGGATAATAAAGCTTCCCTAAAGTTTTGAAAGGGAATTTTTAATATTTTTGTGATAATAATCCTAGCTAGCTAATAAAATATATGCTTTGATTTCGTATCGCAAAGGAATATTACATTTTTAGTGATATAAATTCTATATTACTCATCCCTAGTCTTTGGTGTTCCTATTTAATAAAATTCATGAAAATCATTGTTTTTGGCATATAACTTGATAACTAAATCGTATGCGATTAGGAGCTGAATACAATAACTAGGGAAATATATAGACAGGTGCCAAAATGGTAAGAGTTCCCTATTAAAATATGAGCAGGTTTGAAATATTTGTTTATTTCATTTTCAGTATTTACCAGAAACATTTTGGCGAGGTCGAAGAGAAGACTATGGAAGAACAACGCAGTTGATCAGGAAATTTGATGAGGTAATCAGTGGAATCATCTTCATTACCTTTACTAATAACCTATTCTCTATTTGCTACCAACTGTACAACGCTTTGGAGTAAGTATGTAACTCATTGTAAATTGTTATTAAATAGTTTCATAGTACAAATTTCTGTCACATAGAGACATTGTAAGTCGTGGTAGCGTAATGGCTAGCGCATGCGTCCTAAAACTCAAAGGACGCGGGTTCGATCCTGGCTGGAATGCATGCACCACTTAGGCAGTTTTCTGACCTAATGTGCATATTGTTACAATTGCCACGTGCTAACTACGGTGAAGGAAAACATCGTGATACAACCTGTGCATCGAGGTAACCGTCAAACTTGCCAAGCCACCTTGGACAAGCGTGGCGGATATACTATCCGTTCTCCCCATAAAGGGAAGCACGAGCCCAGCAGTGGGACATTTATGGGCTGATATTATTTTATATTATTAGAGAGACTAATTCCCTGTTTCTGAGGTTACCAGTTATGATTCCAAAACAATTGATTCTATAAAGTTATGTAATAGATAAATTTATGTTAACTGTTATTGAGTTTCTGAATACGCATGGAAGCGTTCGATAACTAGTACCAAAACTAGCCACTAGATGGATATATTTAAGAAGAAATATCTAATAGTTATTTTACTGTTTTAATTCATCGTTCCAACTACCGTAATATACCGATTTTTATTTTAGCGATTTAAAGTCATTTTGGTCGTTTTAAATAATATATTTAGATAATTTCATGGATGTATAAATGATAATCATTGTCATACAAAAACGTTTGTGATATGATGTCAAATTGTGTTTGGTTTTTCATAAAATTTGAGTACGCTTTGCTGTTTGATTGGCATATAAAACGTGTCTGCACTTTTCTGAGGTGTTCTGGATTTGGCATGCCTATATTAGTTCGGGATAATTTTACTATTTCCTTACTTACTTTAGATACCACTCTTGACACAGTGGTTTTATGAACATTTATATCATCACCAAAACCTACCTGAAAAGTACCAGTAGCGTAAAAGCGTATAGGTATACAAATTTGCTCTAACACGGACAACGTGTATTTACGATTAACAATAGGTGCTAATGAAGGATATTTTTTTGCACATAGGTGCATCATGGTACTCTTATTAGAACCGATATCTCTTTTTAAATTCTTTATCTGCAAATAATTTGAATGGATTTCTATGTATTCTTAAGTTTCAAGGTATGGACATAGTTGTAGAAATAATCTGCAGTATTTCCATCTCCAACTCCTGAACTAAATGAATTGCTGTCCATAATTATAATATTTTTAGTATAAATTGCTTTTCCAAATATATGATGATACGACGAGGTTTACAATTTTATACAAATAATACAATAATTATATGTTTTAGGTTAATTTTGAATTATTATTTTGAGAGATAAACGTCAAACGAAAGATATGGAATAGTTAACTTGAACCAAGTTTAACTGAAGTTTATAGTACGATGATGTGTTCAGAAACGCAATTTAAATTATTGAGCCGATAGCGCTAACGAACAGATAAACTACAGTTAAAAGTACCTCAGAAGCCGAGTATAAGATAAAATCGCAAGGGGACTTGCTTTTTTTTTTGTTAAATTCCACAAAACAATTCCAAATACCAGCTAAAGGTGTTGTTTTGGTTAGTTTGCATAAAGTTTTTTTTACAAAACTATGATTAACTTTTTAGGTACGCTTTTAATTATGGCATCAAAGGCACTGGAGAATATAGCAATCATGAACAACGGTAAAACTCTTAAGCTCAAACGCACGATTAAGAATGTACACTAGCTGAAAATATCGTTTGCTAATAAATTTGACTGAAATATTATAGTACCATTAATTGTAGGCACAGAAGTGTATTTGATAAAGTATTCGGCACGTGCTTGCAGCTTTTACAAAGTGTTCAAATGCTCTATAAACTTAACTAATTACATTATCAACCAAAAATGTTATTCACAGGACAACATTACTGGGTGGTTATGAAGTTGCAGTGTTCTACTCGTTCTCATTAGTATTTTTAATTGTGAGGTCTATAGCAGTATCGTTAATCACATCAGAAGTAAATTCGGCATCAATGGTGCCTGCACCTATTTTATACGACGTACCTTCTCCTGTATACGGCGTTGAGGTAAATATATTATTGGGTATCGTTAGTTGTATTTGTAAATGACCTAAATATTTTATATAGATAGGTATATGGAGATTTCAATTTGGCTGAGTGCGATTTAGTAAACTGCGACTGCGTTTAAGGAGATAAAGAAGCTCACGCGGAGAATGCACATATTGATAGAATGGCGATGATAGGCACTTTACATCTTCTATAGCACCTTCAATACTTTAAAGATTGCTTTAAATGTTTAACTGAGGAAGGAAAGTTAACCTTTAAAGCATAGGCAGCGCCTAGTTTAGCTAACAGTTTGCATTGTTTTTATAATAGTTGTAATATATTTACAAGTGTCTTAAGTTGTCAGTTATTTTAGCATCCATAAATGTTTAAAATCAGTTTTAGATTTAATTAGTTAAATAATTATTTATATTCAATTCAAAAAAAGATCCAGCTAGAAAGGGGTCAAAGATCATTATTAAAATCATTAACATTTAGTCCCTATCGATTTCCCACAAAACGGTTGTATGAGAAACGTAATGTGTTATACATATTTAATATATAAGTAACTCTAAAGCAGCATAAAATTATATCAAAATATGATAGTACTAGCGATAACAAACGCTCTGTAACCAATACATTGTCAACCCCAATGTATCATGCTGGCCTTGCAAGACGGCAACAATGCTATATGTCTGTGACGTTATAAAATACGGTTAATAAGCAAATTAACTTATATCGACTCACTAGTGGCGAAGTTAAAATTAAATTGAAAAACAGACTACTTACTTTGGATTACGCTGCCACCGAATCGTTGTTGTAATGTATTTATACTGTGATCAGAATTCTTAACTTTACAGACATGAACACTTGCTTACACATACGCACGTGCGCACACACACACACACACACACACACATGCGCCCAGTGCTTACATTATAGACATAGACACTCTGTTACTGATTTGTTTTTATTACTCTGTAAATCTATAAAATGTGAGAGGACACTGATTCCCGAAACACAGGCCTAGTGCCTAGCTCGGGAATTAGGAACTTCAATATTATTTTCTGTATTAGATTTTTTACAATAAAGAGCATTATTATTATAATCTAATATTTCAGGTTCAAAGATTTCTGGAACAAGTGAATGGTGAGAAAGTTGCTTTGAGTGGACTGCAATTTTTCAGCATTACACGCGGATTGTTACTGAACGTAAGATTTTCTAGTCTATTTACAATAGAAAACTATTATTAGTGAACACTTATGCTAGTAAAAAATTTGGAGACCTACGCTCCCTATAATAATATGCTACACAATATCATAACGCAAATAAAAAGAAATATGCAGTAGTTAAAACTTCAAAAATGGGAAATTATCAAATAATTTAGTAAGTTGTTTTTTGCAGATAGCCGGAACAATAGTAACCTATGAACTAGTGATGTTCCAGTTCAATATACCATATTCAGCCGATAATTCAACAATGTGATCAATTAATCTTATAACCGATTTGACATAATAACATAATTATATTAATATAGCTCATGATTGCTAGTCGTAATGATTTAATTAATTTATTTTATTATAAGTAAAAAATTGGAATCTCAATTTGTTTAATTTATATAATAATATATTATGATATAGGTAAATAAATCCTGTTAGTCGGAATTTACACAGCAAAACACGTTGAACTTGGAGATTTGTTTTATTCCCGTTTCACAGAAAGAATGCTTGATTCATAGCGGCTCTGCGCCACTTATGTAATGTGTTTGTCACATATGCACTTATGCAAATTGTTTGCAACTATCGCAATATAATATAAATCTGGATGAGGAAGACTGGAGACCCGGGTATGTGGCGCGTTTGGGGAGGTCTACTTCCAGCAGTGGACATTAACTGGTTGAAAAAGAGTAGCCATCTATATGCTTCTATCAGAAATTGTAAAAATTCCCTCTAATGTAGAAGTCATAGTTGGATGCTTAGTTAACTCCTTTTTCAATCCTCTTAATCCTAGTAGTTAAGTAAAAATTTAACCAAACGAGCAAAGTTGAATGTTTGTTGAAATACATCACTATTTCACTAGACTAAATGAGTACGCTCAAGTTACGTCAAATTAATTAGCATTGAAACTTTGAAACAGAACCAGAATACCAGTGTCGAGTGTGAACTTGAATCTTCGACTAAAATTCTACAAATTCCAACATTATAATAGTCTCACCAACAATAATAAATTAACGAAAAATTACGAAATAACATTATATATATGCATATACATTGTTTTTCCTTAAAAGATAGGATAGAAGATAGGATAAGATAGAATAGGAGGAGGTTCTCCTCCCCAGGGGGCATCGCCTGCTGGATATCTCTCCGTCCAGTGGGAGGTGCACGAGAATAACGCGCGCCCGGGGCTCCGAGCGACTAATGTCACACTCTTTTCTTCCATGGCAGTGGTATCCCAACTGTCCTTTTCCATTATCGTGTCTTTTGTTCCCTGCCAAACACCTAGGTCTTCACGTTGTAGTGTGGAACGTCCGCTCACAGTTCGGCTGGGTCGGGAGGTTATTCTTAATTGGTGTGATTCTTAGAATGGCCCAGGAATCTTTCTCCCGGCTTCGGCAGGCCTTGTCCAAATTGTCCACTCCAAAACGCGATCTTGGGCTAGGATTCCCTTGGTTCAGGAGGGGGCTGCTTGCGCCGCTCTGTTCCGCAGAGAGGTTCACAGCAATATAGCGGAAGTAGGGTTTCCTGTCCGGTGGACAGCGGCTTCGTGGTTTGTTGAGTGGATCAACGTTCAGCTCGCTCCGGTCGACCCTGCTGTAAAGGACGAGTACTGGTGAGGTCTTCTCACCCACGTAGGACGATCTCTTACCCCTGACTGTCGTTTACTCGCGGTCGGGAAGGAGACATGGATTTCGGCGCCCATTCCCGGCCGTGGTTCACCTATAGTTGGGGGTATTGAAGGACGAGGTAGATGTTGGCAAGGGGTCGGTGCTAGCTCCCCTTGAGTGGCGTCCGTGTATCCGCCAATCCATGGATATGACAATCTCGGCTGCGCCCGACCGCAGCCTGGATAGTACTTCTATGGATGAAGCGTACCCACGTTTTAGTGACGAAGACTCACTCCCGAATGCATTAATCGCAACCCGGAGGCGCCCCTCATGACATGATAATGACATACCCGGATGACCGAGACGAGATACCCCCGTTTTGCCACGACACAGACGAGCGGCTCGAGGATGGTTCCGTCTTTGTGGCACCGATCCTCCGCCGCTTACCATTTATATGACAACTCGGATAAGAGTGAGGGCGTCGAGCGAAAGTTCCGCCCCTGTGCAGACGAAGACTCTGACGCTGGGTTGACCTGGATGACCTCCAGCGCCGTGAGCAAACGGCCGCGGGTGAAACCCAGGGTAGGGTCCGCCCGCGGTTGAGGCCGGTGGATGAGGAAGCGACGTTGTTCCGCGCTTCAAAAATTTTAAATTTATTTAATTTTTTACTTCGACAAAGAATCAACATTTCACTATGCATAGTCAAAAGTGACGGCTCCAGAATCGTGCCTGGGACCATATCTCACTATTGATTCCTTGAGTTGCTACCTACAACTACCCAACGGTGTACAAGTTTTTATTATATAAAGTTTAGATATAAGTAAATTATGTATTAAGGCCCGGGCAATCTTGTTCGCCTGGGACCACGGGTGCTGATAATAAAAATATAAAAAATATCAAATGGTATACAAGAACGTTTATTCTGCGTATAATGTAAATCAGATGAGCCGTCTACATGGTTACTTGCTTCAGGTAAATCTGCAAATAGAAATACAACCAAGCCTCTTTCAAAAGGCTTTTATCCGAGGGCGAGGAAGGAATAATTCAAATTTAATTAAATTAAGTTCACATGTATAATATATATGTTATTCACAAGTAATAAATTCAATCTCCTAGTAAAACCCTATAAAATATAGATAAGTATGGAATATCATAGCCTAAGTCTCAGAGAGTGCCTCATAATATAATTTCCTATTTCTTTTTGTACTCTTTATATCAAAGTCATCACATAAGAAATAATCGTATTTAACACGTTATGCCCTAAGTATTTAAATAAAGTTTCGGGTAACATTATTCCAATGGGACTTTCATAAATATTGAAATTTTCAATTGTAACGTTATGTAAATGTACATTGATTGAAAACACACGGAATATTTTGCTTGGCGTTCGTACAGTTGTTTTAAAAACTTAACATTGTGAAACTGAACTTCACAACAATTTATATTGCGAAAAATAAACCTATTCTACTCTGATAGACTTATACAAAATTAATATAAATAATATTGGATTAAATAATCAAGTAAAAATATTGGTAGGTCGCCTAATTGGTTTATTGAATAACCAAACGTGAAATAGGCAGTCCAAATTGGACTTAAATTTTGCAGCCGATACATTTTAATTCCTTTAGTTAGCTTGTAAACTCGAAGTCCAAGCCGCATGAGTTAGCTAAAAACAAACATGACAAAATTATAAAATATACTTTTTGTCTTGCGGCTACTGAGTCGTAAAAAGAATAAAGTAATTTTATGTATCTAAATAAAAATTGTAATAACAAGGGTCTTTCATAAGTAAATTATTCTTCGGTCAAAACAAACAGTAACGGGACCGGCGCAATGTCTGTGACTTATGTATAGGTATCTCCAATTATGAACATTTCAGGGCAAAAGACGAAAGAATATTAATAAATGTAACTACGATGCTGAGTAATAAACTTTAAATGATGAATTTAAATGAAAATACGAAAGCTTTTAATTAAATAAATTTTTCTTTCTACATTTTTTACCAGCGATGAAGGAAAGTCTAACAAAGTTTAGTGGTACATTTTAATACTATTACATTATTTTATACATTATTAACCTTAGCTGCTTTCGGAGCGTCAACTTTGGGAGTTTAGACTTCACTTTCCTATTTTTCTTCTCTATTCGGTGTCGGCTTTACCTTTATGCAGCGCATACGGGCGCATGGTCGTAGGTAACGTCGAACGCCGCTCGCGGTGAAGATGACAACCTCCGAAATGCACGCATCACTCGCGGCGTCAGCGCTCTCAAGGACCCTGCGCCCGTATTATGGCCGACGCCGAAGGTGGTTGCAAAACAAGGCTCACCACGAGCGACTCCTTTACTTTAGATAATAACTTTTATTTCATGGTGATGGCCCAGCAGAAATTCCTTCCTTCCTAAAAAATGTTTTTTACTCGTATACCCTCAGAACAAAAACTCTATTAGATAGAAGTAAGGAAAAATAATGCTTCGTTACCATATCTTTGTCTCAATTAAAACTATCAGTGGCTTGTACTGATAGTTTTTTTAATTGAGTGTGAATGAAATAAAATATTGTATATCCCTGTTTATTCCATAAGTGAAAATGAAACAACAGTCTGGACCATCGCGGCCTCTGATATGTTTCCCGAGCCGAGCACGAAACGCCTTTTTACGTTTTGTCGGATGCAACGACATCAACTTTGGGTAGGGCCACACCCCACCCACAGCCTCTGGTACCCGTCCCGTGGCCTCTGCTTTTTGTCAACGCATCAGTGTCGTTATCCACATCGCCCTCACGGGCATGAGCGTGGGTCCGTTTCCGGACCTCGCTCGCCCCTGTGGCACAACTCAAATCCGAATCGGCCATGACAGGGGTATCTCGCGGGTAATGTAATGCAATCCGAAGTCAGTCAGTAACAACCTAATCGAGTGCGATTGGAAAATATCAGTGAGCCTAGCCGAGTAGTCAGATTTTGCGGTAACAAACACCCAAAGACAAAGCCAAGACAGCCAAATCAATGTAGAAACATCCAACAACCAAGAGAACAACCAAATTATTAAAGAAATTAAAGAAATCCACCGAAATAGCAACATTTATGAGATCACCTACCGAAAAAAACGACGAGCGCGTCCACCACCAGTAAGCACCGAGAGCAGGCTCAAGTGAATTAGACCTGAATCAGCGTCTTGTTATTTAAAACAAACATCAATCTGCATGGCGCACGCTCCTTCATGCCATATGTGAGTAAAGTATGGAATGTCCCTCCTGCGATTTTTCCAGACAGACGCTACGATATGGGGCTCTTCAAAAAGGGCGTAAACAGATATCCATGGATGATAGTAACCATTTGCCATCAAGTGAAATCAAATCAAATCATTTATTTGTTTAAAAACACGGTAAATAAAACATTAGATGACTGATGATAAATGTTATTTTGTTTCATATGTTTTTGCCCTTGCAGGCATGCAAATTATAAGACTCCTAAAAATAATTTATTTTACAAAACAAAAGCAATCTGAAAATAATTTACCTAAATGTATCCACGCAAACCAAAGACCGCCTGTCAGTTTGCCTACAAGCAAACATAGAGGATAAAAGAAATCTTCGTCACACTCAAGGTATATTTATATCGTTCCACTTGTCACGTTTCATTCTCCTACAGTATAAAAATTCAATGATGAATTTATAAACCTGCCTTTTCAGTTTAACTGACATTCTAAGGTCACAAATAATACTAGTCACCTCACGCTAATTGTCAAATTGCGATTATACTAATGACATCAAAATTAAATAAACATTACCAAAATTGAATTTTATTTATCTAAATTTTCTACTGAGCATACATTTATTGGTGTTCAGTGTGCATAAGATAAATATATACGTGACTAAAATCATTTACTCTGGCATACACTAAAGAGTTATTACACTTATCTGTGCAATTTTCGATAATATTTTTCTCTGGATTATATTAAAATATACACGTTGATATAAAATGTAATCTTTTATATATAACTAGCTGATCCGGCGAACTTCATACCGCCATATTTTCTGAATTCCTAATAGACTTTGTTTCATGACACAAAAACAAAATCACCAAAATCGGCCCAGGTGATTAGGAGGATTCTAGAACCCGATAGTGTCACCTACCGGTTCTAATTATGAATCTAAACCATCCGGGAACCCACTCAAATACACAAAACAAAATCACCAAAATCACTCCAGGTGATTAGGAGGATTCTAGAACCCGATCTCAGCGCCACCTACCGGTTCTAATTGTGAATCTAAACCAGCTGGGAACCCATTCAAACATACAAAATAAATATTATCAAAATCGGTAAAGTCGTTCTCAAGTTATGGGCGTACATACATTTCTACGATTCATTTTTATATATAAGAAGATATTAAGTTAGACTACAAATTTTACCCGTTCAGGAATGGAGGAACAATACAATCTTCTGCGGCCGAGCGGCCTGCCGCTTACGACAACGTTGTCTTACGTACGTACGTCGCCTCTTAAGGGGACAAAACAACCCACAGCTACAGGTGGTAGGGTATTTGCCTGTCTGGATGGCTACCATCCTTGGTCTAGAGTATGCTGCCAGGATAACCTTGAGTTGTGTTCCGCGGGATTAGTGGCCAAGTTCCAGTTCCCCTTTAGAGAGCGGCAGCACATACTTAGCATCTTTGGTGTCACAAATGTTCATAGGCGATGGTAACCATTTTCTATTAGGTGGGCCGTCTGCCGAAATCTTGATTTCGGCAGACAGGCAGATGGCCCACCTGATATTGCTTGCAATAAAAAAAACTGAATTACAAATTAAACTACACTATAAAATAAATTAAAAACTACTATAAATGCATTTAGGGGAAAAAATGTAATCTAGATTGCTGTTGGTGAAGAGCGTTTCCAAAGCGGGAGTATGGACAGAACGGTACGGTCAGGCGTAATTACAAAACGTATTTGTACTCTTAGTACAGGTATGTAGGCAGTAAAACATTTAGAATTGGAGAACTGTTTTATTCGACCCCCAAACAAACAATATCAATCTAAGTAGGTACAGTTAATTGTGTTATGATTCGTTTACTATAATTAGCTACCCTAGAGCGCTACTATGATATGTGTACGCAAAGTATTTTAAATATAATAATTGTGTTATCTGGGAGCGAGGGTGGCTAATAAGAGCAACACAGTATTATATATACTACAGCAGTTGTGATACCTATGACTGTCTGGTTTTTATAATATGGATATTTTTATTTAAACATGAAGGCAATTAAGAAATTTAATATGTCAGATAAGTTACTTAGAAAAAAAAATTTTGTGTGTGTGCAGTTCACACGCAGAAGTAAAACTTCAGACAAAATACTCACAGATGATTCTTCTTGAACTTTTATTAATATAAATATAGTTTCTATAGCCTACATCTGTCAACGTATTATAATTCAAAATAAACTGCTTTAAGTATCACTTTCAATTTTAAATTTTTTTAGTGTATAAAATATTATTATCAGTTTTATTTCGGTCCATATTGGACTTATGTTTCATCATCGGTTTTATTGACTCTAATCTGTGCTGCAGAATGTAAAACTCATATCTTATTTTCTCGCAGGCTTAGTCCCATAGATTGATGTATATATTTCTTTTTCGTGTCGCTTTTCCCTTTCATCGAGTTCCAAATCACAAAAATTCTTAAGACATTTCACTTCAAAAACTATATAAACAATTTGAAAGAATACATTACTAATATGAAGTGAATGTAGAAGGAGGATATTGTAAATTCATGGAAATTTTCAGAAGGAAACAATTTTGAAAATAACTGATATTTAAAATCGCCTGTGTATAAGCGTACTGATGTATAAAATCCTTAATGTGCGTGATTCCCTTACGAATAACATCCAAACCGCTAAGCCCCTGCAAACATTTTTAATTTCGCAGTAACTCGAGCTGAAACTCGCAGTCGGTTTATCTAAATTGTATCCCTTTTGCGTATGGGTAAAGCTCTATAAAAATATAAAGCCGTGAGCAAAGAAGTTTTTGCATATTCCTTGTTCATAAAAATAACGAATATTTAAATAAATTTTATTCATTTATTTCATTATAATCATAAATATAAAACACAAAATTAATACATATATCAATCAAGTGTCCACTAAAAAAATTTATATAATAAAATTAAAAATTGGCTCAAACAGTTAATTACAAAAAGAAAAACATTACAATTATATAAAATATCCATTTAATTTAAATGAGGTCAATATTGAATAAAAACAAAAAATAACTCTCACCACAATAATTACAATAAAATAGAGATAACAAAAGGAAAATGTATGCTGGGACACATAGTAGAAGTGAAATTTTAACGGACAAGTGGAAAAACGAATTTCAAAGGACTTCAAATTGGACAAGTACATTAACAATCTGCCCGTAAAACTTCAAGTCAGAATTTTTTCCAATTCGTTTTGCTACTTGTACGTTGCGATTCGTTTTTCCACCTGTCCGTGGAAGTTTCACTTCTACTATGTGTCCCAGCACACATTTCGATTTTTCACACGTTTACTGCAAATCAAGATTTAGTTAGGTTAGGTACAATTTAATGAATACATTTTTTATTTAAACATATTTTATTTTATTAAATAAAAAACTGACGTAAAATGTATCCACATCAATTGTCTAAATTTAATTTTGTAGTGAACAATAAAGAGTTATCATTCATTCATTCAACTGAATTCGATCCGGAACCAAAAAAAACATCAGTCATCAAACAGTCTACTCTAAAATTTTGCCGCCTCTCACCACGCGATATACTTTCTACCCCGCCAACGAGGCCGTAACGCTTTTTCGTGACAGAAAAAATCCTAATACCCCGTCTATATATAAGTTTCACTTCAAAAACAAAAAAAAATTCACCACAATAATAACAATAAAACAGAGATAAAAAAATGAAAGTATAACAAAAAAAGTTTAAGTCATTATTCTAAACAGTGTAAGCCATTGGATCATTCTAAATATAAAAAAAAATATTTGGCTTTTAAGTTGATATAAGTTATCTATGAAAGAATCTGCATAAGTAAATAGTAGTTTTCATGTTTAATTTTGGCCAAACCTAAATTCTTATACATGCACATCAGTCTATCTATATATGTTCTGGTCATTATTCTCAGAAATTACTGGTCCTAATTTTTTTTTATTGCAGGAGTTCAGCTGACAGGCATACGACCTACTTGATGGAAAGCGGTTACCATCGCCTATGGACATTTGCAACACCAAAGGTGCTACAAATGCGCTGCTGCTCTCTTAAGGGAGACTGGAACCTGGTCACTATTGCCGATATACAACTCAAGGTGGTTAAGGTAACATATTTTAGACTAGGGGTGGTAGCCATCCATTAGGGCAAATGCGATACTGTGGGTTGTTTTGTTGCCTGTTACGACAGGTCTCCCGGCCGCAGGAAATTGTATTCTTTCTCCGTTCCTGCACGGATAAATATTGTATTGTAGTAAATTTCCAAAAAAAGAAAAATCGGGAGATAATCTAAAAAAAACTAAACGATGAAATCGATTTTAAATATTATTCAATTAATGTTAACTTGATACTATTTTCTTGCACTGTGACACTATGCGAATAATACTGAAAGATTTCGAACGGTAATGAGAGCTTGTATGTTTGGGTCACTTGTAATTTGATGGAGGCTGGAATTGAAAATCAACTCTGTGTCAGTTTTTGACATAGCATATTGCTAAGTTACCAGCCTCATTGCCGTGTATCTTGTGTGTATTTTTTTTTTAATAGTTTATATATATATTTATGAGACGTTTATTTTTGATGTATATTCATTTCTGACAATAAACATTTTCTTTCTTCTTTCTTAGTCATAATATTAATATATTATGTATTATTGCTATTGCTATACGGATATTAATAGTGTATATATTTATATATATATAATATAATATTAATATGTGTTATCGACTTTTATTTCTCTTTATTTATTCTAGTTATATCTACTGTGTAATATTTATGTATAGTATTTACATGTATTTAATGTGCACACCACCGTCATACACTTTCGATTCCTTTCACACAATCCACAGCCTGGGTTGTCTGGAAGAGATCGCTCTAAAGCGATAAGACCGCCCTTTGTTCCTGCCTTGACATGAAATGACTGTAAATTTACTATATGTGTATGTGGTGAACAATAAAGAATTTTCTATCTATCTATCTATTTTTAAAGAAAGACTGTAAGTATTTTTGCTGTATATTTATTTATCAATTTCCTTGTTCATTAAACTGTAACAACACCAGCTCGTATGTGACTATTGTTCCCAGCAGCTGCAAAAGAATAAGCAGTTAGTAGTTACAATGTTGGACACTAAAGGAAGGGGGATCATCTGAGATAATGTTAAAGTTTTAGGCCGCATAGATGGGGATGGGTTTAAGTCGTTATTTGAGATTTAATATTGTTAATGACGTTAAATATTGACAGATAACGTATGTAGAAGATGCTGAATCTCACGTGAGTGTTGACTAAGAGGTTCGCGAAATAAAACGATATTTGTAGTTTAAATATGTTGGCAACCTAAATTTATGACAGCTAATATATATTTATAGGGGGTGTTATGTAGCTACAGTTGTAATATTTAATCGTATAATAATGTCATAATTTGATAGATTTTTGTTAGATATCACGAAACAATAGCTATTTTAAGGAGATGTTTATCTGTTGCAGTGGATAACAAGGTTAGTTAGTGAATACAATACTGTTATATTTAATTTTAGTAAACGTTTTGGTGGCATTTGTAACAGGTATTAACTATCTCAGGTAAAGTTACTGACATTTTAGATTGCGCTCATTTAATTGACGGTACTTTCAAGAAATTTATTGTATTTAAGCTATGCGTGAAGCCAGGCAGTTGTTCTACCATTCGCCAGGTGCTACGATCTTCAGTAAATTGAGTATATATATTTGTATATTTAAATGCCTATAATGTTGCGATGATTATTTTATTTTATTATACTATAATGTTGAGAAATAGTTAGTTATTGAAGTTGTGAGGAACGGGGTGACTGTAAGGGGAGTTATGAGGTCACCCAGCCAGGTTGGGCCCATTCTTTATATCATCTTAGTAATATATAGAAGTATTCTTTCTCATGTTTCTGTGATTGCGATATATGTGTTTATTGATTTATTATGCGAATAGCACTGTTTGCGGATATAACGGAGGTAGGTCGCGTATCGGGCCGATGCTACCGGTTAACTAAACAGGGCGGGGGGAGTGCACTTCGTTATATGCTCAAGGCATGGTGCTTCGTTTATTACAAGGAAGTACTTAATTATTTTTATTTATATATACATATTTATATATTTATGTTATAAAATTTTATTCTTAATAATATATAAATTTATGTTACAGTTCTTGCTTGGCACGTATCGGCTACAACGTATTATTACGTTTATATACACCGATATGGCTATGTGTTTACAGTGTTATGTTTTAATGCTTAAACTAAGATGCATTCGGCCACAGCCTAAATGAGTAACACTAACGCAAATGAAGCCCCAGTTCAATACATCTTAGAAGAAAGTCTAAAGTTAGCTTTGGTTATTATTCTGAGTTAAAACTGACGTTTAACTATTATAACTACTTATTTTATATTTATATACTGGGATATGTCCATAACTTCGTCCACTCTAGATTTGAAATTCCCGTGGGATTCTCGAGACACAAAGTAGCGCAGCGTTTAAAAAAATATACACTATCGTTTTAGTGAAAACCGTGTCAGAATAAGTACATTTTTACGTTTCCAAACTACAAACCGCTCCCGGGAAAATTCCCGCGGGATTACCGGGATAAAACATATCACAACACATTTTATTACATACAATTTACTATCGACCAATGAAGAATTAACATTGGAGTTATCTTTTTTAAACTGATCATTTTAAAGAATTTCGAGAAGAATTCCCGCGCGATTCCCAAGATAACAAGTAGCGCAGATTTTAAGTAAGAATTTGCTGTCGATCAGGGAAAACCGCATAGAAATCGGACCAGTAATTTTTACGTGAATACCAAACAAACTGATAAACAAACAAGAAATCAAAAAAAAATGCATCGTATTCTTTATCGTTTATATAATGAATTCCAATTGTTTTTTTAATAGCATCGTTGTACAGACACGGCATTTTTAGAATTTCATAAGATTATAGATGTATGTTCGCTTATCTGTAGATGTATAAATCTGGGTTGACATTGTAAAGAATGATATGGGTACCAGAGATCTCTAAGTAAGGGCTGGCAAATACTACGCAAAGATGCGAAGAAAAAGTAGAAAAGCGAACCCTAGTATTTTTTAATGTGCTTACATTCGTATAGATAAAAACATATTCGACTGTGGTACAGAAACCTCATGGGCTTATTCGTGCATACACAGACTCGTGTAGAATTCATTAGGTTATGATACATAGTGACATTTAAAAAATAGATTCACACAATATTCATGTTATGTCAATAATAGTAGCAGAAGAAGCGAGGAATTGTTATCATCATTCCATTGTTTATTTCTGATTTGATAATAAAAGCGAAGTTATTATCATTCTAGTTTAAGATTCTGTTCTAGCCCCAGGTCTGCACACGTGAGCCTGATGGTCCGCTTTGAGAATCAATATAGAATCTATTCAGATTATATTTGGTCGATTTATGGTTGTTTTTGTGCATTGATTGCAGGTCCTCTGGGAGATCATTTCTATCTTCTATCTCTTTATCTATTCTATAATAAATCTGTAAATGGTCCGAGTTTGCAGACTTCGTAAAAAAATCAAAAAAATGACTGTGCTAATTTGGACCAGGGGATTCCGAAAATGACACTTTTTACAATTTTTGTCTGACTATCTGTCTGTTCGAGTATCACGTGAAAACTACTGAACGTATGTGAATAAAGCTCGACTCAGAGCTGGGTTATATCCCGAATCAACACTGAGTATATATATATATATATATATATATATATATATATATATATATATATATATATATATATATATATATATATATATATATATGTATATATGTATATATTTTATCCCGATAAATAATAAATTAAATAAATAGATGGTGCTGCAATTTCAATGTGGACAACCATCGCTGTAATTCAATAAAAAATACCGTTACGACCACTAGGTCATCGCCGACAAAGATAAATTCACACCTGTATACCTGTAGAAACACATTTTATTACCTTTCGGCATTTGGACTTCTTTTGTTTACTTTGTGCTTAAAATTTGTGATTAGAAAACAGCCCATTGTGTATTGTAATCTTTTACGGCAGTCATTATCCGGGTGTGTCGGATTTAAAGAACAACTGATTCTAGGAAATTCGGTCCACGCGGTCTGGCGGGAATATTGCATCTGTGCAGTATAAAGTAATGCCTTGATTGAGTGACTAGTCAGTCGAGTGATAATCACGAGTGAAGCAAGACTTGTGTACATTGGGTGATCTATTTTGTGACGGACTTTGCGCGTGTTATTGTATTACAATTTTCTGCATTACGTTTGGACTTGTTGTGTTCGGTTATACTTTTACCTGTGTTTTACGTGTTTGTGTAGTTCTAATAAGCTCTATAATAATTCCAACGGCATTTTTAATTCGAGTCCTGCAACTCGTAACAATACGTTGTCAGGTTGCCCACATATCATTCATTACGTATTAAGTACTTCAAATCACAGGTCGGCTGCGACTTTTCTGTATGTTTTACTGTGCAGTTGTATACACTATATTGACTTAGTTTCTTTGTAATTGCAGTGAATTCACCAAGAAATGAAAGTATTGAAGATCGTTCTCTATTAAGGCATATGCATCTCTGGAATGCTCTGCCGACAGATGTCCGATCTGCTAAATCTATCCATTCCGTTACCAGACTTGTGAAGAAGCACTATCTAACTAATATAACGTGTTCCTTGTTTGTTTTGTATGTCTATGTACGTATATATTTTTATAACTATAATATATGTATAATAATTATTTTATTATTATATTAGTATCTATTTCAACTGCACGCCAACGCTATCTATGCAATTAGATCTTGTCCATCCAAAGGTTCCCTGGAAGAGATGCTTTTAGTAATAAGGCCGCCCATTGTACTACCTTTTAGTATGAAAGTTTATTGTGTATTTTTTCTCTGTAATATTGGTGTACAATAAAGAGTATTGTATTGTATTGATTGTACTGTATTGGAGGTTTGTATATATAAAATACCTGATAAAAAATTTTATGTGAGTAACATAGAGCCACTACCTAGGATTCTTTTCGCGGAGAAATCTCTAGAAATAATATATTTACATGCGCCAGATCTCGTAGCTCCAAAAACAGTAAACTCCATTTTCAATGACAAAACGAAGTATCCTATGTTTTTTGTCAATATTATTTCTTAAAAAGGTGAACACGAAACAACTCGGCACGTTAGCGGAAGTATCTTACACCATGACCCCCAGGTCGAGGGGAATGGATTGTGACATGAAAATTTCTATTTCAAAAATAGGTTAAGGTGAGATTAAAAAAATTTACCGTAAGTATCATGGTTCTTGTTACGTAGAAAAAATCTAATCCACTTAGAGCAACCTTTATGTTCTTTATTTGACTTATGAATCTCTCAACCTGAAAATGGATAACACCACATATATCTCAAAAAGATCATAGGAGTAAAGATTCTATTGTCAAAATACTCAGACAACGGTAGGCCCAATCCTAGCAGCCAGACTGACACAAATCAAAGAAACATCGTATATGAAATTGACCCTGTCCGAAATCAGACCGCGGTTTTCTGTGTACTATAGGTAGGCTACCACTTAGACCACAGAAGCCACCGAATTTAAATTTATTTATACTAATTTAATTTTATTACTTTAGATTCGATGGCTTCAGTGAGGTATAACTAGTCGCTGTAGTACATCCCAATAATATTTACAGCGAAATAAAATCCATAAGAACTTTATTTGATGCAGCGAACATCACGTTTTCTCCGTGTTGAAACGGAAATGAATTTTGATTCCTGCGGCCGGACGGTCTGTTATAAGAGGTGACACAACAACCCAAGCCCAGGTGGTAGGGCATTCGCCCGTCTGGATGGCTAACACGTCTGGTGTAGAGTATGCCGCCAGAATAACTTTGAGTTGTTCCGGCATCAGTGGCCAAATTCCAGTTTACCCTTCTAGACTGGCAGCACATTGGCAGCATCTTTGATGTTGCTTGGCCATAAGCGACGGTAATACTTTCTATCACGCTTGAGTCGTCAGCCTGTCTACTTTGCTTCGACAATAAAAAAATCATCAAGTAGGTTAATTACGACCTTGCAATACTAAAGCAGTAAAATAATAAAAGTAGATGATTTTTAGTTATCTTTGATAGAATGTAGAGATTATTTACGAGAATGTACCAAAACAAGCTATGTGAAAAACTTACCTCTATAGTAAACATGTTACCGGGCACGTTATATAGTATAATCAAAGGTTCAGTAGAAATTGAATGTACCCTTGCTGATAGCAGTAATACCAGCATCGTTTTCATAGCAAGAAATAAAAAAGAATATAAGAAGTAAATCGTATGTTCATTGCAATATGTTAATCTGAAAAATAAAATTGGTTTAGTTTTTGGTCTATACTTGTAATAATAACTCGTGATTGCTTGGAACAGATCATTTTAAAGTTTTGGTAACTTTTGATTCACACGTATATGTATTTGCAACTGTTATTTGTCATAAAAATTAGTGAGTCTATAGTTAGGTTGGCAGGAAGATTTTAGATAATTATTATATTGAAGATTCATGTAGTAATTCATCAGTAGTGTGCTACGAAGCTACACTGAGTTATTATGATAAATTACCACAGTGACGTCACACGCGCGCTTGGGTTTGTTCGGGTTCAAAAATTTATCATTAATTTAATTGATATAATAACGAATGAATAAATGTATAGTAAATAGGACATTTTGGTCAAAAACAACCCTTTCTCTTGATTGGCCGTTTGGCATTCCTTCACAGAAATTAATTCTTACAAGCTACTCTATGATTTGGTATAATAATACAGGATATGTTCAATTTTTCAAAATTAACCGACTCCTTTCCTGACAAGGGTAATTGATGTTTCAAAAATATAATGATAATGTTTTAATTTATGTCAAAATCGGCTTCGAGAATCATTTGAATGTTTTTCACTCTTTAGCATGCTTAAGATTTGGTTCAGAAGGCCCACTTGAAAAATTCACCCGTATAATATAATATTTCAATTTAAAAAAAAAGGTTCAACAATACAATTGTATCAAAACGAATAACGTGGTTTTTTTTTAAATACATTGTAAATTAACAGAAAAAAGTTATTCGTTTGGATAAAATTCTTTTTGAGGGTTAAAAATATTTAAAAAAATTCAATTTTCAAGATAATACATTATTGGAGCAAAGAGGCGATTTATGTTCTAATATATATTCTGATATAAAATTATTTCGAGTAAAATGTGTTGAGTAGTTTTTGTTTTGACAAATCTCAGAACTACTCAACAGATCTTATTTAAACATTTTTTTTATAGCTGGAGTACAGCAGACAGGCTGACGGCCCACCTGATGGAAAGCGGTTACCGTCGTCTATGGACGTTTGCAACACCAGAGATGTCACCAACGCGCTGCCGGCCTCGAAGAAATTTTATGACACCCTTTTTGAAAATCTCCATTATCGTAGCGCTGAGGGAAACCTCGACTGGGAGCTCATTCCAAATCCCCACGGTACGCAAGAGAAACGTTCTACAGAACCGTTGCGTACATGAGCGAAGCGGCTCAAGGAAGTGGGGGTGAACTCCCAACCGATGGCGAGCGGTGCAATGGTAGAAAGAGGACGAAGGCACCATTCTAAACAGTTCTTCAGAACACTCCCCGTTATACAGTCGGTAGAATACGCAGAGAGAAGCGAAGTCTCTCCTAAGGCCAAGCGTATTTAGACCGTCCGTGAGTATGGGATCACCAACAACGCGAACGGCTTGACGTTGAATACAGTCCAGGGGATTGAGTTGGCTGGCAGGTGCTCCAGCCTAAAGGTATGAGCAGTACTCCATACGCGGCCTCGCCTGGGCTTTATAAAGCACAAGGCGTTGCCGCGTTGTGAAGTACTGCTTGAACCAGTTTAGCACTCCTACTTTCTTGGAGGCAAGTTTTGCCTTGCCTTCAAGATGGCCCCTGAACTGTACATCGTTCGCGATGTCAACACCCAGGATCCCAATACTCTTGGAGGTGGTAAGGGGGGTTCCTTGGAACTGAAATGGAGTTTTTTTTTAATATTCTACCACTTTTCATGGCCAAAAAACTAGAACAATAGATTATCATCATCATTCTCATCACATCACTTCTTGATTGTCAAACACTTGGCCGAGATTCTTACGTATGTGTCTTCTTTAATCATGGCCTTGAATATAGACATTTTAATATTACTCTACAAACTGGAAAGTAGCAATTTAAGTTATTAATTATAATAGTCTTTTGCGTCACAAAACACTAACAAGCCAATATAGTTTATTCAAAGAATAACTTACGGGCTATCGACTTCTGTAACTTTACATGGCACGAATTGTCCGGTTTGGGTTTTACTGAAAAAAAAACTTTCTAAACTACAAACAGACTGTATGTGTAAATAAACAGGTGTATACACTTTAAATATTACATAATAATATAGATTCTAAAGCACTTAAGGTAAACAATAACTGAAAAAATAATGAAATCTATTATATTTTAAAGAGGAAAGATTTGTATTTTTGGATGTTTGTAATGAATAAACTCAAAAACTATGAGACCGATTTAAAAAATTCTTTCATCATTAGTATGCTACATTATCCCTGATTAATTAATAGGCTTACTAAACATTAGTGATCCATACTAAAACTTCAATAATGTAACCCAACAATCTAACAAAATACTTGGCGCTGGAATAGGGGTTCTAGATTTTAATTTTTTCAGGACAGGACAACGTTCGCCGAGAAATAGTAAATAATAAAAATTAAATCTAATTAGATAAAATAGTAAAAGACTAACGGTCTTATTCACAGAGAGTTAGAGTAAGTTTGAACGCTTCTTTAGAAATCATACAGGAGCATTTAAACTTACTCTAACTCTCTATGAACAAGACAGTAAGAAGACTGTAAATAATAATATAAGTAATAAGTGGTGTAGACAGAGATAATAGCCGGTCAGTGTCACGCCACATTTACATTAAATTTGACAAGGGGCCTCTACGTGTTGGCCTTCCCATGGCCCCACGCAAGCCCTCCAAAAGTCCGGGCCAGTTTATTGTCATTGTCATTGAACACAGTCGTTTCCTTTCATTACAGCGCCTTTATTTTTTTATTTATTTTTTATTGCATGAGTTCAGTAGACAGCCAGACCCACCTGATGGGAAGCAGTTACCGTCGCCTATGAACATTTGTAACAACAAAGGCGGTACCAATGTGTTGCCGCTCTCTAAAGGGAGACTGGAGCCTGACCACTAATACCTGAACACAACTCAAGGTTGTTATGGCGGTATACTCGAGACCAGGGGTGGTAGCCATCTAATCGGGCAAATCCCTACCACCTGGTTATGGGATGTTTTGTCGCCTCTTACGACATGCCGTCCAGTCGCAGGAAATTGTATTCTTTCTCCGTTCCTGCACGGATAACTTCTTTCATCCATCCAAATTGATTTAATTGGATTGAAATACAGCTTCAATAGGAGCAATATATTGATATACATATGTAATAACTAGAATTTATCTAGTTTATGACAAAATCGACCACATCTACCACACCGACCACATCGACCATGTCGATCACATCGACCAAATCGGCCAAATCAACCGAATCGACCAAATCAGCCAAAATTACCAAATCAACGAAAGTGACGAAAATGGCAAATCACAAAATAAAAACCTATCCTACTTTCTGGGATAACCTTTAAATAAATCTATCCCATTATCCGGGATGAAAAGTATCCCTTGTCCACCCTCCTATATAAAATTTACATATATACCGAATTGCAGCCAAATCGGTTCAATAGTTTTTCCGTAAAAGCGTAACAAACAAGAGACAAATATATTTTTATCCTGGAAACTATCCCATTTTTTGGGATAAAAAGTATCCTCTGTTGATCCTCGGCATCGAATATATATACATATACTGAGTTTCAGCCAAATCGGTCCAGTAGTTTTTCCGTGAAAACGGAACAGACAGACAGACAGAGTTACTTTCGCATTTATAATATTAAAATAAGGATTTTGTTTTTCTTCTAATTAAATAAAAAATCACACTAACTTGAAACTAAAGAATAATTGGGTACAAATCCAATACAAATTGCTTCCAAAGGATGTAACTATGTAGATTCCGATTTGATTATTAATCAATTTCACTAGACGTACAATCTTCAAGTGCTGTGCACGAAAATCTTCACAGGAAAAATGTGCCTGTAATATCATAAATGTTAGGTTATTTACTAGCAATAGTAAAATTATTGGAAAAGATAAAATATACGACAATATCATAAAAGAAGAATTCTAAAGAATCACGATCGTCCAGTAGAAAAACGTATATAATTCGTAACACCTTCTCCAATCATAGTTGACGTTACCAGTCCATGTTGTTTTATAGGGAATCTCAAATTAAACTTTCAATCAACCTCTTAGGCTAGCGATATACCTGCCGAAAGTTCAGCAAAATATACTCAGGGTGTGATTTAAGTAACCTATGAAACATCAGCCGAAACTACGTATCGTTCGGCGTAATGCTCAACCTTTCGTCTAGCGGCTGTTTCCGTGGGATTGCATTCAGTGTATTTTGAAAAACAATCAACAAATCATGCGACCCGTTACGCGACCGAAAGTTCGGCGAACATAATTAAAGCATTTTATGTACTTGCTCCGATACTTTTACGGATTTAAAATTACATAATTTCACCTCCTCATATTTCCAATAATGATTTAAAAAAAAGAAATATTGCATGAGTTCAGCAGACAGGTAGACGGCCCACTTGATGGAAGCTGATAAAATTAATCCGTAATTCCAACTGTTCGGCGAATTTGGTGTGTAATGTAAACCGAATACTAAGACCGATCATTCAGTCACCGAAGTGTCGGCACCGTACCTTCAGCAGTTGTCTAGTTACACTTATTTTTTAATCATTTTTTTTGTTTATATGCACCTGGGATACTGCTAGTATTAGTGAATCTGTCACGTAAATGTCGTTAAGAGTTTTTCTTCATTATTATTTTTTATTGCAGGAGTTCAGCAGACAGGCAGACGGCCCACTTGGTGGAAAGAGGTTACCGTCGATTATGGACATTTGCAACATCAAAGGTGCTACAAATACGCTGCTGCTCTCTTAAAGGAGAGTGGAACCTGGTCACTGATGCCGGAACACAACACAAGGTTGTTATGGCGGCATACTCTAGATCAGGGGTGGTCGTCATCCAGTCGAGCAAATACTTACCCTCCCACCTGGCTGTGGGTTGTTTAGTCGCCTGTTACGACAGGCCGCCCGGCCGCAGGAAATTGTATTCTTTCTCCGTTGCTGCACGGATACAGTTTAATGTGTTATTTGAGATAAGACTTTTATAATGACATTTAACATAGACAGTTTACTTATATATATACTAGGATATACCCGCGACGTCGTCCACGCTTGTATTAAAATTTCCGTAGGTTTCTCGGGAGACAAAGTACCGCAGTATTTAAGAAAGAATCGAAGCTATCGTTTTAGTGGAAATTATGTACTAATAAGCTAATTTCTATTCAGCCATGAAATTTTAAACCACTCCAGAGAAAATTCCCGCAGAATTCCCGGGATAAAGATAGCGCAGATTTTAAGTCTAAGAGTTTGCTGTCGATCAGCGAAAACTGCATCGAAATAAGCCTAGTACTTTTTACTATTATTATTATTAAGAAATCTAAAAAAATTACATAGTGTTCTCCATCGTTTATATAGTATAATCCAGTTGTTTTTTTAAATAGCTTAAATGTACATACACGGCATGTTTAGAATTTTATAATATTATAGACTAATGTAGTTAAACATTAACGGCGTTATATTTTAAAGCTATAAACAAGTCGCATTTAACATAGTCACCAACACAGACATTATCCCAGTCATTAATTTAAAGTCCTAATTATCTCCTTTTCAATTTCGTTAATTTAATGGAAATTTCCGTAGGTCATTGTCCTGTGCGCGTTTCCACTACAACTTACCTGGTAAACCGCTTTTTCTAACAATTTATTGTGTGTAGTGAAATGATCTGTTAAATAAATGCTTATGGTCATAATTATCAAATCATTGTAACTCCAGATAAATGTGGATTGTATATTCATTATCTAAAAAAAAATTAAATTACTTTGTTATTATAGTATTGTTACAACGTAAGTTCCAACAAAAACAAAATCCACCTGCATATCTGTACAAAAACATTTTATTCCCTGTCAGCATTTGAAGTAATTGTAATTATTTTATGATCGTCTTCTTTTATTTACTTATTTATTGGCATACGTTTCTAAAGAACAGCCCTTTGTTTATTGTATTAGTTTATTGCCGATTGCAGGCATCATTAGCCAGATGTGCGAATTACAATTTCTACGAAATTACGTCGACGCTTGCCGGGTGGGCATATTTGCATTTGTGCAGTATAAAACGATAGCCCGATAGACAGAGGGGGGAGTCAAGCGAGAACCACGATCAAAGCGAGACGGGTTTACTACAATCGGGAATCTAATAGTGACGGACTTTGCCTGTTTAATTGAATTACGACCTTCTGCATTACGTTTGGACTTGTTGTGTTCGGTTATATTTGTACCTGTGTTATACGTGTTTGTATAGTTCTAATAAATTCCATAATAATTCCAACGGCATTTTAATTCGAGTCCCGTAACTCGTAACAGTATAGTGAAATGATCTGTTAAATATATGCTTATGGTCATAATTATCAAATCATTGTATTTCATTATCTAAAAAAAATTAAAGTATTTTGTTATTATAGTCTATCAGCTTAAGAAAACTAGTATCTGCAGCAATGTTTATGCATCCATTGTTTTGCCATTCGCCATTGTATTATGCTCGCCAAAACGTAAAAAAATATGTCATCGCTCTCAATGAAGTTAATAAGTAGTTCACAGTGCATTTCGTTGTTCATCAAAGATCATCAAAAAATTTCTTGTGCTGTGTTATTATAGACTTCCTTGAAAATCACGTCCTAGGTTTCGAAATTATACTTCTGAGCTATGGTCTCCTAAATATCGAAATCAAACCTATATAAACAATTAAGATTAAATTCTTATTGAGCTCTCACATTTTATACAAATACATCGAGTCGTTTCGGAGTATATTCGAAACAAACTTTCAGATAGACTGACAGACAAAAATTCTTAAGCCACTAATTTATGATTCGAAATCAATCAAATCAGTTTTCACTTAAATCTCAGCATTTGTTTCGACATCACAGACAGACAATGTCATTTATTTGTTTAGATATAACTTCGATCAATAACCCAACGGTGACAAGTTCGGTCTCATGTCACCGTTGGGGATCCAGCTGTTCTTGAACCGAACGGACTGTGCCGCGACGATGGCAAGCGATCGGTCGGAATGTCGTGGATACCTTGGAAGATGGGACGCCCATTAGTATGTCGCAACGTGTGTCGATACCTTAGCGGCTTTCCATCTTCCAAATATAGCCGTCACGGCCGAAAGAGCTGCCACACTTCAAGAAACCCTGAAAAACCACAAATTTGCATCCATCGGTGACGGATACATATTTTTTGCTTTCGGGGTTGAGACTTTGGGGCCATGGGGACGTGAGCCTTATCAACTTTATCGAGACCTTACAAGGTGATTGAAAGAAGTCTCGCGTGACCAAAGGGCTGGCCTATATTTAGGGCAACGGATAAGCGTTGTCATACAACGTGGGAATGCGGCCAGCATTTTGGGAACGCTCCCCACGGACAGCGTCTTTTACTTGTAAATATGTTTATAATAGTATTTAATTTCTAAGATTTTGTTTGTAGTGTAATTTATTTATAATTTAGTTTATTTTTAAGTACTTGGCTTTAATTGAAAATTTGTTCAAACAAATCAATTATGTCGTTTTACAATGCCATAAATAATCTAATGCAATAAAAGAAAACTTCGATCAATAGATTTTCTTGTGCAAAATAAAAAAATTATTCCAATTTACCTTTGACCACAAGAGTTTCATCAAAGGCTTACCTCGATTAAAATTCCTTTCCATAAAGCATACGGTGTGTAGTCGAAAATCCAGGGCATGTATTGTCGAAAGTAGTTCTCGTATAAGTGGTCCGGGTCGCAGGAGTTTGCGAACGCAAACCCACGCAATATAGATAAAAGATGTTCTACTGGAATTACAATTGTTTTTATTAATTGCTATTATAGCACTGAGTTCGTAAAGCGTAAGTTTATTGGCGGTACCTTCCACTTAACGCTCCCAACTACAACGCTCACGGCCGCTATTTTTCCTGTTCCACCTGCTTTTTTTTGCGAAGCTGACATATAGGTAGACGCTCATACCATGGAAAATAGTTACCATCACCTATAGACGACAGGAGAAGCTGACGTGTTGCCAGCTTTTAGGATAGAATCAGAGGAGGGGGCGTGCCGTATTCCATGCGCGCTCACCTCCCCCTCCCGTGGGGCGTCCTACGCCGTAAAAGTTTGAAGTTGCCGGGGGACGAGAAAAAGTTCCCCGGCAGTAGATAAGGCCGTTTGGCCACCACCTGCCCGGGCCAACGGAGGGGCTAAGCCATATACCCGTGGCCCTGGCATTAAGGGCGAAGGACGGAATACCGAGGGGTTTTAGTGGGTATCCCTAACTGTGGTGTGATAATAGCACTTCTAGTTTTGGCCAGAGGTGTTAGTGCCACCCCGACCTGGCGAATCGAACACACCAGTCGCAACTTTTCCTCATCGCGCGGTCATTGGCCCTCAATCGGGTTTCCCCTCATAAAAAAAGGATCAGGAGATAGAATAGGAGCGATAGGACTAAGAAGATGTAATAGCAGAGGTAGGATAGAGTTATCAGGCAGGAGGAATAGAATAGAGGGACTAAGACAAAGGTACTGAACAAAAACAAAATTATTTGAGTCGATGGAGCGAAGTGTTTTTCAAGTACGTCGCAAGTGGAGATCCATCGTCTCTGTCTACTCCAATGATAAACAGGCGTGACAATATGTATATATGTATGTAAAAAAAGACATGGAAAAGAGTGTAATATAAAATATGGACAATCGTACTTTTGTGAATGTTATGCAAAACATTGCTCCATGGACAGTAATCTACGTATCATAACTCCACAGGACAGAAGGAAGACGACATAATCCCTTAATATTCATAAAAAGAGGGAACAAAATAAATTCCAGTAAATTTGGTGAGTGTAAACCGATAGAGGGCGCAGGTGTAGAGCCGCAACGTGTTATACATAAATTGAATAAGTGCGGATACGTTGGGAGGATGAAAGAAAATTGTTTGCCGCCCCGAACCAAAATTAATGGATTTCTAATGTTTATGTGAGAAACCCTGTCTTAAATTGTTTCATCCATTATCTTTATATATTTACTAGGATATGCCCAAGACTTCATCCACGCCTGACTTGACATTCCCGTGCGATTCTCGGGATAAAAAGTGCTGCGGCATCCCTCTAAGACGGAACCACCACAAATTTGTGTTCGAACTGTCACACAGGCTAATTGGGAACACCACTTTGTGGTCAAATACAGATAATTGAAACGAACGTTGAACTCGTGCTTTCTCCCTCTAACTACATAGAATTTGTATTAGAATAAAAGAGACGATATAATTCTCTTGGTTCTAGCGCGAGAACTTTGATGGCAGCTTGTGGACAAAAATAATATTAAATATGGCCCCTCAAAGGGGTTAAAAAATAATGTAAGCTATCGTTTTAGTAAAAACTGTGTCGGATAAGTTAATTTTATGCACCCGAACAACTACAAATAGCTCCCGGGAAAATTTACGCGGGATTCCCGGGATAAAAAGTGGCGCAGATTTTAAGTCTTAAAATTTGCTGTCTATCAGCGAAAACCGCATTGAAATCGGCCCTTTTTACGTAAATCCCGAACAAACAAACAAACAAACTGACAAACTTTTAAGAAATTAGTTCAGAAAAATTACATAAACAATAGGAAATATCGGAAACTTAGTTTGTTAAATTTACTATACCAGAAATTTAATCCGTAGCCTCTGTTTCATAGTGGGTTAAGCAGGCAAAAGATTTGCCCACTCAATCACAGAGGTCATCAAGTTGTTCACATACCTAATGCTGCTAGTAACGTGACCACCGTAATAATATTGCAAAGACATGCAACTTTTCTTGACAGCGGTGGAAGATTTGACTCAATCTCTTCCACTTTTCTAAGCAGCACTGGCCAATTTCTCCCAATGTTCAGCAAGTTTATTGAAGAAACAAGGCTTGAACCGTAAAAGACTGCATTTGCTGTAAACCAGATTCATGTTTCATATCGAACCCTGTCAGTGTCCTGAACCGAATACTTAAGTTATTGGAATACCTACATCTCCGTGCAGTAACGGGACATGTATAAGTATAACTAATTCCCGCTGCCAGGCGGCCTGACGTAAGAGGCAACAAAACAATCCACAGCAAGATGGTAGAACATTTACCCGTCTGGAAGGGTACCACCCCTGGTCTAGAGTATGCCGCCATAACAACTTTGAGTTGTGTTCCGGTGGCCAAGTTCCAGTTTTTCTTTTAAGGCCGGAAGCACATTGGCAGTATATTTCGTACTGCTAATGTCCATAGGCGACGGTAAGCACCTTCCATCACAGTTGAGCCGTCAGCCTGTCTGCTGTGCTCCAGGAATAAAAGAACAATAAGAAATTTGGCAACAGCAACTTTTGACATCACAATTCAAACGAGACAAATACTTAAATAAATAATTATTATTATTTTCAAAATTGATCTCATAATTCATAAGTTTTGGGGGCCTTTTCTACGATTTTGGAGGGGAATTACTTGAATCAAGTCATTAAAACATTATTTTCTTTCACCTTCTCCCCATTAATTAGAGTCGGAACAATATGTCTTTTCCGTCCATTCTTCTCTATTCTGACATACGCCTTCTATCACACCACAAACCATCATGTCATACTTCAAAGAATCCATCCATCTCGTTTTTGGTCTACTTACATTTGTACTCATTTATCTTCCAGTTTAACATTTTCTCGTCTTCCATCCCTCCTCATTACATGCTCATACCAATTTTGTCTTCTTCGTGTAAATTTTCATTAATTGTAAATAATAAAATAATTTTCAAGTCATTAAAATATTGGGTAATTTAAAAAAAAAATCTCGCTCGGTTTTTTGCGATTTCACTATAATACCATGAAGCGGCATATAAAGCAAACCTTTTTGGCTTTTAATCAAATACGCGTAGTAGTTTTTGATATGAATGTGACAACAAACGGACCTTATAGATGATGCTTTTATAAAGGTTCCATTATTGACAAAATAGCTACGGAATCCTAAAAATAAGGAATGAACACATTACTTTTAACTGAGGAATACAATATTATATATAGCCTGGTTACATTCTTGTTTTTTCGTCAAAGACTTACTCGCATTAGACAAATTTATTCCTTGTTGAATTATCCAAATGTAAGTCGTTATAAACAACAGTACTTGACCAAGAACACTAGTGATGTAGTATGGAGTATAAAGTGATCGCAGCGTGAATCTGAAAACAAACACTCAATTTACTCTGTGCAGGAATGGAGAAATAACAGAATTCTGTCAAAAAAATCTACAATCAGGTGATACATTTTGTGTTCATCTGGATGGCTACCAACCCTGTGGCCCAATTCTGCTATTTTGATACATTGGCATATCGAAGATATTCAAAGGACAATTTCAATTCGATAGTGTCAAAAATTAGTATTCTACTAAATCCACAATATCTTCTCGATATCGTCACGGTGCAATAATAGAAGAAAAAATAGGTACTAGCAGAAATGGCGTTAGCCGAAATGAATACTGAAAAGCTACCAAAAAATTTAAACATTGATTTTGCGAGCTTTGCTTATAAATATTTATAAAGATGGCGTACGATTGAGGCGATTATGTCCCAGCCCCCATTCGAGGCCGACAGGCAGTATGTTAGTAGAATCTTCGGTGTTGCAAATGTCTGTAGGTGAAGGTAACCGCTTTCCATCAGGTGGGGTTTAAGCTTGTCGGCTGTACTCCAGCGTTGTAAAATATTCATAATTATAGAAAGAAAGAAGAAAGAAAGAAAATATTTATTTTTAATTGCGACACACAATACAAACATTAGAAAATGTATAATAGAAATAATATACTTTATTTCATTACATTAAGATACAACAGTTCAAACAGTTTAAGTACAGGAAACAATAGGCAACAATAATATCGAGCCTTTACCGCCATTATATCGTAAGCGACATTTGGATCTAAGTTTATTTTTTGTTGTAAAAGATGTTTTAGACTATTATTTTGTTTTAAGAATTTCAGTTTTTCGTTCAGGAGGGTCGAAACTAACTAAAACTAATCTATCTAAATTTATAAATTATGTACCAAATCACTGCCAACTGGAAGCGTGCCGGAAAGCTAGCTGCATTGCCGCGCTGTATAGCAATGCTAATTCTCTGGGCAAAATATGAGCCAGCCTTCTGATCATGGATAGTGTCAAAGAATTTCTTATAAATATTAAGTGCCACAATTTTAGAAATGAGGTTAACAGTCAGTGTTTTGCTGTGCCGAAACATTTACAGCACTGGTCTTCAGTGCCCACCTCCAAAACGACATAATAATATATTATAAGAACTCGAGTATTATCTACATGTATTGTGTTTATATTATCGGATCATGTTAGTTTAGTCGCACTCGCTCTTCTACCCAATTAAATGGGTTCCAATTGTGGCTGGAAAACATGTGTATATTGTTGTGTAACATGTGTTACATTTACAACATCCTGACGGTTAAAGAAAAGATCGCGATAAAACTACACATCGAGTTAACAGATGTGTGAAATCCGCCAGTCCCTTTTGGACAAGCGTGGTTTACTACCTTGTACCCTCTACAAACGGGGAAGCTCTAACCCAGAAGTGCAATGTTTATTAGTTGTTCTTATTTTAGGGTTTGACAAAAGCTAAACTTTCATTACCCCAATGAACCCTTCGATGAACACGGTCCGACATGCACTTGACCGGTTTGTATATGAATGAGACAAATTCCATTAGACTATGTAAGACCATAGAGTATAATGATTACAGTCTATGTTACCATCTGCCAGAAGAATAACTGCGTAATAAATTCATTTAATTAAAATTCCGAGGTGTGTAAATTCATGTCATTTCGGTGTGATATAAATTCAAAAATATCTTTACTCATAATTTTATATTACACTAGCTGACCCGGCAAATTTCGTACCGCCTCAGAATCATTTTTTTTTCATATTTACTCACCTTTTAAACCTTCCCTAGACTTCTATAAATAATTCAAAACCAAAATTAGTCAAATCAGTCCAGCCGTTCTCGAGTTTTAGCGAGACTAACGAACAGCAATTGATTTTTATATATAAGATGAAAAATTCCTATCATATTTTATTTCTAATTTTGGTCTATAAATCGGCGGACAAACAAACTCATTGTACTTTATATTCCCGAGATAGACAAATCATTTTTTATTATGGGCATGTACATGTAACTTACAATTGTATAACCGACAACTCTGTTCGGTCTCAGATACCCAGATATTAATAACGGAAAACTTGTATAAGAACCATATCTAGAATCGAACCCGGGACCTCTGCGTTTCAGTGGGCTACAACCAACGCTTAGACCATTACATTGCAGAGGCCATAAAGTTAAAAGTATTCCAAATACAGAATATCAGCAGTATATATTTTTTATTCAGTAAGGGAGATGATAATCAAATCAACTGAGATACTTTTTATGTTGCAAAAAGTCACAGCCTCCAACATTAGTACGGGCATACAACGCTATGACGCCACAGTTATAACGAATAACGTATCAATTATTATACAAACAGTAATTTAAAAGTAAGACAGAAAGTAAGTACATAGTATAGTATTCTAACATCCGCTCTTTTATATGTACAGTAGGATCAAAATTTAAATGCATTTCTGAAGTTCGTACACGTCATTGTGATGATAACAATTATAAGACTGACGAGGTGGTATTTACAGAGCTGAGCCTGGTGATAATGTGAAGTGATGCGTTCGGTCACTCGCTATGAAGACTCGCATGCCATCTCTTCTGCACTACGTCCACTCGACTACGTGCTACGCGAACACACAGCTAACTTCACTCGCATTTAAGTTTTTCGCCTACCGTAAATAATGTTATAATTTATTTATATAATGTTGAAATTTATCGTAACATGTGTCATGTACCCAAATACGAGAAATGGAAGGTTAAGAATCGAATCTACCCTCACCTGACTTTATGGCTTTTGATGTTTCGAAGACCAGTCAGAGGTAAAAGTCCCATAACTCTTCCACATAATAAGGTCAAACGAATCGCCGAATGTAAGCCTCCGGGATCATTTGTCGTGACACTTAGGTGTGGCTGATAAAACTTTTTAAGTTTTGACTTGATCGTTTCATTTTCCTTTTTTGATGTCATAATTTAGTTATCTTAATCGTACAAGCTTGTGAAATCTTCAATTCAGGTATATCCTTGAAATATTTGAATTTGATGCAATTTTAATGGGAACACAATTTGTGGTGCTTACTTTTAATGTGAGGTTTATATTTGTAATACAGTTTGTTTTCTTAGTCTCCTCGAAGTAATTTTTTAAATCATAAAATAGAAAGTACTGTAATTAATATACGCTTAATATGAATATTATGCATAACCTACTTATAATCTATAAAATTCTATGCATTCTGTGTCTGTACATTGAAGCTGTTTAAAAAACCACTCGAATAGATTATATAAACGATGGAAAATACAATGCAATGTTTT
Organism: Dendrolimus houi; assembly: GCA_039645545.1. NCBI lineage: Eukaryota > Metazoa > Arthropoda > Insecta > Lepidoptera > Lasiocampidae > Dendrolimus > Dendrolimus houi. The sequence continues at coordinate 6,505,695 of CM077121.1, read as the reverse complement.
TTATTTCTTGTCTGTTTGTTCGGAATTCACATAAAAACTACTAGGTCGATTTGGATGCGGTTTTCGTTGATCAACACCTGGTTTTTAGACTTAAAAGCTGCGCTACTTTTTAGCCCCAGAATCCCGCGGGAATTTTTCTGGGAATTATTTAAAATGGCCAGAATGAAAAAAAACGAATTCCAATTTTGGGTTTTACTATATTCATTTTAGCATGAAACAAAGTATAAACAAAAGAAAACGGTGCTTCTCAAGCTGTATTTTATTTCATTAAATGTAATGTGACTGTTATACAATAATACTACATAACAAAAAACAAGTAACTAAAAACGTCACACCAAGGAGAAACATAAATAAAACAACAAAAGTAGCAAAGGAATAACAAGAATGGGGTGAAGTAGCGTATTAATTATTGCTTAAACAGTAATTACATTTCTTTCTATCAAAATTATTTTAAAAGCAAAATGTTATTTTTATACCACTCAACTAAAAAATATACTTACATATTATATTTAAAATAATTTAATAATAATAACACCAAGCTTAATTGATGTTACCAATACACTAATAATTGAAATTTAAAACCAAACTCATGTAACCGAATATTAATAGATTGTCATTTATCACTGATCTGGCAGACACCTGTTGTTGATAGAATTAAAAAAATATGTTCCAGCGTATTCAAAATACGTATAAAAACCGCTGTCATCGTTTACTCTTCAAGTTCATAAAACAAACAAGCCACGTGACATATCGATATGACGTGAAAATGGGTTTGAAAAAATACGTTACACAAGCATATCAAAGTATATATACAAGAAGATTATTCTTGACGTGTATACTTTGACTTTACCTGATTAAACTTTTGCTATGTACCTAGAATAATGGTAAGTAATCGTACAATAATTATGTACGCCACTGTTGCCACTCCGAATTAGTAATAATCCTGCCACGGTTGTCTGGACGAGATCTCTTTTTAGCGATAAGACAGCCCTCTCTGTACACAGTTAGAATCGTACCTGTTTGTAAATTTTCTTTAATGGTGTATAATAATCATCTATAACTATCATCTATCCATAATTATTTACGCAAATACTGGGGATTTTAATAAATGAAAGTACATTATAACTATAAACTAGTATAGTGAAGGAAACTTAAATTATTTTGTTTTCTTAGGAATATAAGTAGAATACTGAGCCTAGGTCATCGAAGTCAGTGGGTGAGGTTCCTAGAAGGCTGGCTATACTGATCCATTGTCCGAGGTTCTGATCTCCCGAAATGTCAATAAGTCGTTTTGAAATATTTTTGTAGAGGCTCATGGCCTCAGGACCCTACGGTCCAAGCATTTCTATAATTATTTTGAACTTTCAAAGCAAAAAGTAAAGTAAGTAACAAAAAAGTGACTAATGATGCGTATAAGTGAGTATCTTATAAACTTATACATGCAGGAATTTTTAAGATCATGCGTGAAACAGATTGAAATTGAATGAACACGAACAAGCGAGAACAGAAGATAGTAGAGATAAGTGATTGATTGAATGAGTGGAGAGAACAGTCTATAAGACAGTAAGGTTCAAAATCGAGATTTGATCAATTCCTAAGCTAGATGATACTTTACACCGGCTCATAAAAAATAAAAAGTGGTCTGTACTTTGACCAGGACTGTTTAATCTTATGTATATAGAGGCGCTGAATACGAACCCGAAGTTAGTTTGGTCCGTGCACCCTCAAAATAATTCAGATTCAGCGCATTGAAATACATAAATGAGTCCGGTCAAAATTACAGACCACTTTTTATTTTTTGCGGGCCAGTGTGATTTACGGAAGATATTAAAATAACAACGTCACGGCATCGAGATATTAGTTCATAAATCTCGTTGCTTTATGGGATGAATTCCCTACATACCTAAACTGTTTTATTGGTTTGATAAAATCACTTACTTTCTTTAGCTTGTTATTGTCGCAAGTTTATGAAGAAACGGTTTTTTGATTTAAAAAAAAACTAAACTAGATTGTACACCGTCGTTCAATTATGAATCTTCCTCTGGCTAGTCGGTGGTTTACGAGACTTCTACTTTCAGTATGAAGAATGGGTTATGGTTTGGTTTAGTCATGGTGCTGTACCGATCTACGGTCAGCGAATGGGAGAATCAAATCAATGAATAAATAAATATAGTTGGTTCTGCCACTTGACCGCCGTGCTTACCGCAGCATCGCCCACGCGCTTTGGTTTAAACCAAAAGTATTGCTCGATACGACTTTCGGCCGTGGCTCGTAATCCATTCTTCAACTTGGCAGCAAAAATTCCCTGTCTGTGCAATTAAAATTTATCTGTTGGACATCTTTCGAAAAATGGAATAATTTTTTTGATACAACTTGCCAAAAAACAAACATTTCTTCATAAATTAATATTGTTACGAGTTAGCGGGACTCGAATTAAAATGCCGTTAGAATGATTATAGAGTTTATTATAACTATACAAACACAGGTATAACACAGGTACAAATATAACCGAACACAACAAATCCAAACATAATGCAGAAGGTCGTAATTCAATAAAATACGCAAAGTCCGTCACTATTAGATTCCCGAATGTACACACGTCACGCCCGTATCGTAGTTGTACCTCAACTGCCCCTGTCTCAATCAGGCCATCGTTTTATATTGCACAAATGCAAATGTGCCCGCCCGTATCGTCGACATAATTTCCTAGAATCAGCTTATACTTAATCCGTAACACCTGGCTAGTGATGCAGCCTGCAGCGGATGTAAATGAGTACAATAGAACAATAGGCTGTTCTCCACAATACTGGAAACGTACGCCAATAAATAAATACAGTAAAACAAAAAGACGTTCATAAAAGGATTACAATTGTAATCGTTTTATGAAGTACGAAGTCAGCATTTCAACTAATTGGTTGAAATGCTGACAGGTAATAAAATGTGCTTTTACAGACTGTACATGGAATTTGTCTTTGTCAAAGCCTAAGTTGTAACAATATGTAGCAAATAAACACAAAAAGTAAAGTTGTTCAATTCTTATTGTACAGAATTACCTGTTTTGTTTTTCTTCATTCATTTCGGAGCTACGTGCCTTTCGCTTTGTGGAGTGAAACCTCATTTATAATCATTAGGAAGGAGTTTTTTTTTGGGTACGTGTGGTCCTAAAGAGAGACACTTCAGTAATTTATGGAGATAAAAAATGTAAACTTAAGTTGTTAGTACACAATGTATAAATATGGTGTAAGCATTATTTAATTAACTAAGAAAAGGGATTTGTTTCTTCTTTCTTTTTAGGGTTCCGTGAATAAATCGCAAAAATAGAATCCTTGCTTTGTCAGGATAATCTGTCTGTCTATGTAATTCAGTCATTGAGTTTAAAAATACTCGGTGTATATAGATAATTTTGCGCATTTTGTGTAGCATCATATAAAATAAACCTTTATGTATTATACAACATATAGACTTAGTAGTAGTTTCCAATGCTACTGCTTTAACTGGGATAATATTAAAGTTATCGCGCATTTCACACAGATGTAGCTAAGGGTTTAATGCATTATTTGTGATGCGATATTGTCATTAATTGTTAATGACGTTAAATAATGACAGATAACGTATCTATATATTGTATGTAGCTATTCGTTAACGGCGTTATTTTTAACGCTACAAATATGACGCATTTGGCCACAGTCAGCAACTATAACATTATAGCAGGTGGAGGCCGAGCATAAGAAAAATAATTATAACATACATAAGAACAAAAAAACTGTCATTTTCTTTTTTGAAATATTATTTTTGTCCTTAACGATAGTTCAAAATGAAATTCAAAACGATTTTATTTAAAGTAAGTTCTACTGGAGAACATTTTTTGATGGTCATATAGTTAAAAATTAAAGATTTTATTAATATTGAGCTAGAGTAAGTTTGAATGCTTCTTTAAAAACCTTATGAATACGACCGGTAGTCTCTTAGTTCAGAAGTATTGATGTGCTTAAATACGATATCCCCTTCTGAATTCTATTCCCCGTATCACTCCCACTATGTTTTTATACTTATCACTCCTTGATGTAACTAACCTTTCATGTAATGTATAGTTATAATAATCATCATATTGAATTCTCCTTACTGACGTAGAAACCTCCAACAGTCAAGAATATTAATATGTTTGTTAATACCTGCACGAAGTATTAAATATATATATATATATATATATATATAAGCAACTCTGGGTATATTAATCTTTCAATTTTACGCCGCCGTAAGCTGCTTACAAAATTCCGTGTTCGAATTCCATGTATATTAAATGTGTTTTAAATAAGAGGGTATACAGTCTTTCCGAGCTAGAGCTTTCGACACTTCTCACAAGTGTTAGATATCACTAAACAATAACTAACTATTTTAAGGCAGATATTTATATCTGTTTTAATGGATAACAAAGATTTATTAGCAATTCTTAAAAAGAGTAAAGCATTTATATATATAAAACAAAGTCGTGTTAGTTACACCATTTATAACTGAAGAACGGCTGGACAAATATTTATGTTTTTGGAATTATCTTCATTCGGAATAGGATAATAAGTATTAAAATATGATATTCATCAATAAAAAAAAATATCAATTAAAAAACATCAGTCTAGCCATTCATCTTTCCCAGCCAATTTCGACAATGATGACTGCATTTAAACTCATTTTCATTTGTCTGATTTAGATGAATTATTTTTGTGAGTGTTCAATTGGGTCCCGGGATGGTTTAGATTCAAATTTGAACCAGGTAGATGGCGCTGCAATCGAGTTCCAGGATTTAGGTGAAATTATTTTTCTGTGTGTTCAAGTGGATCCCGGGATGGCTTAGATTAACAATTGGTACTGGTTGATGGCACTGCAATCGGTTTCTAGATTTTTATTTTTTTAGGGCAAGACAACGTCTGCCGGGTACAGCTCTAGTATTTATTATATAACTTTGAAAATTAATGTAGGGGTAAATTAAAGTAGTATAACCAAGAGCAAGCAAGTATTCCTTACTTACTATTGTCCAATATACTCTTTATATTTACTAAATATTGCTACTAATATTTATAAGTTATTGGACATTTTAGATTTTGAACATATAATTGACGGTACTTACAAATATTTTAGAGTATTTAATGTTACGTGAAACGAGGCAGGCAAAGGTGTTGTACCAACCGCCAGGTGCAACGTTCTTCAATAAGCTGAGTAAGTGATGAATTTATGTAACTCTTTCTGTATTTACACACATTTGTGTGTGTGTGTGTATATATATATATATATATATATATATATATATATATATATATATATATATATATATATATATTATTTTATGACTTTAAAAAAATAACAATTTAAGGTTCTGTTCTGTTCTAAAAAATTGTAACTGAAGTTTGTGTCAAATTTTTTTTCGAAATACTTTTTTCAATAACATTTCTAAAAACTTTTACCTTTTATAATGTAAAATCGTGATCGTCCTATTGTATATTTTCTTCTGCTAGTATGGATCAAAATGTATTTAAATACTATTAGTTAAATATGCTTACGTGTAAAAAAAATCTTAAAATATTAATTAAGCGTTTCTCTTTTGGAAAAGACTGAAACTTGCCTAATTTTTTTTAAAACTCGTAAAATAAAATGGAATTTTCTGAATTAATTATCTTAAATTAAATTGTATGTATCAAGGTTTGATAATGAATATCTTTGAAACACTCAATTTAATCGACTAGGCATAAGAGACCTTTTTTGTAGAGCGTTCGATTTCCTATATAAATATACACAGACATATGTAAGAAACTCTTTGATACTACCCGTGATCAGAAGGCTGGCTCATATTTCGCACAACAAATAAGTATGCCATACAGCGCGGCAATGCAGCCAGCCTTCTGGGCACGCTCCCCGTTGGCAGTGATCTCCTGCATAGTGTATTTTAATTTTGATGTCTTTGTTATTAGTCAATTCCACAATTAAAGGACTAATATACATGGCCCATTTTATAAACTTTATTTGTTTTATGAGTTACAAAATTCATAAGGTGTCCAGCAACCCATTTTTAACTATGACTATGAAAAAAAAATCGATTTTTTTTGGTCCACCCTAATATGAATTGTATATACTTATCATTTATCATTATTTATCTTAACTTAAAGGGCCTTTAAGTTTTTGTTTCTACATTCTAAAATCCCTTTTACGTAAAGTATTCGTTGTTAGATTGCCCGCCAAGCTTCCACGTACGTAATTTATTCCTTTCTTTCAAATAATTTTGTCACAATTGGTAACTTGTACTTAACCTTTTTGTTACTTTTTTTTAATAAATAAAATCGGCATATTCATGACCGTCCGTCCGTCCGTCCCTTTATCTTTTTATTACAGATTTTTTTCCGAAATAATGGTGGTAGAGTTTAAAAAATACGTTCAAAGAGAAATGTTTTGACACATATCGTAGCGAAATACCGAAAAGGTTTTAGGAGCGAGGAGGAGGTTGCGAGTCAGCAAGACCGCATTTCAAAAAACTGGGTATACTCACACTACCCAGTATATTTATATATCAAGTTGTGGTGTTTGTGCGACTGAACGTTTATACCTATGCCAAGCATAGTGATGTGCATACGCACTTCACTCGGCATAGGAATGACATGAATCATATAAAACACAATGTTGAGAAATCGGGGAGATTGACGCCTGTCGTGGGACCACTAATGTACAATAAACTACCGAGTAGAATAACGGAGTCATAATCCGCCGGCTCATTTAAAACGGCTAAGGAAATGGTTAGTCGAGCATACCTTTTATAATCTTGAGGAGTTTATATCCTATCTCTCTTTTCTTTCACCATATCCCAATTATTTGGGGTCTTTCCTTCCACACTCCTCTACTCTGACATACATCTTCTGTCACACCATATATCATCATATCATCCTTCACACAATCCATCCATCTTTTTTTTTAGTCTACCTTTACATTTGTACCCATAAATCTTGAAGTTTAACATTCTTTTTGTCACGTGACTTTCATCCCTCCTCCATTATATGCCCATATCAACTTAATTTTCTTCCTCTCAATTTTTCATTCACGGGTGCAACTTTCAAAGATCCACTTATGTACTCATTTCTCACCTTATCCATTCTTGTGACACCACACATCCATCACAGCATTCTCATCTCAGCTGAGTGGAGACGTTAAGGAGTTGAAGTTTATGTCCTATAATATGACCTAATTTTAATTTTATTTGTGACCATATGTAATGTAGAAATTGACGTGTAACTTTGTTATGAATAAAAGATTTCTGATTTCTGAGCTTCGAGTTTTTGGTTTACCCACCTATACTTCACGCCTGCAACGTGATTGCCGGCTGAGGTGCATACTAAAAGCATGATCGGCGCCACCCCTGGACCTGGGTGACGCTTCAGGACAGTATCGCCACAAAAAGCAACACGACAGCCAAGGCTCTCCTCACTCACCCCACTCTCTTTTTCTTTTCTTTTTTAATACATGTATACGTAAACAAATACCTATTATTTATACCCCCATTACGCCACAGGTGAGCATCCCACCGATAGTAATACGGATGTGAAGGTTGCATCGATACAAGCTCAAACTTTTCCTTACTATATGTACATTATATTACTTTACCTTTACTAATTATAAAATAATGTTATGTACGAGCGGGGCTACGCACTTGGGATTGAAAGTAGACACCATTTTTTCACTAAACGCTTTTATTAACTTACACAGCCATACGTGATTCTTCTCCGCAGGCTTGCCGCTACACGCACAACTAACGACGCACTGTCCCGACGGTAAGATGTCTCACTCACAATATCGTCACCGATATTGCGTAGATCACCTCTTGCTGCTGAGGTGCTCACCTCCAAATTTACTGCATGTAGCTCGCTTATCTGGATCTTCTTTTAAATTACGCTACACTTTTCCTTCATTGAACTGCCCACTAAATTCACGTCTAAACTCGTCACTGTCTTCTATTAAACTTCTTTTCCAACTCTATCGCATCGCACTTGTCGCTTCGCTGTCTTGAACTGAACTCTCTTCCAGTAGGCGCGTCTTACGCTGCTTATATACCTGGAAAAATCTTCAAGAATCTATAATTTCGATCCTCTTTTATTTAATTTCTAAACATCTATCTGTCTTTTCCTTCCAGAATCTTCTACCTTTTTTAAAAGTTTTGAGACCGGCTTACGCTGCCAGAAAGTTCTACCCTCGGTCGCCGCAATAATATACCTACAAATTTGAAAGTTATTTTGGATGTTTTGATTTGTTCTGTCTGTCTTTTCTTCAATAACCGATTAGTAAATGTAAAATATTCCTGCAAATTTGAAGTAGGTACATATATGACTAATGCCATAGTAAAAGAAATGTACAAAATTTCAAAATGCAAAGCCCTGAAAATAATATAAAAGCAAAGTCATTCTGTTTCGAATATTTTTAACTTCTGTTCTTTTAACCATCAGAATTTGTCGCAGATGTGGGCTTTGTTGTCATGAAAGTGAGACGTTTTTTTTTTAATTCGTCTGAATGAACGTAGAATATAGTGAAAACTAGGAAATGCAGTAAAACACAGGTGGAGTCACTGCGGCGTAAATTGAGCTCAATTGAGGAAATATCCCGCATACGCCACGTTTATTTTTCAGAAACTTGCAATATGAATTTTTCAAGTAGGCCTTCAGGGTTAAATATTAAATTATACGAAATAGAGAAAAATACTCAAACGAGTCTCGAAGCCGATTTTGAAAAATCAATTACCCTAGTCAGGAATTTAATTGGTTTGATTTTTATTGTGATGATTGATTTTGGAACAATATTCTGAGAGCCTTTTTTTAAATTTTTGTTTTAATACAGGAGTTCAGCAGACAGGCACACGGCCCACTTGATGGAAAGCGGTTATCATCTCCTATGGACTTTTGCAACACCAAAGGTGCTTCAAATGCGCTGCTGCTCTCTTAAGGGAGACTGGAACCTGGTCACTAATACCAAAACACAACACAAGGTTGTTATGGCAGCATACTCTAGACCAGAGGTGGTCCCCATCCAATTGGGCAAATACTATTACCTGGCTGTGGGTTGTTTTGTCGCCTCTTACGACAGGCCGCCCAGCCGCAGGAAATTTTATTACTTCTCCGTTCCTGCATGGACCTTCGTATGAGGTCTATGACAAGTATCGTAATAAATGCCTTAGCCACAACTTGGCTATGTCGCTTTAATAATGTTTGGACACATTCCACTAATTCATGAAAGACATCATCTATCTTACATATCTGACATGAAGAACAATTTGGTTTAGATGCTAATCTCATCATGTAACTTTATGCTATGTCTTACCTCCCAGTAGGTATATGCTAGGTATGTGTTAATTTCTACATTCTCCAAAAGCGCATTAGGCCTCCTCGTGCATATTTGTTTTCAGGATGAATTTGGATATGATACTATTTTTTTTTATTCGGTAAAAGGAAGTGTTCTGGTAGATAGCAGTGACTAAGTACCTAGACGTAGACTGTGCCGTGTGTAAAGTCCTACGGTCTTATGCACAAAGTTAGAGTAAGTTTGAACGCTTCTTTATAGTTCCTAAAATTTAACTCTCATGTGTATTGACATCATACGACATACAATAATATAACTTAACTATATGATTCAAATGACCGTTGACCTCTATAAAGCAAACCTCCCAAGATAACAGCCTCTACACGGAGGCAATCTATTTGCATTGTTTTGATTTCCCAATACGGGTCGTGTTTAGGACTTGGGTACTTTAATCAACTTCTCAATAGGCCTTGGGGGTGGTCCTTTGAATATGAATTATAATTGTGTTCGTACTTTAGTACTGAATACGTTGCGGCGAAATAATAGTAAATAAAAATTTGCATTACCATTATTAGAAATAGCGTTAGCCGAAAGGAATATTAAAAAACTACCAAAAATTTTAAACATTTATTTCGCAAGTTTTCGTTTATAAATATATAGGCTCACGCCGGCCAAATCTCCGAGAATAACACAATAATAATCTGAAATATTAAAAACACAATTTATTAACAATATTAAATATTGCACACTAATACATAGAAATATTAGGACAACTAGAGTTCCATCCACGCTTGTCAGGTATCGAGCAGCAATTGCGCTCCAAGAATACTGCGATCATCAAGCAGTAATTATCGACCACACTATATTATGTGCTCCTTGTCCAAAACTACTCGTATAGACTGTTGTTGTGGACTACTGCTTGTAGACTGTCCCCTCTCTGCCCGAACACAATTACGACAAATAGTTACAAATATAAAACAAATATGACAAATACATAACATTATTTGTTCATGTTTAATGTCATTAAGAATGTCGCATCTCAATTATAGCATTAAACCCTTGGCTTTATCTGCGTGACACAATCACTGACCGCCCATACACTTTTCAGGTGTCGGGTCCGAATATATAGAATCCGAATAGTTTGATTGGTTCTCCGTCGATTGTGGACCGATTCTTTTTCGTTAGAAAATGTATATTCCCGAGGTGGTCCCATAGTCACCATGTCAGGATCTGATGAGTGGATCGCAGAGAAACCGAGAGCAACCCTTGTAGACGAGTATCTACCCCGAAGAGTGAGATGGCAAACTTGTGTACTCTTGCCAGTAGTACAATTTCTACAGGCGCTTAATATGTTATTTCTAAAGCTATTCCAGTATTTGCGCAACTAAAAAGTAAAATATATTTTTTTTAGAACAACAAAACTGAATTCAAACTAAAAAGCAACATTACTAATTGACACTTGACAGCATTGTCTTCTGTGATTACGGCTACTGAAAAATGGCCGAAATGTCGGATTTATTCCGAATACCGCGCTGAGAACCGTTAAAACATAGTTTTATTACGTGTACTAATGGGGAAAACTTAGAAAATACAATATTTCTAATAGTCTTTAAAAAGTCTTATGTTTTATGTAAACGGATCTCGCAATGAAATCAAATCAAGTGAACAAACAAACTTTGCAAACTCTATCGATCAATCATTACGAAGTAATACGATAGGTCAACCGTTCATTACTTCGTTCGGATAAAGTTTTCACTGACATTAGCTTTGAATTACAACAACGGTTAACTCACTTTGTACACACGGTTTGAATTAGCCTTGAACAAAAATAAGTAGTATACAGACATTTTTTTCAAAAATGGTCTGCTATCTTTATATATAAAAATTCTGTTTTCTCGTATATTCGTGACCGCAAAATTGGATAAGTATCGTTGCATTTAAGGTATTTTAATAGAAGAGTGATTTTATATGTTTGTAGCCGCGACTTGTTTTGTATTTATTTTCTTATAAGGAGTCTGTTTAAAGAGCAGAAAGTCTAACGCGACCGCTCGCAGATTCATATCATGAACATGACAAGTATCAAAATAAAGTGGAAGTTTGTCGTACAACTACCAGTATATAACTGTGTGTGTGACATGCGTCAATTGAACTAAGCGATTCTCAAAAAGCGACCACTTTGGACTTTCAGTTTTAGTCACAAATATGTTCACAGAAACAGCCAAGCGTGGCCGGGTTTAGTTATGTACTGTTTTTTTAGAGAATCATTTTTGGTAAAACATATTTTTTTTTGTTTTTTTCAAACAATTATAAGTACTATTTGCTCATAGTATTTACTTAAGTTTTTACGACTAATACACCATTTTTTTGCTACTGAAAAGTGTTTCGTCGAAACAAAAATCAGATAAAATGTCGCACTAAAAACCGTTGAAACATAGTTTAAACGTTAAAGTATCTATTTCATTGATTATGTTTGAATTTCTTAGTCAACTTATAAGGAACGTGATCAATATTATGTTATAGGATTCTTTTGAATATTTAGTGTTTGTAGCTGACAATACATTTATTTAACAAAACTACGTTTTAATGGTTTTAAGCGCGATAATTTATTTGTTTTTGTTATTCCGGCGTAGAATGCTAGAAGAAGCTAATAATACATTTATTGGCAAAGTAACCGTTATAACCCTTTTGGATACACAGTATCTACAGCTACCATTGCTTAAGTTGCCAACTAATATAATTATGTTCGATGAAAAGTTCAACGTTCTTCATAGCCGTATATCAGAAAACTAGACACGACGTGACTTGAAAATCGGCACAATTAAACCAAAGCCGTCGGCAGTTTGAACTCGAAAGTGATAATACCCGCTTAGAATTGCGTTAATTGCACTGAAACCTAACAAATTATAACTTTAATCCGTTGTTCAAGGGAAATTAGTTTGAGCAAGATCCGTTAAGTAGTTTTTAAGACACCAAGTTTTTCGATTAAATCACTATGTTCTATTAGCAATGTTGATACTACATTTTCATGATTATTTTTATGTCAACAAAAACCTACAAATCTGTATAGAAGTGCGTTTTCAAACTTTTTCGCTTTTATCTTTTAACCGTTTGTCATGTCTGTTTTATGTTCCCAATGTTGTTATATATTGTATTACCTTCTGCTTAATGCATTAGTATGTATATATACCTATCGTTAAATATTATTTGAGGATATTATTTAAACTAGGCATCCACGATGTGTCAAACGCTGGGTTGGCATTGAAATTAGTGCTTTGCTGGAGAATAAAGAACAACTGCATGTTGAGTTGCCGACCTCATTTGTCTGTATTCTCTTTTTATCTCTCCTTCCTATATTCTATTAATTATCACTTGCCTTACCTGGATAGAGCTTGTGTCATATTTTAACTAATAATAAGGCAAATGAACGCTTGGTACGATATAGGAACTGGCCATTGATAAATTATTTGTTTCTTTACTCAATATTTAATAATATTATAAATGCTAAAAATAAACACGACTGATACGTTTCCATTTTTGTAACACATTATTTACTGTGCAGTTGTGATTTTAGTCATCTGCCATTGTATATACTGTTAATAGTTTTTGATCGAAATTTAAAACACGTCAGGTCTAGAAGATCTATCATAAAACATTTTATACCATATACGGGTTGTCCTAAACAATAAATAAAAACGAATACCGATTTTATGAGCCCATAAAATATAACAAAATGTTTTATTATCCGTGTAAATTTTTATAGTAATATGTGAAAATATTTCTCCAAAGTACATTCTTCTAAATTCTAAGCTTCTATTGAACTTAAGCAGGTGATAGACGTCCGAGCAAATATGGGTACTTGTAGCTTCATTTACATTTGAAACAGTTAAGAAACTGGCGAGTTAAGTTGCTATTGTCGTTTGGACAATAATTTTCCAGTTAAACGATCATAAGGACCTATTTATAAGTGTAAAGTAGCTATACTCGACGCGCGGCCCGCCGAGCTTTTTTAAGTGGCCCGTCTGACATACTAACCGTTATAACAATTACATTAGTAACACCTCTGGTATTGCAATGGTCCATAGATGACGGTAACCACTTTCCATTAGGTGTGTCGCAAGTCTCTTTTATACTCTATAAATAAAAATACACCTAAATACATTTACGGTTAAGGCCCGCAGCACCTTATCTAATACATCTATGTGGCCCTTAAAAGAAAAAGTTTGAATGTCGCTGGTCTAGAGCCATAGGGTCCCGAAGCCTATCGGTTTTATCGAGATATATCATCGCGTTTAATAGATGCCTCATGTGACCAAAAGGGTGGTCTAGGTATAGGTCCCTAGGGCAACGCATCGGCTTTGCCATTCAGCGTGGATATGAGGCCAGCGTTTTGGGAACGTTCCCCCAACCGAGTGCGGTTTGGGGACTTTATTTATATATTAATAGCTGTGCCCGCAACGTAGTCCGCGTGGAAGTTGTTTTCAAAATCCCCCCCCGATTTTGAAACATTCTTCATTAGTGCTCCGCTCATATTGGTCTTAGCGTGATGATATATAGCCTATATAGCCTTCCTCGATAAATGGGCTATCTAACACTGAAAGAATTTTTCAAATCGGACCAGTAGTTCCTGAGATTAGCGCGATCAATCAAACAAACATACAAACAAAAAACTTTTCAGCTGTATATAATTAGTATAAGATTTATATATTCTTAAATTTAAATCAGTTATAAAATAAAAGTCTATTAAGTTTCAATCATTCAAACATATTAAATACTAGCACTCTCGGCAGACGTTGCCTACCCTGAAAAAATAAAAATCTAGAACCCAATTCCAGCGCCGCCTACCAGGTCCAATTGTGAATCTAAACCACCCCGGGACCCACTTAAACACATAAAATTTCATCAAAATTGTAGAACCCGATCCCAGCGCCAAGTACTTATTTTATTTAGATTGATAGGTTACATTATGGAAGTTTTAGTGGGAATTCCTAATTCTAGTAATAAATATAGCCTACTATATTAGTCTGGGATAATGTAGCATTCTAATAATGGTAAAATAATATTTTAAATCGGCCCAGTAGTTTTTAGTTGAATCCCGAACAAACGGACAAGAAACCTAAAAATGCCGTGTACATTGAAGATATTAAAAAAAAACAACTGGAATACACTATAGTATAAACGATGGAGAAACTATGCATTTTTGTTTTAGATTTCTTCTTTGTTTGTCTATTTGTTCGGAATTCACGTAAAAACTACTGGGCCGATTTCGATGCAGTTTTCGCTAATCGACAGCAAATCTTAGAATTAAAATCTGCGCTACTTTTTATTTAGAGAATCCTGCGGGATTTTTCTGGGATAAAATATGTTTTTATTGAATTTCATATAGACCCAGTAGTTTTCGATTTTATAAAAGTTATTGCACAAATGGCTACGGAACACTAAAAATCAAAACATATTATAAAAAAGTCTGGAAATGGACAAATTAAAAAAAAAATCGAATTCCAATGTGATTTTCTTCACTGATTGATAGCAAATTTTATGTAATAAAACGTGTGATATCCCGAGAATCCTCCAAGAATGTTGCCGGGTACGATTTATAGTTATTCGAATGCATAAAAATTATCTTATTCCGACACAGTTTTCACTAAAATGATTGCTCACATTCCTTTTTAAATGCTGCGGTACTTTGTATCCCGGGTATCCCGTCCCGGAATTACAATTCCAAGTCAGTCCACGCTTGGATGAAGTCGCGGCCATATCCTAGTAAAAAATAAAATATTACACATTTCTATTTTAATATTTTCATAGGCACTCCACATTCTTGCCAGAATATTGCAAGAACTCGAGATTCCGTTCCAAATTTTTGTTTCTCGTTCCTTTCTTGAGTTTTCATGTTGTCCTAATTAGAATGTGTAAGGCGCTAGATTCAGATAAACGCAGATACCTTTTTTAAATTTATTAGCCATGTCATTTTTTCTTTACCAAGAGTAACGACATCTATTGAACTGTTCACATAAGTACTTAATAATTTCTGTCAGAAACCATTAGCAATTCCTAAGCTCGTATAATTTTGAGTATTCAACTAGAGGGCGTTTTGGCTATAAAAATTCAGCAGCCCAAAAAAAAATTGGTCCTTACTTTTGACCACACCCCTCTATTCTTGTGTAATTCGATGCGCTGAATCCGAATCTGGATCAATTTGGTCCATACATCCTCAAAAATTTTAAGGGTGTATGGACCAAACTGATCTCAAACTCGGATTCAGCGCATGGAAATACATAAGAATAGACGGCTCTAGTTAAAGGGCTAAACTCTAAACTTTTTTTTGGGACCCTGATTAATATCTGATTACATATTATTTTGTCTCTGTGTATTTGAATATAATATGTCTGAGTATTATGTATTATGTAGATAGTATATAAATTGTATATCCCTCAAGACCACGGGCCATAAAATTGACCCGGACTTTTGGAGGGCTTGCGTGGGGCCATGGTAAGGCCAACGTAGAGCCCCCTTAACAAATAATATAAAATAATGTAAATGTGGCGTGACACTGACCGGCGATTATCACTGTTATATAAAAATGCACCCAAGGACAAGCCCCGGTCAGTTTAAGGCTATTGTAGGAAATGAGAACAAAAGGTACCGGGCTATTGGGATAAACTGCTAGTAGAGATACAGATCGGGGACTATGGGGACTATGGCGCCTGCCCGTCGCAATGTTCAAGGAACATGGAAAAATGGGCAGACGGTGACGCGCCACTCACTGCATGGGCCCCTAAAAATGCCGTATAAGATAGGCGAGGGGCAACATGGATGTAAGTGGCTAAGCGGTGTTGAGAAGTGGGCTGTAGGTTCACAGAAACTACTTCCGACGTTAGGTCATTTATCACTTCCACCCCTGAAGTGGGGTCTTAGTCTTAGTTCTATTATATATTTTATTTTACATATTTATTTGGCCTCAAATTATTTACATTTTTCTTTAAGTATTTATGTGGAGCGTATCAGACAATTATTACCTATCCTTCTAGTTTGAAAATCTGTAAAATTACTAGTTAATTACTATCAGGATTGTATAGGGGATGGGGTAGGAGGGTCAAACAGGAAAAATATGATAAAGAGAATGGGACAGATAGAGAATATAATATAGCGATGGGTTAAGGAAAATGGGATAGAGGGAGCAGAAAGTGTACCATCGGAACCCTCACTTATTGCACGAAACACGATTGGCTCAAGGATAATCATTTCACGCCGATATTCTGCGAAAGTGTGGTATCACACCGTACGACAATTTCTCTTATAACAGAAAACAATCTTTACCAAAAATAAAATGAAATAAAAATTCTACTTTAAAAGGCGAAATGGGAAGAAGTTTTTCTTATGTAGAATGTTGTATTTTTTGTGTTACTTCATTAATTGTGTAGTTTACGTAGATGGTGTCAAAATAATACAGATGTAGATACAGACAAAACTTAATTTCATTTATCGTACACTGATGCAATACAATATTGATAGACAAATTATATTAACTTTTATTAGCAGAAAAGACATTAATTAAGAATTTTTGATATTCTTCTGTGTGTACCGAATAGATCAATCTCACGTTCGCTTTGTCTTTATCGACGAACTCATTCGTGTTTTTTCCTCTCTCTTCACCTGAAAAAACGAAATAGCGTTATTAAGCCTCTTTTATGCCTTTAAACTGTAAGGGAAAACATTGGCTTGGTGTTTGCATGATAGAATGATAGATGACAAACAAGTGCTCAGTTAAAACTTAATTCTGAATAACTCCTAAAAATAACTAGATGGCACCACATTATTTACGCGCATTTTGAAGTATTATTATTTAAAATATATTTGTACATGATATATTAAGCAATAAGCCATCTATAATATTTGTAGGGAGGGGCCTGGTGAAGATAAATATAGATTATGAACAGTCAAACAGGTTTTTAACCTAAGGGACTAACTACATTTATTCAGGTCGGATTCTATCATACACACACTCACTGCAGTGTAAGATTGTACAGGTCCTCATAACGTGTTATCTCCACTGAAACGCTTCTA
The DNA here is from genome assembly GCA_039645545.1 of Dendrolimus houi. Taxonomy (NCBI): domain Eukaryota; kingdom Metazoa; phylum Arthropoda; class Insecta; order Lepidoptera; family Lasiocampidae; genus Dendrolimus; species Dendrolimus houi. Next base: position 6,488,310 of record CM077121.1, on the reverse strand, counting down.
TCTACCGCCTACAGCGCTGAATAACTGAGAAGCTTACATTACTCTCTGATACGTACGTTTAAACCTATCGACAAATTGTGGGTAGACGGTTCCCATGCAGCGCTGAGTACGGCGGAAAGACGCTAAACGCGGTCGTGAGCATGCGCTAGAAGATCAATGGTAAGAACACAGCGCTGAATGTGGCGAAACAGCACTGAATGATGTCGTGGGCGTGCACATGATGAAAACACAATTGTCTTCATTTTACGTCTGTTTGCCGCGAAAGCTGAATAAATGCGAAAAGCCGAACAGGCGAATATGTATTTTCATACAAAACTGGTGTTTTCTATGGACAAAAGATGAATTGAGATGAATAAGTGTAGTTAATTCCTAATTTAGAAAGAGCTTGGTCAGATACAGACTCTTTCTAAATCAATTTAACACGTATAATTGCTTATCGTAGGTAACAATATAAAATATTTGAGTTATTGAGAGTAAATAAATAAATAAGAAATATCTACTGTATGGCGCCTATCATATTTAATAAACTTTCGAAAATTTTACGAGTTCAGCCTATGAATTTGTTTAAAAAGTCTCTTAAGAAATTATTATTGAACAAAATACTATTAATGGATATGAGAATGACAAAGATATAATATTTTGTAACTAGACATATAATTTTATTGCAATATTTTATAACATTTTTGTAATTTAGTTTTAATATTCTGACATGTATTCGGACATTGCACGCCTATTATGGCAAAATGATATTGAAACAACGCATATTGTAAATTATTCATTCATAAATTCATTCATTAATTCGTTCATTCATTCATTCCCTTATTTTAAGTATGCTAAATCTTTTAGGGGTATCAAGTTTATAAAATGCGTTTAAAAATCCGTCTTTCGTTGTTCGTTTTAGAACTTTTTTTGTTTGTTTTATTATATTTAAGTATATTTTCCATTGTATGTTAGACTTCTTTTTGTGTTATATAGACTACATTATTGTAGTTTTGAAGAAGTCTTTGTTCTTTCATTCTTCTATTTAAAATTTCACTGACTCTTTCGGACTGAGCCAGGCCAGCCACTATACCAGGTGGTAGGGCATTTTCCCGACTGGATGGCTACCACCCCTGGTTTAGAGTATGCATTGTAATGTAGATACAATAAAAGAGTTACTTGCCACATGTTATAATATTATTTTTCGAATACTTGTACTCCTTAGCGAGCCCCTGGTGGAGGTATAGAGCAATAACCGCTGGGTCTAAGGCTTGCCATCTCACATTTTTCTTTATTGATACAGCCTCAAATTTGTTTTGGTTCTTTATAATATCCGTATCTATTGCACCAAGAACGTTTTCTCTCCATTCCTAAAATAAATTATCATAGGGTAAACTAGGCACACCATTGTTGTCACACCCCAAATGATTTGCACCTTATTGATTTATTCAATAAAATCTTTATATTTTTTATTTTGTAGCCGTACTGTGTGAAAAAACTCAGCGAACAGAAATGTAGTGACTATATAGCACGACCGTCTTGTTGCGAGTGACAGATTAAAACAAACACAAAATGGCGGTGGGCCATTGAGTGTTCTCAGCTTGAAAAAATATATTTGAATGTTTTTGTTGTATTTGTGTTTGTTCAAAACATAATAAATATATGCGATCGATATCATTACTTGTTTGGTCACAACACTACAACTATCAAATTAGAACTGTCATCGAGAAAATAAAGAAATGGAAATAGTATAATAAGAGCCATGTATGGCTACAAACAAAAATATATCTAGACTGACCAAACTCTACAGCGTACCTCTTGTTTAAAGAGCAGGCGGTTAGTACAGGTTACATCGTATTACATTTTTATGTTGGTCCTATTTGCCCCCGGAAGATTTACATTTCCATCTCCCGGGATGAAAAGTATCTATGTCTATTTTCAGTATTCAGACAGACAAATCGAGTTAATATCGCATTTTTTTATAGATTATGCGTTTTTATATCTATAAACTTGAGAAATGATTGGTCTCCCATAAAAACTTTCATCCCCTTTCCCGTTCTAGTTTTATTTATCTATCTCCTGTCTATCTATCTGTGAACTACATAAACGATCAAAACTACCAAAATGACGAAAATGAAAAATCACAAAAAACAAAGCCTATCTTCTATTTTCTGGGATAACCTTTACATAAGTCTATCCCATTATCCGGGTTAAAAAGTATCCTTTGTCCACCCTCGGCATTAAAATTACATACATATCGAATTTCAGCCAAATCGGTTCAATACTTTTCCGTAAAAGCATAACAAACAGAGAGGCAAAAATATTTTTATCCCGGAAACTATCCCATTTTTCGGGATAAAAAGTATCCTATATTCATCTTCGGCATCGAATATATTTGTATATATATACTCCAACAATGGAATAGATTCCCTTATATTTGATATCTATTTGTAAAATCTATTTTCCTGTTTCACTAATTGTGTAACCCACCAATTCATCATAAAGACGCGTAGTGATTGTATCGTCCGAATAAGGCCAATAGCATAGCATTTATGATCTGATAATACATATGTACAATTGTGAGCTATTAAAGTGGAAGCAATCGCCAGTGCTCTAGCAATAATATCTTTTAAGATAAAAATATAGTATCCAGTGTTAAAATGTTTAAAATACTTACTCTACTAAAATCGCAGTGTTTCCTTATTTGCGAAAATGGCACAATAGTCACTTTGTCTGGTGTTGCATTTTCAGCCACAATTCTGTATGCTTCCACGTCGGTGAGAGCGTTGAATTCAGCCTTTGGATCATTATCACCTAGAAAATGTTAGTAAATAAGTTTTTATTAATAAATTGGTATACTGTGAACTATTTAATCTTATGCAAGTACGGCTTTGTCAAAATATAACATAATGGCCTCTGTAATAAAATTTTAATATTTTTGGCAATTTAATTTTAATTTTAGCAATAAAACGCGCAAAGTCCGTCACTATTAGATTCCCGAATGTACACACGTTACGCTTAGATCGTAGTTATCGCTCGACTGACCCCTCTCCCCATCAGGCCGTCGTTTTATATCTCACAAATATAAATATGCCCGTATCGTAGTCGACGTAATCCGCAACACCTGACTAATGATTCGGCCGCAAGCGGTCATAAACGAGTACAATAAAACGATGGGCCGTTGGAAATTGTCTGGCTGAAATAAGTATACAAAAGAAGACGATCATAAAAGGATTACAATTAGTTCAAATGCCGACAGGTAATAAAATGTGTTTTTACAGACTGTACGTGGAATTTGTTTTTGTCGAAGCCTAATTTGTAACAATACAGTATGTAACGTAATGTCAAGGTATACAGTATGCAACGTAATGTCAAGGTTTAAGAATGAGACTTGTGATGTTACCATTTATATGCGTTGCAATTACATACAATCGCATGCGATATATCTCTATCAATATTCAAACAACAACCTCTTTTCCAGTTATTCGTAAACATAAACTTTGAATTCATAACCTGCAGAAGCGATTGCATTTCCCGAAAAAAATATATCTGATGTTTATTTTCGTGAAACAGAAGTACCTAATTATACTCGTACACCAAGCTTCATGGTTCAAGAATACACAAGACAAATAAGATCCTAATAAACTCTCTTCTACATTTATGTCTTTCTGAAGACTAAACATTTCCATTTCAACATGTCCTGCATTATCTAAATTCTTTACTTGCTCGGTGCACTGGTTCATTGCATTGAATAACGCATAAAAAACAAAAAGCTTAACATAAAATATGTGGTAAAAAATAGCATGTATAACTATTGGTAAGCGCCATCTACACTATTACATGTATTAACTATTGCCATCTACGACACAATATATGCCTCTTTTCATCATCCTTATCTTTCCGTTGTAAAAGATTTTTCTACTTGAAGTATAGTTGAATTAAAACGTACTGTGAATATGTCCAGCACCGACGTAGAGATGAGCCAATCTTGATAGGAAGTTTGGGTCATATTTTGTAGCCAAAGCAACATTTGTTAAAGTTCCAATGGTTATAACAGTCAAGTTACCTGAAATAAATAAATATATGTCGTCAGTTATTAAAATACATACAACTCTCTGCATAAGCGAAATATACAAAAATACAACTAAACAAACTAAAACTAATCCTAAATGCCTTTTATATGAGTGTATCATTAACATTCTATATTAGGTGAAATAAGAAGATTGCATTAATGCCTTGATAATTGATATTTTTACTGTAGATAGAAAAATTAACTCTCTTTTATAAGAATATGTGGTGTTAGGAGAAAGATGAGATGAAAAGGGATGTTTATTGAAGTAACACCTATCACTGATGCTCGACGAACCGTGGGGTTATCTCTAGAGTGTGATAATGATAACATATTATACTCGCAAATATGTCTCATTCAAAGCTAAGTCTTACTACATATTAAAAATTATGATAACCTTCATGAACCTTAGATAGTTCCACCAAAGCGTCCACAGCACTTTTAGTCTGTGCCGGTACCAAATCACCATAAATATCTCCACTATCACCTAGTCCATCGTGTCCATAATATTCCACTGTCTCTGGAGTTACTACTAAAGAACTTTTGGAGCCTCTATAGATTGGCACCTGAAAATAGTTAAATGCATCCGAGCGTGTAGGTCAATGATATTATGTCGGCTGCCGGCTTCAAACGTACTAAATAGGTAGACTACACCCTGAGCTCTCAGAGTGAAGCTGGCAAAAGGAAAAGAATTTAGAATAGGAATCCGATTGCGCCGCAGTGTGTTATCAGAACTTAGTATTAAATAATCGAATTAGTACAGATGAATGTGGAATAGTTTTCAGTAGATACATTACTATTATCCACACAGACGCAAACCACGTGAATATTACATAAGTTTTAAAATAATGCTTCACTTCATGTGACCCATTTATCCACATAGGCTCCTTATTTTAACCATTCGTTTCAGCGGCCGACATGAATTACATTTATTTTAAAGTACCTACTTTTACATATCTCAATCTCAAAGTCTTATCAAAATCAATAAGTACTGTGATATTGACAAAAGTAAACATCTCATAATTGGCAAAATTTCAACGTGTTTACTTTCAAGTACCTACATACTTTTAAAAGGATTACAATAACCTTCTATGACTATGATGTCTAGGATAATGTTATAAGATAAGAGTTGAAAATTATACCTAAATATCAAAATATACTTACATCTTGTCTGCCAGCCACTTGTAATATTCTCTGGTTGTTGATGCATACTTTATCTTCGTCTGTATTGCCATTGCCTGTAGTTAACGCTACTAGTTCTGGTCTGAAAACATAAAAACAAATATAAATTAATATATTATGAATTAATTCGTATTTATGTCTTAGTTATTTAAATTAATCACGGAAAAGACCGAGCGTAAGAAAAAAATATAAATAGGCAAATAACTATCGACAGCTAAGTAGAAAACTGAACAAAACAAACGGTATACTCCAAGTTAATGAAGGTACAGGATTTTCTAGACGGAAAAAATAAATTATACGATTTTGATAACGAATAAGTCATTGCTCTTACACGGCTCTAAAAGCCAATATAAGTACAGTCTATTCTCGACAATTTGACACTCGTTAATTTGAAAAAAAATCCGGTCCCTTGAAAAATACTCGATAAATTGAACAAAATCAATGTTTAATTGGTCTCTTCGGTAATTTGAAGTTAAAGATATATTATCTTGCTCGTAAACATGCGTAATTTGAAGTCCGGGCTTTCCTACTCTCTATAATTTGAAGCGTTTATCATGCACATACCTGTCGTTTGTTTACATACCTGTACAGACCTGTTCAATTGTTTACATAAATGAGATATGAGTAAGTTCGCATTCCATTCTTCTTTCAAACGTTAATGTGTCATGTTAATGCTTAATTTGTGCTATTAAAATGAATCCAAGAAATAACAAATGTCTTTCCATAAGTAAACGCTTGTTATTTTGAACTTTTGACAATTTGAAATTTATCTCTGGTCCCTTGAGTTTCAAATTATCGAGAGTAGACTGTATATGCATAAATTAAACTTATCTATCGAGGTAAATAAATTTGAAGTGTCTGTTAGTAATGTCAAAATAAAAATGTGAATAAATCAGGGGGATAATTCAGACTAGGAGATTCCGTATGCAGCTTTTAGATATTTTTTCTGTCGGTCTGGATGTTCCGGTGAATCTCTGAAACGGCTGGACCGATTTTGATGGGACTTTCACTGACAAATAGTTGATATTCTAAGGAGTAACTTAAGCTATTTTTTTAACGACGAAGTCGCGGTTATTACTAGTAAGAGATAAAACTAAACTCTTTGAATATCGAAACATTCATAGAAATGTGTACGTTGGAAAAATAATCCATAGACTTATTGTATTCTTGCAAGGACAACGAAAATTCATTCGTATTCATCATTTATGGGGATAAGAAGTATTCTAGTTCTGACCCTAAATATAACCGGGCTCTATGTCGAGTATAATAGTTTTGATGTGATGTTCTAAAAATTGTATTTTGGAAATATTCTCGTCCGAATAATCTGTCTTGATTTTTTCTCATTTTTAAATTCTTTGTACAAACTCGACATCTGCAGATTTATTATATTAATAGATAATTAGATTAACAGATAGATTTAAGTAGTGTTGTTAAGTATCTACAAACCTCCTTCACATGAAGAGGTTGCTCAAATATGATAGGTATATAATTCATTAATCAGTTTTGTAATTTTATAATTACAACAACAACAACAACAACAATACCCTTTATTGTACACCAACTTAAAACAGTAACACATTTGCACATCTTAGAATTAGAAGGTAAGTAGTACAATGGGCGGCCTTATTGCTTAAAGCAATCTCTTCCAGGCAACCTTTGGATGGACAAGGATCTTAATCACACTAAATTGTTGGCGTGCAGCTTAAGACTAAACTAATTATAATATATATAATATAATGTACAATAATATACTTACATATATGTATACCATATAACCATACAAAAATATATATACATATACACATAAATACACATACATATATATATATACGTACATAGACATACACAACAAATAATACATATTATGCAGTTAGATAGTGCTCCCTCACAAGTCTGTTGAAACTGTGGATCGATTTAGCAGAGCGCACATCTGCCGGCAAAGCGTTCCAAAGATGCACAGCACGAACAGAGAACGATCGTGCGTAAATCTCCGTGGTATGTAAAGGCGTCCTTAGCCGCAACTTCTCTGATGATCTCAGGGATCTTGAATCACTGTGGAAGAACTGGAAGCGTTCTTTAAGATAGGACGGAGTACGAGGGTCAAACAATACGTTATAAAGAAGAGACAGAACATGAGCATTACGGCGAAGTCGAATTGGTAGCCATTTGAGCTTTTTACGATATTCGGATATGTGATCATATTTTCGTAACCCAAATATGAATCGTATACAGAAATTTTGGAGTCGCTCAAGTTTGTCTCATTACACTCATTTCAATAGTCCTATATGAGCAATATCTATACATATAATAAAACTGTAGAGGTCGAATTTCTGTACAATGAAAAAAAATGCTAAAAACCGAGTCAGGGGATGTAAGAAGTAAAATAAAACTAATTTAGATTTTTTTAAATTTTATATTTCTCTGTCTGTCTGTTTGTACCGGCTAATCTTCGAAGCGACTGGACCGATTTAAATGAAATTTTGTATTAGTTAGTTTATATCCCTGGTCAACATATAGGATACTTTGATCCCGAAAAATTAAAGAGTTCCCGTAGGATAGTTAAATAAACTTTCCACGCGTTCGAAGTCGCGGGCAGAATCTAGTAGAGAATAAATGATTAGATGTAACGGAATGTCATTTATAGTAACATACCCATCGAAATATTTTTCATATAATAAAGCAAGGAATATCGCCATCGCATCATCTCCTCCAGCGTCATTGTCTATGACAAATTTGGGTTTTGCATTTTTTACGCTAAAACATATAAAAAAACTCATATATTATAATTTACTAGCAGTTCCGGCAAACGTTGTCCTACACTGAAAAATAAAATCTAGAACCCGATTCCAGCGCCACTTACCGGGTCTAATTATGAATCTAAACCATCCCCAGATCCACTAAAACACTTTTTTTTTTACACCTTGGGTTACATTATTGAAGTTTCAGTAGGGATCCCTAATTTTTCTAGTATTAAATATAGCCTGTATTAATCTGGGATAATGTAACATTCTAATTGTGAAAGAATTTTTGAAATCGGACCTGCAGTTTTTTAATTTATTTGTTACAAAAATACAAATCTTTCCTCTTTATAATATTATTATAGATAAATCCAAACATTACCCATTTTTGAGAACAATAAGGCTCATATACAAGGTGTCTCAAAAGAAAGTTTACATTTGTTTAGCTGACTGCATGAACGCACCAAATCTGAGGGACATGGGGGGTATGCCAGTAGGTAGTCTTTTTTTAACCACGGGAAATCCGATTGAGGACTAAGTCGCGACAAGGACAGAACCTTGGGGGGATATTTCGCGACCTGTGTGTGGGATTCGCCAGATCGGGGGTGGCACTAGCTGCTCAAGGGAATCCAGGTGCTATGGAGCGTTTCTTGGGAGCGGACCGCGCGCTGTGCATGCGAGAGTTTTACAAAAACGGTGATTCGTAGCGCGTAGAAGATTCTGCAGTATTCGAGGTTTTTGTCACTTAAATGATGCGCCAAACATCCCTCTAATTAGAAAATGGGTCAAAAAATTTGAAGAAACCGGTTCAACACTAGAAGAACTAAAATCTGGGCGGCCAAGATCACCAAGAACGGCAAAAAACGTGGAGAGTGTAAACCAGTCTGTTCGTAAGGATCCGAATCCCTCAATTCGGGAGCGCGCAAGTGCTTTAAATGTGCAAAGATCTTCATTACACCACATTTTGCATAAAGATCTAAAACTGCACCAATACAAAACTCAATTGGTGCAAGAATTAAAACCCCAGAATACCAATCATAAGTTCGAGGAAAAAGAGGTCAAGAGTACTTCACGTACCCTTGGCCTCTTTTTTCTGGCAAATTGATCTCCACGAGAGGCAACATAAACAGGCCTCCACGCAGTCGATTTAACTCCTATGGACTTTTTCTTGTAGGGTTATCTCAAGTCTACAGTTTATGACAATAAGTCGATTTCTCTAGCGGATTTAAAAGAAAATATTCGAGAAGACGTGAAATCTTAAAAATAAGGTCACAACTAAAATAACTTGTTGATTACCATAATCGATTTATGTGAATGACTTTCAACAATTGATAATATGAAAACACTTACGCAATACGATTAATTCATTCAAAATAATGTAATCTACTTACTACAATTATAAAACATATCAACATAATAAACATAAACATAAACAACCGCCCTTTGTACACAACTAAATATAATTTTAGTCTTTAAGTTAATTTTTGTATTTGTGTATAATAAAGTGTTATCTATCTATCTATCAAAAGAAATCTTAAAATCTCTCTCATCTTCTTACAATCTAGGTCCAATAACCTAAGAAAGCGTGTCCGTCTGTTTTCTATCCTAATTCAATGTTCAAAGTGCCTCAACAGTATATATATTATTATCACATACCTTGTACATATATACGTGCCCAATAGCGATACAAACAGAATAAGCTTAAACATCACTACACGTCTTCTTTCATTCAAAGATATAGATAAACTAAATTTAAATATCGTGAAAACTGGATCTCTAGTTGCTGTAGTAGCCGGTACACACGAGGAGAGTATGAGGATGAAAGTAAGTTAAACAAGATTTAAAATATTTATAAAAGCAAAAACAAATGTTAAATTGATTGTTTTTAACGAAAAGTTATATGTAGGTATTCGATATCTCAACTGAATTTTAGGAATGTCCCTAATGGGTGGAGGAGTGAGATATGAAATGCCCCTCCGTCTCAAAGGAAGATCTTCCAGCGAGGCTATTGTTATGCCTCACTGGAATGCTAATAATGACAATAGCAATCCTATTGCTTTAAGTTTTGTTATGGTGTTTAGATTCGTTTTCTTTTCTAGATGTGCCTAGCATCAATTTTTGTTAATTTTACCTAGTAGTATCTGTGGAGACTTATGATTTAGTTGTAGAATATTGCTTAAGTATAAATATTCAATTGAAAAGAAACTTATTAGGAATAGAATGAAGGTGGAAAACCTAATTTCTGATTGATTTAATTTAAAAAAAATCCAAAAGCTCGCAAGTGATGGCGATAATACAAAAGATATAGCCATAGATTTAATATTTTCTAGACCAGTCTTATATTATTAAACGTTCTTTAAGTAATGGAATAAGAATACTTAAAATCACAATCGCCCAGTAAGGAAAGTAACTGGCAAAGTGATGGGAATCCTGCTTGCAGCTAAAGCAATCGTAGCTAGTGATGTCTATAATCACGGTATCAGGATACTCTCTGATAGCAGATCGGTACTACAAGCCCTTAGTAGCAGGGTTATTTATTCAAATTTAATATACGAATGCCACTCGGCTCTAAATGAGGTGGCAGGTAAGAACAATAGCTTGACCCTTCAATGGATCAAGGGACACAGTGGTGCCCGAGGAATTGATGCGGCAGATGAACTGGCAAGGAGAGGTTCCGAAACCCAACCAGTTGGACCGGAACCTTTCCTGCCTTTGCCGCACAGTTGGTTTAGAAATTACATAAATCAAAGGACAAGGGCATTACAACAACAACTTTGGGATAACTTGGAGGATAGCAGGCAAGCCAAGCTGGCATTGCCTCAAGTGAGCCTGCGTGTCTCCAGGAATATTCTAAAGCTCAGTCGGTCCCGGCTGAGACAAGTTATTGGTGCAGCCACTGGTCATGGCAATTTTAACAGACATCTTTTCAATATAGGTGTCACTGACAGCCCCCTGTGCAGAGCATGCCTGGAGGCAGAAGAAACAGTCACCCACGTCCTCTGTATTGGGCCACATCCTGCTTGAATGCAGAGATGTGGCCCAATACAGGGCGAAGTATCTGGACGCCCCAGGTAGCCTCCGAGAAGTCTTCAGCGACGTCAAGATAAAGGTGGACTTCCTGGAGGAGCTGGGCTGGATGAAGTAAGCCCTCATCCACCCTCGAACAAAATAGGTGCTTTGTCGTCAATTTGCGGAAACCGCCCCCCGCTCGCAGAAGAAGAAGAACAACTGGCAAAGTCCTAAATCATACAAAAGTAGGTGCAATAGATCATTCTATAGTTGTTTGGCGTTTTGTTACAAATTAGTCAATTGAACAAATTAGTCAAAAACTAAAAGGAAACTTATTAAGACTCTCGATTTTTAACTGATTTAGCCTAAAAATACGAGTACAGTACGTGTAAAACTTAAATGCGTTTCGACTGAAGTAAGTTTTGTGTGTTTGTGCATTTCCAATCAAATGTGTCGTGTGAAAGAAATGGCATACCATTCTTCATAGCGACCAAGCGGGTGCTCAATACTCCGCTGTCTGTGGACGTTATTATTGTGTTCTGCGCAATTACGTATACGAACTTCAAGGGCCCATTTTACTTTTCCTCATACTAAATATATATTTTATAGTGCACTTGCGCAAAACGGCTCACTAAAAAGAAAAGAGTGATATAGCTCTTTCACTTTATAGAACTGTATCACTTCTTGAGCTCCTTATCTCAGACAGTCAGCTCAGAAATCGGCACGACATCTCTCGCTCCAGCTCTTTCAAGAGCCCAAAAACCTAAAACTAGACGTGTTGTGACACGCACGACGACATTTTACTTCATGTTCCCACGATTTATGTAAGCAAAACATTTTTGACCGTACTCCGAAATGATTAAAACTGATTTTGCAATATTTTAGTATTTTATATAAACATAAAAGAATAGCATATATAATACATGCTTAAGTATTCTGAACTTTATTTTTTAGGCACGATATATTTACACAGTATCTATAGACGCCATTGTGCTTTGTTTTAGCTACTGAGCTGATTGAGCCGTTGAGCTATTTTTTTTATTGCTGAAGCACAGCAATAAAAAAAAAACAGCAGACAGGCTGACGGCCCAACTGTGATGAAAAGTGGTTACCGTCGCCTATAGACATAAGCAATACTGCTTCTGTATATGGAAGGAGAAACTGCAACCTGGCCATTGATGACGAAACACAACTCAAAGTTTTTATGGTCATACTCTAGACCAGGGGTGGTTGTTATCCAGTCGGGCAAATGCCGCAACACCTGACCTATTTGTTTAGTAAATAAGCGAATGATTGATAAGTTTCAAAATGGGGATATAGCTCATTTTTATCTCACATTGGCGAGCTACTCAAATCTATTTAACTAGTAGTATAAACAAAATAAAAATCCTGTAGTCAAACATTGTGATTTTCTTTATAAAATCCATAACTAATATCTGGAACAAATCATTCAAAAGCAATAAAGCCACTATAGTTACTATCTTTACGTGAGATTGCTATCAATTATTTATTTTATCTGTGTGAATAATAAAGAGTTTACTGTCTATCTAACGAACGAATATCTATTCATAATAAAGAGTGTACTTACGTGTTTACGTCCATTGCTAATAAAACTATGAGTTTCTTCAATTTATTTTTAAACACGAATATAATCAAACGTTCTTATCAACTACGAACAAAACGAGTAATAATACCTAATAATATTCTAACAGAACACAAAGGATGACGACTGTATGTATACATTTTAGTTACATTACTTCTCACTCACTCGTATAGTGTTAGGATAAGAAAACTAATATTGTTATCGATAAGATAATGACGTTAGAAACTCGATAAGTAGCAAACACGTCCATAGACAATACTGAGCATATTTTCTGATGACTAATTTACAGGACTTCTTTCGACCACTTCTGTTTGCTCCTTGATTTCGCTAGTACCATAGTCACTATAATTAGAAAAGTAATTTGACAACTTTGAAATAAGTTTGATAACAAAATGATTCAATTGTCAATTTCGACATCTATCGTCAGTTTTTCCTTTATTTGTAATTTAACTTCAGCCTCTATTTGTTATTCAACTAACAAATATTTTTTTGTTTTTGTTTGCTTCAATAACTTTTAAATCCATATTACTCGGAATTATTGATTGCGGGAGGATAACACTTACCGCCAGATGGCGTTATCACATGGTACATAAATTTGAAATGACTAAGGATACAAGACTCACATGTTATGCCTATAAGACGTGCAAATTTTCTTTAAGGTTAAATGCTCGTTACAAAAGTAACAAAAGAAAATTGATTTATGTCAATTATGTGAAATTTTGACAAAAATACCCAACAAATTCATTTACGGAATAAAAAAAAATCCAATAGCTATTTGTGTAGTCTTTGTTTGAAAATATTTGTAGACAGATATTTAAAGTTTTCTGGAAGTTTGATAAAAATCTTTACTGCTTTATATATAGTTGTAATAGCAATTTGCAGCTGTGGAAAAATAATCTGTTGTTTGTTTTCACCATTAATTTTTCATAATTTATTGCAGTTTCTGATATTTTAAATAATGCGTTCAAGTATTTATACCTTATTAACAGTAATCGATTTAATTAATCGATAACATTCGTTTATGGTTTTAATGACAATAAACCAATGACGTTACTATTTGACCATATGTGCGTCCTAACGTACTTCGTGACAATAAACGTGTGCCAAATAAATACATTCAACTATACTCGTGTATACATTATCTAATGTTAAAAGGTTAAATTCGTTTATCATAAGTATAGTTTCCATAAGTTTTGATGATAGAGTGAAATCGTTAAATATGGTACATTGAGTTATTGTTATCGATGATTTAATTTTTGCAAGTATTTTATCAAATAATATTATCTGACTCGCAGGAGCTTTTTATGGTAAAGTCGAAGCTAAGTGGCGGCATTTAAGCATTAAGCATTAGGCATCACGGAACAACTGATGTAAAGTCTCAGCCTCTGTGGTACAACTGAAGGTCCGATTTTCTATTTTTCTTCCCGATTTTCGGCTATATTCCTCGTGAACAGTACTTTTTATGGACTTAAGGTAACCCTATGTCCTTTTCTATACGTGACAACGTGTATGCCAAATTTCATGACGATCTTAAACCAGTTGAAGCGTGAAAGCGGCACAAATTTACTGTCCACTGTAAGGAAAAATAATACATTATAATTTTAATTGTAATACTGTAACATAGACTAAGAGCCTAAACACATAACCTCATTGCGGTGTCGCAGCGACCGCCGCAACGCAGAAACTTGCGTTGTGCAACACTCCGCACATTGCGGCGTTGTGACTTCATAGTAGGGTGACAACAACACCTCAAGATTCATTTGTTTGTAGAATGCTTAGAAAAACACGTGTCCGGACAGTAGCAGTCTAAAAATTAAAACGTTAGTGGTTGACGTAGATGGCTGGCATCATGGCTAAGCCTAGGCATCCCGTGAAAAGTAATTTATGTGGTTAAAGTAATGGACGTCTCAATGGTCAAAGTTGCGTTAGTGATGAGTTGTATATTTATCTGCGAAGTTTGAATTTGCCACCCTCTGAATTGGCCGCTTGGAACATGGACCTCGGCTTCCCCCCACCCCCAACCTAAATCCGGAGCCGGACTTTCTAATTATAAAACACCGTATCTTACACTGATGGATATTGTTTTATATATTATTTCATTTTTTTTAATAGTATACCCACTAAAGGAAAAACGAAACTTTTTCTTTTATTATTTCAGTCCTCATAAAATTTCCACATCGATTGCCTTATATGAAAATTTATTCGTAAGGAGTGTTTACTCCTTATAATTTTGTTAGAGTTTTCTAAAAAAATATAAAACAAGAGACGTAGACAAGCATCTGTGAAATAATTTATAATAATTAGAGCAAAATAGATGTCGATTAATAACAAAAGAGCAATACGTTTATTGCGATCCAAGGCAGGGACAAGTCCAGCAACGTTCACGAATCACAGAAAAATGGTCACATCATTCTACGACGGTATGTCGCTTTCCGGCGTGGAGCTGCAACGCAACTCTCAGCGGCGCGTTGAGATGCGGCGCGGCGCCGTAACGCGAACGCGACTATGTATTTAGACCTTAAAAGTTGATACACAATACATCATATTTAGTTAAAAACTAAGAATGTGTTACTTTAAAACAATACCTAGTTATAGCATTGTTTAAATGTTTTTTATTTAGATTTAAAAAATAATGCACCAGTCGTTTATAAATATTTTATTTCTATTCCGATTCTATTTGTAAGTTAGGAAAATACAACTTGAATTGTAAAATAAAATAGCTGAATTTGTGACTTACAATTTTATATTGATTAATTAATTTAAACTTTTTTTCGAGATATAATCCATCATGGACCCCACCGATACGGGACAGCTGTAGAATAGTGTTGGACTTCCGATGGCATGCTCGGTCCGACCAACTAATCCACCCCTGTGTTCCACCTTATCGCCGTATGTCAGGACCTCGGGAACCACTTTTTGACGTGATAGAGCCATGCTGGAATCATCGTCTTGATTATAGCTCTTAGTGCCGGCTCGATCAGGGTAATACCACACATTCACAGATTTTTTTATTGCATGAGTTCAGCATACAGGCTGAAGGCCTACCTATTGTAAAGCGGCTACCATCACCTATGAACATTTGTTACACCAAAAGTGCTGCCGTTCTTTATATGGAGACTGGAACCTGGCCACTAACGCCGGAACATAATTCAATGTTGTTATTGTGGCATATTCTAGACCAGGGGTGGTAGTCATGCAGACGGACAAATATCGTACCACCTGGCTGTGGGTTTTTTGTCGCCTCATACGACAGGCCGCCCAGCCGCAGGTAATTGTATTCTTTCTCAGTTCCTGCAAGGATAAAGAATATCAGTATGGAACGATCAGACTTGACTGAAGGTTACGGTGGCCCACTTCCCCTTTTGCGATTCTCTTCCCCAATTCCATTCACCGGTCCTATCTTCTTTAACCCAATCCTCCTATATACAATCCCCTTTATTTTATCATTCCTATCCAATTTTTCCTAGCCCATCCTGAAATCTGGTAACGCGTTGGCTTCGCTCCTGGTGTTGCAAACGTCCATGTGTTATCGTTCGCTCGGGTGCCTGCTTACCTGCTAGCTTTGCAGTCAAAAAACCGGAGACGCATCCGACGGTCCAGACGGTGCTGGCTTAAACAACCCCTCTTGTCATAAAGGAGGCATCTGTCCTTTCTTATATCTTCATTCGCAGTCTTCGCGCGTGCGGGAAGAAAGTAACTCTATCTCTGAACCATTTTATGAACCTTGAGATCCACGAAATTAACTTGACCTATAACATCACCCATTAAAATTAAAAACATGTTGACGACATTATTTATAAAAAGGAAATATAAAGCTCTCGTAAATTGTATACCTAATCAGGTTAAAGATCATCTAACAAATAACAAGGTTATCAAGTCATTACTTATGTAATAAAACTATTTCATCAAATTTATTAGTGAGTCATTTAGATTAGTAGTCAACTGGTCATGTCACTTTCTGTGACCAAAGAATTATTACGATACATCTATATCCATTTTGTCCATCCATCCCTATCCAGATTGTATAGATATAGATATAATTATTATTATATCCATTAAATCTGTCTTATTCCTGTATCTGTATCTGTTTTATTCCTGTCACGGGTTGTCTTGAAGAGATCGCTTCTTAGCGATAAGACCGCCCATTGTGCACATTTAGAATATTTTAGGCTATTAGGTTTTCTGTAATGGTGTACAATAAAGTGTTTTCTATCTATCTATCTATCTAAATCTGGAAGATAGTGATTTTTATGTGCAACCCATAATTATACCTCAAATGAAAGAATTCGATTACTTTGACTTTTGGTAAAAAAATACACTTCGTTCTTTTATCGCTACAAGTGCGTTTTTACATCGTTCAGAAAAAAAATGTAGATGAATTCGCAGGTAAACAGTTAGTCTAAACAAATAAACACTGGTTAAGTGTGTGCTTGTGATTTTATAATAAATGCTAAAATTTAAATGAAAACAAGTGTTTAATGGGTGCCTAATACGTGATCGTTTTTAGAACTTTAGTTTGAGTTTGAAATTGGTCACTGCAACAAACGTTCTTTCCAATAAATACCAACCAGATAGTAAAATGTTACAATAAATATTCGCACATCAATAACTTATGATATAGTCATATGTGATGAATTTAAAATCTTATAATTAAACGTGATAGTAGATACATGATTATGTAAATTTATTTTTGATCTCAGCAGAAAATATTTTGATCAGCAAATCTTGGTAATATTCAGAGTTGTATGAGTAGACTAATTTGGTGTTCGGTGTTGCAGACATAAAGTTGTTGGTGTTTATTCCCCTTTGGTCACCTGAAAAGCAATAATTTAGTGAGTTAGTGATTGAAAACCATTACAGAAAACTTACGAACTAGTATTATTCTAATTTTGTACAAAGAGCGGTCTTATCGCTAAAAAGCAATCCCTACCAGACAACACGTGGCAAGAATGTTCCCGATTAGGAATGGCGATGGTAATATAGAGTTATTGTACAATTACTTACATTTTAACAATAAACACAGGACTATAATATAGATAGATAACACTTTATTATACACCAATACAAAAATGAACTTAAAGACTAAAATTATATTTAGTTGTGTACAAAGGGGGCGGTCTTACCGCTAAAAAGCGATCTCTTCCAGACAACCCCGGGAATGAATTAAGATGATAATGGCGATGGTGGTATACGTAACATATAGTACGAACTACTTACATTTTAATAATAAATACATAAATGATATATATATATATATATATATATATATATATATGTAGATATTTTATATATTACATAGATATATACTTAATATACATACCATACAAACACATATCTACAGAATATATAAATATTTATATTGTTAGAACCCGAACGCCGACAAAAGACAAATTCACACCTGCATACCTGTAGACAATTTATTACCTTTTCGGCATTTCGACTTCTTTTGTTTACTTTGTATTTAAAATTTGGGATTAGGAAAACAGCCCACTGTGTATTGTAATCTTTTATGGTAGTCATTAGCCAGGTGTGATTCTAGGATATTCAGTCCACGCGGCCGGACCATTTGCTTGTCTGATGGACCAGTGTTAAGTTTTATAGTCTATTCAAAAATTTGACTTTGACTGACGCTAAAAGACGGAAGTTCTTCTAGTAACTTGGAAAATCATATTTCATTAAGCTGATGAGTATTGTCTCGGAAATTCTTTAGAAAATAATGGTTATCCTACACCTATTATTCATTTTCACCAGATTTTAAAATAATACCATAACACCCTATCGTTCTTCAAGTTCCTATTAAAAACTAGCATATGAAAAATATAGAAACACTACAGACTCATTATTGGGTTGATGGGTCTCACATTTCACCGTTGAATTTTCAAGCGTTCTTCAAAATATGGATTCTCTCAGATGCAGCGTGACTTGTTGTTGACAATATGTCAGAAAAATGGCATAAACCTTGCATTTTCTTAACAAAGTTTCGAGACCATATCATTCAATGCTTTAAATTAGTTTAAAAATACCTCAATACTAACTACTAAATAATAGGTTGGGGAAAAAGTCTTTTCGCATATAGTATGTATGAACTTGTAATAAGATCTCTTTGGCTATACCATTTGTATCTGGCTGGTTTTGGTATCATTAAAAAGTTTTAATTTTAAAGAAGATAATTCCAAATTCAAATTAGGAAAATGTGTGATTTTCATTTGTTTTTCTTATTGTTAAAATGAGTGAATCTAATGAAGAAATTCGACACATTTTAAAATTTTACTACAAAAAGGTAAAAATGCAACACAAGCCGTGAAAAAAATTTGTAATCTTTATGGACCTAATGCAGAATATGTGAGAGTAGCGCAAATTTGGTTTAAGCGTTTTCAATCCGGAAATTTTGATATCAAAGATGCACGTCGCTCTGGTCGGCCTGTTACGGACAAAATTGATGCCATTTTTGAAAAAGTGGAGCAAGTTCGGCATATTAGTAGTTACGATGTAGCTGGAGAACTGGGAATTGACCACAAAACGGTTTTGGCGCATTTAAAAAAAGCTGGGTACACAAAAAAGCTCGATATTTGGGTGCCTCGTGAGCTCACTGAAAGAAACCTAATGAACCGTGTACTCATTTGTGATTCTTTATTACGACGTAATGAAACTGAACCATTTTTGAAGAAGCTGATAACTGGTGATGAAAAGTGGATCACGTACGACAAGAACGTGCGAAAAAGATCGTGGTCAAAGGCCGGTCAGGCTTCACAGACTGTGGCGAAATCCGGGTTAACTCGCAACAAGGTGATGCTGTGTGTACAGTGGGATTGGAAGGGCATTATTAATCATGAGCTGTTACCGCCAGGCAGGACCATCGATTCTGAACTGTACTACGAACAACTGATAAGATTAAAGCAAAAAGATGAGAGAAGAAAGCGGCCGGAATTAATTAACAGAAGGGGTGTGGTTTTTCACCACGATAACGCTAGACCTCACACATTTTTAGCCACTCAGTAAAAATTACGAGAGTTTGGCTGGGAGGTGTTAATGCATCCGCCGTATAGTCCTGACCTTGCACCTTCAGATTTTCACCTGTTTCGGTCTCTGCAGAATTCCTTAGGCAGTGTCAGGTTAATATCACGAGAGGACTGCCAAAACCACTTGTCGCAGTTTTTTGATCAGAAGCCCCAAAATTTTTGTAGCAATGGGATCACGTCCCTACCTTCAAGATGGCAAAAAGTTATCCAACAAAATGGCACCTACATACTTTAGTCAAATGTAAATAAACTTTATAAAAAAATCTTTTGAATTTTTATATAAAATGCGAAGAAACTTTTTCCCCAACCTAATATTTAATAATGATGTTATATATTCTTATTAACAATTACCAGTTTGCCTCAAAAATAAACGAACAAGACGAGGGTGTCATTTTAAATCACGGAGCAAAGTATAATTACTATTTGTAAAACTTATTTCAGTTAAAATTTCATGACTATCTTCTTATATATAACGTGCTTTGGCAAGAACATCATTTTTTTTAAATTAAACATACTATTTAATCTGTTACTTACCACAAAGAATGATGCTATTTTCTGAATTCTTAACTTCACTAATGACGTTATTATCCAATGTAGCAGCTGCTACTACAGGATCTAAATTGTGCCAATCTTCACTCATAGCCAAGGAGAGGCGCTCGAAATCATTTTGTGCCTGCATTATTTTTGTTGGAATAGCTCCAAGATAATTTAATCGCCATTCCTACAAAATTGGATACTTTTACTCAAACTATTATGACATATCATATCGAACCTGTTATGGTAGAACATCGTAAGTAACATGTACAAAATTATACAGAAGAACTACTTTACAAATATTTTTTTATACATTACAGATAGATCTCCACTTTAGTATATTCATAGCTTTGGCACTATCACAGATAGGAACTTCAGGATCTTTGTATTAGGATGTATCTTAGCTGTATGTTACAACAAAAAAGTCAAGTATCTAAATTATGGCGCATACGATATTTTACCACGACAAGCTTGATATTTTGGGCCGCACTTAGGATTGCAAGAAAACACCAGTTTTTTACTAAACGCTTTTATTAACTTACACAGTCGTACGTCATTTGTCATTGCAAGGTTGCCCCTACACGCACGACTAACGACACAGTGTCCCGACGATAACATGTCTCACTCACAATACCGTAGCCGATATTGCGTAGACCACCTCCTGCTACTGCTGTGCTCACCTTCGAATTTACCGCGTGTAGCTCGCTTCTGGATCTCCTCTTAAACTACGCTACACTCCTCCTTCACTGAACTGCCCACTAAACTTTTCACTAAATTCACCACTAAACTATTCATTAAACTAGTCACTATCTTCTACTAAACTCTTCTTTCAACTCCCTAAACTTGTCACTATCTTTTATGTAACTTCTCTTCCAACTCTCTTGTTTCGCACTTGTCGCTTCGATGTCTTCAACTGAACTCCCCGTAGGCGCCCCTTACGCCCTTATATACCCAAAAACAATCTTCTGGAACCCATAATTTCGATCTTCTTTTCGTATTCTTTATTTACTATCCACCCCTTTCTAAACATCTGTCTATCTCTGTCTTTTCCTTCCCGAACCTTCTATTCTAGAAAATCATCTAACATCTATCTATCTTTGTCTTTTCCTTCCCGACCACCTTCTCATTCTACGTTTTAACGGAACTCCGACGATTCGTTCATTATCTATCCCTTTCTAAAATGTATCTGTCCTTGTCTTTTCCTTCCAGAATCTTCTACCTTATTTTAAAAGTCTTAAACCAACTAGATTGTTCCACCATCACTCGCTACAATATTATCTTTAACATAATCCAATGACTAAGTTGCATCCTAAACTTCAATTTCGAAACCCAGGTCCGTTTTTTATAGTAGTATATATAGGTTCGCTTTTGACCATGATCTTGCCTGATAGTGAGCGGAGATATGCTTTAAAGCGCATAATATCCCAAATCCGCCGACCCGCCGACACTACCTGGTAGCCTATATGAAAAGAATCATGTTGGCAACAAGCGCCCGCGTGTGCTGCCCGCAGACATGTTGCCAGTATGTCAGCGTTTTGCGTACGCAAGCCCATGTTGCCTACTCTTTTATTTTTTCTCCTTTACTATAGACAAATAATAAGAAATAGTAAGAAAACTGCGTAAGGGTATATATATATATATATATATATATATATATATATATATATATATATATATATATATATATGCTTTCCGGTAGGATTGGCATCCCCGTTATTTGAGATTGGGACGCTAGTGTGTTTACCACTAAGCTACTATGAATTACTGCTGTATTACTGTAGTGTGGGTACTTACTAAACTTATATTTATAGATTTCATAACTTGTGAAAATGACATAATTGTCACTTTATCTGGAGTGGCACCATCAGCGACGATGTGGTACGCTTCAACATCCATTTCAGCGTTGAACTCTGGCTTAGGTTGTTGCTCACCTAAATATTATATTACACAGTTAAGATATTTCGTAATTTAAACTGATTATTAATTATCCTGTACACTGTATTATTTTTTTTAGATACAATAGTGATGTCCATATGTCTAAAATATTCAAGTACTTTTTGGTATTGCATGTGTTCAGCAGACAGGCAGATGACCAACCTGATTGAAAGCGGTTACCATCGCCTATGGGCATTAGCAACACCAAAGGTGTGTGTCAAAAACATGGTAGTGTGTGTAATGTGTTTTTTTATTGATTTAATGTACTTTTTATGCATAATTAAAAAAAAATAGCATTCTGCACTGCTTCTCTATATAAGTGTACGAGATTACATACTCCTCCGTTCGCGCAATTTTCGTAAAAGGGGTACAAAGTTTTAGCTTCACGTATTAATATAATGATTAATGCGACCGAAAACCGCGAATAAAAGCGAGTACTTACTATAAACATGTCCAGCACCAACATATAACTGTGACAGACGTCTAATAAACTGTGGATCTAATCGGATAGCCATTGCAATGTTTGTCAATGATCCAATAGCCATAATTATCAGTTCCCCTGAAAAATTTAAAATATTTATAGATTACTACATATTTGATAGTCGTGGTAGCGTAATGGCTAGCGTACGCGTCCCAAACTCAAAGGGCACGGGTTCGATCCTGGCCGGAACGCATGCACCACTTAGGCAGTTTTCTGACCTAATGTGCATATTGTTACAATTACCACGTGCTAATAACGGTGAAGGAAAACATCGTGATGCAACCTTGCACATCGAGATAACCGATGTGTCAAACCTGCCAAGCCGCCTTGGTCAAGCGTGGCGGGTATACTGTCCGTTCCCCTATAGTGGGAGGCCCGAGCCCAGCAGTGGGACATTTATGGGCTGCTATTATTTATATTTTACTACATATTTAATATTTCAAAAATATCAACTTAATGTGTGGAAGTGCCTGATTTTAATTTAAGACTATTAAAAATTCACCAAGAATTGTTTTTATTATGCTTTTTTCTAAAGATGACGGTTGTTCAAATATTAAAATATAATAACAGCACATAAATGTCCACTGCTGGGCTCGGGTCTCCTACTATTGGGAACGGACAGTATACCCGCCACGCTTGTTCAAGGTGGCCTGGCAAGTTTGACACATCGGTTATCTATATGTGCAGGTTTAATCACAATGTTTTCCTTCACCATTGTTAGGACGTGGTAATTGTAACAATATGCATATTAGGTCAGAAAACTACCTAAGCGGTGCATGCGTTCCGGCCACGATATGAACCCGCGCCTTTAAAGTTACAGACGCGTGAGCTAGCCATTACGCCACTACAACTTTTCAAAGTATGGTTCAAATATCATGGTCAAATTCTTCGTAAGCATAGCATAAATTCCAATTTATTTTAAAATTAATATTACAAATTCAAATGTGAGTTTGTTTGTTTGTGATGATTTCACGCCTTAACTTAACCGATCGTGACGAAAATTTACATACACATTTCAGAGGTACATAAAATGACATTGGGTATGTTTCATTCCGCAAAAAGTATGGGGATGGACAAATATAACCAAAGATGGCGCTGCTGTCGTGGTTTATTTACGCCACTGTTGTAATTCACTAACAAATACATCGTCATGACATTGGGAATAACAAGTCAGTTCAATTTATAATTTCATTTCTGTTATAATTTTAACGGTTTAATAATAAATAGAGCTGAACTAGTACGTGACCTGGGAGTTATATTTGATCACAAAATGTCCTTTACAGAGCAAATAGATACAGTTATTTCAAGGGCATATCTAAACTTAGGTTTTATTTTAAGATCATGTAAAGTATTTACAAATGCTGTTACAATGAAATATGTTTCCTACGCATATGTACGTAGTATTCTTGAATCTGCTTGCCAGATTTGGTCACCACAATATATTACACACAAAAACCGTGTGGAACTTATGCAAAAAAAGTTTGTAAAACATCTTAATTATAGACTACATAAAAATAATACGAGATCAGCAGTTGTAATCACGATTTATTAACGCTTGAAAACAGACGAAGTATGTTGGACATGTGTCTACTGTACGATATTGTAAACGGGAAGTTAGATTGTCCAGATATATTATCTAGAATCAGATTTAATACGCCGACTAGGCGTACACGTCATCCATGGACGGTTACCATCGCCTATGGACATTTGCAACACGAAAGGTGCTACAAACGCGCTGCTGTTCTCTTAAGGGAGATTGGAACCTGGTCACTAATGCCGGAACACAACTCAAGGCGACGTACTTTCGACCAGGGGTGGTAGCCATCCAGTCGGATAAATGCCCTACCACCTGGCTGTGGGTTGTTTTGTCGCCTCTTACGATAGGCCGCCCGGCCGCAGGAAATTGTATTCTTTCTCCGTTTCTGCACGGATTACGAGTATTCATGAATAGGCATTTTTTATAAAAAATATTTTGACTTTTTTTAAATTAAAAGCCTGAATCTATTTACAAAACCTACATTAAAGTGAGCGAAGCCGCGGGCTAAAAAGCTAGTCTCTATATAATTATCACTCGTTAGAAATTGTGATATCCAATCGTGAATCGTTGACTTTCTTCTATCGCAGAACAATATTAGGGAACGTACCCATATACCCGATAAGGGGGGAGTGAGGTCTTCAAAATATCACACTTGATCACAGGGGCAGGGAGGCGCCCTGTATTTTCATCACGTAGTCAATATCCTCTAGGGAAATCTCGTACTATTTCGAGCTATATTCAAATATGACGCAGCATTTAACGCTTTTTAAATAGCTAATGAACCATTTTTTTTTATAACTCTCTATTTTTATAAGTGATTTACACCATATTTATAAATTACTACGTGAAAACTAGTGAGAAATGGAGGAAGGAGCAGAAGGTAAAAAAAAATGAAAAAATGGGTAACGTAATAAGAGTACTCTCTATTCTCTAGTCTCTCTAGCCTCTCTAGTATCTAGTCTTTCTAATCTCTTAATGCCTACATTGCTAGAGTAACATACTCATCACTTGTATAACCAAAAACTCACCAGCATATTTCTTAGACAGTTCTATTAGTGCAATAGCAGCCTGCAGGTTTTCAGCACATAAAGCTTGATATTCAACATTTTCAAGATCTCCCAAGCCATCTTTACCAAAAAAATAATCACTAGGTACACTTATAACTAAAGATCGTTCACTTCCTCTGTATATTGGGACCTGAAAGATAAAATACGTAACTGATTATTCATTAATAATGCAAGTGCAAACCTTCGTTACAAAACTTACAAACCGCTGTTTGTAAGTTTTGTAACGAAGGTTTGCACTGAAAATTAGCGTATTGTCGTATATAATTCCGGCACAGCAATATGCTAAGTGCAAACTTTGCTGAAAATGCGGCATACAAATTTTCAAAATATGTTTAAAGTAATGTATAAGGAATGTAATTACGTCCCTATTTTTTCAAATAAAGTCTTCTTGTTCTTTTCTTTAATGGCCCGTTCCTATATTTTACCCACATTCATTTGCTTTACTGTTGGTTAAAATTTGATACAAGCTCCCTATAATTAGTGCTAAAATTCAAGCAACGGCAACGGCAACTTTGGTAACGGAAGCGAATGAATAGTAAATTATATATTAACTGGCCGTATAGGAATAATATAATACGGGTTATCAGGATGTTTCCCTTCGCCGTTAGCAAGTGGTGATTGTAACAATATGCGCATTAGGCCAAAAAACTGCAAGTGGAGCGTGCATTCCGGCCAAAACTCGAACCCACGCCCTTGTGATTAGTATAAATGAATGATAAATGATATATATACTTTTAAAACATGTTAATTACATTTATAAATGACTACAATGCTAAAAAAGTATTCTGCTTTGTTAATATTTAAACACTAGACACTGTTTAAGGGTGATATATAGTTACGAATTTGTAGGATGTAAATTCGAAAATGCCGTTGGAATTATCATAATTTATTAGAAGTATTCACCGTAATTCACAGGCCTTACAAGTATAGCCGAATACAACAAAACCAAACCGTAGGGCAGAAAATCGTAATCACATAAATCGCGCAAAGTTCGTCCCTATAAGATAATCGCTCCGAAAGTGCACTAGGTAACGCTTCGTTCGCAGTCAGACACGACTGGTGCATTTTCCGACTGATCGACCCTCATCCAAATGAGGGTCGGATCGGATCCGTTTGGATTCGCATGAAATACCAACAGAAGAAAGAAGGTTTTATGACGTCATACGGCAGCTTGAACAAAGAGATTAGCGCAAACAATAGATAACTCAAATTCAAAGGGGTACTAAGACACCTGCAAAGGATTAGTATCGGCTTGCAACATTAAGGCTTGTATTTAAGACTGTAAAATACAAGAAATCAAATGGTTTTGCTAATGTTGATCACATGTACGTCTAATACTTATAATAATTACTTACATCTCGTCTATCGGCTATATCTAATATTCTTTGGCTGTTCTCAAATACTTGGCTCTCGTTTACATTTCCATGTACAGTCGTCAGCCCAATTACTTCTGGCCTGAAAAAGAGATTTAAAATAAGGTCGATGAAACTTCCAACTGGTTTTAACATTAATTTACTGGACTTTCATACTAGTAACATGACAAATAAAAATAAATGTATGTAAATTAAAATGGAATCTTATGCTGATGTTAGACGGATCAAACAAATTGAAATGATTTAATTGAAAGTCACAAAACTGAAAGGAAACGGTGATATTCAATGGTATTCGCTGATTCAATTTTATATTTATATGAATCACTTTTGGATAACAGAAATAAACCATCTAATATCGACTTTACACATCACTTATTGAAAGTCTTTTACTGCCACTTCCAAAGCAATTGTAGTTACTGTTAAAACAGACGAAGCGGTGCAACAAATTGCCTATCAACATAATTATGATATCTTATTTATATATAATTATCATGTACTAGCTTTTTCCTCGCGCGAAATATCCTGGATAGTAACTCTATGTTACTTATATAAAAACTTAATTAGGTTTTTATATGTATGTATAAACCTTCAATAAAAAATATTTAACTGATAGTGAAAATCGCAAATCATAGCTACATTATTGTATGCACGTACGTTATCTGTCAATATTCTCCTATTATAATACTGTACTCTGTGCATTAAACTCGGCGTTACATCTGCGTGAAAAGGTCAATACAACATTATTCCAGATGAAAAAGTGGCATAAGCTAAAAGCCCACAGAGTACCTTAATATTAAAAGCTCATGAACGAAATTGTCAATGTTTCGAAGGATGCATAATAACTGCCAAAGGAAAAAATACTTATTATGGGTAAACAAATAAGTTCTATAAATAACAGATTTGGTTATATTTTGTAATTTTTTTGACCTAAATATTTACTGTTTCTTGTTGAATTCACTACAATATTAAATAAACTAAGTCCATATAGTCTACACAACTGCCCAGCATAACATAGTCGAGTCGAAGCCAACCTGATTTCAAGTAATACAATGAATGACGTGATGTTTATGACTACGTATTTGTTAGTAAATAAAAAAAAACGCGATGGTAGCGCCATCTATTTTGCTAATCCGCCTATTCCAAGTATACGACGACTTTTATCGGGATAAAACGTATCCTAAGTATTGATTCGGGTTATAAGCCAGCACTATGTCGAGTTTCATTCATATACGTTCTGTAATTTCTAGAAAAGATTCCAGCGCAGAGCCATCTTTTTCACTATTTGAGTCTATCCCACGGAAATGACGTCATTATCGGTAAAAAAGTATCATAACTTTACACCCCGTAATATGAGTTAGCTCCGTTTCGAATTTCTTTTAAATTCATTCAATAGTTTTTAGGTGATGTTCTAACAGACAGACAGCCAAATTTTAAAAACTGCATTTTTAGAATCTCCTAAATAAAATTTAAAGCTAAAATAATGGTAGTTGTACGCACATTTATTTTCTTGAATGGATGTAACGTCATAGTTATAAAAAATAAACTAATTTACCCATTCAAGTATTTTTCGTAGAGCAAAGCCATGAATATAGCCATTGCATCATCAGCGCCGCCATCGTGGTCTATTACAAGTTTAGGACCTGGTGGAAATTGACGATCTGCTGATGCTCCATTACTGAAAAATTAGATGAAATTATCAATAACTTAGTAGGATAGTCCCGTTACATCACATAAACCAGGTATAGCGCCGACCTATTTGGCCACCGCCTTTTTTTTCCTTTTTTTCTTTCGCCGTATCTGTCACTATGTAGTGTGACATAGTCTACGTCTGACCCCTGCACGCACCGCAGCTTCCGCGCAAACCTCGCCGCGTCTTGTGTGTTGTGCCGCATTATACACCCGATTTTTTTTAAGGCGGGGGAAATGCAGTTCGCACAGTACCGGGTCCTTTGCTAGGGATTTGACCATAGTCGATTATGGAGGCATTCCCAACGGGGCAATCCAAACACTAATCGACCAGCTTGTGTGGAGATTCGATTACTCAATATCCCACTAAAACCACCCTCCTCCCATGTGCCCCGCGCTGTGGTAGGAAGAGCGTGAGACTTAGAACGTAGTTACGCCCACGCTGATCCTAGCACATCAGTGCTTGAGAATGCCCCGGGATCAACCCGCACGCTGTACCGTCCACTAGTCGAAGGAACCGCAAGACGCGAGCAAAAGGATCACGAGAAGAAGTGCCTACCGCTGCGATGCCCGCATAGCCTTCGTGGCGTGTCTGGTGTGGCCAGCTTTCCTATAAATCTTTTCCTCTCTTTTATCCCCGCTCCCGCCCGCGCTCGTGTATCCTCTTTTTAAAATAGAATTTATTATACTTTATTGTACTTTAAAATTAATTAATTAATACTCAAAAAAATCTTAGAATTACATGCAATTGGCGGCCTTATAGAAAGAAGTCTTTGTAAAACTAACTAGCCAGAGGTAGGTTTAAAATATCTCTGATTATTTACCCTGCACACATAATGAATGACAAAGTATACGTCCTATAAAGGTAAATGTATACCTACGTTATATTGCTAATGTTATGATGATAATTATGATGTGGAAGTTTTGATCTGACAATACATTCTATAGTTATAAGTATAAACACATTCCACCTGTAACACTGACCAAACAAAGATGCATTCCCAATTTAACTGAGCACAGATTGGTTCATAACACTATGTGTTTATAGTCTAACACGGTAAAATTACAAATAACTTTAATCAATATATTATATACACAATTTACCGACAATTTATAATTAATCTGATAAATTATAAACTCGCTGTTTTTACAGGGACACATATAGATTACACATATGAAATAAAATAATTACGAACTTCAAAATATTGATGTATTACAAAACTTCCTAATTAATAAAAAAAAAATACCCAAAAGACTGTATAAATATTACTGCTCACCAGTAACCTAGATAGTTTTATTTTAGTGTAGCTTAATGTGATCGACGTGACTTTGTGGACAAAAATCTTAAGAATAAAAAATATTATAAAAATTAATATTTACCAGAGTAAAATATTAATAACTAACAAATATGTCAATTCGAACATATTTATCAAACAAACAAAAAAAATTAAAAACAACAATTTATTTTATACACAATAAAAACCTGTGCAATCACATACGAAAAGGTAATGATTAAAAGACAAAACAATGAAAACACGCTGGAACAAAAATTATTAATTAATTAGATAAATAGTACTTATAAAGTCTTTAACATAGATCATTGTTTGTGTAATTGTTATGCAAAATAAATTTTTACAATGAAGAGTGTACTATGATGTTATAGTTGTAATGTAAGGCTCTGAATAAATAATTATAACTTCGACCTTAAAATGACTTTTTATTTACACTTTAGTAATTATCTTTTTCTCGTACAAAATGGTATTCTCTTAACTGAATTCAAAACCCGTGTCTTTTTTACATTTTTGAATTCCCACCAATGAGAGCGAGTTTTATACACATCTCTCATTGGTTAGTCGTATCCTTACGTCCTGGCTAACATAGGCATATAGGCATTGATTAACAATAACAAAAGTAGATCATTATGTAATTGATAAATTAAATTTGATTAAATAAATAAGAAAATTAAGATAGATATATAATATATTTTGTGATTAGAAATTATGATTAAACATGAATAGTAAACATAGCGTAGATCAAAAGAATGTTGTCGCTATGTTTTCATAAGATGCACTTGTCAAACGTCAAAAGCCAAATGCCAAAAGATTGACCTTGAACTTGACTTACTTTTGTTTATGAGAATTAGATTAAAATACAAGTTTTATTTATTGCGAAAGTTTCTAATATAAATGAAATGAAATCTAAGAAATGTATAAGCAAATGATTGAGTTGGAAACCCGAGCGTGTGGTAACCAGGATCGTGGTATATTTTAAGCAAATATAATATAAAACTGTCTACAACTAAACGTGGTCAGTGCATCCACTACAACAATAATTAAGTATTTAATTTGTAAACTGTATTCCGTGGGAAAGTGCGCCTGATACATACAAATGTGAATTCGATGATACTTATAGGTATCCATATTTATATATAAACCAGAGCCAATGTACATACTTAAACAAAACACGTTAAAATTTCAAATTATTTCTACAATATAGCACAATAATTAAGTAAGGAATGAATATGCAAACTACGTACATAACATAATTTAAGCGGCATTTAAAAAAATGTCATAGGTATTTATAATATAATATCTATACTAGGGATTTGTAATGGCTCTGCGCGGTGAAAACCCTAGACCCTAGAGCTCTTTATCCGTACAGGAACGGAGAAAGAATAAAATTTCCTGCGGCCGGGCGGCCTGTCGTAAGAGGCCACTAAAGGACCAACAGCCAGGTGGTAGGGTATTTGCTGGACTGGATGGAGACCACCCCTGGTCTAGAGTATGCCGCCATAACAACTTTGTGTTGTGTTTCAGCATCAGTGAACAGGTTCCAGTCTCCTTTAAGAGAGCAGTAGCGCATTTGTAGCACCTTTGGTGTTGCACATGTACATAGGCGACGGTAACTACTTTCCATCAAGTGGACCGTCTGCCTGTCTGCTGAACTCCTGCAATAAAAGAAATAAAAAATCCTAGTTTTAGGCGTTAATTTAACCCTCGTTTATTTTGAGGACAAGCATTTATACAAGTTATTTCATTCTTCCATTTCTGACCTTTTATTTAGTCGCAGTCAGAAAACTACTGGTGCATTTTCCGATCGACCGACCCTCATCCATTTGTAAATTAGATATGGCCTGGCCTCCTAGCAACAAGCCACCCACTGGTTCTTGAAATCGTTAAATGGTCAACTTAATGGCTTCAAAGAATTCGCATGAAATACCAACAGAGGAAAGAAGGTTATATGACGTCTTACGGCAACGTGAACAAAGAGATTGCGCTAACAATAGATCACTCAAATTCAAAGGGGTCATAAGACACCTGCAAAGGGTTATTATCGGCTTGCAACAATACAATAAAAACTAAATCAGTGCGGTTCAGTGGCTAAAGTACAATCGTTTCGTTCAAATGACATTTCTGCAGTTTCTCATGACGGTAACAATTAAATATAAAATTCACTTACCATACGCTGAAAAAAATTATTACAAATATTGCTAACATTACTACGATTATAGTAATAAACACGCTGCCAATGATACTATACTTTTTGTCCATTTATACTTATTTTAATAAAAGACGATTTTATTTCTTTCATCAAAATCTGTAATATCAAAAAGTTGGGTTAGTGTATTATTTAGGCTATGTCCGAATGCGTCTTATTTAACTAAAACTATAATTTTGTTAACACATAGCCACATTATCGTACATACATAAGTTATCTGTCAAAAATTAACGTCATTAGCAATGTCACATCTCAAATAACACATTAAACTCATCGCCATCTCTGCATGAAACGACATGAATCTTTTTGAGGTGAAACTTCTTTAGAATCGTTGTGATTTGAAACTCGATGAAACGTAAAAGCAACACTAAATAGAGATAAACACGTAAATCTATTATAGGACTAAGCCTGCGAGACAATAAGATAGAATACATTATAATTATTACATCAATAATTTAAACACTATACTCATACAGATATAATTGGAAATGTTGTGAAGTTTTTCGTTGATACTTCAAATTTCGTGTTTTAATGCTTAAATATATTATAACGATATAATATAGGAAATGTGACGTCACGAAATTTAGAAACCCGCCCACCCCTTGTCACACTTTTTGGACGTGTACTACGTGTGAACTGCACACACACACATATTTTTTTAAATCTTTAACATGAACGCAGATGGAGCCCCGGCGTAAACAAATTTCGTAGTTAGGCATTGAATATAAAACTGTATTATTTAAATATATCACAGTCTCATGCCAAGTGTTGCTACTTTAGGAATTTGTCCCTAGATTAGTCATGTTTGATCCAAAATATACGATAATTCTAGGAGTATAGTATAGTAGAATTTCATTAAATATACGTGTCTATTGTCTAATCTAACAAGAAAGTATTAGCAGCAATACCTTTGACACTCTAAGTACTCAAAAATATTTTTTATTTTAATACGATATATTATCATTTTAAAAGTCCATAGTATTATTGGTGCGGTAAACAATCTGAATGCAGCACTATTTATTTTACAGTGAAAATATAAAAGGTATAACTATATAGTTATATATTTACTATGCATACATACCATTTGTATATTCCATAAGATTGAAATGCTCTATGTTTGTATTATACAAGGAAATTCTATGTAAAAACTACAATACAGTCACTTTAGAATTATATATACACATATCGTTTTATATTAATTTATCGAATATTCTCATGGATTGGGATTCATCTTCAAAATTCGACTGTACATTTATAAATTATGAATATAATTACACACTCAAATGATTCTTAACCAAACGTCTTACAATTTGGCGGTCTTAAATTAAAATGCGAGACAAACTTCTTGGTCGACTCAATGAACTCCAAGGTCTTTGAGATGTTTACAAGGTGAAGTAAAAATATAAAATATCGTGCCCATTCATTGTTTTATCCTTGACGATTACGGTGGTCTTCCTTATTTCACATAGATAATTCACAGATAGGTAGACATAACACACAATATAGGTACAATGAGTCCACTATTTATATTATATTCGCTCTAGTCAGAATATTACAAGGCTCGGTCTCGTTGCAGTGGTATCCCTTAAAACAACACGGTAACAACAGGAAATTGCATATATGCATACAACAAGTACACCACTGTTTGGGAATATAATTACGACGTGTGTTTGTAGACGAGTAATTATTTTTGATGCCTTTAATATACCACAAAAAATGATGTATTTATTTAAAAATGGAATCTTAGAGATTACTTATTGGAAGTCATGAGTCTACCAACGATTCCAAACAATTTTAGGTACTGTTAAAGAAGGAGAAGTGACGCAACAAACTCCTTCGTTTTTTTTACCAGTTTTATAAAGACAATACTCACGAACAAATAAACAAAAAATCATTCAACAGAAAAATGCTGAAGATAATTATGTTGGATGACTTTAATATGCATTATAATTATGCATACCTTGAGCTAAACTAATCCTATTAAATAAAGTACTCAACGGAAAACATAATTATTGTAGCAATGGTGGCTTTTTATTAGAAAGGTGAAATATTTATATGATGATGCGTAGTTAACATTTGAGGTGATCAGAGAGTTGGTTCCTACCTCGGACAAGTGTTATGCCTTATCGTTATCCATAGCAGACGGTGACTTAGACTCATATTCTAGGTACTATAACGGCCCCGAGGGCGAGTCTCGATTTGCAGGCATCTCAGAGTCGTTGAAACGAAGCAAACACGTAACAGAAGCGGTTTTTGAAAATATTTGGAATCTTTTTAATTAAGAAAACATCCAAATCTCAAAGAGGCTGTTACAGTAGGTATTATTTGCATTACCTAGATTTAATCAGTTTGTGTTTACTTTAATAATCTATTTATGTCTTTGTGTACACTTTTTATTTTTGTATGATATATGCGGTAATCCATATTATATATTAAAATGTGTATGTCGGAAACGTGGTCGGACTTTATGGTCTTCGCTGCGCTGGTGTGTGCGGCACACTAGCAACCCTGCCCCCTGCTTATGCCGTCGAAATGGAGGCGTGACGTGTTCACGCGCGCGCTCACCTTTCCTCCCGTGGGGCAAGTTACAAACCGCCCCACGTCGGACTAGACCAAGAAGATGCCGGGGGATAGAATTAGTCCCCCTGCAGTGGATGTAGCCTGCGAGGCCCCAGCCTACCAGGGCACGCGGAGTTGCGATATTTTCCGCTTTCCCGTGGCCTTGGCATAAGGCGCAGGGCTGAACACCCAGGGGTTTTAGTGGGTATCTCTAACTGGGGCGTGCTAATAGCATAGCAGCAGATCTGACTGGGCATGCTAGTGCCACCCCCGATCTAGCAAATCCTACACACGGGTCGCGAACTATCCTCTAAGCTTCTATGGTTATCGCGGCTTGTGGTCCCCAATCGGATGCCCCTGGCTAAAAAAAGGCACTAGCACTCCTCAAGAGATTCTATTACCGCCCGGGTCGGGGACACTCACTGAAACCGCTCACCGTTCCTCCTAGCATCCAACGCCCGGGGTTGTGGGGTCGCTCTCCTGTGCTCCAGCCTGGCCGGAAGTTATAAGACCCTGTAAATAGTTAACAACACTTATCTTCTAATAATAATATCATTTACATAACAATTTAACCTCACATAATCATTGACAATTTTTTCTATACACAAATGATGTTTTTATCTGGGGTTTTTCTCACTGAATCTATAGTAATAACCTTTATTGTTTCTGAGACAAAGTACTATAATATAGTATTGTTATTTAACTAAATAATGAAATGGATAGAACGTCACTTCACTGTAAGCAACTGAATAATCATACTGATTAGATATGATAATCATTGGTTAAAGTTTAGTTTCATTAACGCGTAGGATTTTGTTGTTTATGTTTTATATAATAACGAGAATTTGCCCACGACTTCTACACGCTTGACAGGTAACGTAGATTACAGGTTTTTGCCGATATTTAAATTTAAAGGTTATTTTCAGAAGAGCAACGGATTTTTTAATATGAAAATACATGAATTTCGAAGATGCCCGTAAGAACCTGGGATAGGTAATGTTACTAGAGGCAAACATAACTACATCTGTTCTACTAAAGATGTGTAACATTTGTTACACATCTTTAGTAGAAGATATATATATATCTTTAAGAATAGATACTTTCATATGAAACAACTCCTGATATCACATGGTTTCGTAGTTAGGAAATCCGGGGAAATATAAAGTCTTGAATTATATTACAAATTAATGTAATTGTGTAAGTCGGCGCAAATACAACAATTAACGTATTATTACAAAAATAATAATAATTTATTTAATTACTATTAGTTTATCGTAATGTGAAATTAACGTAAAACGACAAGCCTTTTTTAATATCAATACTTAACCTAAAAATTGGTGATCACGTGCAATTGTAACGATATGTGCGGCGCACTATAAATACGCCCGCATTTTCGACACTCATTTATTAGGATTCGCCCGTTGTCGTTCGTCGCGCGCGCACGTCTCTCGCTCCGCCTCGGCTGTCCGTTATTCGTGTTCGTTGTGTTCGTTCGTTCACCCGGTCGATCTGTTTTTTTCTGTGACAGTGCAGTGAAAAGTGCGTCATCAGGTGGTTTTTCCACCAAATCGTTCGTCCCCCTCAGGGACAATGGACGGCGTGGAGCTCTCTCCATTGCAGTTGGAGGGTTTCCTGTCGTTTTTACGACAGCAATTCCCTCAAGCGCTCGACCAATATTTGAGGACTCCGGAGTCCCAATCAATGGCGTCCGTTATCTCGGAACTTAATTCCGAGAAACCCGTGTCCTGCAAGTTACACGTGCAAGGGGCCCCCGCACCCGCATCTGCCGCGACCACCGCACACCCCGCGACCCCCGCCACCGCGCTTATCGCTGACCACCTGCGCTCTGCCTTAGCGCCCGCGCCCCCCGCATCCGTACCCGCCGGGTTACCGGTGCGCCCGCCGCCCGCACCCCCGCTCAACGATGCCCACCGTGTGGCACCAAAATCACGCGCCTCGTTTTCTCGCGGTTCCGCGTCGGGACAACTGCGATTGAGCTCCGCGAGCTCGACGACATCGCGTTCGCGATCGCCCATACACCGCGTAATCGAATCTCGTCGAGAAATCGAATTATCTCCTGACGGTCCGCAATACCTCAGGGATGCCCCTCTTCTACCGGCTGATAAAATCACCCCCATGGATGTCGCGCCTCCCGCGAACATCCCCTTAAACCGCGAGGACGATGACGGTTTCATAACCGTCAATCGTACCAAAAAACGGAAGACCCAGAGGGAGGTCCCCCCCAACCCCGCTCCCACTGCGGCCACAAAACCAACAGCGGCACCTTCCAGCCGCCCTGGGCCACCTACACAGCGCCCGCCGCCACCCCTGATCATCCGCGAGAAAGCCCATTGGCTTCAACTCGCTAAGGAGCTGCCAGGTAAGGCAATCTCTATAAAAGAAGCCCGTGATACCCAACACGGCATCAAAGTTATGGTCACGTCTTCAAGTGACCACCGCTCCCTAACATCCTTGTTATGTGACCGTAAAATCGGTTACTACACTTATGCCCTGCCGGAAGAAAAACGCCTTCGGGCTGTAATCCGCGGACTCCCACAGGAAATCGAGTGTTCCTACATTCTCGAGGACCTTAAGTCCCAAGCTGTACCGGTGCACGAAGTGCACTGTATGCACAGAGGCGACGCAACAAAGTCTCCTCTAAACCTAGTATTGGTTGTCCTCGACCTCTCCCCAGAGGGGAAAAAGATCTTCGAACTTGAGAAGGTCTGTGGCCTCTCTGGCCTTCGTGTGGAACGCCCACACGAAAAACATACACTGCGGCAGTGTCATCGTTGCCAACTTTATGGGCACTCTGCCCTACATTGTCAATCCCGTCCCAGGTGCGTCAAGTGCCTGGGCGACCACGGGACCTCGGAGTGCACACGCACCCGGGACTCCCGGAGCCACCGAGCTGCATTCTCTGCGGCCAAGCGGGTCACCCCGCTAACTACAGAGGCTGTCCTGCCGCCCCCGACCCAAACGTAAGTTCGGAAAGGGCAACGCCCAAAAGGCACTAGAAAAGTGCCGAACAAACCCGCATTCGTGGCGGCCCCCTCCAGTGGTAAATCACTGGACGGGTCTTCCACGACGGAAGCGTTCCTCCACTAAGGACGCGCGCCCCAATTTTGGCCGGCCTACCCCAAGCAACCCCTGCCCCCGCCCCTATTTTAAAAGCACCTTCTGGGCCGTCACCCCACCACTCTTTAGCGGAGGACTTAGCCTTGGCGACTAAATTCGCCAAGAACTTGCCTTTCGACCTAGCAGAGGTCCAACTCTTGGCTCTCGAAAACTAAGACAAGTTGCAGAGTCTGATCAACCCTCCCTCCGGGATCAACTCGTGATCGAAATGGATCACGCGTACCTCCTCCAGGTACTTAGGTCGTTATAACTAAACAACCTAGTTAAATTATTGTTACCGGTAACAAATGGCGCATGTAGGTAGAAATAAACCACGCTCATTGACTCTGGCGACTTATAACGCCAACGGCCTTCGAAACCAGCGCGACTTGGTCCATGACTTCCTGGTTACCAATCAAGTAGATATACTACTAGTGCAGGAGACCTTCCTGAAACCGAGTGAAAGAGATCCAAAGATCTCTGACTATCGGGTCACTAGACATGACAGGATAGGCCGTGGTGGCGGCACCCTGATCTATTTCAGAAGATCTCTACACTGCATGCCTCTAGTCACCCCACCACTAGTAGGTATGGAGGTATCCGCCTGCAGACTAGCAATGACTGGCCACCAACCTCTAGTCATAGTCTCAGCATACCTCGCGTGCCAGAAAACCCTTATTAAGAAAGACCTAGAAGCCCTATTCAACTTAGGCCCAGCTGTTATAATAGCCGGAGATCTGAATTGTAAACACGAAGAGTGGAATTGCAATACCACTAACCCCAATGGCAGAGCCCTAATAAATATATCAGACAATCTTTTGTTTGATATAATAACTCCCATGACCCCCACACGATACCCCCCTAACCGCGACTGGGGGACCCCAAACACTCTCGATCTAGCATTACTGAGGGGCGTAACTCTTCAGTTCCATTCGATCGAAACGATGGACGATATAGACTCGGACCATCGCCCGGTTATCCTCAAATTAGGACAACAGACGGACCAGACATCTGAAACTAGGACCTCTGTGGACTGGTTGAGACTTGGGGACCTCCTCAAGGCAACCGAATCACGAGACCTGGACCGCATCCCGGACCACATCGAATCCCACCAAGACACGGAGACGGCGATCGAGGCCCTCACCAGCCACCTTCAATCCGCAGTGCGGAACTCGTCCAGACAGGTGCCAGTGGAGAATGACCGCCACTTATGCCTGCCGGACGAAGTGAGGGTACTGCTGAGGGAAAAGAGAGCCGCCTCCAGAGCTCACGACAGATATCCCACCGAAGACAACAGAGTCCGACTCCGCCAACTAGAGCGCGAGGTCAAACTACGTATCCGGGAAGTCAGGGAACAACGTTGGGACAGAACGTTGAGAGATATCGAACCAACTCACCAGGCGTACTGGAAGCTGGCTAGAGCTCTCAAATCAGATACCCTCACTGTCATACCCGCGCTAGAAAGAGCCGACAACACCGAGGCGTTCGATGATGAGGAGAAAGCCGAATGCCTTGCTCAGAGTCTAGAGCTTCAATGCTCCCCCACTACACAAAACGTCGACCAGTCACACCTGACGGAGGTGGACTCCGAGGTTGAACGTAGATCCTCTTTACCAGCGGAAACCACACTCGACCCAGTCACGGTGGAAGAAGTGCAAGATCTGATCAAGTCCCTCAAACCGCGAAAGGCCCCAGGGATCGATGGCATTAACAATCGCGTCTTAAAACTCCTCCCCGGCCACTTGATTATAATCTTAGTGAGCATCTTCAATGCCGCCATAACAAACTGCTCTTTCCCCGCGATCTGGAAGGAAGCAGACGTCATCGGTATTCACAAGCCTGGAAAACCGGCTAATAAACCGTCCAGCTACCGCTCAATCAGCCTACTGAGCACACTCAGCAAGCTTTACGAGAGGGTCATCCTCTCTAGACTAAGAGATTTTGCCATCAGCAAACATCTACTACCCGATGAGCAGTTTGGATTCCGTGCCAGACACTCATGCGTCCAACAGGTGCACCGCATCACGGAGCACATACTATCCCACTTTGCCCATCGCCCTCGTCGCCCTATAGGAACAGCCGCACTGTTCCTTGACGTAGCTAAGGCCTTCGACAAGGTCTGGCATAACGGTTTGATTTACAAGCTGTACCAGTTCGGTGTACCAGACAGACTCGTGCTCATCTTGCGAGACTTCCTCCTAGGCCGTAGCTTCCGTTTTCGAGTGGAGGGAACACGCTCGTCCCTCACCCACTCACAGCCGGTGTACCACAGGGCTCGGCACTATCTCCACTACTCTTCACGCTGTACACCAGCGACATCCCAAAAACTCCAGATGTAGAGTTGGCCCTCTTCGCGGATGACACCGCACTCTATACATCAGATCACAACCGACAAATGGCTTGCGTCCGGCTACAGGTAGCTGTAACAGAGCTAGGCGAATGGTTTCGCAAATGGAGGATAGAGGTAAACCCGGAGAAAAGCGCAGCAATGTTCTTTTCCCCGGGCACGCTTCGCTCTCCCAAACGCGCTTGCCTTCGCTTAAAAGCCATCTCGCTCTACGAACAAGAGATCCCTGGGCAAAGTACACCAAATACCTGGGTGTCACCCTAGATCAGAACTTGCGCTTCAACGAGCATATCACTATAGTCCGGAATAGAGCGCGATTTGTGATGGGTCGTCTAGCACCCATGATAGATAAACGAAGCAAAATGTCCCTCAGACACAAGCTTACTCTATATAAAACATGCATCCGCCCGATCATGACATACGCGAGTGTGGTATTCGGCCATGCCAAGCCTGCCCTTTTAAAGAAACTGCAAATCGTTCAGAATAAATTCATGCGCAGAGCCGTCGGTGCTCCCTCTATATGCGTAACGTCGACATCCACCGCGATCT
This sequence comes from Dendrolimus houi, assembly GCA_039645545.1. Classification (NCBI taxonomy): domain Eukaryota; kingdom Metazoa; phylum Arthropoda; class Insecta; order Lepidoptera; family Lasiocampidae; genus Dendrolimus; species Dendrolimus houi. Next base: position 6,448,028 of record CM077121.1, on the reverse strand, counting down.
GGAGCTTCTCTCCATCAAAAACTACATTACGTCGCTCTCGCGTAAGTATTTCGATCTAGCGCCGCACCATCGAAATCCCCTCGTCGTGTCCGCGTCCGATTATAAGCCTCGACGAAAGGCTCTCGTGCGACGACCGCGTAACATCCTCATGGACAAGGTCGACGATATCACAAAACGGCTGGCTCGGATCAGCCCGCCCGCGGTTAGGACGGCAGGCTGGCAGGCACCGACAGACAGACACAGACGGCGGCGTCGACGCCGCCAATCACGATCTCTCCACGTCCCTGCGAGGGACGCCAGGAGACACAGCCCCCCCATAGGATAGACTAGGCGTGTTGCTGGGAAGTTTCTTTCGCCGTTTCTTCTCTCCCAGCCATAACACGTTGCGAAACGGCAGTAAGATAGTATAGGCCACCGCGAACCGCCGATCCCAGTCCGCCGGGATCCTTCCTCTCGGGCTTTATATTACCCGTCGCCCGCTCTCAATTAGTGCATTGTGTCGCCCTATGGTGGGCATCATTAGATTCATCCCCCTCTCATGGCAACAGTCCAGCCGAGGTGAAACTCCCTAGGGAGCCCCCTCGAGCAAGTTGCCTCCCGGGCTCGAGCGCTTTCGCTTCGCAAAGGCACTCGCCCCGAAAACCCCGGTAAAGTTGTGAGGTCTTCGGACCAACAAGATAAAGTCAAGTCCAATAAAAAAAAAAAAACTCATTTATTATTGTTCTAGCCGCTGAACGGGACGGACCTCTCTGGGAAGTCGTAACGCTCTTGGAATAAACGATACCGAGTACTCTATTTCGAGGACTCAAGTATGGGTCGTCACCAAGAAGCCAACAATCGTGACTTCAGCATTGCTGACGTCACTCTTTAATAACACCACGGAGGTCCCTCCTCCGTCATGTATAATGCGAATAATGCAATATGTATTATGACTATGGGACCTGTGTTCCTGAAATATATTTATTTAAAAAAAAATGTTTTAGTATCAATTGGATCTAAATCAGCCAATTTTTATGTATACTACCCACTTTAAAACATTCCCGGGAATATTTCCGCGGGATTCAAGGGATATAAAGTATCGAATCACTTGGTAAAGGACTTAAGCTATTGTTCTAGTGAAATCGTATCGAATTCAGCTAATATTTATACAATCTAACTAATTTATACCATTCCCGCTAAAATTACCGCGGGATTTCCGGGACACAAAGTACTGCAGCAAAAAGAATGTGAGCTATCGTTTTAGTGAAAAATGTATAGGAATAAGCTTATTTTTATGTATCCGAACAACTACAATCCGCTCCCGGAAAAATTTCCGGGGATAAAAAAAATTCAGACAATTTTATTACATAAAATTGGCTATCGATCAGTGAAAAATCGCATTGGAATTCAATTTTTTTTAATTTGGCCATTTTAAATTATTCCCAGAAAAAAATCCGCGGGTTTCTCGGCATAAAAAGTAGAGCGGATTTTAAGCCTAAGATTTTGCTGTCGATCAGCGAAAACCGCATCGAAATCGGCCCAGTACTTTTTACATGAATCCCGAACAAACAGACAAACAGAAAAAATTGCGTCGTGTGCTTCATCGTTTATAAGAGACTATTTGTTTTTTTATTACCTCCAATGTATAGACACGAAAGGCTAGAATTTTATAATATTATAAATTACAGTGGCGGTGAAGACAATAAATAATATTGTTACAGCTTAGTTCCGACAAAAACAATATGCACCTGCATATCTATAAAAACATATTTTACCTGTCGGCTTTTGAACTAATTGTAATTCTTTTATAGATAGTCTTCTTTTGTTTACTTATTTAATGGTTATTGTGGAGAACAGCCTAGTGTACTCGTTTATGGCCATTTGCAGGCATAATTAGCCAGGTGTGCGGATTACGTTTTCTAGGAAATTACGTTGGCGCTTGCCGGGCAGACATACTTGCATTAGTGCAGTATAAAACGATGGCTTGATGAAGAGAGGTGGCAGTCCAGCGAGAACCACGATCGAAGCGACACGTCTGTACTACAATCTGGAATATAATAGTGACGGACTTTGCGCGGTTAATTGAATTACGACCTTTTTTGCATTACGTTTGGACTTGTTGTGTTCGGTTACATTTGTACCTGTGTTATACGTGTTTGTATAGTTCTAATAAACTCTATATAATTCTAACGGCATTTTAATTCGAGTCCCGTAACTCGTAACAATATGATACATTCAAAACATAAATAAATAAATGATAGACTTTATTTACATACGGAAAAAGCAGCACTATTAGATCTGAGAGGATCAAAAATAATTTGTAACAATGACTTTATAAAGCGATACGGATTTATCTTGTCTGATGTTGAGTGGCAGTAAGTTCCATAAATGGACAGCTTGCGCCGTGAAGGTGTTATCAATGAAGGAAGAAGTGTGTACAGGTGTCATTAAGGAGAGATTATTACTAGTACGCAAATAACGAGTGAAAAATTTTTGGACTGTTTTTACATTTCAATGTTTATAAACTAATTGCCAGTAACTGATGTTCCATACAATTATTTCAGACAGGTTTTGTTACGGTCGACAGATAAGCGTTGATAATTGACACTTGCTACAAAATACAATTCTAAAATTGAAATTTAAAACAGCGAGTAGATGAATTACCTTGAAGTCATTTTACTTTTAGAAAATCATAGTGAAATTAAACTTATGTATTTCTTACAAATTCCTACATTATTAGTAGTATAAAGAAGAAAATTTGTGAGGGTGTTTGTTACTCTTTCATTCGTAATTATTTAATGGATTTTAAAGCAATTGTACAGTAATATAGCTTACAGACCAGAAAAATAGATAAATTATAATTTATAAAGTAGGTAGTTTAGAATCGTTGTAATTTGATACTCTATGAAACGAAAAACCGAAATGAAAAAGCGACATTAAAAAGGAGATAAACACATAAAATTCACATTACACATTAGAGAGAAAAAAATATAACACACTAAATACATAGTAAACAATATGTCTCACGATGGTACGAAATGGGTGCAGTTCGGAAAATGCCAAACACAAGTGGCTGACGCTAGTTTACACATGCACCCAACTGATAGAGGGGTGGAATGAGACAGGAAGAAATGGATAGAAGATACAGGATACGGGGATTGAAGTAGGAGGGGCAAGTGGGCAATGGCTTTAAATGTTTTAGCATTCCAGCATGGCTCAAACACTTCAATGAAATTAATATGAATTCTGCCTCCTGAGAGCTATCTACGTGTTTGCTGCATAAATCTTGGTAGTGTAACAAACGCCATAAGTTGCGTCTGAGGTGACGCTATACACGACCAACGAATGCTAGTGATGAAAATGCATTATAGTGATCTCTTTCAGACGCCTGACGCGTTGAACGTTGTGCGCGGCATCTAGATTAAGTCGTACGCTGCGTCCGTAGTCATTCTTAAGCATTCCAGAGTAAAGACGTCGCGTATGTACGCGACATACGCTGTGCACGGCATTGATATGTCAGGCGTCTGAGATCACTATAATATGTTATCATAATTAGCATCCGTTGTGTACAGCATCATGCAGGACGCAGCTTACAATGTTTATAAAGAATGGCTGCTTTAGAGATATATTTATGCAGCATAAGTTCCGTTTAACAAAAATGTCTGCGGATCCCTAAAAATTTTGTAGTTGCTTTCAAGCTTACCTCATATAGACATTTATACCTTTATGCTTGCAAGACAATAAAAGTGTCTGACTGTATTTCATCGGCCTTATTTAAATAACCAATCTAGTTTTGTGAAAGGCACCCTTTAGTTAATATCTAACACCAGTGGTTTATTTATAGTGTGTTTATTATAATATCTTGTTTTGTTAACTTGTGAACAAACAGTATTATATGCGCCACAATTAATTCACCTATTATTCATAAAAAAAGTTGCCAGCCAAATCAGTTGTTACATTTTTAGGTCTGTGTTACCATCTCTCCCGAGAATAAGATGGATAAGATACAATTTAATAATTAAAAATGATACTTGCATGAATAAAACAGATGAATTGTTCCATTTTTGAATCAGGTTATAATATATTTAATTGTTAACTTTATCTCTTACGGCTTTGGTAACATTAAATTTCGGCTTATAATATTATATTTAATTATTGAAATAAAACAAACATGTTATGCGTGTGTAAATTTTAGTGGCGTCCCGAATTTAATTGTTTTTACATATAAACATATTTAAGAAATGTGCAACTTAAATACTGCGCGCTGATTGGCTGATGGTTAGCACCTTGGCGCCCCCCGTGGCGAATATTGCAATTTTATACCCTGGGTAATAAGCTATAGCGCTAAGAAGCGTTAACATATCTGATAATTAAAAAATCGGCCCTAAGTGAGATATTAGCACACAAATTTGTAGGATCCCTCGTATTTTGATTTATAACCGTTGTATTCTATTAAAGAATTGAATCAATGCCATCTATTGGATTTTAATAAATCTTTTATTATGGATATGAACAATCACTTAAACAGTGAGAGAGAGTTAGTGTGAACGTATCAGCAGACTCTTTATTATTTAAATATCATGAGTAACATGGAGATGGCGCTGAATAGTATCTAGGTTAGTAGGTCTGTTTTACACGCTCTAGTAAAATATCTTCTAGGAAACTACCTTAAGCTAGAACTACATTAGGCATACATTGGCCACGTACGCCGAGCGGGGCACTTTAGTGCTTATATATTTTATATTGAGGCTATTTATTTAGAGCTACATTATATCTACGCAATGCGATGCAACGATATGTAGGTACCTACGCGATGTTGAGCTAGCGATTCCAGATTTTTTCGTATGGTGTATGATAGAGGCGTATGACAGCGTGTACATAGCGTATGTCTATGTCTCAGACGTTGGACGCATCATTAACTGAGTGCCATCTATCAAATTTAGTTGACTACCAGAACAATTTACTGCAATGATCATGAAATGAGTGACACACGGATTTTGTGTGCATACCAAACTTTCATGCAAGACGTTTAGGAAATTTTTGTACTTACGCTCTACTGAACAATTTTCATTCCTAGTATTTTTATATCATTCTTGCAGTAACCGTCTTTGTGGTCAGTTTATCTTCATATTCTTTTTAAGAATCTGTGGGTATTTTAGCAAAAACCCTTATAAATGCGCCATTTATGGCTGTCTCTCTACAAAGACATAATTATATCACAGCCAGTTTTCAAAAATAATGAAACAAAAAACTTTCTTTAACGTCACTTTATCCATATATTTACATTCTCTAAATAAACATAAAACAAGTAATTATTATAATATTAATCTTCGAAGGGGATAAAATCCTGCTGAAATAAAAAAAAAACCTCGTTAGTTAATTTCATAAATCTTAATCATGTAGGAAAACTGATTATAAAATTGTCAGAAGTAAGTTCCAACCACAAAGAAAAATGCAAGAAATGAATATCATTGAATAAAACCGAACTCTACAAGTTCTCATCACATTGGGGCAATTTTCAAGATTCAACCTGGACCCTGCTTACTATACAATATATGAATATCAGGTCTAAAAAAATAAAGATCATGTAAATAATAATACAATATTGGGTCTAAATCTTCTTTGTCTATATATTAATGAGATAATTAAAATTACATGAAGTTATTACTTGATTATAAAACCACCAATCTTGAAGTGTCTTCACAGCAGCTCCTGGGAGAAAGTCCGACATATCTGGCGCCTGAGGGCTTATCTTAATGTGGTTGTAAGCATCCTTTAACCATAATTTTAATTTATTATAATATAATTTATTAATATCTCGCTGCTGAATGTCTAAGATTGAATTAGTCAATTTTATCGGTAGAACTTTTTTTGGGAAATCAGAGGGCCTAAGGCTCGATTTACACTACGATGTGGTTCACGGTTCAATCTCGCTCCGGCCTCGATGCAATCAACCAAGTCTCGCTGAGTCTACACTGATGCTTTAGAGTTGAAACAAAAGCATATTCACACTCGTTACAAGTCATGGCAGGTCCGATTTAACTTCAGTCAAATATTCTTTTCGATGAACCGGTATCTGTGCATGAGCGCCATGTAATTATTTTCCCTAACACGCACACACAGATGCAGATAATGTTGCAAGTAAATAGAGTATTTCTAAAAAGTAAGGAATTGAAACTATTGGAGCTCATCACACTGAGTCTTTGTCTTGCGGACTCACGGGACCAACGCGTCGACAAGCGAAGTGAGATTTTTAGGTCCTACCTAAAAGTGCTTCACTTTACTGGCACCTCGGGTTCTAAGCGTATTAATTCTATGCCTGTTGGTAAGTGTAAGAAAGCAGCCACTTTAGTCCGTCAGTAGTTAAAGCATCAATCATGATCGTTTTTATGATTCCATAGCAACAAATAAATTAGTACCTTGGTTTCCCAAAACAGTTTTTGCTTTGTCTCCTTAGGTTTCTCTTCATTATTATTTTGACCCTGATCAGTTTTCTCTTGACTTTCTATCAGTTTGTCATCAGAATAATCGCTATCGCCATCAAGCAATTGAATGACAGGTCTTTTTGTTTTATTGCGTCTTAAAGAATCATTGATGAATTTTGAAAGCAAGTTCATTATTGACTGAAAATAAAAGGAAATGCTAAATACGCATTATAGGATATTAAAACCTGTTTAAGATCATCATTTGGGCGATAGGATAAAGAGCTAGGAGGTTAATAGGCAATGACCAAGCTATATAATGTTAAGATTTAAAGTCTTAAACAACGACACAGGGTTGCCAGCGTATCGATTTTCTATGGGATACACTTTGTAGATTGTGCAATGGGGCTTTTTAATTAATCTGATTACACTGTCTTCCTTCAACCATCGCATCACTAGACAGACGCCCTGGCATGCGGCACCGGTATAAGGTAAATAGATATATCATCTATAAGAACGAAGCGCTTCACGTCTACTTTCATCATATGTACCGCAAAAGACTAGTAAAGTTTTTCCTTATACCTACCACACGTGTGTCTTTAAGTCCGGTGGTGAATAGTGACCTTCTAAATAAGCGTGCTGCATCCTAGATCATACCTCTTCTGAACATCATAATATATCGTAATCGAAGGCGAAATTATACTACAATATTTTTTTATTGCATGATTTCAGCAGACAGGCAGACGGCCCACCTGATAGAAAGCGGTTACCAGCGCCTATATACGTTTGCAACACCAAAGGTTATACAAATGCACTGCTGCTCTCTTAAGAGAGTCTGGAGCCAGTAATACAGGGACACAATTCAAGTTGTTATGGCAGCATATTCTAGAGTAGGGGTGGTAGCCATCCTACTGGTAAATACTCTACCACCTGGCTGTGGGTTGTTTTGTCGCCTCTTACGACAGGCTGCCCGGCCGCAGAAAATTGTATTATTTCTCCGTTCCTGCACGGAGAGAATATTCAAAAATATTTTGAAGATACATGTAGCAGACTAATTTATGCACTGATAGAACTACCAAATCTATAAATGAATAGATATGGATATTTATATCCAGAAAAAGAACGCGTACTTCTAAAATTTATAGCAAGTATCTTTTTAGTCTTCGAATTACAAAAAACAGAATTGAAAGTAACTTACACTTTTCGATGGACGTGCTCTGTAAGAAATATTTAAAATGTTTTACATTTTTTTAAAGTACTTCGTACCATAGCTTGTGACAAGATACTTTCCGTGATGTATATTAAAATGAAACACCAAAGTTTTTAAGTGCAGAATAAAGAATTTTGTATGATTCTGTGGCCATTTTGAAAAAACAGAACCATCAAGTCTTTGCATGTCATAGCAATTTTTGTTACAAACTACTCGCATTATATCAATGAACATGGACAGAGAGGTGTAATGTGTATGCCTCTACACAGTGATGAAATAAAAATTAAAAATTAAAGGTGACCATCATATATGACTTGGGTTAAAAAAAATCGTTCATAGCTGTGTGGGTCTTGTTGGTCAGATCTTAAGAAACTATCATGATGTTCTTTAATTAAAAGTCAATAGTGGACGGAGATAAAAGATAAATAGATTACTTATAACATAGAAAACGAATTTCTACTTCGATGCTTATTATAATATCCTTATCCTTACTTGTGATTTTCGTAGTTTTTGGGTGAGCTAGACGGTATTATCTGAAAATTAAAAATGTAGTAACAGCAAATTAATATTTCTTTATATCAGGTTTTAATAATGCTTATGTTACATAATAAATCATAAACAGGAGCTTCGTATCGGTTAATGTTATAGTTAGTGACTGTGACTAAAATGTCTTGTTTGTAGCATTAAAAATAACGGCGTTAATGATTACCTACGTTATACTAATATTATAAACAGGAAAGATTTGTATTTTTGTATGTTTGTATAAAATCCAAAACTACTGGACTTATTTCAAATATTCTTTCACTATCAGAATGCTTTTTTTTAAGGCGGGAGAAATGCGTTTCGCACAATACCGGGTCCTTTAATAGGGATTAGACCATAGTCGATTATGGAGGCAATCCCCTAGGGGCTGCCAAACAGTAATCGACCGGCTTGTGTGGAGACTCGAACCATCCTACCTACCAACTCAATACTCCACTAAAACCACCCCCCTCCCATGTGCCCCGCACTTCTGGCAGGTAGAGCGTGAGACTTAGAACGTAGTTACGCCCAGGCTGACCCTAGCGCATCAGAGCTTGAGAATGCCCCGGGAAGTAGTGCAAACTCACTTCGACAACAGGGGTGAAGACTCTTCTGCTCCCTAGATGCTAGAGGGCCCCCATGCAGCGGTATTTCAAGGAGGGAGGTCATGCGCATATCTGCGCTTCCGGGATCCCGACTGACGTCGGTACCCGTGAGACGCATGCGCACTTGTACCTCTCTCCCTATCGCGTTCCGATCAATAGAATGCTTTTTTTTTCAGGCGGGGGAAATGCATTTCGCACAATACCGGGTCCTTTCCTAGGGATTAGACCATAGTCGATTATGGAGGCAATCCCCTAGGGGCTGCCAAACAGTAATCGACCGGCTTGTGTGGAGACTCGAACCATCCTACCTACCAACTCAATACTCCACTAAAACCACCCCCCTCCCATGTGCCCCGCACTTCTGGCAGGTAGAGCGTGAGACTTAGAACGTAGTTACGCCCAGGCTGACCCTAGCGCATCAGAGCTTGAGAATGCCCCGGGAAGTAGTGCAAACTCACTTCGACAACAGGGGTGAAGACTCTTCTGCTCCCTAGATGCTAGAGGGCCCCCATGCAGCGGTATTTCAAGGAGGGAGGTCATGCGCATATCTGCGCTTCCGGGATCCCGACTGACGTCGGTACCCGTGAGACGCATGCGCACTTGTACCTCTCTCCCTATCGCGTTCCGATCAATAGAATGCTTTTTTTTTTTTTCAGGCGGGGGAAATGCATTTCGCACAATACCGGGTCCTTTCCTAGGGATTAGACCATAGTCGATTATGGAGGCAATCCCCTAGGGGCTGCCAAACAGTAATCGACCGGCTTGTGTGGAGACTCGAACCATCCTACCTACCAACTCAATACTCCACTAAAACCACCCCCCTCCCATGTGCCCCGCACTTCTGGCAGGTAGAGCGTGAGACTTAGAACGTAGTTACGCCCAGGCTGACCCTAGCGCATCAGAGCTTGAGAATGCCCCGGGAAGTAGTGCAAACTCACTTCGACAACAGGGGTGAAGACTCTTCTGCTCCCTAGATGCTAGAGGGCCCCATGCAGCGGTATTTCAAGGAGGAGGTCATGCGCATATCTGCGCTTCCGGGATCCCGACTGACGTCGGTACCCGTGAGACGCATGCGCACTTGTACCTCTCTCCCTATCGCGTTCCGATCAATAGAATGCTTTTTTTTCAGGCGGGGAAATGCATTTCGCACAATACCGGGTCCTTTCCTAGGGATTAGACCATAGTCGATTATGGAGGCAATCCCCTAGGGGCTGCCAAACAGTAATCGACCGGCTTGTGTGGAGACTCGAACCATCCTACCTACCAACTCAATACTCCACTAAAACCACCCCCCTCCCATGTGCCCCGCACTTCTGGCAGGTAGAGCGTGAGACTTAGAACGTAGTTACGCCCAGGCTGACCCTAGCGCATCAGAGCTTGAGAATGCCCCGGGAAGTAGTGCAAACTCACTTCGACAACAGGGGTGAAGACTCTTCTGCTCCCTAGATGCTAGAGGGCCCCCATGCAGCGGTATTTCAAGGAGGGAGGTCATGCGCATATCTGCGCTTCCGGGATCCCGACTGACGTCGGTACCCGTGAGACGCATGCGCACTTGTACCTCTCTCCCTATCGCGTTCCGATCAATAGAATGCTTTTTTTTTTAGGCGGGGGAAATGCATTTCGCACATACCGGGTCCTTTGCTCGGGATTAAACCGTTGTTGATCATGGAGGCTTTCCACTGAGGCAATCCAAACAATAATCAACCGGCTTGTGTGGAGACTCGACTAATCAATACTCCACTAAAACCACCCTCCTCCCATGTGCCCCGCGTTTATGAGTAGGAAAGGCATGAGATACAGAACGTAGTTACGCCCACACCGATCCTAGATCACAAGTGCTTGAGAGTGCCCCGGGAGAGGCAAACTTACTTCGTCAACAAGGGTGAAGACTCCTCTGCTCCCTAGATGCTAGAGGGCCCTTGCAGCGGTATATCAGGGGGGGAAATCGTGCGCATACCTGCGCCTCCGGGCTCCCAACTGACGTCGGTGCCCGCGAGACGCATGCGCACTTCTATTTCTCTCCCTATCTCGTTCCGCGGCCTCCTTTTGAGACATTACAGTCTCGCAGAAATTGGCCGCGCCCACCCACCAATCGTCGCTGTGCAGCATGGCTTGCACCAGATCGCTCAGCGAATCGATTGGTCCTACTAGTGTCTCGAGTTCAAACCTCTGGGGTGCCCATGCTGCGCACTCGACTAGAGTTTGTAACAACCTGTCCAGTGCGCCACACTGGCGGCATTGGGGTGAAGGCAAGCAGCCCGCAATCTGACACAGATACTTATCGAAGCAACCGTGCCCGGTAAGTATCTGTGTCATTCTGAAGGTCAGGGTCCCGCGTTTCCGCGAGAGCCATCGCAAAAGCTGCGGTCGAACCGCTTCCACCGTGTCAATGCCAACAACAGGGTTTTCCAACTCTACTGACCAAGATTGGATCATGGCTGCGGTTTCCCGCGTCCTGAGCACCTGAAGTTAGACCTGGCCATAGACCAGGCCACGGGCGAGGGCATCCTGTCGGGAGCGCCGCACTTCGACAATCACGTCCGCCTCGAGAGGCCAGGGCGGATCACCCGCCAAGAGTGTCGAAGCCGTCCACGACACTGTACGGTATCCTTGGATGGTCCTCACCGCCAGGAACCGTTGTGCGCGGCACAACAAACTCCTATTGAGGCGGTGAAGTGCAGTGGACCATACGGGTGCACCGTACAGGGCCATACTCCTAAGGATGCCCATATCAATAGAATGCTACATTATCCTTGAGTAACATAGGCTGTATTTATACGTTTATCCTAAAATGTTTAAAAAAATATATGTCCACCCATGCGAAGCCGGGACGGGCCGCTAGTTAGTATATATACATATGTAATCTGTCGAAATTTAACGTCATAGTGTCATATTACAAATAACGCATTAAACACATCGGAATATCCATACGTCGCAGGTTCATATCCGGCTTGAAGGACCAACATGTGCGCAGCTCGTCGCACATATAATACATTTTGTTCTACGCTGGTGGTGTGGGCGATACCTTGGTATAGAAGTTAAACACTGTTAGTGGTGGAAACTTACAATAAATCACTTTTACATAACAAATACGTGTGCACTTGGCTGCAACCAAAATGGAAGAAGAAAGAAAATGCAACGATAGTGTTGCAAGTTTAAAAATAATATGTTATGTTAGTGTTGCCAACATGTAAAACAGTCACTAACTATACCATATTATCCCAGATCAAGCAGTAACAATAGATAGTCATAAATAATACTTTACGAAAACGTGGTCTTGCGGCATTCTTCGAAAACCGCTATATAGTACTCTTTCATTTTTTCCTTCGTACCTGAAATACATTTCAATATTATCCTTAGCAAAAATAACCCTAATAATTTCGTTATGGATATTCCATTCTGTTCCGGCTTTGGCAACATAGATTAGACGTACACGACACGTATTAATACGAAAAGGAAACACTTTGTACTCCTTTTTACGAAAATTGCGCGGCGGAGGAGTATGAAATTTCGCACACTTATAGTTTATATAGAGAAGAAGTGCAGAATGCTATTATCTTTTTTAAATTAAGCACAAAATACATTAAATTATTTAAAAATAGACAACAGACGGTGTGCGTCTCGGGACGCACGACAGAAGTGATAACTTAAACTAATCTAAGTTAAACCGTTTAATATTGAAATCGTTTAACTGGTGAAAGGCTTAGCTTATTACTTAAATTTTATGTATATTATTTGATAATGTAAGGAAAGGTTATTTATTAATAAAATCTTTTATTGATTATAAAATATATTTTATTCTTAGTTACAGTTCTGGAATATGTATATTAAAATTTTGTGTATGTACATTATTAGTATCATTATTTAATCTAATTATAGAAATACGGTTAGCGCTGTGGGTTAGAGTGAGAGAGGAGGAGCCTGCCTACCGCTGCCGTATGCGTGAGAGAAAGGGAAGCCAGACAGACTGGCGCCGTAACGCGTTACGGAACGAAGCGGTTTACCCTCCCAAAAGAAATTATCACTTCAAAAACATTACACACACTATCATGTATTTGACACACAGAGACGCGTATATACTCTTTTGTTTATTGTTAAAGTCAAATTAACAGTGTAGCCTTGGTAAAATCTGTGATTATAGAAGTATAGTCTTTGACAACAGATTTTTAATAATGTTTAAACTTATAATTTAAATTAATTATGGTAGAATTTCGACCACTGGGCGACCACTAGTTTAAATAAAAGCAAAGTATTTTGTGTGTGTAAACTTTAGTAGCGTCCTGAATTCAATAGTTTTTTACATAGAAACATATTTAAAAAATGTGCAATTTAAATATCGCGCGCTGATTGGCTGCTGGTTAGAACCCTGGCGCCCCCAGTGACGAATATTGCAATTTTGTATCCTGGGTACATGCCTCCTTCGCACTAAGAAGCGTGAGCACATTCATTAGTCCATAGACAATACACTATATTGTATATAAGATAGATGCGCTACTCCCGATTCAATTTTGATTTTTTACCCATGTACTCTCGTATAGATGGAGACGCAAGCGAAAGCGCGAAAATTGGAATCATTATCTGTTTCTATTATCGTATGCAGATTCTAATAAACCAAATAATAATAGCATTGCAAATATAATGTGGAATGCTATTATTACTTGGTATATTAGAATTGTTTTTGATTACTTTTTAATTAGATGGTCAGATAGTAGCTTCCAATGTGGTAGAAGTTAATTTTAATAAGTTTTGAATTATGAAATTGAAAAAAATGAACTTATAGAGCTTCAAAAATACTCTCATAATGGTCTCGTTGTCTAAGAAGAAAAATACATTTGTCAACTCCGTGGAACACTTGGTAGTTCATGGTTGTTACGCAGTCCCCAATTTATTTTTTTGACAGACCACCAATGCGGTTTCATATTGATTTTACTTTTTCTTTAAATTAATTAGTAGGTCCTTATCTTTATTTATAAAATTCTCCTGTTCTTGTATGTCACTGAACTTCGCCTAAACGCTTGGACAGATTTTGATGTTTTTTTTGTCTCTTCAAATTTATTTCATAGAATATAACCGGGTTCGAAAGAGATATCTGCCCCCGGGTCCTTTCTATTTGTACTTTGGGGATCTTTATGTAAGTAATTTCATTATATTATTACGAGTTACGGGACTCGAATTAGAACGCCGTTTGGAATTACTATAGGATTTATTAGAACTATACAAACACGTATAACATAGGTACAAATATAACTGGACACAACCAGTACAAACTGCACAATTTAATAATGCACGCAAAGTCCGTCACTATATCGCTCATTGAATGTAGACACGTCTTGCTCGTAACGTAATCGTCGCTTGACTGCCTTCCCCTCCGTTCGGGCATTCCTTTTATTCTATACAAATACAATATGCTTTGACGCAAAACAATAACTTCTTAGAATTAGTTCGAAACACCTGCCTAATTATACCTGCGAACGGCCATAAACAAGTACAATAGGCTGCTCTTCACAACAACCAATAAATAAGTAAAAAAAAAAGAGGACGATCATAAAAACGCTTTCATGTAATTATCTCAAACATCGAGCGGATAATAACTGTGCTTTGTTTTCAATTATGCAGGTGGCCCAATTGTAACACTATTATATTAGGTCCTTAGGCCGTATGACTCGAAATCCAGATTATAATCTGAGTTTCAATACACCCTTTCACGACACTACGACGCGAACGGCTGAATATTCAGCAAATCGTTCAATTAAATGTAATTAAACATTAAATTCTAATTCAACCTTATTGTAGAGTGGATGGCAAAAGTGAAAATATTAGGCATGTTTAAAGTTAACTTGATAATTATGAATGATACAATTTTATGTTCATTGGATCATTTTGGTTTCTTCATCCAAGTTGAAAAATAAAAGTGAACAGTGTAATAATACTTTAATATTGGGCGCTTTGTTACGATGTAATTACACATACCGTATACCCAAATTATCAATATTCCCATAAACACCAGCGCCATTTTCTAGTACTTTATGTGGAAATTTGACCGCTGATTTTAACATGCCTAACGCTGGTCTGATGAGGGTATGGCCTGGGAGTATAGCTTCTCCTTCGGGCAAATGACTGGGCATGGTTGGCGCTCCAAGGATAACCGACGATTGAGCTTGATTTACGTCAAACCGTCTCTGAAAGATATAATAAAATAAAAAACCTTTATTTCCCAATAATATTTCTAAACAGTTTTTTTTCTAATTTAAAGGGTCCATCCACTGTTGGACGAAGGCCTTCTCCATCTCATGCCATGACTATCCATAAATATTCTGCTACTAATCATATCTCGTTATTCCATCTTCTGAGGGGTAAGCCGCCTCCCCGTGTGTACTCCCTAGGGAACGAATGTAGTACTCGTTCGCTCTATCTTCCTAGCTACGTGTCCTGCCCACTCCCATTTTAGTTCTGCTACTGTTCTTAAAGCGTCAATGATTTTTGTCTTTCTACGTATTTTGTCGTGGTTTATTTTGTCTATTAGTCTGATGCCTAACATGCTCCTCTTTGCTGCTCTTTGGAATGATCATTTTTGTGGTAGGAGCCCATGTTTGGCATCCGTATATCAGAGTTGATTGGACGTCCGAATCCATAATTTTTCTCTTGACATATAGCGGGAATTTATCTTTAAAAACCTCTTTCAGTACTTTTTCCAAGCCAAAGTTATTCTTCTTTCCACCTCTTTAGATGTTTTATCCTCGAAACTTACGTTTTGTCCTAGTTACAAGTAAACTGCCACATAGTCGATACTTTGTCCTTCTAAGAGTTTAGGTAGTTTCATACCGTTCGTTAGGGCTTTAGTTTCACCTAGATTAACTTTACCTCTAATCATAAAATAAAAAATCTAATATTACTGTCTAAATAAATTTAAATATGGAAGAAAATATTGCTGTAAATAATAAAAACGACAATATAATCCTACTAATATTAAAAGGCGAAAGTTTATAAGAATGTATGTTTGTTACTCTTTCACGCAAAAACTACTAAATGGATTTTGATGAAACTTTACAATAATATAGCTTACATATCAGAATGACGCATAGGCTATAATTTATAAAGATATAGTGTGAATTATCCAAAATATAACGATTTTACACCACCACGCGGGTGAAACCGCGGGGCGCAGCTAGTAAATTATAAAGTAGTAAAATAAAGAAAACTTTATTTATATTTTATGATGTATTCTGTGTCGGTGTAGTTTAGTGGTTTTAGTCATTTCATTAATTTGCGTTTAAACTTTTATTAGGACATTTATTTTCTTTGACGAAGGTGAGTTTTTGTTGTAAATAGTTATATGGGCGTTTGGTCAAGGATATATTATGTATGTTGGGTAAATAGGATAATGGGTAGAATAGTGTATGAGTAGAGAAAAAAAATCTGTAGGCCGCCAAAAATATGATGAAGAGTGGGACTGGCACTGACCTCCATTATTACTACTAGACAGATTATTGCTTACAAAAGACAAGCATATTTTTGTTTAAATTTAAAGCACCACTTGGGGAAGTATCTGGAACTAACATTACTTACTTACTAGTGTCTTTTATACAGACAAAGAAAAATTCTTTCAATCTGTCCATCTGGATGTTCCGGCTATTATATGAAACGGCGGTACCAAATTTGACGGGACTTTCACTGCTAGATAGCTGATCTGGTAAGGAGTAACTTCGGCTACTTTCAAAATTAGGGTTCCGCGAAAAAAATCAACGTGGACGAAATCGCGGGCACAGCTAGTTAGAATCGTTTTTATAATTAAACGCGAGTGCGGTAGTCACTAAGCTACCACAATTTATTTTCCTACACGATTGGTTTATTAATTACAACTCACTGAAGGAAAAATAGATATTCCCCGATTCTCTCGACGGGTGCTCTGAAAATAGAACAAAGTTTTGTTTGAACTAATGTAATTTATTGACAACCAGCTGACCCGTATCCACTTCGCTGGGCATCAGAAAAAAATTAAAAATACTGATTATTAATCACAATCAAATATACCCTATGTCACTCAGGAATAATGTAGCTTTCCACGGGTGAAAGAATTTTCAAAATCGGTTTAGTACATCCAGAGATTACCCCCTACAATGTCACAAACTCACAAACTTTACCTCTTTATTTTTTGTTGGTTTTAATTACCTACTAAGCGAATTCAAAATATTTCCCCTCCCGTACTGCCCGTACCCCAGTGACGTCTACATCGCATAAGCCTATCTAGCTGAGCAGGGTGCGCGACGACTACGCAACTTTTTTCTAATACTTACATTTTTAAACTCGTGATATCTTTCGAATGGAATGTCCGAATTGAATAATTCATAAAGGTATTGAAGCAGTCTTGAATATGAAGTAAGCTATTTTGATAAGGATGAATACCAAGATACAAATAAAGAGCCTTTTCTAGCGGCGGCGTTTTAATTATTTTTTTTTAAATAAAAGAACACTTATTGTGGCATAACTATAATAGTTAGACATATGCTGTTGCGACACTTTTTGTAAATAATGATCGTGTTCTGCAAAGTTGTAGTACATTATTTTATTCTATCATCAACAGTTTTCGCAGCGCACGCGATTTTACATAATTGTTTACACCTTGGGTTACACTATTGGAGTTTTAGTAAGGATCCCTAATTCTTTGAAAATATAATATAGTCTATGTCAACCGGGGATAGTGTAGCTTGCCAAGAGTGAAAGAACTTTTTAAATCGATTCAGTAGTTTTGGAGATTACCCCCTACAACGTCACAAACTCACAAACTTTACCTCTTTATAATATTAAAGTATAGGTATAGATAGACAAGGCGGAGAATTTATAATTTAAGAAATGGAAATCAATATTCTCCGATCACACAAAATCCTTGTCTAATATTATAAATGAGAATGGATCTTAATAGGGACCAGATATGACAGATTGTATGGGTAATCCATAATTCTTCAAGTTCATATGAAAATTAGCATTTAGGCTTTTGGTGAGAAATAAAGAAAAAACTGTTTCAGCATTTTTCCTGCTAATCACTGAAAGAGGTAACGTGGGGGATTAAAATTTTGAGGTATTATTTATATATACTCCTTATGTATAGGAGACCACAGACGGCCTCTGTGGTTGAGCACCTCACAGCAATGCAGAAGCTTCGGGTTCGATTCCTGGTATGGTAAATTTCGGAAAACAAATTTCCTCCGTTATTTACTATGGTCTGGGTCTCTGGGTTCGACCTCAGAGTAGTTCGTTGTACATTGCCCGTAACACAAGCGTAACTTGCTTAATTTGGAGATATACAATTTGTGCAGTTTGGCAGGTTTGACACATCGGTTATATCAATGTGCAGGTTGCATCACAATGCTTTCCTTTACCGTTTTTATCACGTGGTAATTGTAACAATAGGCACATCAGGTCAGAAAACTGTCTAAGTGGTGTATGCATTCCAGCCAGGATCGAACCCGCGACCTTTGAGTTTGGGACGCGTGCGCTACCCATTACGCTACCACTAATTATTATTATTATTATATATTTAAAAAAATAAAGATGGAACATAGTCAAACCATCGGTTATTAACTATTGTACTCACCATTATATGCCGTAGTTGTTCCAAATAACTTACTGCGTTGCATTTTAAAATGATCTAAAAATATAATTTAATTAACAGATACAATTATATAAAATCAACACTTAAAATAAACAAAATCAATAGTTCAATATTAATCTTACAGCTACCAGTAACAACAATTTTAATATTATCTCCATTTCATTGTTCGATTCCAAATTAAAATTGTTTTCCTTATCGTAAATTGTTTCGTTCCGAACAATTATTTGTACTGAAATTAAAATTGCTGATTTTATAAAATTATTGCTGTATAATATATTAGTACAAGGGAAGTTGATTCCTAGGAATGATAAGTGCCTATTCATTTCTAAATAGCTCCTAGACTCTATTTTAACTTATGTCGTGTCATTCTTCTCATATCTTATCTTGCTCTTTTTCATATTTTATTATTTAAAAGATATTTTAGAGTTTACTCCTTAAGAATCGGTTTTCATATAAGGCTCCCGGTGTGAAAATTTTATAAGGCCATCTTACTTAAGGAGTAAACTCCAGTCGTGCGTAAGAGTTGACAGACACTTTTTTTAGAATAAAATCTATCAAAAATCAGATGTGTAAATTTATTATTTTTTTTAGTTATTTTATGTAAAAATTCTTAAAACACTATGTATTTTGTTCCAGATTATGACCGATATTTTGCGATTCGTCTTTGATCTTCGTTATAAGTCCAATTAGCTGCCTCTATGGTTGAATAGGCTAAGTTTTTGCCGGTCAAGTTTGGACTCTTGGCATGGTAAATTTCATAAATGAACTTTCCGTTATTTACTATGGTCTGGATGTCTGGGATCGGAACCAGAGTGGTTCGTTCTATATTATCAATAACACAAGTATAACTTGATTTCGCATGGGGATATGCAATATGTGTGTTTGTCTGCCAATTATACAAAAAATGTGGTCGAAATCAGAGGAAAATAGTAATAATTTGTATTCAATTGACTAAAGCACTATATCAAGGTTAATCCGATAAGATGTTTCCACTAACAAAGTAATCATTACAATGTTCCTATAAAAAAAAACATAAAGAACACACATTTCTATAAAAATTACTCAATGGAAATCAAATTATTGATCATTCTAAGAAATTCAACCAGTATATATACCTTATATCTATCAATATAAGGTACAAAATCTTTTGTAACAATTAAATGTTGAAGCTAAGTTATCAGTTCATAACAGTTCATGAATTTTAGATAGGTGCTTCAGTGAGTTCAGTAAAAGGTTCGTAGAACAGTCAAACGATTTTTGTTTCATGCTGAATTAGGTTTTTGAATATGAAATAAAATTAGTAAGAGGTTTTTATAGGACCTAATGAAAGAGACGGATACGTTTTCATGCATTTTTGGGTGCAGATTACAAAAAAATCAATGTAGGATACCTACATAGACACTGGACATTTGGAAGCCTCATTATTTTATAATTAAATTTGGTGTCGATTAATATTGTCAGTTGCTATTTAACTATTGATTTGTAAAATTATAATTATCTATTTAATTTATGTAAATTATAGTGCAAGTGAAATGCCTTTCATTATATGGACACGAATACAGCAGCCAAGTAATTACAGTTTGCTACAAACATAAGTTTTAAACATGGTCCTTCGAGCTGGATAAGAACCAGTGACCTATGCATGTTTGTTTTTAAGATTTCCTTTTATTATGTTAATGTTTTTGTAATTGTAGTAGGTTTAGTTATTTGGAATTAATTAATCGTGTGGTGTAAGTGTCTTTATTATTAATTGTTGAAATTCATTCAATAAAATCGATTGTGGTAATCGATAACTTATTTTATTTGTAACCTTATTTTTAATATGAATTAATTAAAGGTTACAAAGTTTAATTAAATTTTGATATGCATGCGTGCATGCGTGTGTGCGTGGGTGCATGTGTAAATTTTAATGACGTCCAGCGAAGTGGGCAAGGAACAATTAGTAATATTATAATCATAATACGTTATTATAATAATAACAAAATGATATACTACTTAGTACAATGATTTATAAAGTTCGGCTTTGTTGTATCAAAACCTGCATCTGAAGTTGCTAAGTTAACCTCTCCTCTTGTTTGTGCAGGTGCCAATATCATACGAGAATGTGTTGCCAGGAAATGCTGTCAGATTGTTTAGAATATTTAGGTTATGCTTTCAGAGTTAGCATAAGGCTTAGTTACTAGTAGAAGCGGGTAGCGAAAAGAAAGCGTGAAGATAAATGTAAAAATGTTCTTTGTAGTAAGGCAAATAATACTACAAAGTTAACTAATTTATTTTTATTGATTATTTTAAAATCGTTCTTGCGATACACGATACTACACGATCTTATTTAAATTATTAGACTTAGGGCCAATTTATCAATGGTCATATAAAACTTGTCAGTCGAAGAAATTATAACCTAAGTGAATGCAAAAGTAAAACCATTCAACTGTTTTATTTATGTAACTGATATTTTAAAAATTTTAATACTTTGTTCTATGAATAACTTTTATCTGGTTATTGAAAAATTGCCCCTTAGTACTTACTAGCAGACCTATGCCCACTTCGGTGGGTGCTACTCAAGATAAACCAATATAGAATTGCCCATGGAATAGACACTCCTTCCCTTGCCCAGTTCGCTGGGCGCTACTCGAGATAAGCTAACATCCAACAGATTGACAGCGCCGGCGTGCCAGCCGTTCTCGAACCGAACGGACTGGTCCGCGACGAAGGCAAGAGACCCGACGGTATGACTTTAATTCCCTGGAGCTTGGGAAGGCCGCTTGTATGGGATGTTACCTACCTCGACACACTGGCGCCTTCTCATCTCCAGGAGTCCAAAGTTCGTGCCGGTCGCACTCCCACTTCTGCCGAAAATCTCAAACGGCTCAAATATGCAACCCCTGTAACAGGTTACATTTTTAAGCCGTTTGGGGTGAAGGCTTTGGGCCCATGGGGGCCACAAATTATTTCAAAAGATTGAAAACGTCCGGTCGATACAACTGGAGACCGGAAGGCTGGAGCTTACCTCGCTCAAAGGATTAGCCGCCGCATCCAGCGAAGTAATGCTGCCAGCCTTCTAGGTACAATGCCCAGCGACAGTGGTCTGGTGGGGATGGACGGGCTTTAATATAGGTTTTTATTTTTATTTTAGTTTTTTACTATTGTATATATATTTTTAAGTTAGGTTTATTTATAGGATATTTTAATTTTTAATTGGATTTTTAAGTAAGTTTTAGTTTCTTTATTCATTACTTTTAACTATATGATAAAAATCAAAAGTAAATGAAAAATATCTTTATACCATAAAACATATATTTACATTCCAACTGATAATTACTATAGCAACGGTTACCATGGCAACGGTTATTAAAGTAATGGTTACCATAACAACGATGATATCTTTTGTGATGGTAGACAAACAATGGTAATATAGATTTTTATTTACTTATTTCATATACTTTAAATGTTTTATATTATTTATTGTCTACATCGTCACTGTCATGTTTTAATACTTTCCTTACTTTAGGGGGTTGCCTGGAAGAGATCGCTTTAAGCGATAAGGCCGCCCTTTGTTCAACATTTATTGTATCTAGTTTTAAGAACGTAGTTTTAATTTTGGTGAACAAAAAAGTGTTTTCGTTCATTCATTTATAGACAAAATATTTTGGATAGTATTATCGTAAAGTTCGTTCTTAGTACGCGTCTACGTCGCGGAGTACCTATGCAAAATAATTGGTACTAATAACAATTATTATATGATTTTTACAAATAGTGCCCGTTCGGTCCTTGCCTACTAAAAAGTAGGTGGAATATCGGTCCATCAATTTTGCTGTCTAGCCTCTTTCTGTGTATGGTGATGGCCAATGCACAGCAGGGTAGGGGCAACCTCTTTGGACACTTTCTGTCTACGTTCGACAAGAACTACACCGCGCCGTGCGCACATTTTTTTTTTCTATTCAACAACTCGTTGTTATTAATGGCCGTGCCAAGAACAATTACCGTACCTACTTAGACTTTGTACAGAGTGTTAGTGAAATTTAGTTCCGTGTGCTGTTCCAGTATGCAACCTGAACCGAGCCAGGAGAGGGCGGATCTCGAAGTTGATGGAGCTTCTGCTTATCTAGTGCAAGGATCTAGGTCATATCTCCCAATGCAGTTCATAATTATCGAACCAGCACATTACTCGTGGGCTACAGCACCCCACATATAGTTTATATTGTTACGAGTCGAATTAAAATGCCGTTAAAATTACTATAGAGTTTATTAGAACTATACAAACACGTATAACACGGGGATAAATATAACCGAACACAACAAGTTCAAACGTAATACAGAAGGTCGTAATTCAATAAAACACACAAAGGCCGTCACTTATTAGATTCCCAATTATAGTACCCACGTCTTGCTTTGCTCGTGGTTATCGCTCGACTGACTCCCCCTCTATCAGGTCACCATTTTATATTGCACAAATGCAATGTCCCCGTTTCTAAGTCAGCTTAATCCGCCACACCTGGCTAATGACTCGGCCACAAACTGCCAAAAAAGAGTACAATAAACAATCGGCTGTTTTCTAATCACAAATTTTAAACACAAAGTAAACAAAAGAAGATCATAAAAGAGTTACAATTAGTTTAAATGCTGACAGGTAATAAAATGTGTTTTGTTTCAGATATCCAGGTGGGTTTTGTGTTTATTGGGACCTGACTTTAATAATATATTTTGTTATAAAAAAAATGTACTATGTACAAAGTGTTAGCTCTAAGGTGGAATTTAGTTCCGTGTGTTGTTACTGTGTGCAACCTGTGGCTCGGTTCACCAAGCCAGGAGAGGACTGAAATCAAGGCTGGTGGAGTTTCTACTTTTCTAGTGTAAAGATCTAGGTCATACCCCCCGGGGATGCCGCTGTTGGACACAGTTCCATCCAGCAGGTACAAGGGGATGTGTCCCCAGGGCCCCGAGCGGCCACTTCCATATCCTCCCTTCTTCCGTGGTAGTGGTGTTCCACCTATCCATTCCTAATCCTTGATCCCAGTTCGATCCTTCTAAACCTAGTGCTACCCAATTAACTTTCCCTTCTGATGCCAGGAGGAGCGTCGTTCTACCGAAGTCATTTGAAGCGGAGCCGCGGGCCAGCTGCCTGCTTGACTGACAGTCGAGAAGAGGGCGCGTGGTTATGCCCACGTATCCCAGGAAGAGTAAAGCCGGTGGCGACAACGGAGGGTCGCACACCACCTCCAGTCACCGTAGGCTACAGCCGAGCGGGCGACCGGCTGATATATATATATATATATATATATATATATATATATATATATATATATATATATATATACTAGCTGACCCGGCGAACTTCGTACCTCCATAGCAAAATCACCAAAATCGGTCTAGGTGATTAGGAGAATTCTGGAACCCGATCTCAGCGCCACCTACCGGTTCCAATTGTGTATCTAAACCATCCGGGGACCCATTCAAACACACAAAACAAATATCATCAAAATCGGTCCAGCCGTTTAGGAGGAGTTCACTGTAAACACACGTACAGAAGAATTATATATATATTTGCCCTCCCACCTTTGCCAGGTGGGAGGGCATTTGCTCGACTGGATGGCGACCACCCCTGGTCTAGAGTATGCCGCCATAATAACCTTGTGTTGTGTTCCGGCATCAGTGACCAGGTTCCAGCCTCCTTTAAGAGAGCAGCAGCGCACTTGTAGCACCTTTGGTGTTACAAATGTCCATAGGCGACGGTAACCACTTTCCATCAAGTGGGCCGTCTGCCTGTCTGCTGAACTTCTGCAATAAAAATTAAAAATATATATACATATATATATATATATAATGATTGAAATGTCGTAATAAGATTATGTATATAACTGTGATGATTATGCAATACTCCTTTTTCTTAGGGTAATGTAGATTAATACTCAAGCTGTGACTATAGGCTTGTTCATTCAGGCTGGGTAACTTTATCGGGTACTCATAAAATGCTTCTGTAAATAACTTTGTATGAAAATGCTACTCTAGTCCTCATATCAGCGCAATATGTGGACAAACTAATATACTGTTGAATAGCTCTATGTCCACAGATTTGTTCGCGATATTACTTGTAAGAATCGAGTAATTGACACATTTTAGTTGAAATTCTAATATGTTCATCTATATATAAAAATAGTCACTGTTTATGTTATAAAAATACGCCACTTGACTTAATGAAATTGTGACGTCATAACTTGCTTGTTGTCTTTTCAACATTTTGTACGATGATAAAAATTATCTCACTTAATTTGACTGTCGATTGCTATAGTGATCCCCTCCATCCCTTCCTAGATGCTGGCAATACGTTGGCTTCGCGTCTGGTGGTACAAACGTCGATAAGTGATGGTAACCACTTTCCAGCACGTGGATCGTCTACCTGTTTGTCAGTAATAATAAGATAAAAAAAAATGTATATTCACTGACAATCCAAATCTCAATTTAAAAAAATCAAAGTGTATATAATTGGTTCACACTTGAGTATAACATGAAGAAGGAACAAATAAACACAAAAAAACTCAGTTTCACATTTTACAAACATATGGCGGTAAGAAGTTCAACTTTCATTTATTTTTAAAATTACTCTATTTGGTACCTTTAAAACTCTTTTCATACTTCAGTGGAAATCCATTTCCTCCGAGCGACAAATATTTCCAAAGAATCTCATTCGTTCATATCTCCTTCAACCTGCACACGTTATTGTGACAGGCTTGGAACGTTTACATTGAAAGCGTGTTGTTTGCTTTAGAAAGTTTTCAGTTTTGATTTAAGAGAAATATTAGCGTTGGTTCCTTTTCTCTTTTTTATTTTTGATTGCTGAAGCACAGCAGACAGGCTGACGGCTCAACTGTGATGTGAAGTAGTTACCTTCGCCTATGGACATTAGCAATACCAGAGGTGCTGTCGGCGTTGACGGAGAAACTAGAACCTGGCCACTGATGCCGGAATACAAATCAAAGTTGTTATAGTGGCATACTCTAGACCATGAGTGTTCGCCATCCAGTAGAACAAATGCCCTACCACCTGGCAAATATAAAAAGAAAGGAAGAAAGCTTTTATTTCCAAATGCAACGCATACATAAGAAATAATTGGATAAGTGGTTGGCAGTCTTTACACAATAAAGGTTTCCGTAGCAACAAACGTCCCCTTTATTAGTTATTTGGCTAGGAAACCACAAAAAAGCATTTAATCCAAAATACTCATATCGTAAGATATTCAAAATAATTTTCTTTTAGAGAAAGTATTTTTGGACGCCACACCTAACTAACTCTTTAGAGGAGGGCCTTTGTTCGCTGAAAAAATATTGGCATCATTTAGTTTATGAATGGCAGCCTAATCTTTATTTTTATGCAATCTTACTACATAAAGTTGTAGCCCTACGCAGATTACTCCAACTGAAAATTTCTTCCATGTAGATCCAGTAGATACCAAGAAAAATAATTGCAACAAACAAACCGACGGACGGATATAACGGAAATATAAATAATGAGCGGGACAGAGCGCGGGTGAAACCGCACCGGGCCGCTAGTATTAAATAAAATACAGCAAAAGACATCGTTATCATATTTGAGAATATGCATTTCTTTTTGCCCGTTATTTACATGTATGGAAAGAAAGAAAGAAAGAAAGAAAAACTTTATTCGAAGCAATAGCGACGTAATTACATTCGTTATACATTATTATACACAGAGCATATTTTGAGAATTTGTACGCCGCATTTTCAACGAACAAGGTTTGCACTCAGCATATTGCTGTGCCGGAATTATATCCGACACAACGCTGATTTTCAGTGCAAACCTTCCTTTAAGCGTAAAACCAAAACGACCCAAATTTGTTAATTAAATAACTAATAATAATAATAATTTATAAAACTAAGTCTACTTATATAATATTTAATTAGTAAAAATAAATAAATACATTTGAATAAAACCAACAATAAATACGTTACTTCTAAATTAAAATTAAAATATATCATCATGTAACAAACTTGTATCGAATCATTTATTCGAATACAATTCGCTAGAGTGCTTGCCGAGTATTACCAAATTCTGTGTGCCACGTCACTGACATGAGGCAACAAATAACATTTTACTTCATAACCTATAAAATATTGAATGTGTTATTTTACTGTAAAGATATGAAATGTTTAATATATTTTATTTTCCCACTCTATATAGGCCGTGCATAAGACTGACTCGCGTTACAAGTAAGTTGTCAGACAGTGATATGTGTATACTGCATACGAGTTTCTTGTTTATTGAAAGTAAAAGTATAAATTACAATTTTCAGAACAATAATTATTGTAGTGATTTTGGGTGAGAACTACTAAGCCACGCTACATTTGCACTTCGATTTGCCTGTCTGTGTATGTAATTCTATTTGTATTCATATCAAAGTGAGATAGTAACTGAACTACATTGTAACTATTTAAAGGCTGATAAGCCTTATGCATATGTATGATCTTCTTTTTGTAAGGTGAGAAGATGTCTTTTATAGTGGAATTTAAATGAAAATATGGTGGTCAACCGTATTTTTTTTTTAGTATATACCTACCGTTTTTTTATTGCTGGAGTTCAGCAGACAGGCAGACGGCCCATTTGATGGAAAGCAGTTACCATCGCCTATCGACATTTGCAACACCTAGGATACTACAAATGCACTGCTGCTCTCTTAAGGGAGACTGGAACCTGGTCACTAATGCCGGAACACAACTCAAGGTTGTTATGGCGATATAGTCTAGACCAGGGGTTGTAGCCATCCAGTCGGGCAAATGCCCTACTACCTGGCAAACAGACACCGTTATAGACAGTATAATTTTCTCTATAATTCTAATAGACTTAGTACTTAAATGCCACTGCTTCATCTGGGATAATGTTACAGTTATACATAATTTCACACACGTGAAACAATGGATATCATGCGTTATTTGTGATGCGATATTGTTTTTAATTTTAATGACGTTAAATATTGATATTGTTACAACTTAAGTTCCGACGAAAACAAAATCCACCTGCATATCTGTAAAAACACATTTTATTACCGGTCGGCATTTGAAATAATTCTAATCGTTTTAGGAACGTCTTCTTTTGTTCACTTATTTATTGGTTACTGTGGAGAACAGCCTATTGTACTAGTTTATGGCTGTTTGCAGGCATAATTAGCCAGGTGTGCGGATTACGATTTCTAGGAAATTACGTCGACGCTTGCCGGCCGGGCGGGCATATTTGCATTTGTGCAGTATAAAACGATGGCTTGATGGAGAGAGGAGGCAGTCGAGTGAGAACTACTATCAAAGCCAGACATGTGTACTACAATCGGAAATCTACCAGTGACTGCGTTTTTTATTAAATTACGACTTTCTGCATTACGTTTGGACTTATTGTGTTCGGTTATATTTGTACCTATGTTACACGTGTTGTATAGTTCTAATAAACGCTATAATAATTCGAATGGCATTTTAATTCGAGTCCTGCAACTCGTAACAATATATAACGTATGTATATACACTAATATGACTTTATTTTGAACGCTATAGATAAGACGCATTTAGCTACAGTCCATTAACTATAACATTACAAATTATAACACCACACAAAGTCACAAACACACAACCAACAACAAAACTCATATACATACTCACACCAACGCGCACTACCACCGCATTGCATTACACGCACACTTTAGAAACAAACCAAGACATACAAAGAGCCTAAAAATTAATAACCTTGGCACAGAACGGAAAAACAACACAAATGGCACTAGTTAAGATATATATAGGTATAGACATAAGGCACACACTGCACATGCACTTCCTCACAACACCAGCATGTAACAGATACACTCTACATTAGTATAAGTTTAGTATTAAAAATAGAAAATAAAAAATATTATAAGTTATTCTTAAGGTACACTACAACATAAAAATCACTAAACTAATGTCACACACAATAACAAAATAAACAATAAGCGTGTATGAGCCTAAAAACTTTCATAGAAATTAAGTTGTAAAAAAGGGTACGGAACTCGAATCTGTAGAGTAGTTTAAAAAAAAATCATTATCCCAGGAGAAGCCCGAGCGTTAGAAAAACATAATGACTGACTTACAGGAGACGTGATAATTTTATAAAAAAGAACTGTTTTAGGTAAATTTCTATGAGACCCTAATACTTACCTTTTAGGGAATAGTCATCTAATTGAAATTTAATCACTTTTTATTTTATACGATTCTATCTACCATAAAGTTTTAGTACCAACAACAGTTTTCCAGTCACGGAACGAACTATAAAGTTTTGACGTGACTATGATTTGTCTATTAAATAAAATTTGTTGTAGTTAATAGAATTATATTATTGGCGCTGGAATCGGGTTCTAGGTTTTATTTTCAGGACAGGACAACACCTGCCGGGACGGCTAATAGAATATGTTTTACGGAATGGGGTAGTTGGTAGTCAACTCAATTCGTAATCATCTTATCATCGAATCCTCCTAGGTTTTGTACGTAATGTTATGACGTCATAATTGCAATAAAAATGTTTTGTGTCTACATATATTAAACTTTAATTAATTATTCTATATATATTTGAAATGTTTTATGTCCACATTACATACACATTTTCATCCTAATGGTTTGTAGTCATCCTGAAACAGTAAAATTAATGATGGTTGGTGAACTTCGTAAACATATTTAATAGTCTCGGTCATCTAAGCGTTGACTATCCTAGTTTTTTAATTTTTTTATTGCAGGAGTTCAATGAACATTTGCAACACCAAACGTGCTACAAATGCGCTGTTGCTCTCTTAAGGGGGACAGGGACCTGGTCACTAATGCCTGAAGATAACTCAAGGTTGTTATCGCTTCACACTCTAGACCAGGGGTGGTAGCCACCCAGTCGGGTAAATATCCTACTACCTAGCTGCGGGTTGTTTTGTCACCTCTTATAACAGACCGCCTGGCCGCAGGAAATTGTATTCTTTCTTTCTCTCTTCAGAATTGTATTCTTTCTCCGTTCCTGCACGGATTAAAACTGGAACGCAGAAGTCTCGGGTTGAATATCTGGCAGAATAACCAAATTTTCTTTTATTTACTCTTAAATGA
This sequence comes from Dendrolimus houi, assembly GCA_039645545.1. NCBI lineage: Eukaryota > Metazoa > Arthropoda > Insecta > Lepidoptera > Lasiocampidae > Dendrolimus > Dendrolimus houi. The sequence goes on along the minus strand of CM077121.1, from coordinate 6,418,569 downwards.
GTGACTGGGGTTGCCAATCGGCACTACACAAGCACAACTTAAGAATATAAAGTGTGTACGATTGTTTGGCTTTATAATTCATACCTGATTGAAATACCACCATTTTCTTCCGAAAAACAAATCAGCTCCACTCGGACCTAAGTTTCCCAGTTTTGGTGCCAATGGATTTAAGTTCATGTGGTTTCCGTCCATCTGCAAATTGCTTACTAAGAATTAATAAAAACTAAACTAACTAACTAACTCCGTCAGCTCAGCGACTCAAAGTAAGTCTTGGCCTCCGAAACGAGATCACGCCACTTTCCTCTGTCCTGCGCAGTGTCTTGCCAATTGTCGGCTTGTAGTGCGGTCAGGTCAGCTTTCACTCTATCCTTCCAGCGATACTTGGGACGACCAACCGGTCGCCGACCGACTGGTCGCCCCAAGTATGCTTTCTTCTCTCCTCGATCCTCCTCCATCCGCTCTACGTGATCGAGCCAGCGGAGATGGTGAGATTTTATCTCCCCAATTATGTTGGACTCGGCCATGGGTCTTCTATTTTGGAGTTGGTTCGAACTCTCCAGCTGCCATCTCCTTTTATTGTTGGGCCCAAGGTTTTTCTGAAAGCCTTCCTCTAAACTCAGAATTAATATTATAATATTTTTTGTGGTTCTTACGCTTTTGCAAAATTGACGTTTTGGCAAAAATTTATAAAAATCATTATAATAGTTGTCCAAACCTCTGTCCGCCTGTTTATGTATGCCATAGTTAAATATTTCTTTGAAAAACTAACAATAGAATAGAATATTCTTTATTGCACACAAGAAAATAATACACATGAGTTAATAATCATTTAATTGTACGTACAATCTGCGGTCTTATCGCAAACAGCGATTTCTCCCAGACAACCTTCTGGAGATAATTTCACATTTCTAATAGTGGGTCGGTATTCAGTGCGCATAATTTAAAATATGTACAATCATATCTACGTATATTAATAATAATAACCATAATGTATTGGCCAGGCAAGGGCAAGGCCTCCACCTCCGTGCTTGCCTTGGCCAGCCGATACGGAGTGGAGATCGCTAGAGCTAAGAATCGAGCTCCAGGGTGGAAGTGATAAATGGCATAACGTCAGAAGTAGCTTTGGTGGACCTGCAGCCCACCTCTCTACACCTCTTAGCCACTCACACCCATGTTGCATTTGTCTTCTGTGGCATTTTTTGGGGCCCATGCAGGGAGTGGCGAGTCACCGTCTGCCCATTTTTCCATGTTCCCCGTACATCGCGACGGGCAGACGCCATAGTCCCCATATTCCCAGACCCTAGTATCACTCGCAGTGCATCCCAATAGCCCGGTACTTTTTGTTCTCATTTTCCACAATAGTCCTACAGTGGCCGGGGCTTGTCCTTGGGTGCATTATTATACGATGGAGACAGGGATAATCGCCGGTCAGTGTCACGTAACATTTACATGGAATTTGTCAACGGGGCCTTTACGTGTTGGCCTTTCCATGGCCGCCCACGCTAGCCCTCCAAAAGTCCGGGCCATTTTTATAGCCCGTGGTTTTCAAAGAGATCACACAAAAGCAAAATATAGTAAAATCCTAGAAAAAATAGTGGAGGTATATTTGCCACCTCTATTTGTTCTACGACTTTATATTTGTTTTCATGGTGAAAATGAAATTATGATTAAACTTACAAACGTATTCCAAAGCCAATTCTGTTTATATTTATTCTTGTGTATTGTGAATGGATTTCCAGGATTCTTCTCCAAATCTGGAGAGTCGGATAACGACGATCTTGAACCAGAAGCATCCGATGATTCGGAGTATGAATAACCCTTATCACGATCCCTATGTTTCGATTTCCTTTTTGACCTTCGGAATCCATTTACCTGGAATATAAACTTCGGTAATATTTACTTGATAAATTTATTAAATAGTTCATGATTAATTGATAATTATTATTATGAAAAAGTTATTAGGGCTGTAAAATAAATCTTTTCTAGAAAGTATTGTAAATATGGATTTTTTGTAACTATTTATTCTGGTGTGCAGTAAAGTGTTCGCTCTTGTCTGAGAAAGAAGAAGAGAAATTAAAAAGTATAATGATTGCTTATATATTCTGATATTACAATTGACTCACATAATAGTCTTCTTCTGAACTAAAAATAAAATAATTTAATTCATATCGATTAAGGATAAATTCAATTAGCTGACTGAGCGGTATATATGCACACGCACACATATGTATGTATGTATGTATATATTATAATATAATTAGTTAAACTTTGGAAATAGAGGGTAGGTGGCGGAGCTAAATGTACCGTTTAGCTAATAAAATAAATTGATGTTTTTGTATAATGGCGAGATTGAGTTTTCTTACAATATAAAATATATTACATTCAACCAAAATATTTAAATTATTCCTGTAGTTATATTGCAAAATTTTGTATATTTCATTAGTTTCAACGTATAACTGTTTAAGCACTTACTCATCTAAAATTTCTCCAGCATCGTTTTCAATATCCAAAATCTGAGAATTTTTTATAAATTCATATAAAAAAATCCTTTTCACTTCTATAAGCTATTTATAAAACAATGATAAAAACTTATCATTTTTTTGATCAAGCGTTCTTATTCTGAATTAAAAAACGATTATAAACAAAAAAATCTTACCTTATTTAAATTATTTCCTTTATCTTTTATCCTTGTTGGTGTAATTTCTATTACGATCTATAACATGTGACAAAAAATGGTCATACATACAATAAGTTAAAACTTGGTGTGGATGAAATTCTCACGGTGCCGCACTATTTGTTACCTGATAGATAGTAGATTGGATTTTATTGCTGGAGGACAACAGATAGGCTCACAGATATTTGCAACACCAAAGATGCTAATAATGTGTTACCATCCTCGAAAAGGAGACGAGCGTGACCACTAATACCAGAACGCAACTCTAGGTTTTTATGGCAGCGAACTCTAGACCAGAAATGGTAGCCATCCAAAAGGACAAATGCCCTAACATTTGGCTGTGAGTTGTTTTGTCGCTTCTTACGACAGGCCGCCCGGCTGCAGAAATCAATTTGTATTCTTTCTTAATTCCTGCACGGGTAAAATTGCATTTTTCTTTATATTGAAATTTTTGTATTTTTGTAATTATATCCTGAATCACCTCGTAATGTCAGGCGTAAGTTAATGAATGATAACACTTACCATAGGTTTTCTAGAAAACGAATCAATATATTTTTTAATGTTTTATTTCTCATTATAACAGTTTGATGGGCATAGATAGGAGCTGTACATTACGGAGATGAATATTTTGTCTAAAGTTGAGAAACCCACCAAGGACTTATGCATCAGCAGCAGCCTTTATGTCTGTACCTAAAATAAGAGACGAATTTCTAGATAGTTGTGTATAATGTACTCTTTAGTTCAAAAACACCCTCCTATTTGAAGGAACGAAAGAAGGAAAGTAGTATAAGGCTCCTAAGATCATCAGCAAATCTGCGACTAAGGGCGCCAATACATTCTACGCAATTTGTTAGAAATCTTTTACTGTGCTGGCTGTTAGGTTGTGGAATGCATTACCAACCAGCATCAGAAGTGCAAAGTCACTTACATCTTTTAATAAACTCCTCAAAGACCACTATCTAAATTTTATGTACATATATTTGTATATAAATATGTATGTGTATTTTTATTTACTATTAATATATGTATACATGATTGTATATATTTTAAACTATGTGCACTGAATACCAAACCATTATTAGAAATGTGAAATAATCTCCAGAAGGTTGTCTAGAAGGAATCGCTGTTAGCGATATGACCGCCAATTTTACTAGTTAAATGAATGTTAACTCATGGGTATTATTTTCATGTGTGTAACAGAGAGTACTCTATTCTATTTTATTCTATACTAGCTGTGCCCGCGACGTCGTCCGCGTGGAATTTGTTTTCAAAACCCCCTGATTTTGAAACATTCTTCATTGGTGCTCCACTCTTATTGGGCTTAGCGTGATCATATATAGCCTGTAGCCTTCCTCGATAAATGGACTATCTAACACTGAAAGAATTTTTCAAATCGGACAAACTCTTCAGCTTTATATATTAGTATATATATAATAGTATAAGGTAAGATAACGATTTAGGGAAACCGGCTAGTCATCAAATACTTTACAGCTTAATATGATAAAAGAAGAGGCTTGACGTCGTGTGGTATGATAACATGTGCCGGTGGTATTATAATAAGGGATATAAAATATCACGTGAAATGAAAAAGAAAAAGTACGCAAGTTAACCATATCGGTACTCCAAAGTAGATTAACGCAGGCAACCGATATTTAAAGCTAGTGTAATAAAGCAAAAGCTAAACCAAATATGATAAAATAAGTTTACCTTAAATCTCGACTATTTCTTATTACTTTCAGTATTGCTGCGTGTAAAGAAATAAAATATTTGAAGTTTTATTAAAATACTTATTTAACTAATATATAATATTGATTGTACCGAGCTGTTCAAAATAAAAGAAGCAACGGTCATCTACTATTTAACTTGGAAAACATTTCTTACCAATAAATTATGGTTTGACTTCCTAAAATCTGTGTACAGTATTTTTTCATTTGTTTTCCCGTAACTGAAATGAAATTTATTTGTATTTACCAAATATATTCTTTATGTACCTAATACTGCTATTAATGAATATTTGCAAATAATTGCAAGACTACAATGAAAAAATTATAATAAGTTAGAACTTGTGAATATTAATTTAGATTTTTTCTTTCTGGTTTTGCATATTTAAAAGTCTCCTAGTTCACTCTCGTAAATAAAATTCGATTTATTTCTGATCTAAGATTAGTTTCGGCATTATAGTTATCTACAGAAGAAGGTAACTTATGCTCAGTTTTCCATATAATTTTTTATTTGTTCTCCTCTTCCCTTCCATTCCCTTCCCTCCGATTACTTGTATATGTATAGTCGGAATTTAATGGATCGTATTTTTCTTTTCTCTATTACATTATAATATTAATTGACTACGTGTAGACACAGTACTTAATTAAGTTTATATAGACTTTCCTTTTTGTATTAGATTTGAATTTTAAGAACAGCCAAGTATTAATAAACGCAGGATTATTGAATATTAAAAACCTCACCACGCCAGACCTTTTGCTAAGCTAATACTAGAGAGGTTCTTACGTAATCCCAATGTTATCCACGTTGCCATATACAGCTGAAGTACCGACATCGCGATGCGGAAATTTCACGGCTGACTTTAACATTGTCATACTTGGTCTTAGTAAAGAGTGGCCAGGTAATATAGGTTCAGCTTCGGGCAAGTTCTCTGGATCTCTTGGAGTGCCAAGTATTGGGCTGCCACGGTGATCGAAGTTACGTCTCTAGAATAATCAATGAAATCGCCTAGGCGTACATATAATTATAATACCTAGACATACGTTGTTGAAAGTATCCTCTCAGTCAGGTTGCCTGGAAGAGATCGCTTTTGTTTTGCCGTTAAATTATTGTAATTATTCTTCCTGAAACTGTTTATTCGGTGAACACTAAAGTGTTTTCTATTCTATTCTATAATTGTTATATAATAAACATCTCACTTCAGTGTGCTAATAACTGCCTTTCACTTCACACGCATCCCATCCTCGTCGGCTCTATTTTTAAACGACCCATTGCTAGGATTGGGTATTCTAATTTTTAGGAGAACGGATAGTATACTCGGCGTACTTGTCTAAGCTAGATTGATGGATGTCATCCTAATATACTTTGCCCTCACCATCTTATTATGTACGTTATTGGCCAGGTTTCTAACCTACTTTATTTGAGTAAGATGCGGGTGTGTTAGGTTACCATGACTTCCAGCAAAAGTTGAAACTAAATTACTTTTAAAAAACATACAACCGGATTCAATAAAAATACAACTACAACAATCTAATATTTAAGCCCTGGTAGCATAGTCGTTAACGCACACGCGTCCCGAACTCAAAGGACACAAGTTCTAATCTTGTCCATAAAACATGCACCACCTAAGCCATTTTCTGATCTAATATGCATGCATATTATCACGTGTTAACGGCAAAGGAAAATATCGTGATGAAACCTGCATACCGAGATAACAGATGTATCAAACCCGCTAATCTGCCTTAGACACGTGTGGCAAGTATACATATTGTCCGTTCCTCTACAAACGGGAGGCTCGAGCCCAGCAGTGGGACTTATGGGCTGTTATTATTTTATAGCCCACTGGTGGGCTTAGGCCTTCCGTTTGTAGGGGAACGGACAATATATATACTCGCCACGCTTGTCAATATGGCTTGGCAAGTTTGACACTTCGGTTATCACGATGTTTCTCTTCAACGTTCTAGCACATGGTAATTGTAGTAATATGCACATTAAACCAGAAGATTACGTAAGTGGAGCATGCGTTTCGGTCAGGATTCGACCCAGCACCCTTTAAGTTTGGGTCGTGTGGACTAGCTCTTACTATGTTATATATACCACGACTAGATTATTTTATTATATTAATATTCCTTATTATTTTTATCTTATTATTCTTATCCGTGCAGGATTGGAAAAATAATACAACTTCCTGCCGCCGCGCGGCCTGTCGCAAGTGACAACAAAACAACCCACCGCCTGGTGGTAGTGTATTTACCCGTATGGATGTCTATCGCCCCTGGTCTAGAATATGCCGCTGTAACAACCTTGAGTTGTGTTCCGGCATTAGTGGTCAGTTTCCAGTCTCTGTCTACAGAGCAGCAGCACTTTTGTTGCCACAAATGTCTATTTACAGGCGAACCGCTTTCCATCAGGGCTGTCTACCTATCTGCTGAACTCATGTAATAAAAAATATGTGTATTTATTAGTTGTTTCAAAATCGAAACTCATTTTCATCAAACTCATCAATGAAAATACATTTATCACAAAAACTAAAACAGAAATTCAACTCTAACATTTAACTTGTTCAACTGCGTCTACTCAACATACAAATTCAAAAACCAATTACAAATTTGTAAGTTTGTCCGGACATAAAGATGGTGCAACAATTCTTAAGTTTCTTAATTCAGAGCCGACAGACAAAAGACTTTGGAAACGATATAACGAAACAAAGAGGAGTCCGCCCACTCGCTGAGATCTCACTCACAACTTTACTTAGGCTAGTTACACATTAAATGAAATAACCGCAGCTGCCTAGAAGGGGCCATTTTTGCAGATTCGTATTAAGGTGCTCCCTCACCGTGAGCATTCGCCTGTAATATAATATTTATGACTCGATTTTGAGAACTTAGTTAATTTAACAACTTCAGATGAAGCGGTTGTTGTGTTACGAATTGTATCAAAATATTACAGATTGTATCATCTACAGATCATTAAAGGTTGCGCACTTTAGTACTTGATTGCCCTCCTTTACTGATGTAATGTTCGGATCTGTAACGCTAAATTACAGGCGAATGCTCGTGGTGAGGAAGCACCTTTACGAATATGTCATACTTGACAAATAAATTAAAACTTTATGCTATGTGTTAACAGTATATCTAGATACGTGTCAATTTCATCAAGCGATTCGCCAAAAGCGGTCGCTTTAAGCCTCCAATTCTGAGGGCCTGAAGTGGCCACTTTAGCAGATTCGTATAACGAATATGTCAAGTATCAAATTAAAGTGGAACTTTATGCTATGTCTAATATTAACCAGTGTATCTAGATTCGTACAGCACTAACACTAAGATGGTGCTGTGCGGGGTGCAGGGCGTACCCCCCTCTATCACAGGCCTCATACACAGTTTTTTTTATTGCATGAGTTCACTCAGCCCAACTGATGGAAAGCGGTTACCATCGCCTATGGACATTTGTAAGACCACCAATGTGCTGCCATTCTCTAAATGGCGACTGGAAACGTGGCCACTAATACCGAAACGCAACTCAAGGCTGTCATGGCGGCATACTCTATCTAGACCAGGGCTGATAGACATCCAGACGGGCAAATACCCTACCACCTGGCTGTGGGTTGTTTTTTGCTGTGATAGCACTGTCGACTCCTATTGAACCACCTACAGACATAATTGCTTGCGACGTGTATTTAATTGAATGTATAAACGGAATAAGTCAAATTATACAGTATCGAGCAAAGAAAGTAAGATACTATTTATTTAATTCAAATTAAGCAAAGTTTATGTAAACAAAAGAAAATACATCAAACATCTCACTCGTAAAGGTTTGAATTATTTATCAACTTGCGAAGAACTCGTGTAAAAAGGAAGCTTCCAAATTTTCGAAACGAAAAAGTACTTCCTTGAGATTTGGTGGAAATGTTCAATTGAATTGTATTTACGGACATCAGCAGTATGTAATATTGTATATTTTATGAAGTAGTAAATTGGTTAAAAATTAATAACCTGTGAAATAAGCATTTTCCTAATTGAAAATTGGCCGTATCTCAGATACTACCGGATCTGATTTAAAAAAGTTTTACTTGCATTGACTATTTTTAAGTCCTTCGTCTTAAATTATTTCAGAAATTATAAATTTCTGAAAGAATTCATATACATCGTTAAAAATTAAAAGAGAGGGCTAATATCTCATCGTATATTAATTAAAATAAAAAATAAAAATCACCATTACAGCTTGTAAAATCTGACTAACGGTACCTCACACGTTTATGTTGATTACGTTTTGTTGGTTTGTTTTGATTGTTGGTTATGTTGATGTTTTTATCCGTGCAGGAACGGAGAAAGAATACAATTTCCTGCGGCCTGGCGGTCTGTCGTAAGAGGCGACAAAACAACCCACAGCCAGGTGGACTATGTCGCCATAACAACCTTGAGTTGTATTCCGGCATTAGTGGCCAGGTTCCAATCTCCCTTAAGAGAGCAGCAGCGCATTTGTAGCACCTTTGGTGTTGCAAATGTCCATAGGCGATGGTAACCGCTTTCCATCAAGTGGGCCGTCTGCCTGTCTGCTGAAGTCATGCAATAAAAAAAATGTACAATGAAAAAAAAAATAACCCTCAGATTCGTCTATGGGGGCCACCCCGGGTCATTATAAAGCTGCCTATAGATTACATATTCTTGCTAAATCTCATCTTTCCTCATCATCTCATAATTGAAACTTAGCAAGAATATGTCTTATAATCTATATGTAAATGAAGATTAACTTCATTTGATTTGAATTTGCTACGCATAGTGGTATTGTCAAGTGTCAATGTAATGTCACTTATACCATACATGACACTTTTCATAGCTTTAGATAGTTAGGACAATAGAACAAAATGTTATTTTAAAATTCGTATTAGATTTATTAAAATTGTGAATTAATTAGCATCAAATGTTGTTTTTCTTTTCAGGTGAGTTGCATAATTGTAAAATCTCACACAAAAACAATGTATATCGTATTATGTTCAATAAAAACTTAAATCTCTTTTCAAAGCAACCGTTAGTTTTTTAATATACAAAGAACAAATAAATTAAGAAAACCACATTACAAAATAACATTTAATTTTGAAGCCAATTAATTCACAATTTCAATTATTCTAATACGTACGAATTTTAAAATAACACTTTGTTCTATTGTTCTAACTACCAAAAAATATGACATGTGTGATATACAAGTGACATTGACACTTGATATACATAGATAAATATCATATGCGCGGCAAATTCAAATCGAATGAAGTTAATCTTAATTTACATGTATATGATTCTATAACCAGTAAGTAGTGTTATTGAAAAAATGACTGACATACGTAGACAGATCAGTTAAGCGATACACGAGTGTAACCCCTCTTTTATATTATGCCTACTTCCCCGCTTCTTGCCGTAGAAATTAGTATAAGGAAGAAAGAAAGAAAAAAACATTTGTAGAAAAAGCATATTTTGAAAATTTGTACGCCGCATATTCAGCAAACAAGGTTTGCACTCAGCTTATTGCCGTGCCGAAATTATATCCGACACAACATTACAACACTATGATATAAATGAGATGTAATTGATGAGATGAGACATAACCCGACATGAGGAAATTTTATGAGCTCCGTAATGCTATTTTGATTTGGAATCCATTCAGTAAATTATTATATCAAAGCTGTAATCTCAATCAATCCACGTTTGTATACTATTAGATAAACAAATAAGCTCATGTTCAACTATCTTGCTATAAATAGCTGCCTTAAACTCAACAGAACAAGCCCAGATATATATTGATTGAGTAAAGTCTGCTTCGATGTAATTAATAGGCAGATATGCTTAAGAAGTCGGACCAAATCGTATAAGCTTGCAAACATAATTAATTACAAAATGTTATAAGACACTAACTATAACTTTGTAGATTAGTTAGAATGAATATTTAGTTTAATAAATTTGTAATTATGAGCTTTTTTTTATTGTACGACATGCAGACAGGCAGATGGGCCATCTGCCTGTCTGCTGAACTCAGCAGACAAGCAGACGGCCCATCTGATAGGAAGCGGTTACCATCGCCTATGGAAATTTGTAACACCAAAGGTGCTACAAATGCGCTGCTGCGCTCTTAAGGGAGGCTGGAATCTAGTCACTAATGCCGGAACACAACTCAAGGTTGTTATGGCGGCATACTTAAGACCAGGGGCGGTAGCTATCCAGTCGGGCAGATAGGTACCCTTCCACCGGGCGGTGGGTTGTTTTGTCGCCTCTTATGATACCTCACGACAGGCCGCTCGGCCGCATTGTGAAATTCTTCAGAATAGTGACAGCGTCTGTGGTTGAGTTGACTAAGACTTTGAAGGCCAAACTCACTGAGATGCAGAGACTCCATGTTCGGTACCTGGGTTTGTAAATTTTGTAAACAAACTGTCCCTTATTCACTATGGTCTGGGTGTCTGGGATCGGTCCCAAAGTGTTCCGTTGTATATAACCCAAAACGCAAGCGTAGCTAACTGCCTTACTCAGCTTTGGGGATATACAATGTGTGTTCATTTTATACGGATGTGCTGCGTTATGACATCATCTTTACCCGATGGTGTAAGGAGTGCAAAGCACCCGGGCGCAGGCACATAAATTCAAATTAATTTATTTGCATAAATCATGATTTAACAGGTGTTCCCATAGTTATATTCATGGTAGACATGTTTTTGCCAGTTTGGCGAGCAAATTTAGCTCGTACAATTGATTATTAATTACAATATTACACAATTTATTAAAAACTTACAACGTATCAAAATATCAATTAAAATAAAAAAGTCCACAGTCCTATAGTCGGCTAATTATAACTAGAGATGTTACAAATATTCGGCGGCTATTCGGTATTCGGCTGAATACCAAATCGTAAAAGAAAAACGCATATATTGTTCAAAATTGTATCGATTTCCATCTAAATTGGTAATTAAACTACGGGAAAAGAATGTTTAACTAGATTTTAACAGTGTTAAATGAGATTTTAATTAGTATTTTATATTAATATTACGTTTTGAACAATTTGAAAATGTCAGAATCAAATAAAATCAAATTAAAATCGCGCTTAATAGTTTTAATTATGTGTACCTAACATTCGTGAGAATTATTACTTCAATACTAACCCGCTACGAGCGAATTGCACATATCTTACTTTATTCGACGCTTCAGCCGAGAGCATGTCCAAACATTCGGTGTTTAGTATTCAGCTAAACCACTGTTCGTGGAATCTCTAATTATTATAACAGTCAAATAATATTTTTTTTGTATTCATTTATAGTAGCAATGATTAGCGAGTAACTTTTTGAGATGGAATTTGTAAAGAATTTGTATCTAAAGATTTAAAATTTTGTGCAATCTTATTGCAACTAGCATTTGCCTGCGACTTTGTCCACGTTGGACAGGTAACGAAGATTACAGGTATTTTGCGAAATATAAAAATCAAAGCTTATTTTCAGCTGGGTAATGGATTTTTTGTATGAAAATAAATGAATCCCGGAAATTCCCGTAAAAACTCGGGATAAGTTATGTTACAAAAGGCATATACGACTACAATTATTTTAATAAATATATTGTTACACGCCGACAAAAGTGGGTGCACACCTGCCTACCATAAAACAGCCTATTGTGTATTGTACTCGTTTATCGCCATTCGCAGACATAATTACGCAGATGTGCAGATTACGATTTCTAAGAAATTCGATCTACGCGGGCGGGCAGCCATATTGTATCGGTGTCGGCATCGGCGATGGTCACCAGCGAGACAAGACGTGTGTACATTCGATAAGCTATATAGTGACGGATTTTGCGCGTGAATCGTGTATTACGTTTGTACTGGTTGTGTCCATTTATATTTGCACCTGTGCTATACGTGTTTGCATTGTTCTAATAAATTCTATAGTAATTCCAAACGGCATTTTAATTCGAGTCCCGTAACTCGTAATAATATTATCGATGAGTGAAAATTTTGCATCGAAAATAAAAAAAAATCCAACTTGGACCCTTTGATCAAGATATAAGATACCACAGATTTCAAGTTCAGGAATTTAATATCGATCAGCGAAAAATGCATCGAAATCGGCCCAGTACTTTTTAAGTGAATCCCCAATAAATAGAGAAACACAAAAAAATTAAAGTAACAAAACACTACACTTTTTTACAATATTACAGATAGACTTTTGGTGCCATGCATACAATGCTTTTTTGCATAGGGAGTGCAAACCGATTGTCTTCATTAAAATTTTCTGTTAAATTTCTGTCATATAAATAAGCTCAGTAGTTTCTGAGAAAATTAACTTTGTTATACAAAGAAAGACGGATTCTTCCGTGTTGCCAAAATAGTCAGTGAACCTTAAAAACGAAAAATAAAAAGCTAATTTTTTGCTTTCTCGCTGTAGAAGATGTTGGATCTCACGTGAGTGGTGACTTAGGATTTTACAGAATAAAAACAGTATTTATAGTAGAATAGCAGTGCGTTTGCGCGTGTAACAAAGTCGCGTGCGGGTGCTACCTGTCAACTAACTGGGTTAGGGGGTATACTATATTATATATATATGCAAGCCGCATTGTCCTGATTACTAAACGAGATTCAATTTATTTTTAATAATATATTTATATGTTTCAGGTCCTGATTGGCAAGTATCGTCTACAAGCGCAAAACCTGATATTCCGCCCCAGTGCTTAATATACTTAAGGCTTGTAGCAACGCCAACGTCCTTGAGGATTTTTCAGGCGATAGCGGGGTTTTCATAGACGCGATCGTTTTTCAGATGCATTATTATTTTATTGTGAATAAAATAAAGTAGCACTTAAAAAAAAAAAAAAAATTCTCTTTTATGAAGATGTAGATATTTTAATTAGTCCTGTTTTGATAAAAAATTAAGGTGTAAAGTAGTTTCATGTCAATAATTTCGAGGTGATTTAGTGTTTTTTTTTTCTTAACTTAAAACAACAATATATAAACGATAAAACCATGTTATGTGTCATATCGTGCAGATGTATGATATTTTTTTGATAAATTATTAATCCGAAATTACCAACAAAAAGTTGTTTCGATCGCACCCCACTTTCGACCTTTTGCGGTAACAGGAGCCTTAAGACCGCACCGAGAGGAAGTATCTAATGAAAATCGTTTCATTCCAACCACTTCTGAATTTAACAAGATTACCATGGCACTTATACGTTGAACATCCTACCCCGTCTAGCTGGAGTGTAATGAGTTTAACACAAAATCGATCGAACGATAACATGCCTTCCTTGCAATAGGTATTATCTAGATATTACTTGATGTTAGAGATTATACGTCTATAATTTCCTTTTATCGGGGATATGTTATAATTCTATAGTGTAAGTCTAGAACAGACTTTCAAATCTATTGACATACTCTTTATTAGTGCTTATAGTAGGGGAGCCCAAGATGCTAAGTGTGGAGTTACTCGAGCGTCGTAGGGATCTTTTGGATTGTGAAGATTAGATGCTAAAAAGAAAAAAGGTTATATGATGTATGCCCTTTCACTGGTGGGGAGCATGTACGGGTTTAAAAAAAAAGAGTAGCACAGAAATACTCAAGCGCGTCAGAGATTCAAAAGGGATGTTAAGTAAACCCTAAAGGAACTCCTATTCAAAAGACTGACGACTGTTGTAATGATAGTGATGTTTGTAAGGTAATAAATAAATGTTAAATGTGCGTGTTCATATAAGTTAAATGGAAGTGGTTACTTACTTGTATCATTCGTAATAAATTCTTTAATTTGTAGTCTAATCCATTCGTAAAGAACAAGCTCTAAAATTAGATAAAAATATCTATATGGGAAATTAATTTAATCAAACAACCTATAAAATATCATGACTACTAAAACACTCTTACATATAAAATTAATGTAATAATCAGTTCAAATTTCATCTTTAAAAAACAAACAAAATAACTAAAATATGGGTTTTCAATGATGTCTCATTACATTTTTCAAAAGGGAATAGGTACTAAAATTTAGAAGAAAACTTTTAATTGAATTTCTAATAACCATGAAATCAAAAGACTTACCTACCTACCATAAGTAAAATTTTGAATACTTTTGTAATATAATTCATCGTATTAGGTCGTGAAACAGTAACGAAAATATACTCTCATAAACGTTGTCGTGCATAATATTAATAATACATATTTAAAATACTTCTACACAAACAAATCCTAATGCCAGCGTGGACCTATGGGATACAGCTACGGGGCTGCACCAAGTCAACCATCGTAGATATAATACAAATGTTCCAAAATAAAGTACTCAAGGATATTGTCAACGCACCTTGGTATATAAGACCAGACGGTTTCGATCGCGATCTAAAAATGGACTTCTTCGCTAGCACAGTTAGTAAACAGGTTGAAGCTCACCAGCAACGGTTTCATCACCATGTGGATATCGAGGCCATCCAGCTCCTTGATAACACAGTTCTAGCAAGAATATTCAAAAGGACCAAACCTTTTGAGTTAGTTTTGTAAACCTACCAAGACAACGTGAAGTGTAATGTGCTTAACATTAAGAAAGAACACACGAACAAAGTGTGTTCATCCAATTTTCCCCTTAATAGAGACAATAAGAAAAATGTTATTGGACACATTCTTAGTATAAATAATTATGCCTAGTATTTTAGGTCAGATTTCAATTACTTATTAGTCTTATTTTTTAGATTAGACTATAATTTTAATGTTGTATCTTTAACACGAAGCATTTAGGAAAAAATATATCGTTCGCTAATAAATTGCATTATTTTTAGCTAAGGTGATACGATATACGCTGCAGCGTTAAAACCTTCCCATCATTTCATGCTTTATCTACATCAGCCAGCAGTGGAACGGCCAATTGGAGACCTTTTTCAAGCACACTCCACATCTCACGGCCAATATGCTTATATATTACCTTATTATAAGTAACTTTCAGGTTTAAAACAGTTTTTTTTTTGGTGAAGCTGGTATACAGGTGGATGGTTCATCTAATAGAAAGTATTTACTCACCGGGAAAAAATTAAAAAAGTCTCCAGCCTTTAGAATGGGATAGAGGGAATGGGATGAAATATAGAGATCAGTTAGAAGGAACAGGATAGAGAGAATGAAATATAGGGTAGGATAGAGGGATGAAATATAGGGATCAGACAGGTGGAATGGGATATAAAATTGGAATAGTGGGAATTCTTCTTATTTATACCACCTATATGTACACAGTTTAACAATAAAGTATTCTATTCTATTCTACCGTTTGACACCGATATTCTATGATAACATGGAAGTCACATTGATCGAGCTCGCCTTAAGAGCTGTAATTAAGATAATAATTCCAGCATAGCTCTACCACGTGTCAACTTTGTAAGAATATTGCTTTAGTTATTATTCTTATTCTAAAGAAAGTACGCCCTCTGAGAATAATAGTAGGCGACACAGGTGAGATAGTGGTGGCGGCAAAATTTCTATAAGGCGCTGATATGTTATAAACTCTTCCATTTTTATTTATTTTAAATAAATGTTCTTACTTTCATGAGATTAATAAAAGTCAATACAGTTCAAAAAATATATTGTTAAGAAATTGAACGTTTGAAAAACAGATAAAAAACATGGTGAATTACAGTGAATGATATATGTGTACAAAGGAACCAATAAACAATCTTTAATTTCAGTAATACTTATGTTTTATTGCCCATTAAATATCTTTTATTTTTAAATAAATTCATAAAATGTAGAATATAATGTTAATTATGGGAACATCTTTGGTTGAAAATCCCGGTGCGTGAAACCGGCGTCATCAACAGTATATACATGTGACGTCACAAATGGCGGTTTGAAGCCTGATTTTTGCCTCATCAGAAAAAGTTATCCTTCAAGTAAATTATAACCTAACTAAATGTAAATGTGACAAACTTGGTCTATTTTATTCATCTAACTATTTGTAATTTGTTTATGTTTTATTTTATCATAGGAATAACTTTTATCCGCTGATCGAAAAACCAAACTAAGAAAAATAAACACAAAACCTTTCGTATAAAGAATTTAATAAAACATATTTTGTATAAAAATTCTCTTAATCGACATTACATAGCCTATTGACAACCATAATTTGATTGACAATGATAACTGCGAAGCACTTATTTATCGTTTAAATCGAGTTGTCGTCAATACGTATACATTCAATAAATTCATTTCAACCATTTAAGGTCATCATGATTGAATGCTACATATTATAACATAGTTTACATGGAAGACTTAAATTTGTAATTGTTCCCTAAATACATCTTTTTAAGAACTCCTAAATAAATAATCACATTTAAATTTAACTTATTAATCTTATACTAAGGGAATGTAATTACAATCTTTGGTACGAAACTAAATATCTCCCACAAATACTTAGTCAATGGGTGGCTTTACATTACCACTAAAACTACCCATGACATTGCCTGGAGGTGAATAATAAGCAACGACGTACACCTGACCCTCTTTAGTCCTAGTAACACCTACTCCAAGTTCTTTGGAACCTTCCCAAACGACTTGAGTAAAATGACCAGAATCCAAATTTGTAGGCTCTTTACCAAACTTGTGGTTATTGATTTCATTGTACCATTTATCAACTGGATCTCGTCCAGAGACCATGAAATCGGGATCTGAAGACCATGCGTAGAAAATATTTTCTCCATAATCATTCTGATCTCTGTGTTCAGTCTGACCTTTCTTTGAAAGAACCTTGGACCACTCTTCGGCGTATCTACACAACTTCTTGCTCAATTCAAGTGGTGGTACGCCGTGTTTTTTTCTGTACTCATTATGTGCTCGCAAGAACTCATCTTCGAATTTCTCTGTCGAAATTGAAGTAGATCTGAATTTACTGACTATTTCGGTTGTAAGACTCTTAGTGCTGCGACTTGGAGAAGGTGGTCCTAAATTGTTATGTGATAATCTTGGAGAATTACCGTAGCTGTTCCGGAATTGCATAGCACCAGGTGGCGGCACATTTTTGGCAAACAATCCACTGTAGTTTCCAGGCGGATAGTAGTTGGCTACGACATAGAGTTTTCCAGTTTTGCTCTTAGCGCTGCCAACTCCGATTTCTCTGGTAGTTTTCCATACGATTTGAGTAAAATGACCACAGTTTAAAATTTCAGGTTCTTTACCAAAGGAGTATTCATTGATTTCACTGTACCATTTTTCAACGCAATCTTTGGCTTTAATTTTTGTATTGGAATCAGCTGACCATCCACAATAGACGCTTTCTCCGTAGTTCTGATTTAAGCTGTAGGCCATTGCATCTTTCTTTGCAAGCTCCTCTGCCCATTTTTGACTGATTTTGCTAATATCTTTGTTTAGTACTAAAGGAGGAACGCCATGCTCTCGTCTGTATTCGTTGTGTACTTCTAGAGCCTCATTTTCAAATTCGCTGGTCTTTGACCCGAATAGTCTACTCTGAAATAGAAAAAAGTATATAATTAGTACAAATTAAACAGCAGTTAAAAAACATTAACCTACATAATATAATTTAAGTTACATTTTGGATTGTAGGGTAATTACTAAAATGTTAAAATCTCACATTACTCTGATAAAAGATCAATAAATTGAAATCAATCTAGATATATATACAATGTTAAGGTGCGATCAAATATGACGTTGTTACGACCCATAATTGTTGTATATATTTTGGATGATTAATTTATCCGATTATTTTTAACGACACAAACATACGAACTATTTCGGCTGTGCGTTAAGATACCAGATTAACCATGTAGTTATAGTAAGATCAACCAAATGCCATAGGTATGAACGAAGCCTTACATACTTTAAAAAAATACACTAGTCTTTGAACAGAACCGATTGATTTAATGACCTATCTGTCAAGTTGATATATTTTTGAAGTGAAACTTCTTTAGACTCGTTGTGATTTGAAACTCGATAAAACGAGTAAAAGTAACACTAAAAAAAGATATCTAACAATTTAAATACTATGCTCATAAAGAAAGAGTTGGAAACATTTTGATGTTTGAAGTTCATAAATCAAAATGAAACTAGAGCCTTTGTTTCCTATTTTAGTTATCATAAGCCTCTCTTGTCATTTGTTCAAAGTGAAAACATGGAATCTGAATAATATGTGTTATAATATATCTTAAGTATTTAATATATAAATGTATTATTTTGCATTAAAATATAAAACAATTTTTGATTTTGGTAATAACATTATGAAAATGATAAACCTTATAATTATTATCCTAATACTCTTGAGATTCTATATTTATCTCATTCTCTCCTAGGCTACTTTTCTGAAGTGTGCTTCACTTCTGCCATGTGTGAATTGCACACACACATTTTTTTTTATTTCCTTATATTTTACTTTTTAATTTATGTAATTCTAACAACAATTCTTCTGTTTTCGTTCACCTTGTTCCATTAATTTGGGGTCCGAATATTATGTATTTTCCTTCTATACTTTTCTATTCCATTTTCTATTATTTGTGCTATTATTATTACAGTAAACTTATGCAATAAAAAAAATCTGATATACGTCCTCTGTCACACCACAAATCATCATGTCATTCCATTCATCTCGTTTTTGGTCTAAGTTTTAACTGTAATAACAATAATAAAGAGAGTGGCGAGTTACAATCTGCCCATCTTTCCATGTTTCTCGAACATTGCGACGGGCAGACGCCATAGTCCCCATTTTCCCAGACCCCTAGTACCACTAGCAGGTCACCTCAATAGCCCGGTACTTTTTGTTCTCATTTCCCACAATACTCCTACACTGGCTGGAGCTTGTCCTTAGGTGCATTATTATATGGTGTAGACAGGGACAATCGCCGGTCAGTGTCACGCCACATTTACAGTAAATTTGTCAAGGGGCCTCTACGTGTTGGCCTTCCCATGGCCCCACGCAAGCCCTTCAAAAGTTCGGGCCATTTTTATGGCCCGTGATCTGCAGAGACATACATATATAGTAACAATAGAGTGGCTCCCGTTAGGACGCTGGCTAAAGAACCAGATACAGAATACAGTAGTATTAGAAACAACACAAATTCTGAGGTTCCTGTCTATGGAACGCCAACCACCGGTAGCTTGAACCGCAGGCCCGCTGCCGGAACAAGATTTGTTTTTTTAATAAGTTAATTATATTTGTACTGTGTTTTTTAACGTAAATTTTTTTGTGATAAAAATATATAAAATTGGAATAGTAATAATATAAAATATTTGCAGTGTACAATTAAAAGGTTTGATATTAAACATGACAGCGATATTACATTATTTATCAATATTTATCAACATGTGCAGTAGTTTGACGTAAACGATAAATAGATTAAATTACAGTGTCATTGCAAATCGTCAACGACGATACTATAATTATAACTACTATTCTTTTAAAACAGTTTGAAGGTTGGAACAATTTAAGACAGTTTCAAGATTAATTCGTTTTATAAAGCTACTGTATCATCTCATAATTGAACTTCATTTACGAGCTTCATCCTCAAAGCTTTGACCTCGTAATGTTAGGGAGTCTCCCACACTATGTATCAAGCCGGTAGGGACGACATCGCTGACGCCCTTATGTCGTAGACATAAAGGTCTGTTTGGTTTGTATTTGCTAAATTCATGCCAGCTAGTTTGTGGACTCCCTTAGCATCCGTACTCGTCGAAAAACAGGAAAACATTGAACGAAATGAAAAAATAATTATGGTTACGACCTACACACCGCCAAAAGTAGATTCACACCTACATACCATAAAAGCACACTTTATTACCTTTCCGCATTTGGACTTCTTTTGTTTACTTTGTGTTTAAAATTTGTAATTAGAAAACAGCCCATTGTGTATTGTAATCTTTTATGGCAGTCATTAGCCAGGTGTATCGAACTGATTCTAAGAAATTCGGTCTACGCCGTCGGGTAGCCATATTGTATCGGTGCAGTATAAAGCAATGGCATAATGGAGAGATCGGCAGTCTATCGGTTGTGTACAGTTATATTTGTACCTGTGTTATACGTGTTTGTATAGTTCTAATAAATTCTATAAATAATTCCACCGGATATTATTTCGAGTCCTGCAACTCGTAACATTATTATTACTTAAAAATTATAATGAAATTCTTTATGTTCTGGCAAAGAAGCATTTTATCAAAGTTTAAAATCGTTTTATAACTATTGTGTGAATAGTATGTCTTCGTATTCATGTAAAAAAAATACTGTTATGAATATTGTTTATTAAAATATGTTTCCGAACTGTATAAATGATGTGACAGAAGCAAAAACAAGATATTTTTAGTCTATGGCAGCCTTTTTAATTAAGTACTACGAGAAAAAATACTAGAAAATCGTCCTGTAAAATACAAACATCTAAAACATCTTAAATCCTATCCTGTCCTGAATATGGCGTCATATCACAAGTTATTCCTCTCTCTCTCTCATGGACCTTCTTTTATTATTTAGAACTGATTTAATTTACTTTAGAATTTTGACTATACTATAATCGTATAGAATACAATTTTCTACCAAATGTTATCTATGTAGGGGAGTTTTTGGCGGGAACTGAAAGAAGATGTTGTGCTGTGCAGATTTATTTCCTAAAAATGTGTAAAACTACTCTAAATTGAACAATAGTTGTAGGATAGTGATAGTTTTTGAGTAGTAATTATGTGTTTTGTGAGAAATGTGAACTGTATAGTCGAATATGGCCTTTTGAGTTGTCACAAGAACTCCGTTGAATGGCACCAGCTGATAACCTACAATTCAGCTGTGCTACATAGGCTTAAGAAAATGAAGAAACTACATTATAATCTAAGATCTGGCTTAAAGTCCTAGTTGCCAAGACATAAACCTAAATAAATAAATAATTATCCATGTTGGTAAATTTAGTATTAATATAGTTTTAAAGAAAGTAGCTATAAAATATATAGACGTGCGAACGGACAGAGGGAAGGATAGATATGACGACATTTTTATTGTAATCTGTCAGTGATATCAACCAAATGTTTTTATTTAAGGCTTTCTAATATTGTACGCACTTCCTAATCTAATTCCAGAGTTGCTACACACACATTACACTCTGTTTCTTTGACATTATGTTAATCTGGCACCTCTTTAGTGTTTTGTTGATCTGGGGCTCAATTCTGCTAATATCTACTATCTCGTCAAAATGGCCGGACACTATCATCTCAATCGTAGGTTTGCCTGATTTAGATTTCCTGTTAATCAATCCAATGGCATGCCCATGGCACGCCACTCTACCTTTATTAATATTTATAAGCGAAAACTCGCAAAATAAATTTTTAGTTTTCTCTCTTCCCGACGCATACGGAGGTTTTCTTTCTTTTTTTTGTATGCTTATTTTTTTCTGTTTTAATCTCGTTTTATTTCGTTTCTAAACATACTGCTATACGGTCTCTAGAACGTTTCTCTTGCGCACCGTGGGAATTTGGAATGAGCTCCCAGCCGTGGTTTTCCCACAGCGCTACAATATGGGTTTTTTTAAAAAGGGTGTCATAAGATTTCCTCGAGGCCGGCAGCGCGTTAGTGACGACTGGTGTTGCAAACGTTTATAGGCGACGGTAACCGCTTTCCATCAGGTGAGCGGTCTGCCTGTCTGCTGTACTCCAGCTAAAAAAAAAGGTCTTATTCACAATGAGCCAGAGCAAGCCTGCACGCTTCCTCGATAAGAATAAGTTAATGACTACTACTGTATTATACTTAAGTAAAAATGAAATAAAATAAAATAATATACATTTCTATTTATATAGATATAACGATATTATAGTATAAAGGGTTCTGGTATTATTTACATGACAACGTAACTCTTATAATATAGTAATCTTTCACCTTCCTTTTAAATGTTGAGAGCATGACTGTTGCCATAGTAAAATTCCAAATTTATCCATTGGTTACGTTTCGTGAAATATAATGAAGAATTCAATTGAAAAGGTTTTTTAACATTTTTTTTATTGTTTACTTTATTTAAAAAAAAGTCCGACATCAACTGGGCTATTCTGATATACCTACATGGAATGGGAAGTAGACCTAATTTTTAACTTATTACTTTCCTTCAAAAATGTCCCCAAAGGAATTCAGTGTGAATAAAACTAGCTTCCGTATTTGAATTTGAATAAAGATTTCAACAAGCATCGAGCATGAAATGTGAAGTCAGTTAGTTAGTTGAGAGTCTCATCTAAATTTCTTTAGAACGCTATGACTATAATATACACACACATATATATATATATATATATATATATATATATATATATATATGTGTGTGTATATATATATAACTCTATTTTGTCATAGCGTAAACAAAAGAAAATTGTAGGTTATTCACTATTTGCCGATTTAATATGCTCATTTCTTATCAGCTATAATTTTCGTAGCCATTATGATTCATTTCTTATTCACACCCATATCACTCATATACCCCACTACTAAATATTGTGTTAACTTCTTTTCAAACTCTAACACCCACCTAGGCCCAATTCTGCTATTCCAATATCTTGGTGTTGGGAAGATATTCACGTATACCATTGCGAAAGTCACAAAAATTCGTACTCTACTAAATTTACAATATGTTCTCGATATCATCGCAGTGGAATAATAGTAGAAAAAATTGCTATTACCATTCCCAGAAATAGCGTTAGCCGAAATCGATGTTGAAACGCTACCAAGAATTTTTTTGCGAGTTTTCGCTTTTAAATATTAATAAAGGAAAGAGTAGCGTGCCACGGGAACGCCATTGGAATTTGCAAAATACCGCAGACAGGCAAACCTACGATTGAGACGATTGTGTCTGGCGATTTTGATTGATTGTAATAGCAGAATTGGGCCCCAGATCTACATAATACCAATGAGGTGCCAGATTAACATAATATCAAAGAAACCTAGTATAATAAGGAACAACTGTGGAATTAGATTAGTAAAGAAGTGCGTACAATATTAGGAAGCCTTAAATAAAAACATTTCGTTGATATCGCTGACAGATTACAAGCCTGTAGAATAACATCCTATTGACGCAACGTCAAATGGATAACTCATGCATGTTTCCGGTGTTTAAAATATTGTGATACATTACTTTATGATTCGGTTTCAAAATCATCCAATTATTATTTCATTATAACAATACACAAAAGGAAATCTTTGTATCATTTATTAAGCGTATTGCGCTTATTGAAGAGTATGGATATTTGGCCATAGTTATGGTTTATCTTGAGAATAATTGCAGTAAACTATTTCTTATATACGTTACAAATATATTAAAATAAATTAAAATTTAATTTATTACATTTCAATAAACAATTTCAAACACATAAATTTGTGGTTAAACAGTCGTACAGAGAAATTATCACCAAAGAGTTTTAAAATGTTGCCGACAAATTACCTAATAACATTTCAAGTTAAGAATTTTATGAGTTGCCATTGAATTTTAACGACTTTATTGTACTGTGTGACTGTATCATTGTATTATTCTAATTAAATGATATTATATTAACATTTAGGTTTATATATGACACAGTTATTTGTATTTTAACGCTTATATATCATTCAAATCTTTGAAAAAATTGATTTATTTACATGATTTAGGTCCGCTTTTTCATTCATCATATAAACGTTATCTTTAGACGAACGATCGTATGCATATTAAGTTAAAGTAAATTTGTAAGCTTCGTTAAAGTTCTAAGAAGTCAATAAACTTACTCTAATGAATAAGACTAAAAATGCGGAACAATCAAAATATTGTAAATTCATACAACTATCATTTTTAATTTGTTTGTGTTGTATGTTTGTATTGAATAAGTTTTATGTAATTATTGAAAAATAATAATAAGATCTACTAAAGAAGATCGCTAGAGCTAAGTCTCAAGCTCTAGGAGTGGAAGTGATAAATGGTATTACGTTGGGAGTAGCGTCGGTGAACCTGCAGCCCACCTCTCGACACCCCTTAGGCACTCACACCCATGTTGCCTCTCAATCTTGGCATTTTTAGGGGCTCATGCAGGGAGTGGCGAGTCACCGTCTGCCCATTTTTCCATGTTCCCCGAACATTGTGACAGGCAGACGCCATAGTTCCTATTTTCCCAGACCCCTAGTACCACTAGCATTTCACCCCAATAGCCCGATATTTTTTGTTCTCCTTTCCCATAATAGTCATACACTGGCCAGGGCTTGTCCTTGGGTACATTATTATATGGTGTATGTACACAGAGATAATCGCTGGTCTGTGTCACACCACATTTACATTAAATTTGTTAAGGGCCTCTACGTGTTGGCATTTGCCATGTCCCCACGTAAGCCCTCCAAAATTCCGGGGCCATTTTTATGGCCCGTGGTCTTCAAATCAATCAATATCATTATTTGCAAGAATGTAGTTTATACAGGTATTATACAATTGTAGATGCACAGTATATTCTACCACATAGTGGTATGCAAAATGACTTACATACTAATATTAAATTAAATAAATATTCTCTAATAAAAGATCTACTAAAATAGGGAGCAAAGTCGACAGGAAGATCGTGCTTTGTTATAAAATATTAACGTCAAGTTCATATTGATGACGTGAATGCGAAATTAACTGTTATTGAATATGGTTAGGCAAGGTTATGAAATAAGGTCAGTCGAGTCATAGGAGACCTAACGTGACAGGTTACCGAATCTCATAGGAACACTAGAGTACTTCGATAAACGGCCTTTATATACCACAGATAAATAGAAACTTCAATCATGGCTTTAACATGATCATCATCAAAGAGATTTCTTGTCTTTCTTGTTTATTAGGTTTCTTATATCTAAATGCAAAAAGGAGTTTTTTTAGGAGGAACAGTTTCACTACGGTTTTTGTCTCTCTGTTTGTATGTCTCAAAAACTACTAAACCTAGAGATATATACATTTATGATAAATGTAGAAGTAGCATATGCGTACAAAAATACTGTGCCCTTGCGAAAATATTTAAACATTGAATAGACGGACCAGAAGAGAGAAAGAAATAAATATATTTCATTTATTTATTTTTCAGTTCAAATAAATAATATGTATAAATTACTGTTTTGCTCTCCCCCTTTATTTCCGAAGTTTATTAGCAATTAAATGTGTAAAGTCAAAGTAGTCCGACTAATTGTATTTAGTACTAAAAAATTATTTTCAGGCAACGTTACCCCATTGGATCGCTTTACTGATGCTTTATTTGAGGTAGGCAAGACTCTTTGATCGTGTAACTACTTGATCAAATGCTTTTTATAATATATAATAGAAGCTTATTAAAAAAACATTTCCCAGTATTTATTTAATTATCAAATAATTACGACAAAAAAACCTTAACAAACATAACTACAGATAAAAAGTTGGTCCTAAACCACTGTCACTTTAACACTAGGAACGTTCTCAAAAACTGGCAACGTTACCGTGTTGGACAGCAATGCTAATTCCCGGTTTTATTTAAAATATGTTATATCTTTGGTTGTCGTAAGAATTCTAAGAAAATAAATACAATCAGATTAAAAATAAATTGAATTAAATTGTTATGACTTTGTTAAAAACAATCATTCTAACATTAATCCGTTTATCTGTAAAAAAATTCAATCTCTAGTTGATTAGATTTTATTCATAGAACTCGGATGGGAGTTGTTCTCTGAATTAGAAATATTTCCACATTAGCACTTTACTAGGAACAGTTGTCTCGTACTTTTTTTTGTTGCGAAGCTGGTGACCTGCCAGATAGCCCAGTTCATGGAAAGTGGTTACCGTCGCCTATAGGCGTCAGCAACACCAGGAACGAAACCAAAGCGTTGCAAGACCTTAGGATGGGATAAGATGGAGTAAAGTGGATGTGATAGGATAGACGAGATAAAGGGGCTGGGATAGAGGGAAGTTGAATAGGGGATTGGAATAGAGGGATGGAATATAGTGAGTGACGGCATAGAAAAGATGGTATAGGGTTCTCCCCTCTAGGAATGAGGAAAGTGGGCCATCGGAACTCTTACTGATCGTACGAAATATATATATTGTTATAATTTGGGCCACCTGCATATTTGTAAACAAAGCACATTCATTACCCGCTAGCGTTTGAGCTAATAACATTGAAGCTCTTTTATGACTGTCTTCTTTTGTTTACTTTGTGTATAAAATTTTTAATTGGAAAAACAGCCCATTATGTATTGTAATATTTATGGTAATCATTAGCCAGGTGTGATTCTTGGAAAATTCAGTCCACGCGGTCGAGCAGATAGTGTATTTGTACAGTATAAAGCAATTCCCCAACGGAGGGGTGAAGCAGTCGAGCGATAAGCACAAGCGAAGGAAAAGGTGTGTACCACATTCGGTAAACTATTTCGTGACGGACTGCGCGTGTTATTATATCTTGTACCTGTGTTATACGTGTTTGTATAGTTCTAATAAATTCTATAATAATTCCAACGGCATTTTAATTCGAGTCCTGCAACTCGTAACAATATATATATATATATATATATATATATATATTATAAAACTAGAATATGCCCGCGACTTCGTCCACACTTGACTTGAAATTTCCGCGGGATTCTCGGGACACAAAATATCGCAGCATTTAAAAAAGTATGTAAGCTAAAACGATTTGAGTGAAAACTGTATCGGAATAAGCCAAGTTTTATGCACCCGAACGAACAACTTCAAATCGCTCTCGGGATAAAAAAAAAACAAATATTTTATTACATAAATTTTGCTATCGATCAAAGAAAATATCGCTTTGTGAGTTCGATTTTTTTTTAATCTGGCCATTTTAAATAATTCCCACTACAATTAGCTCAAGATTCCCAGGATAAAAAGTAGCGTAGATTTTAAGTCTAAGAGTTTGTCGTCGATCAGCGAAAACCGCATCAAAATCGGCCTAGTAAACTTTTACGTGAATCTCGAACAAACAGACAAGAAATCTAAAAAAATTGCATTGTGTTTATATGTCTATTCGAGTTTTTTTAATAGCTTTAATGTACAGATACGGCATATTTAGAATTTTATAATATTATAGATTGTAAAACTGCAGTCTTCTGTTTTTTATATTGGCTGTTTGTTCGGGATTCACGTAAAAACTGCATGTGGATTTCGATGAGGTTTTCGCTGATCGATAGTAAATTCCTGAACTTATAATCTGCGGTATTATACATGCCGCGAATCCTACTGGAATTTTCTTGGACGACATTTAAAGTGGCCAGGTTGAAAAAAAAAATTTTGAAGAAATTTTCATTAATTGATAAAATCTTTAGTAAAACACTTGTAATTGTGTATGCCTTTAGTAATATTACTTATCAAGAGTTTTTAAGGGAATTTCCGAGATCAATATATTTTCTAACCAAAAAATCCATTATCTTGCTGAAAATAACATTTAATTTTATATTTAGCTCAATAACTGTAATCTGTGTCACTTATCCAAGGTGGACAAAGTTGCAGGAAAATGGTAGTTATATATAATAACAGCCCCTAAATGCCCCACTGCTGGGTTCGGGCCTCCCACTATAGGGGAACGGATATCCGACAAGCATGTCCGGAGGCGGCTTAGCAAGTTTGACACATCGATTATCTTGATGCGCAGGTTTCATCACGATGTTTCATTCACCGTAGCACGTGGTAATTGTAACAATATGTACATCAGATCAAAAAACTGCCTAAGCGATGTATTGCTTCCGGACAGGATTCGGCCCCGAGAGTTGAGCTTTTGTGTTTGGGACGCGTGCACTAGACATTAGGCAACAACGACTTGCGTACGAAATATAACATAAACCCTTTCATCCCTTGAACGAAGATAAATGCAGCTACAAAGTTGCTTTTATATATAAACTAGCTGTACCCGGTAGACGTTGTCCTGCCCTTAAATAATAAAAATGTAAAAACAGATTGCAGCGCCATCAATCGGAACCAATTGTCAACCTAAACCATTCTCAAATCTACTAAAAAAACACAAAAAATTTCATCAAAATCGGTCCCACCGTTAAAGAGGTTTTCAGCGGCGCCACCAACCGGGTCCAATCGTGAAGCTAAACAATCATCCCGAGATCCACTTGAACACACGTACAAATAATTCACCTAATCAGACAAATGAGAATGAGTTTATATGCGGTCACCTTTGCCGAAATCGGCCGCGAAAGATCATTTATTATCCTATTACGGACGAAGACAATTGCAAAAATACAAAAATCATAAAAATTGATCGAGCCGTTCTGTAGTTATAAATGGTGTAACTAACACGACTTTGTTTTATGTATATATATATGAATTCAAGCTAGGCTAAAATGCAGCGATAGCGGTCATATAACAACAAAACTCCATTACGTGCGAGTTGAGCAATGATTTCAACTCGATAAGTTAATAAGTATTTAGGTGAATGTCATGATTACATTTTTATACCGCTGAACATCTATTGTATGATAATGTAAATAAAAAAATAAGTATTTTATAGTTATACTTTACTATATCTTATAGTTATATTCATATATATGAGTATAATAATGCGGCTTCGCTCGCGCTTATGTTATCCTTTATTCTATATTGTACACAAAAAGTTACAAAATTATAGAATAGTGGTGATGTACAAAGGCGAGCTTAACCCTAAAAGAGATTTCTTCCAGCAAACGTATGAGTCTAGCGAGATGGGGAGAAGCAAAAGGCAGGGTTGTGTACACTAAGATATTTCACGATTTAACTATTTAACATAGAAGTATAATATAAACAGATTAACAAAAATAAATTATATACAAGATACACTTACGATCTTAAGATACATACATACATATATAATGTAAAATATAAACATATAAGGATAATTTAAGATAGGTAGTGCTCTTTGATTTTTTTTAATCTACTCTCTGATGAACTATCTTGGATCGTATGTAGCAGGGCGTTCCACAGTCTAACTGCGTGGACGGAGAAAGAATCACTATAACATACCGATGAGTGTGTGAGAGCTTTGATAAGAAGAGATTTAGAAGTTCTACAATGGTATCGTAAATTTTATCGTGATAAAGTAGCCTATATGCTAATCCAGATTCCAATCTGTTTCTGTGCCAAATTTCATCCAGATCCGTTCAGCCGTTGTAGCGTGATTGAGCAACAAACATCTATCCAAACTGTCGCCTTTGTAATATGAATACAGTATATATTCATAGCTATTAATCAATCTCTGAAATCCAATTTGATTTGAACACAAACTGCTCTTTTCTTGACAGTCTAATGCAGTCATTGATACCGTAAAGTTTTGAACTTAATACAATACAATACAATAAATAGATTTCGAGCAAGAAAAAAATTGCGAATAACTTGAAAAGTTTGAAACTTTACTGAAAACTGAAAAGTTCTGGGAATTACAGTATGTTATTCAGATGTTTTCATTCAGCTTTATTCGATTGATGAATTTTAAATGTCAAAAGTAAAATAATCATTTGAAAATCTACTCTAACCAACTGTTATCCTTGACTTGATTAATATTTTATTATTTTAATCAAGAGTTTTGAAGACTGCCATTTTGTACAGCCTAAAGTTATTCAATTTTGAAAGTATTTTTTGAATTAATTATTTAAACATGGTTTTAGTCTGAAAATAAATATTAATAGCATTAAGTGGACAACGGATACTTTGGTCACATAGCAAAAACTTAGGCAATTCGTGAGATTTGTGGTCACTGGGAAAGCTAAAGGAAAGCGACCTTGGTATATCCAAACAGGTGGATTGACCAGTGTATTCAAAACCAATCCTCACCGCCATCAAAATCAAGTTTTTCACCAATAAAAGTACAACTTCGAAGGATACATTTTTACTCAGTTTTCCTCATGACTCATTGTGTGTATAATTCCGTTTAAGATTTATTGGGAAATATCTGATTTTCCTGGATAACATTTTTTAGAAGCTACTGTGTCCGTAAGGATGATATTCGTAGTAAGGAGTACATTATATGCCGCTACTCAACATTGTAGTGAAACCGCAATCTACTCAAAATTAAGGATAGCCTTCCTACATGCAATCCAGAGGTATTTTTAAAACGAATACGTCCAAAATTATATGTTTCAGTGTCTTTTTACATAAGTTTTTACTTATTTTGATGGTGAAATATTCGTCTATATCAATGGTTCTTAACCGGTGGTCCGCGGACCACTGGTGGTCCCCGGAGGCATTCCAAGTGGTCCGGGAAGCCATCGTTATAAACAAGTAACGTGACGTGTTGTGTCGAGTCATCACAACGCAGACCGCGCAAATAGAATGCAATTACAAAAATCTTATTAAATTTAAAATCCGTAACTTATATTTTTAGATTTTTAAAATAATAAATAAATGCACGCTAGTTCTAAAATTATACGTGCTTTATTAGATAGAGACAAATATATAGAATCTATACATATACATAACCGACTGGGTGGTCCCTGGGAAGACAGAAATTTGGTAAAATGGTCCCTCGTGACTTAAAGGTTAAGAACCACTGGTCTATATAATAAATAACATGCCACCCACTCTAATTTTTGAATTAACCAGTGAAAAATTCGGATGCGGTATAGATATACGGCACATTTATTTATTATTTGAGATATAAATTTAACTTTGTGTGGTTATAAAAAAAATAATCACGGCGGGAGTTCCGCTTCGCTTCGCACCCGCCTTAGCCTTCTAACCTATATTAAAAAGGTTCGGATCTGTTCATAATAATATATAGCTACACCCCACCCAAAAATTCCATACAAATACAAATTTGATTTATAAAGCTTTATTTAATTTGAACCATGTCCATTGAGTATTTGAGATATGGGATGTTTTCAATTAGAGCTCACCTTTACAGTACAGTCCATATTTCGTTTACAGTCACACGCTTACTCGTTTTCACCTACTACTATATCCGATGCTATTTACACTAATCTATTTACAATATAATTTATAATATTATTGATTATAAAGGTATAAATAATTCTTCACTTGCCATAATAAACTCAACCAAAACACTCGTTACTTAACGATCTAAAAACAATAAGCCAAATAAATGTACTAATTTAGAAGTTAAGTAAACCTCTTTACACAGGCGATGAAAAACATGTTCGTATACTTTGTACAGATTTTCACGCAAGAGGAACCATGAGAAACATAACAGGAATATTTTAAGTACACTCATAGAATATTTACCATCGTTCTCACGGTAACAAACGCGAATGGAAGATGTCAAAAGTGGCTAATAAAACTTCCTGGCTCGCACCAATTTATGTGTCCCACTTTAGTCCTTGCTTCAAATATACTACACTGTTATCGCGATAACAGTACTTTGATAACTCGAAATTAATCTCGCATTGGATAAAACGTTTTGTTTCAGTCGAAAAGGGTGGCGACCGATTTTACTCGCATTGTATTATTACTGTGAAGAATTGTTAACTGTGATAAGGTGTTCCTAAGAATTATCGATTGCAATACGGATTTGAATGAATTGTGTAAAATTCTTAATATGGTCTTTAAGATACTAACATAATAACAAAGTGTTGTTGTCTTATGGCCCGTTCCTATATTCCGAACGTTCATTTACCTTACTATCGGTTAAAACTTGACATAAGCTCCACACAAGTAATGTCAAAATTCAACCCATGGTAGATACGACATGTTAGTGCCAAATTGTTTGAGGGCAGAAATTTTGAAAATTCTTTACACTTTTTAGAAAAAAATAGAATTGACCAGTCTAGAGAAAATTTTAAAGGGTTCTACAATGTTATGACTAAATTTTTTAATTTATTTTGCCTAGTGAATTTCGGAATAAAGATTATCTCTTTGTCTATACGTTTTGAACTACTAATAGACAAATAAATGTTTCAGAAGTATATTAATAAATACTTTTCATTGAATATAGCACATAGCACTGGACCTTAATGCACAACTTATAAATCTCAAATTTTTGTTTCAGGCAAATTTGACACTGCAATATTTATATAGCTCCTGAGACCCAGACCCTGAGCTGTGATATACCGACAGACATCGGAGTGAGAAAATAACGTTCTTTTCTTACCTTTAGCCATCGGAAACCTACAACGTATGTTTCATTAAATAAATAATAATATTCAAAAACTACGTCGGGTACATTCTATTCTATAATACTTATGTAGCACAAATTAATATTTTCACTAAAGTAATGGTAATAACAGTATTGTTAATAATATTTGAAAGACAATTAAGATGTAAATAATGTAGTAGATAATATAATAGTGTATATATTTCATTATATATAAATAGTCAGTCACTAAAAATTAAACTATTTCATACTGGGCCTACATTGTTTGATGATAAGTGATTCAAGACAAGAAGTATTTAGTTCGTTGAATAAGTTGGTTAAAGTAACAACACGGCTGGTCGCATCTGTTACAGGGACCAGTAAATTTTCCATTTCTCATATTCTGAAAGTACGGTTGGAGTTGCCTGATTACAGGGATGAAAACAATACCTTTCGTCCCTGTGAAACGATTTTCCCTGCTGTCAAAAAATTTATAAACTATGCGAACCATAGATAATACATGCGATTTATGTCCCAAATATCAACCATTTTGTAACATCATATTATAATTATAAATTACTTTAATTAAATTATTATTTAATTTACATAAATTTTAGTTAAATATTTACTATCTATCATCCGTGACAAAAAAATACAGACTTGTAGAATGCTACAGAAAAAAATAATTCACCTTTTATATGTGACTTATTAGATGAGTGCATCAGATTTAGATATGCATTGCATAGATTTAACGCCGATTTTATTAGAGAAGTAGTTGTTTGTTTAGCTAATAAGTTTTTTATTTACTTTCCTCATATTCGAAATGAAAAGCAGAGTATTAACCTCGGATGAAAGACCTATTTAGGCACTCGAACTATTAGCGCCCTCGCTACACTCGTGCGCCAAACCATCTCATGCCTAAATAGGTAACTTTCACCTAGCGTGTAACAATCTACTATTTCAGTGACGACTATGCTATAGAAAAAAAGCTTTGGAGATATTGAGAAGAAGTATGTCTTACTTTCGTGGATTGTGACTCACAATTTAAAGATCGTGGTAATAATAAAATGAGAAGCAAGTTCGTAATGAATGGCAACATTTTAAAATAAAGGATTATCGAGGTGCTAGAAACAGTTGAATTGTGTAAATCATTTATTGAAAATGATTAATGTAAAGGCATTTTAATAATACTTAATATTACATAATTAGAAAACAAACACAATAAAACAAAAGGGTGTGACGAAACAAACCTTTTCGCCCACTGGCTAGCAGGCCAGATTTTGAGTTCGTGTTTGACAACTGTCATAACGTTACAAGAGAGAAAAGTCGTCACTAAAATGTATATACTTTAATCCTTTTAAATTCTATCATATATTAGACGTAATTTCTTTCGGCTTTGTAAATATTATATACCAAATTATATACTTTACAAATGAACGGGTTATTTATTACTGCAACGACCCGCCAAGAACAAGAAAAAAATTGGTGTCAAAAAAGTAATTTAAAATATCTTGACATGTAAGACGTCAGTGTCAAGAAAAAACCTCATTAAAAAAAACTTTTTTCAATCATTTTTGTAATTCTGTACCTAAGAAGCATTTGGGAATTTATTTTAAAACCACAGACAAATATTTCTATTTAATTTAGTCGTTTAAACAGATATTATAATAATAAAAATAAATCGGCAGACAAGCACACACACTGTATATCCCCAAATTAAGCAAGTTACCCTTGTGTTATGGGTAATATACAACAGACTAAAATAATATCTGCCTGAACGTCCCACTGCAGGGATCAAATGGTCTAAAGCGACCGCTTTTGGAGAATCGCTTAGAGAAACTGACTGATTCATGCTTCCCGTCCAGGATTCAGGATCCGCTTTATTAGAGACGCGAGTTTACTAACAGTCTGTAAGTAGTTCTAAACTTAATTGTATAAATTCAAGAGTTACCTACTTATCAAATTTGGATCATTTGGTTGACAGATCGCCGTTACGACAACAGTGCCTGCGGCATATATGCTATTGTTTAATAAATACTCTTATTTTTTTACCATACTAAATCAATCCTTTTATTTGTATTATTTATTTTCAAGCAATGGTGAATTAGTAAATCATAGTAAAACTTTTAAAGCAAGGTTGTGTTCATGCAGGCTTGAAATGAGACTACTGCACCGTAGTACACTTTTGGCCTTAGTTCGAGAAACACATTATCTAGTATCGTGTAAAATTGTAATTAATTTCACATGTCACTTATATATCTACCCTACGAATCGTTTCATAAGCCGACATTAGATGGATCATTTCTATTTTTCAACTTGGAAGAATCAACCAAAGTGATCCATATAGATATAATTTTAATCATTCAATTTCAATGAATATCGTAGTGTCTTTTCATTTCTGTGCCGATCAACCAAATATATATATATCCTAATATTAGCATTACAAACACTTACTCATTGATTGCAAAAATTGACTGTGACAACGTCATCTAATCCCTTGTGTAACAGAAAAGGTTGATGATATTATATATGTCTCAGCATTAGATTTATTTTGTTCAAATTTAAATGGAATTGGATGTGAATTAAATAAAAAAAGTCTTTAGAGTCAATTTGGTCTTTTTAAAACACTGCTTTGAGATAATAATATAATTATAATTGTCTATCTGTTAGTTTAAAAATGATCATGAAATAATGATTGCTTTCGGAGAAGTAACAGAATATATGTACCAAGAATATTTTTACGATAATGTCACAACTTTTTCAAATAAAATCTCTGCTTTCTTCTTTCTACATCAGTTTAAAAAAATGAATAAATATCGACACAATTCTACAAATATCGTGTATTTAAGGTTGAGTGTTTTAAAATTAATAGTTGAAGATTTCTCTAAATATTATACTCGTAACTTTTATACATTTAAAGAAAGAAAGAAAGAAAAAAACGAGAAACATTTATTTAGAACTACAGTAAAATTCACTTAAACTATTAAAATAAAATAAAAACAATAAGTAAATGCAGTCGTAAATTGGCTTTAGCTCAGCAAAACTGCCGGTTAATATAACCATCGCTGATCTTCCGCTAGGGCCATAAAGACCTAATTATACTTTAACATGATCGGTGGACAAGGTTGGCTCTTGATGACAATAATTATTTTGAAACTTAGACACTCGTGTACCATGTTTCCTGCGCATAAGTGTAATGGTGATGCACAATTTGATATAATAACTTGACGGTTGGTTATTCCTATAATCAAGTTATCGCTTTCGAAATTATCTTTTAATAATCAAATTACTATACTTAACTCATTCTTCAGTCGAACGCTTTGTTGTGCAATAATAATTGAAATTTTAATTTCAAATAATTTATATAATATTACATTCCATACGATATTCTTATTAAGGCAGAAACTGTATTTATACTGAGTAATCGTATTTTTTTAATCATTGAAATTAGATAAATATCTCTCGCTAGCATTTTTGTTATTTCTTTTACCAAGATGTAGAATTTTATATTCATAATATCTTCCGATTCCTACAACGTATCGATGAAATGGATTATACATGTATGTACATTAAAGATAAAATTCCAGTTTTATTACAAAACAAAACTTATTGAAACCCATTAAGTCGTTTCGGCTATTCTGTTCTGTTCCAGACAAATTTTCAGACAGATTGATAGATAAAATTTTTATAAACACTTTGTTAAGATTAGGCATCATGTAATTAGTAGTCTTTATATGTTTTTTTGTGAATCTTTCGTAATAAACTTGTATGTCTCTCAAGACCACGCGCCATAAAAATGGCCCGGACTTATGGAGAGCTTCTGTGGGGCCATGGGGAGGCCAACACGTAGAGGGCCCTTGACAAATTTAATGTAAATGTGGCATGATACTGACCGATGATTATCCCTGTTTACACCATATAAAAATGCATCCAAGAAAAAGCCCCGGTCAGTATAGTAGGACTATTGTAGGAAATGCGAACAAAAGGTACCGGGCTATTAGGGCGAATTGTTAGTGGAACTTGGGATCTGGGACTATGGCGTCTGCCCGTTGCATTGTTCGGGGAATATGGAAAAAATGGGCAGACGGTTACACGCCACTTCCAGCATGGGCCCCAAAAAATGCCGTACAACATTGGCGAGGGGCAACATGATTCATAATATTATTGTCAAGAGTCATAGAAAACGATTTTGTAGTAAGTAAATTCAGACAATTTATAACTCAAAAATATGATAGACTACAAGCGGGAGTGTAAACTTTATTTATGTGGCATCTTAACTATTAAACCACCACGACAAATAGGGTATCTAGGAACTTTCCAGAATTACGTTTTTTGAAGGACGATTAGACTGGCCCACAAAAAATTAAAAGTGTTGTGTGCTTTTGGCCAAAGTGATCTATTTCAATGTGCTGAATCTATGGACCAAAGCTGAATGTGTGGACCAAACAGACCCCAGATTCAATCTTTTGGTCCATACCCCTTCAAAATCTTGAGGATGTATGCACTTAACTGACCCTAGATTCGGATTTAGCGTACTGAAACACATAAGAATAGACGGGTTTGGTTAAAAGTACACAACACTTTTTATTTTTTGTGGGCCGGTGTTATTAATTTAACTAACTGCTGGGGCTCAAGGACCCAAAATGATTCCTGGCCTCCGAAATGGGAATATCAATGGGGATCCACTCCTTTCTGTTCAGCGCTGCATCCAGCCGGCCATAGGCTTGAAGCACATGGAAGGACGATTCCTAATTTTAGCATTTTTCCACTTAAACGCGCATGACATGTTTATTATACGCACCATTTTTCAAAAACACAACAACTTTTAACGATCTCACAGAACTGTACTCACGGCGAGAACCTTCCGGTGTTATTTGGCCCAATAAAGGTATGTATAACGTATAAAGGTTTGTTAAACAAAGGGTCATGGTGAACAATTGGCAAAAAAGACAAAAAGTCACGCGAAATGATAGCACACGTTATGGCTATGATTAAGCGAGTTTTGGACACGAAATTTAGTTATGTGGTATTTTAGTGTGATAATTTTAGTCACGAATTAGCTAAATCATACGAGAAGAGTATTGATACCCGTTCGAAAGCGCGTGGGTTCGATCTCACCGCTGTCCTCATGTAGTAACTTTCGTAATGAACAATCAATTCCAGACAATAACTAACATTAATACGTACACATATACACGTATACGTACAGTACACACGCTGTAATATTAAAAACTACCCACAACAGTAGTACAGGGAGACTTATTTTCAGATAGATGCGGATGATACTTCTATGGTGACGTCATAGAGACATACTGCAGTGATTATCTTGATTACAGCTTTTAAGAACAGTTTGATGAGATTTGATGCGTGATACCACGCTCTTGCTTATGTCAGCGTCGAATGCTAAGTCTTGAGCTAATCTTATTTTGTGTGGTAAGTGAGAGTTTTGGTGGTCTACTTTCATATCTATCCCATCCCCTCTATCATATTCCTCCTACCCTATCTCCCCTTATCCTATCCCTCTTATCTCATTAGCCTTATTTTTGATAACGTAGAGATAATGTATTTCTGCTCTATCTCCGAGCCTGCGGGGCAGACACCAGAAGGGTTAGAGGTTAAAATTATAAGCAGCTATGTTCGAACGAAATCTATGAAGTCGCGACGTTCAGTAAGTTTTAATATACCCCGTTCAAAATAACTCGATTCACAGGGTTACCAACAATCAAAAATATTAACACCTAAAGCTAGAGCCAAGAACACCTAAAATCGCTATAATTACTAAAAAAAAT
Organism: Dendrolimus houi; assembly: GCA_039645545.1. NCBI lineage: Eukaryota > Metazoa > Arthropoda > Insecta > Lepidoptera > Lasiocampidae > Dendrolimus > Dendrolimus houi. Next base: position 6,380,400 of record CM077121.1, on the reverse strand, counting down.
ACAAAAATTATTTAGAATAAGTCGCGTGTCAAATCCTACGCAGTAGCTTTATTTTACTTACACAACTTAATTCGGTTCTTTATAAATAATAATAAGAAAGAACCTAAGTCCCTATATTATAGTCTACACAACTGCACAGCAAAACAGAGGCGAGTGGAAGCCACCTGATTTCAAGTAATACAATGAATCCCATGTTGTTTATGACAACGTAGGTATTTCTTAATGAATTGACAAACGCGATTGCAGCGCCCTCTATTTTGCTCATCCGTCTAATCTAAAGAAACGTCTTTATTTATCAGGATAATATATATCTTAACTCGGATTATAAATCAACTCTATGTCGAGTTTCACTCGTATAGGTTTAGTAGTTTCCAAAAAGCTCTCGTGAACGTGATGCTCTAACAGACAGACAGACAGACGCATTTTCGGAATCTCCTATTCCGAATTATCAACCTTGATTTTTTTCACATTTTTAAATGCAATGTACAAACTCGGACAATTTACAGATTTATTATAGTATAGATTTACGTTTTGTAGTATCTATTTACAACCTATTTTATAACATGATATTAAATGTAAATTTTTAGAATTTGGCAACCCTACGCGTCAATTTATCGCGAACGTGGTAAAGAAGTATCTCTATTAGGTACTTGATAACAAAATCAACAGACACTTTTAATCCTCATAAAAAACTTCATAGCCTCCTTGATTTTGTACTGTACACATGTTGACATGTACTGTGTTGTGACGCTATAATTCTAATGAGTCAAATAACTTATTAATTACTCTTTAAACAGTAATTAAAAATATTCCTTTGACGAAACTTTGATAGCAAGATGATAGCAAGATTTATAAACGCACGCTCTTTTTTATGTAGGTATTATGTATTGTTACAACTCAGGTCCCGACAAAAACAAAACCCACCTGTATATCTAAAACAAAACACATTTTATTACCTGCCGGCATTTAAACTAATTGTAACTCTTTTATGATTTTTTGTTTATTTTGCATTTAAAATTTGTGATTAGAAGAAAACAGCTCATTATTTTATTGTGCTCTTTTATGGCAGTTTGCGGCCGAGTATTTAGCCAGGTGTGGCGGATTAAGTCGACTTAGATACGGGGACATTACCTTATGAAACGTATATTATAAAGTATAAAACGATGACCTGATGGAGGGGGAGGCAATCGAGCAAGAACCACAAGCGAAGCGAGACGCGTGTATTACAATCGGGAATCTAATAAGTCACGGACTTTGCGCGTTTGATTGAATTACGACCTTCTGCATTACGTTTGGACTTGTTGTGTTGGGTTATATTTGTACCTGTGTTATACGTGTTTGTATAGTTCTAATAAACTCTATAATAATTCCAACGGCATTTTAATTCGAGTCCCGTAACTCGTAACAGTATATAGTTTTGAATTAATTACATTACGTGTCAAATACCCAATTGATTTGACAGTCCGCTCCTCTATTATGGGTTAATATCCACGCACTTGGCTGTTTTGTTATTAGACGTTTAGAAATGAGCACGAATTATTACTATGATGGATTTAGATAGATAGATAGATAGATAACACTTTATTACACACCAATACAAGAATGAACTTAAAGACTAAAATTATATCTAGTTATGTACAATGGGCGGTCTTATCGCTAAAAAGCAATCTCCTCCACACAACCCCAGGAATGAATTGAGATGATAATGGCGATGGTGGTATACGTCACATATAGTACAAACTACTTACATTTTAATAATAAATACATAAATGATATATATATATATACACACACATATATATATATATATATATATATATATATATATATATATATATATGTGTAGATATTTTATATATTACATAGATATATACTTAATATACATACCATACAAATACATATCTACAGAATATATAAATATTTATAAATGAATTTAAGTATCATATTCCAACGACAGGTACTATTTTTTGATCATGGTATTAAATATCGTTAGCGATTTTGCTTGTTTGATAGTAACAGGAAGCTTATTCCAAAGCTGTATATCCTTAACAGTAAAAGAATTATTGTAAAAAGTTGAGTTATGCGCAGGAGTGTTCAATTTAAGTTTAGTAGAAGGGCGTAAATTATGAGAGCACGAAAGAAATTCAAAACGTTGTTTAAGGTAATTAGGAGTACTTGGGACAAATAAAATACTATAGAGAAAAGAAAGTATGTGAGTATTCCGGCGAAATCAAATTGGCAACCACTTGAGTTTTTTTCGGAATTCAGAGACATGGTCATACTTGCGTGAGCCAAATATGAACCTTATGCAAAAATTTTGGAGGCGCTCAAGTTTATTAAGTTGTTCTTGGGTTAAATTTAAATAGCTGGCGTCAGCATAATCAAGGATAGGAAGTAATAAGGACTCTGCTAGCTTAGTTTTGGTGGTAGTGGGCAAGAAGTTCCTCTATCTTCTAAGGGATCTGGATGAGAGATATAGCCGCCGGCTTAATTCGGTGATATGAGGTCGCCAATACAGCCTAGGTTTTTTACACTTATCACTAAAAGGAATGATTGTCCCGTCAAACATTATGCTAGGTATAGTACTCCAGTCGACCTTATTAAGCATCCGTGAGCTACCGATGACGATGACTTGAGTTTTTTCAGGGTTATAAAGGATTTATAAACAGTTCAATGAATATTGATGAATACATTTTACTACTCGTTAAAGTTTGGCAACACGCAGATACGATCTTGTGTTTTTTGCAACCATAACTATTTGTAACTGTAAAACAAAACAATAATGTAAATTTAAACACAACAATAAAAATTGCTTACTAATTACGACAGTGGTCAGTTCAACAACCGTTGATTGTGGGAAAATATTCCTCATGAATCACGTATGATATTCGAAATTACTTAGAAAAATGCGGAGAAAAAAACGCAAACGAAATTGGATTTAGTAGCTCCGTTACTGTGAGTCATATGACAAACTGTACCAAATACCACCTGAGATTTTTGCTGGTCATTAAATACACAGAAAAGAGGGAAAGGAAGGTGGTTTTAAGTGACATTTTGTGACAGACTTAACATGTGTTTTTATATCTTAATGTCTTAAGCTTAAGGGAATATAAATAACCTCAATTCCAAATAAAATTAATGGATGTTTTTTGAAGTGAAATTTCTTTAGAATCGTTGTGATTTGAAACTTGACGAAACGAAAAAGAGACACTAAAAAGAGATAAACACATAAATCTATAGAACTAAGCCTGCGAGAGGATGAGATAGAATGCAATATATTTAATAATTTGAACACTATGCTCATATAGACAGAGTTAGAAATGTTTTGAAGTTTTTCGTTAATACTTCAATTTTCGTGTTTTAAAGCTTAAATATATTATAACGATATAATATATGAAATGTGACCTCACTAAATTTAGAATCCCTCTCACCCCTTCTCATTCTTTGTTTCACTTCTCCTGAGTGTGAACTGCACAGACACACATTTTTTATACTACCAATATAGTTTTATTTATTACTAAGTTCGCAAATAAGCAGATGGCCCCCATCTAGGCTACGTTCCCTAAGAGACTCACAATGACCACGTTCACGACCTCGATTTTTCCCGTTCCACTTGATTGGGGACGTTACAATAATAAACTCTAGTGGAACCGATTATGGGGCGTTGATGTCATAAACGACGAAATACACAAATATCATTGGTTGATTTGAAAATCGCGGGTTTTTCAATGTCAAGAGATAGAGAGAATTAATGTTCTGTGGTCAACGCCCACTTTGACCCACCTCTTGACATGGGTCGTTAAGAGCGCTGTGTGATCGAAAATGATGACGTCATTAGTGACGTTTTCGCCACCACCATGGGCGTTGTGAGCTACTAGCGGAACGCGGCCCTAATGGAAAGTGGTTTTTTTTTAATTTATTGCTAAATCACACCAGACAAGCTGGTTACCGTCACCTATAGATGTTTCCAAGAAGTAGTGTGAGATTTAGCATGCTTAAAGTTTATATAGAGAAGAAATTTAGAAAACTGTTTTTTTAATATATTTATGTGGTACAATTACATTAAATAAAATATATTGTTGATGCAAAAAAGGTAGAGTATAGAATACGCGTATGTTAGTGTGAAATAGATAGAGGATACCATTCAAGTAGGTCACGGCACGCACAGAAAGAAACAAAAATCCCGATGATTTTTGCAAAATCTCACTTCCATAATGTAAATTGGTTTCTAGTAAAAAATAAATAATGAAGTATAGTGGGTTAACTATCTTCAAGTTATTACTTATAATATATAATAATAAAACGGAAACGAACTTAATTTAGCAATTCCGTTACTATGAGTCATATGACGGACTGTACCAAATACCATCTGAGATATGCTGGTAATTAAATGTGAAGATATTATCTATGTTAATAAATAAATACCTAATGTAAGTTAAAAATATTAAATACTAGCGGTTTCGGCAGACGTTGTCCTGCCCTGAATAATAAAAATCTAGAACCCGATTCCAGCGCCACCTACCCTGTCTAATTGCGAATTTAAACCACCCCGTCACCCACTCGTACACATTTTTTTTATCAAAATCTTAGAAGCTTATTCCAGCGCCAAGATTTTGTTTAAATTGATGGGTTACATTATTGAAGTTTTAATTGGGATCCCTAATTTTTATATAGCCTATATTGATCAAAAATAATGTAGCATTCGAATGGTGAAATAATTTTTGAAATCGGTCCAGTAGTTTTTGAGTTTATTCATTACAAACATATAAAAATACAAAAATACAAATCTTCCTCTTTACAATATTAGTATGGATGAATGTAGTGGGTAATTTGTGGATAGCAATAAATAAATTTGAAAATTAGTTTAGTATGTTTTATATTTATACCAGCTTTCCCCGCGGCTTCGCTCGCGGTAATTTAAATTTTGTAGATAGAGTGGAGCAATACAAGTCTCATCTATGTAGTCGAAGACCGACTGTTGAAAGTAGCACAAAATCTAATTTTGAATTCAAAATATCCGTTACGCCATCTAGCGAACGTGGAACTAACCACGACTGCAACATATTATAGTTACATTTCTTTGTCGTTGCCATGACGAGTATTAGTAGAATTCGCCATAAAGGCAAGGCAATCTTGGTCCATACGCCCAATTCTGATGCATTTATAAGTCCTCGTATAGGTAGCGCAGTTGAATTGTAGGCTACAACTGACACCATTCAACTGAGTTCTTGTGTAAACTCGAAATCCCACATTTGACTATACAGTTCACATTTCTCACAAAAACACATAATTACTACTCGAAAAACTAACAATATACTACAACTATTGTTAATTATAGAGTAATTGTCAAATACTTCTTTAAATATTAAATAACTAACCGGACTGTAAATAATTTATTAATAAAAAACTATACGTGCGAAATACATGACGATTTTAATCGAGGGAAAAGTTTTACAAATATTAAATAACAGAAGAACACTAATGTTCCATATTTAAACATTATTATATCGTGGCCAGTAAAAAATTATATCAACCACAATAAAAACTATTTGTGGAGTTTCCCACAGTAAATTTACATATTTTTAGAAAATAACTGCACAGCATAACAACGTCTCCTTTCAGTTCGCGCCAAAAACTCCGTTGCCATTACGATGTATTTGTTAGTGGATTGTAATAAACAGTGGCCAGTGCCGGCTTTACCTATAGTGCAGGGTGTGCATCGCACACGGGCCCTGAATCACTGGCGTGGCTCCAAACGCGGCTCTTGACACCTCCGAATGCATGCGTAGCTCACGGCGCCGACTCTTTCAAATACCCTGCGCCGTGTCATGGCCGAAGCCGGGTGCGGTAGCAAAGCAAGGCATGTCACGAGCGGCTCCTATACTCTATACAATCACTTTTGTTTCAACGTGAAATTATCCTTAGAACAGATAATTAAAGATTATATTGGCGTAGTGTCGCATTATTCTTGTAACTCCTTTCTTCGTAAAAACTACTTTTTGCTCGTGTACCCTCAGCACGAACTCTCAGAGATAGAAGTAAGAAAAAAGAATGCTTCATTAACATATTTTTGACTTACTTATCAAATACAAATTCAAAAGTTTTATTCAAAATAAGTTCCACTAGAAAACACTTTTTGAAGGTCATACATGTAAGTCAAAATTTAAATCTACTTCCTATTCTATGTACACCGCTTCGCAATGTGTTAACACTGTTCAAAGGAGAAGAAGCGGCAAGAAAGAAGAACACGTGTAGCTAAAAAAGATTTTGTCATCATAATTATTTATATATTATCTCAGGCTCTTTTGTTTAAATACAAGTAGAAGTTGTATTACAATTACTATTCAAAAAATGAATGGAGTTGTAACAAACAAAAAATATTGTTATCGCTCTAGGCCAATTTGGGAAATTAATGAATGAGATGAATCAATGAAATTAATGAAACAACATATATTTGCAGTTGCTATTTTAGCACGGTTTATAAGAGTTTTTGTTCTGAAAGCGTACCTATTGCCCCGACGTCATTTTAAATTGCAACATTTGCAGCGAATTTCTTTTCTCTGGTGAAAATATAACTGTATTTATTCTTTTTTGACCGCGTACCTACTAGAAGGTGCCAGGGTATTGATTGCACACGGGCGCTACATGAGCTAGAGAGTCGCCTCTGACGGTGGTGCCAAGAAAACGCAATCCAAGCGCCCCCTTTTTCGCTATATTCGTTTATTCCTTGAAAACAACACTTTTTTTCTAGCTGAAAGGTACCCTATGTCCATTTCTATATCCCTGATAACGAATATGCAAACTCTCATGACGATCTGTTAAGTAATTAAGGCGTGAAACCGTTACAAACGAACTGACATTCGCATTTATTTATTTGACTGATAACTGTTATCTGATGATTGGAAAATCGGCCCAAAAACAATTATGTACATGAATGTATAATTTTATGCATGCTATGTTCTCATCAAGAAGGCCATCCAGCAACCATATGTTCTATGCCTTCTAAATTTGTTCAAAAGTACGTAAAGTTGAGGTGGCCAGTTTGCGAACCAAACTAAACAAATATATTATATATTAAGTTATATGTTTGTATTTTATTTATAAACTTAGGTGTAGCCCATTCATAAAATCGTGTATGATATATAGATTTCAAATACTAGAGGTATACATGTGCTACTTTCTATTCTGGAAAATACAGTAAATCCTATGGGATAAGAGAGAGATAATGAATGAATAGAAACAATTTATTATTTACCAAAAATTAAAACAACGTTCTTAAAAACTATGTTCAATGACTGTTGAATAAAGGGCGGCCTTATCGCGATCTCTTCCAGGCAACGCTCTAAGCTAAGGAAAATATTAAAACATGACAGTGGCGTTGTAGACAATAAATAATATAAAACATTCAAAACAATAAATAGAAGTCTTTATTATATATTATATAAACACAATAAAATGACATATTATAGTACATACAGAATAAGTAGCAAAAATAATTAATTATATATAATAAATGCCGTTTTCCCAGCGGCTACGCCGCGTGAAGTACCCCATCTGGTAGCTCTGTGTTAGTTGGATAAAAGCTTAATTTTCTTGTTAATCCCTATTATATTATAAATGTGAAAGTAACTCTGTCTGTCTGTCCGTCTGTCTGTTCCGTTTTCACGGAAAAACTATTGGACCGATTTGGCTGAAACTCGGTATATATATATATTTTCGATACCAAGGATGAACATAGGATACTTTTATCCCGAAAAATGGGATAGTTTCCGGGATAAGAGTATATTTGTCGTAGTAGTTTTGGTATTTGTAGTAGTTTTGGTAGTTGTGGTAGTTTTCGTATTTTCGGTAGTTTCGGTAATTTCAGTACTTTTGGTAGTTTCGGTTGTTTTGGTAGTTGTGGTAGTTTTGGTAGTTGTAGTAGTTTTGGTAGTTTTGGTTGGTAGATTTGGTATTTTTGGTAGTTGTGGTAGATTCGGTTGTTTTGGTAGTTGTGGTAGTTTTGGTAGTTGTGGTAATTTTGGTAGTTTTGGTAGTTTGTGTAGTTTACAATATTTAGTTTTATAAATAAGACTAGAACGGGTTGAATTAGGGGATTAAAGTACGAGGGGCCAATAATTTCTCAAGTTTATAGATATAATAATTCATAATCACTAATAAATCGCGATAGTAACTCAATCTGTCTGTCTGAAAACCGAAAATGGACATAGATACTATTCATCCCGGTAGGTGGGATAGTTTGCGATATAAAATGAAGTAAATCTTCCGAGGGCATATAGCACCGACATAAAAATACAATACAATGTAACCTGTATTAACGCCTGCTCATTAAACAAGCGTAATGTTACGAGTGGCAGAACTCGAATTAAAATGCCGTTGGAATTATTGTAGAATTTATTAGAATCATACAAACACGTATTAACACAGGTACAAATATAACTGAACACAATTAGTCCAAACGTAATGCACGAGATCTTAATTCCATAAAACGCGCAAAGTCCGTCACTAAATAGATTACCGAATGTGGTACACACGTCTTGCTCGTGGTTATCGCTAGACTGACGATCTCTCCATTGGGGCAGTGCTTTCTGCTGCATAAATGCAATATGTCTGGCATGCCCCTGGCCGCACGGGCCAATTTTCTTAGAATCACACCTGGCTAATGACTGCCATAAAAGATTACAATACACAATGCGCTGTTTTCTAATTATAAATTTTAAACACAAAGTAAACAAAAGAAGTCCAAATGCGGAAAGTGTGCTTTTATGGTATGCAGGTGTGAATCTAATTTTGTCGTCGTAACAATAACAAAGAATCTAAATCCATTAGTCTACACAACTGCCCAGCAAAACATAGTGGCGAGTCGAAGCCAAACTGATTTGAAGTAATTTATTGAATAACATGTTGTTTATGACTACGTAGGTATTTGTTAGTGAAATGAAAAACGCGATTGCAGCGCCATCTATTTTACTAATCCATCTATTCTTTGGAAACAACGTCTTTTAATGGGATAAAATGTATCCTAAGTGTTAACACGGGTTATAAGCCAGCACTATGTCGAGTTCCATTCATATAAAACATGACAGTGGCGGTGAAAACTATAAATAATATAAAACTAGCTTCCCCTATTTTATTAATGTACTGTATGAACCAGCCCTAGTTATTCATAAAACCCATATAGACAGTGTCTTCTCTCCAAGAGAGATAATTAGATAAGTTTTGTTCGAAACTTTCTTAGCATAAATATTTGTAGTTATTTGAGGTTAGAAGCAAACTTGTTTTACTCCTTGGCTTAAATTACACGCAAATAACAGTAGATCTGGAATATTCTCTCAGATCTGTATCTTTTTTTAATGTTGGAGTATAGCAGACAGGTTGACGGCCCAACTATGATGGAAAGTGGTTAACGGCTCTAACGTTATTACCAATGTGCTGCCGTACTATAAATGGGACTGGAACCTAGCCACTAATGCCGGAAGACAACTCAAGATTGTTATGGCGGCATGCTCTACAACAGGTGGTAGCCAACTAGACGGGCAAATGCCCTACCACCTAGTTGTGGGTTGTTTTGTCGCCTCTTACGACAGGCCGCAGGAATTAGTATTATTTCTCCGTTCCGGCATAGATAAAGGTATCTGTTACTGACATAACTAAGTTTTTATTGATAGAGTACTTGAAATAGGATAACGACCCACCTGATAGAGAGTCGTTGGTGATGTTTGCAACACAAGAAATGTTACGAAACGAAGGAGTTTTATGACGTTTTGTACGTAGTAGAGCTATGCTGGAATCGCTTTTTTTTAACTACTCTACGGACTCGAGTTCCGTACCCTTTTTTACAACTTAATTTCTATGAAAGTTTTTAGGTTCATACACGCTTATTGTTTATTTTGTTATTGTGTGTGACATTAATTTAGTGATTTTTATGTTGTAGTGTACCTTAAGAATAACTTATAATATATTTTTTTTCTATTTTTAATACTAATCTTATACTAATGTAGAGTGTATCCGTTACATGCTGGTGTTGATACAAGGAAGTGCATGTGCAGTGTGTGCCTTATGTCTATGCCTATATATATCTTAACTAGTGCCATTTGTGTTGTTTTTCATTTCTGTGCCTAGGTTATTAATTTTTAGGCTCTTTGCATGTCTTGGTTTGTTTCTAAAGTGTACGTGTAATGCAATGCGGTGGTAGTGCGCGTTGGTGTGAATATGTGTATGAGTTTTGTTGTTGGTTGTGTGTTTGTGACTTTGCTGGAATCGTTATCATGAATAACATATTTTAAAAAAACCGTTTGCAGCACGCAGTGGAGCCTAAGGTTCAAGCTACCTGTGGTTAAGCCTCCAGAGTCAGGAACCTCCTCACAATAAGGGCCGAATCCAGCAGAGCTGCCTTCTGCATCTGACCTTTCACCTAGAGGCCAAGCGAGAGCCTTTCAAGATGGCAGTCAAGGCTCTTCGCTATTAAGTTGTTTATAAACACCACTTATTATTATGAAAAAAGTATGAAAGAGTATGAATTGGACATAAGTTACATTCCTACCAAAAAAACCGAATGATTTATAGACAATTTGCAAGAAATGTACTCTTATATATTCCCTATGCAGTTGGGGAATTCCGAGAGATAAGAGATGAAATTGTTGTCATATTACAGATATAAACAATATGGTTTATACACAAACAAGCATTTAAAAGTAGTCGATTAATAATCAGGAACATGTAATCACACCTTATCTAAAATTCTTATCTGAACTGATAAGCAATGCTGGTGAAAATATGCTCAGTGAAGAAGGCCCATACCACATAGAATACACCTAAGGCAAAGCCATATTGCCTAATTTTAATTTACTATTACTACTGACTCTACTGCTAACCGTGATGTATTATTTAATACTTGCAACAACTCAGAAGGGTTTATGGTAATAAAAGAACAGCAACTGGTCACAATACTTATAATCAGAGAACCTTCCGGTTTTAACATATTACATACACTAACTTTACACTTTACAAGCATTTTTAGAACACCTCGCCATCCCTCCAACAATTTTACTGTATCAGAAACTTAGCAAATTGGCACAACCAATAGCGGATCAAGTCATTGATAAACTATATTAATTAAAAGGGTTATGAAAGACAAGAATTCAATACGTTATTGTTTGGAAATTTTAGATAATATTTTATATAAGATATTATAGAAAATATTATATTTAAAGTTTTACTTGTAATAAAATAATTCGAACACAATAAAAATCTATCGCGTCTGCTAAAATGAAAATAAAATATAGTGAATACCGTCTACATACAATTGAAAGATTTTGAATTATAATCTACAAAATTACCACATCGTATTTGATATATATATATTGTTATATAAAAGTATGGTAAATTATGGAGAACTACTCTATACAAAATAGGCGCTAATCACAGAATAAATAAAAAATTAATATTAATATTCAATTAAGGAAATGGCCGATTGTATCGCTTACAAATAAGAGGGTACATCACAAAATTAATTATTAACTTTAAAAAGAAACATGACAAGAACAACTATGCTACTAGATAGATGTAACAGTATCAACGGTGAAATTAGGGAGTCCCCATACCAGTCAGGACAGATTCGGTAAATACAATCCAAAGAGGGTTTACTAAGATATAGAAGCGTGTGTGATATCATACATATTATTTATAATGACATTTATTGTAACTAAATAAAAATGTCGTTGCAAATGTGAAACACAAAGAAATATTTATGTCGCATGCATTTTAAATGTTATCTTTTTATATATAAATACCAATTGCTGTTTATTAGTCAGTATAGAACTCGAAAACAGCCGACCGATTTTGATGAAATTGTGTATGTTTTTAAGTAAGTACTGGGGTGATTTAGTTTTACCATTGAGACCGGTAGGTGGTTCTAGATTTTGATTTTTTAAGGGCGTCTGTTTATGACTTAGAATTTAAAATCAAAGTGCTTTACATGAACACGAATAAAATTACAGAACTTATTTAATAAAGAAATGATACTACACAATTAAGTACTACTAAGTATCTTACAGACCTAAATACATCAATCAATATCAAACCCATACAGTTGCTTGATCTTGCGAGATGACGAATTTATGAATTATATGAAATTATCACATATTATAAATTAACACGTAGGCTATTTCATTGTTGGCACTCCACTCATTGATTAGCATCCAGTCACTTTATTCAAGACATAAAAAAATATATTCTTTTTTGTAGTCTTACTATAATTTTTTTATTATCGTTGCATGACTACAAAATACAAAAAAAAAATATTAAGACTTCTTAATGTTTTGAATAAAATTTTACAGTGTCAATCATTGTCTTGGGGTGGCAACAAGGTTAAAAAGGAAACATGGTTTCCCTTATTCCCTTTTTTAACATTACCCTTAACATCTTTAAAAACAAATATTTTGTACGTTGAAAATGTGAAAGATACATACACTGATACCATTAATTCCCTATTAATATTATAAACGCGAAAGTATCTCTGTCTGTCTGTTCCGTTTTCACGGAAAATCTACGGGACCGATTTGGCTGAAACACATTACATGTATTTTAATGCCGAGAATGAACATAGGATACTTTTTATCCCGAAAAATGGGATGGTGTCTGAGATAAAAATATATTTGTTTCTCTGTTTGTTATGCTTTTACAGAAAAAACTATTGGACCGACTTGGCTGAATTTCTGTATATATGTAATTTTAATACCGAGGGTGGACAAGGGATACTCTTCATCCCGGATAATGGGATAAATTTATGTAAAGGTTATCCTAGAACGTGAGATAGGTTTCGGTTTTTTAGTGATATGCCATTTTTGTTATTTTGTCCATTTTTGTAATTTTGGACATTTTGAACATTTTGGTCAAGTGGGTCATTTTGGTCATTTTCGTCATTGTTGTCATTGTCTTTTGTGTAGATTATGTAGTTTACAGATAGATAGACGGGGATAGCTAAATAAAACTGAAACGGGTTGAAATAGGGGATGAAAGTTTGTATGGGAGACTAATCATTTCTCAAGTTTATAGATATAAATAATCATTATCTATAAAAAAATTCAATAGTAATTCGATCTGTCTATTAAGCTTTCATGGAAAAACTACTAGGAGTACCGAATCGGTTTTGATGTAATTTTTTTTAAATGTAGTCTTAGTACCGAAAATGTACATATATATACTTGTCATCCCGGGAGATAGGATAGTTTGCGATATAAAATGAAGTGAATCTTCCGGGGGCAAATACATAAAAATATAATACAATGTAACCTGTACTAACGCCTTAAACCAGAGGTACGCACTAAAGTTTGACGCTAGTAATTATTATATACGCAAAAAAGGTGACCTGATCGCCCAAAATAGTAAAACAGATGTGGACGCTCCGCTACTTGGGGTCGTATAATGTCAGACTCTGTTTATCAAATCAGTCATTACACATATACAATTGTTTGTAACAAAAATATATGCGTCACACTATATGACTATTAATAATATAAAACATAACAAACGGGAAAAACAATATATTGCGAAACAATTATATGCGATAATAAGAGTACAAGTGGGTAGGAAATATTTTTAGATACATTTAACTAAGCGATAAAAAATAGCTTTAACAATAACCAACTAAATTATATGTACTAATTTATTGCATACTACATTTATCATTATCGCTTGATACATTATATTAGACTTATTATATAGTTATTATATTATTGTTACGAGTTGGGCCACTTGCATACCTATTGTCACATACCGACAAAGAAATGCTGCGCATCTTGTTTATTCTTGCGCATCGTATTTAAAATTTGCAATTAGACAATAGCCTATTCTTATTATTTTCGACTTAGTTGGCCGTTCGCAGGAATAGGTAACCAGGTGTGCAAATTACTATTTCTCGGAAACTCAGTGCGTGCGGCCGATTTTTTTGTACTGTATAGTTAGTATAAAACAATGCCCGAATCGAGGGGTGGGTCAGTCAAGCGTCGACTACGATACGAGTAAGACGTTTGTAGTACTCTCGATTAGCGATATAGACGACGAACTTTGCGTGTGTCGAATTGCATTGAATCGTGCAGTGTGAACTGGTTGCATCCAGTTTTATTTGTATTTGTTTTATACGTGTTTGTGTACAGTTCTAATAAATTGTATAGTAGTTCCAACGGCATTTTTAATTCGAGTCCTGTAGCTCGTAACATTATATTCTTTTTTACTGACGGGTATGTTTAATAACCTTGTACTGTTTATTTAATTACTGTAAATGATAAAATTTAGATGGATGTTTTAAATAAATAAAACGACATACAACGATGCCTTATTACCAGTAATAACTAGAGCCATTTCTCGAAAAAAGTCGTATAATGCTCTACATTTACTGGGATTGATCAATTATCAATCAGGACTATTATAGACAATAAACATGATGTCGAGATAATAGATCGATCTGATCGTCGAACAATGCTCGTTGGTATCGGTATACTGCATGGCAATAGCCTCGCGAAGAAAGAAACATTAAGTAAGCACTTAGATCTTACTCACGAGGTTACTGCCATTTCGCGTCTAGAATCAACGACCATTGTGCCGATAGTTGTTACCATCCACGGCCTTATGGCGAAGATGCTCGACTGTTACTTAGCGAGGCTCTCGCTAAGCTGTTCAGTGAAGCGATAGATACAGAAAATAGTAATTTAAACACAGCATGAATTGCAAAGAGGTTCCGTTCTCTGGAACCTTAATCAACACACGTACAGAAGAATATATATATATATATATATATATATATATATATATATATATATATATATATAATATATAGATAAACTATTCAAATAATTAGAAGTTTTTGGTGGAAACGTGAAGAGTGATATTTTGTTGTGCAGTTTTATTTTCAAAACATATTTATAATAATGATTGAAGTGAACGATACTTAGTTGCAGAATATTAGATGTTTTTAACATCGTTAAATGAGTGTTTGTGTTAAGAATATGAAGTGTTTGGTGAAATGTGCCTTTTCAAGCTGGCGCAAAAACTACCTCGTTAGGAACAACGTTAATCAACTACCTACAACTTACTTGATCATTTACTAAACGCTTATTCCAAGACTTGAATATTCATGGATACTTAACACTTGCTTGATGTACAAATTGTGCAGAGATAGATATCTATAATATTATAAAATTCTAAGCATGCCGTGTCCGCACACTGAAGCTATTTAAAAAAAAAAAACAACTGGAATAGACTATATAACTTGATGAACTTTTTTTAGAATTCTTGTCTGTTTTTTCGGGATTCACGTAAAATTTACTGGGCCGATTTCGATGCGGTTTTCGTTGATTAACAGCATTTTTTTCGACTTAAAATCTGCGCTAATTTAACCCGGGAGCCCCGCGGGAATTTTTCTGGGAACGATTTAAAATAGCCAGATTGAAAAAAAAAACATATTCCAATGTGATTTTTTTACTGATCGATAGCAAATTTTACCTAATAAAACTTGAAGTATTTCTTGTCCCGGGAATCCCGCAGGATATTTTTCGGGAGTGGTTTTAAGTTGCTCGGGTGCATGAAAATTTGCTTGTTCTGATATAGTTTTCAATAACACGATAGCTTACATTCTTTTTTTTAATGTTACTGTACTTTGTGCCCCGGGAATCCCGCGGAAATTTCAAATCAACCGTGGACGAAGTCGCGGGCATATCCTAGTAAAAATATAAAAAAATCATACCATAAGTTATTAATAAATCTAAATATTTTTTATTTTGTAGCTATGCAATAATATTATTACTGTCGTTATCTGGCTAAAAATTCAAAAAAATCTTTACATTTCTAAGGGCCGCTTGCATAAGGTTGCTTAAAATTTAAGAAACACAAAACGCATTTAACACCCTTAAATACATTTAGCGTCTTGCACAACGCAAAATT
This sequence comes from Dendrolimus houi, assembly GCA_039645545.1. Taxonomy (NCBI): domain Eukaryota; kingdom Metazoa; phylum Arthropoda; class Insecta; order Lepidoptera; family Lasiocampidae; genus Dendrolimus; species Dendrolimus houi. The sequence continues at coordinate 6,364,461 of CM077121.1, read as the reverse complement.
TGCCGCTAAATATGTTAAAAGAACTGTCAATACGTTTTGTGTAAAACGTATTTAGACAGTTTAATATGATTAACTAATTTTTATTTAAAGGCGATCAATGCAAGCGACCCTGAATGTTTTAAATAAATTTATAGGGTGCCAAACATTGAGTGGAGTGTCAACGCAAAAAATTAATAAGTGTTGAGTAGTTTTTGAGACTTGTTCTATTTTTTATTAAATGCTTTACGAAGCATAGCAATAACCATAAGGGGTTCATTCCGTAATTTTGCCACAAACGGAACCCTTGTGTTTCGTGATTCCGTAGCCAAATAAAGAAAACGGGATTTTTTCACCTATAATAAAACCCTTAATTGGGTGCGGACTACCAAGCACCTAATATTTAATAAAGCTATTTCATTTTTGGACATTTTAAGACTTTTAAACTGCATATTAATAATTTGATCAAATTTAAACAATAACATTTTCTTTTATTCTACGTTCGGGTAACATAGCTTTCATGTAATTTATAATAACTCAGACGAACAAATAAATGTACAGACGGAGCCTACGCGTCAAATGAAATCAAACATTTTTTTTAACTTATGTAATGTACACATGGTTTGCGTCCGTGTTGTCAATACTAATGTTTCCACTGGGAACTATTTTACCTTTATCCGTCATAATTCGATTATTTAATATTACATTCTTGTAACGCACTGCGGCGCGATGGGCTTTCTTATTCCAAAACTGGCTTCCTTTAACCGGCTTCACTTTGAGAGTCCGGGGATCTGTCTATCTATTATATTCGTCATTGATAATTATAAGTTAATATTGTTTAAAGAATGAATAAGTCACGTTATTAAGTTTCGAACGATGAATTAATTGCACGACCTCTTTTCGCGTGTCAATCTGACAAGAACATGTTATTTGTAACTTTCTCCATTTAATATAACCTATAGATCATGTTTTATGCATATAAATTATTTTGAATTAAATGACTAGGCTTAATATAATTGAATAATATGAATTAAAACATTGAATATTAAATAACAATAACCTTTGTACTGAAAAAAAAAAATATATAATAATATACATCATACATTGAAATAATTTGATTTTTTTAAATTAACACGAACAAATTCTGTAACACCAATTTCTTTCACTTGTATTTACTACTACCTGCAAATTTATATGTATAAATAAAAGTAAAGCGTATACATTTGATTTCCAAATAAATACAAAAAGTTAAGTAAAACTACTATATAATAATATATATAAAACTAATCGTAAACGACTGATTTTAGAATTTATTCGCTCAGTTTGTTGGATTTTTTTACTCAAAAAAGGAAATTAGACTGATGAGATTTCAATTTAAATTCATTGATTGAACATAAAATTTTATCTTAGATATTCGTGTATGTTCAATTTCGATATCTAATTGAGTTAAGAAGATATGACTATAAATATTAGTCAAGCGGGAAGCTAAGATAAAATCTAAAGAAGCGAAATGGGTCATAAAATTAATGAACCTAACCTCAAAGTGTACAAAACAATATCTTCATAATTTAAATCCTAACCACTAATAAAAATAATCAAAAATCTATTACTTACAAGTTTCGAACATCCCGGGAATATGCACAGCGCTTTCATTTCTTAACACAAAAATTTAAATATAAAAACACAGACACAGTGCGGCCTCCTTAACTCCACTATATCGGATGATAGTGAGCTGATATCAAGTTTAAAAAGATAACAAGCAGCTCATGCCACGAGATACAAGCGTTGAATGAGTAACCGGTTCAAACACAGTGGCCACGCTGCTTTGTTTTGTATCTTTTTTCCTCAATATATATCTGGGTTGCAACATCTGGGCTCGTAGTTCTCGTTTTGATTTCCGAACTGACGAATCAGGAATGATGTATAGACTGTGTTTAGAGAATTTCTGGCTGTACTTTCTACAGAGGAATGTTGAGTTACTTTCATTAGAATTTGTGTTTAAGTTTTACTAGGAATCGTGTTTTTTTTTTTTTAATAATTTACTTTAATAAGATAGACTATGATTCATTCTGCATGATTCTTATTAGCTTTGGATGACATGTGATCATTCTATTTGTTCCATATATCAAAAAATAATATTTTTCGTGTACAAAGAGGATTAAATTTTTGTCGGCGCCTCCATCCATTCCAAATGGTATATAAAGGAAATTAAAACTTAATGTGCGGTCGGGTGACCCCCGCCAAGAACGAAGTTCTTTGTTTTAAAGGCCGCCTAGAAGAAGCATAACTCTTTTTTCTTACGTGAGGATTTTTTCCAGTTCCGAAAGTAATTAAACAATCGTAGATTTCTGTCGTTTTTGAGGCCAAGACTCATTTCAAATAATAACAGCCTAAATACCTACCTACCACTGTTGGGCGCGGGCCTCCCACTTTAGGGAAACGGACAGTATACCCGCCACGCTTGTCCGAGGTGGCTTAGGAGATTTGACACATCGGTTATCTCGATGTGTAGATTTCATGACGATTTTTTCCTTCACGGTTATTAGCACGTGATAATTGTAACAATATGCACATTAGGTCAGAAAACTGACTAAGTGGTGCATGCGTTCCGGTCAGGATTCGAAAGCGCTCCCTTTGAATTTAGGATGTTTGCGCTAGCCACTACGCTACCACGACGTTCCATAATGGATTTAGTAGATTTGACGAACAAACGTGAACTATGTACAATAGGTTATTGATTTACCCCTCATCATGACCTGTTTTCTCTTAATTTTTTGGACGGTAAAATATAGTGTTGTTACGTGCTAGCGGGGGTAGGTATTTAGGATTGGAAGTAAACACCAGTTTTTATCAACTACATGTTTTTTTAAAATTATTAGATGAGTTCAGCAGACAGACATACGGCCCACTTGATGGAAAACTGTTACCATCGCCTATGGACATTTGCAACACCAAAGGTGCTACAAATGTGCTGCTGCTCTCTTAAAGGAGACTGGAACCTGATCACTAATGCCGGAACACAACTCAAGGTTATTATGACGGCATACTCTAGACCAGGGATGGTAGCCATCCAGTCGAGCAAATACCCTACCACCTGGTTGTGGCTTATTTTGTCGCCTCTTACGACAGCCGGCCCGACCGCAGGAAATTGTATTCTTTCTCTGTTCCTGCACGGATGAAAATTTCTTGACTACATAGCCGTACGTGATTCTTCTCGGCAGGGTTGCCCCTTCACGCACAAATAAGGACGCTCTACCCCGACGTTGAGATGTCTCACTCACAATACTGTCGCCGATATTGCGTACACCACCTCCTGCTACTGCAGTGCTCACCTCCTAATTTACCGTCCGAAGCTCGCTTCTGGATCTCCTCTTAAGCTACGCTAAACTCTCCTTTAAATTTCTCACTTAAACTTTCCACTAAACTTGTGTCACTGTCTTCTACTTAACTTTTCTTCCAACTCTCTTGTATGGTACTTGTAGCTTTGCCGTCTTCAACTGAACTACCACGCAGGCGCGCCTTACGCTGCTTAATATAACCGGAAGAATCTCCTGGAACCCATAATTGAGATCTTCTTTTCGTTATTCTTTTATTTACTGTCTCTCCCTTTCTTAACGTAGTCTTTTTCTTCTTGAACCTTCCACTCTAGAATCATCTATCCCATTCTAAAATGTATTTGTCGTTCTCTTTTCATTTCTGAATCTTCTACCTTTTTCTAAAAGTCTTGAGACCAGCTTACGCTGCCAGAAAGTTCTATCCTCGGTCGCCACACTATTAAGAGGTATATGAATATTTTTTTCTAGGGCACAAAGGTGTACAAGACTTATACTTATCCTATGCTCTTGACTAATTTAATTTATTATTGACTACTCCAACATATTCCATGTTCTACCATCGGCCTGTTCTCCAGGGGTTAGACAGAGATAATTTCCCTCCAATTTATTTATTTTCGATAGTCTTTTTATCCCTGCACGTTTGTTGGAGGTGATTTTTCATAAACATTTATAAGTTACTTCCCGAATCGTACTTGTCCCTGTTTTAACGCTAAAATCGCTATCTCCTCCGCCTATAATTCACTCCACATTGCTTACGTACAATCATAAACTATGCTGGAATATTAGTGGGGATTAGAAGATCTAGGAGATAGCTTCGAAAAATTTACTATGTGTAACGGACTTGTGTCGAAACTAATGTTAAAACAACCTTGCTTAGTTGACGCAATTAATTGTTAGGTCCATCTTATCACTTATGCATTATTTACTCCATAATTAACAAATTATACTTTGTTTAGACGTGACTTTTAAGAAGTTATTTGGGGAGTTTTAATCTATTATATATTGTTATGAGTTGCAAGACTCGAATTAAAATGCCGTTGGAATTATTATAGAGTTTATTTGAACTATACAAACATGTATAACACAGGTACAGTACAGTTCTTATCCGTACAGGAACGGAGAACGAATACAATTTCCTGCGGCCAGGCGGCCTGTCGTAAGAGGCGACTAAACAACCCACAGCCAGGTGGTAGGGTATTTGCTCGGTTGGATGGCAACCACCCCTGGTTTAGAGTATACTGCCATAACAACCTTGTGTTGTTCCGGCATCAGTGACCAGGTTCCAGTCTCCTTTAAGAGAGCAGCAGCGCATTTGTATCACTTTCGGTGTTGCAAATGCCCAAAGATGACGGTAACCACTTTCCATCAAGTGGGCTGTCTGCCTGTCTGCTGAACACCTGCAATAAAAGAAAATACAAATATAACTGAACACAACAAATTCAAACATAATGCAGAGGGATGTAATTCATAAAACGCGCAAAGTTCGTCAATATTAGATTCCCGAGTGTTCACACGTCACGCTTAGATTGTTGTTATCGCTTGACTACCCCCTCTCCCCACCAGGCCCTCGTTTTATACCTCACGAACACAAATATGCTCGTATCGTAGTCGACGTAATCCGCAACACCTAGCAAATGATTCGGCTGCAAGCTGCCACAAACGAGTACAACAAAACAATGGGCTATTCTCCAGAAACGTACGCCAACAAATAAGTAAACAAAAGAAGAAGATCGTAAAAGAATTACAATCGGTTCAAATGCCGACAGGTAATAAAATGTGTTTTTACAGATATACAGGTGGATCTTGTTTTTTTGTCGGAACCTAAGTTGTAACAATATGAATGACTGAATGTATAAACAATTTACTTTTTACCAAAAATTAAAACAATGTTCTTAAAAACTACGTACTATAAATGTTAAACAGGGCGGTCTTATCGCTTAAAGCAATGTTTTCCAGACAACCCTCTAGACTAAGGAAAATATTAAAAAACGAAAGTGAAAATGAAACTTTGAAAACATAAATGAATTTAAATAATAATACACTTTTATATCATATAAACAAAACATAGCTAATTACATACACAATTAATATTATAAACGCGAAAGTAACTTTGCCTGTCTATTATGCTTTCACGGAAAAAACTATGAAACCGTTTTTGGTGAAACTTGGTGTATATTTCGCTTCAATACCGAGAATTCACAGGATCACAGGATACTTCTCAATTCGGAAAAAGGATAGTTTCCGGGATAAAATCAAGTAGTTTGTCCTGGGGCAAATTGCGCCTCGATAAAAAATCATTGCAATATAATTTTAGATGCTTTCTTGCTCTCAAAATAAACTAAGGTGTACTACAGAAAACGCTAAATCAAATATATCGCTAACACAAGTTGTAATACTAATAGGGTAAATAAAAGTCATAGATGTAATTAATGAAAATGAAATGGTTTTAGTTTTTGAGTTCGGTTGTTAAATGGCAAAAACAAATTATAAATATACAGACCCACCCTTATATAAACTGAATATTTAACCAAACACCATATATTATAACTGGGTAAACAATCAGCATTTATAACATACCTTTATTCAGCACATACGTACACATACACACACGCACACACACGAACACACACACACGTGTGCGTGTTATGCAATAGCACATACGTGTAAGCAAAAAAATGCACACTATATATTTTATTTTTGCATTTTTCAATTCTTTCATTTATGAAGAAAACTGCGTATTGTGAAAAAGGAGAAGGCCAGGAGTTTCATAGGACGAGGTTTTCTCAGTTTGGACTCCTGTCCTCCTCTGCTTCATTTTATATGAAATTTGTTGTGTATCGTAGAAGTAAGACTTATTTATAACATTTCATTTTGTTAACTAAAACTTGTATTTCTGGGAGAAAATAAAGATTAATATATGTTATGGATCAACACCCACTTTGCCAAAATGTTTATTTGTTACTACGACTTTTCCACGGCCTCACCCGTCTACACTTCTAATCTATGTATTTATGAAACTCTTTTCTGTTATAAAGATGCCCAACATTTATCTCCCTTTTCACGTAGATATAAAAATTGAACCATAGGTAGAACTTTTCATAAGCTTAATATAAAAATAACGTCAAGTGGCTGTCATAACTCAATTTTTAAACTTGGAAAAAGGTTGGACAACTGTGATATAAATCAAAGTGAATTTAACAATATATATTTTTAAGTTAGGTTTATTTATAGGATATTTTAGTTTTTATTATATAAACTTAAATTACGTCAAGGAATTTACTGTACTAGTTTTATCGGTAGTCAATTATCATTTAGTTATAATATTTAATTGTTTTTTTTATTGAATAAAATTTAACAATCAAAGGCTTAAAATGTGCAATTAAATATTAAACCGCACTGACCAAAACCCAAAACAAACATAAAGGAATTCTATTTAACGAAAAGGATGATTTTACTAACAGATACTACCGACCCCATCCTAAAAACGTTCAGGAATTACGAGCAAAAGATTATTCTGCAGATAAAACAGCTATCAATCTTTTCTCCCTTTCTGGCTTGATGGGAATGTATAGCTGCTCTGCTCTATCATGGCGTGACAAACACCTATTGATGTACATAGGTCGTAAGTTGTGTGATTGAACAAATTTGATGACTATTTTTTAAGGGAGATATTTAGATACTCTTATAGGTATTTCACCAGGGTTTATAACTATACATTTATATTATACGACTAACTAGATACTTTAATCTCGGTGTTCAGGTTTCAGCAGATAGGCAGACGGCCAACATGATGGAAAACGGTTATCATCGCCCATGGACATTTGCAATACCAACGATGCTACAAATGCGCTGCTGCTATCTAAAGAGAAACTGGAGCCTGGCCACTAACTAGAGTACTCTAGACCAGAGGTGGTAGCTATCCAAATCCAGATTCCGGATTCCGGGCAAATACTATACTACTTGGTTGTGGGTTGTTTTGTCGCCTCTTACGACAGGCCACTCGGCCGCAGGAAATTCAAATTCAAATTTAAAAGTTTTTATTCAAAATAAGTCCCATTGGAGAACACTTTTTGAAAGTCATACATATAAGTTAAAATTTTATTTTATTTTCTATTCTATGTACACCGCTTCGCAACATGTTATTACTGTCAAAGAGAAGAAGCTTCAAGTAACTCCCTAGCAACGCGTCTAGCTAAAAATTGTTTTTCTTTATATTTCTTAATCTATTTATATCTCAAGTACCTTTTTTTATAAGCTTTGTTATAAAGAAGTATGTTACAGAATTACTTTTTGAAGAATTAATGAAGTTGTAGCAAACAGTGCATGTTCAGTAAGAAAAAGACACAGAAGAGGAAAGAAAAAAAATATTATTATTATAATAATGACGAGACGTACTAAAAGTTTGTACTGCAACATAACTCCATAAATTCCTTTCATGTTTGGCAAAATTAAAACGTTATACAGACGACTGTATAAAAGGCTGGAGCGAGCTGCTATGTAAATAGAGCTATATCATTTAAATATTCTTCAATAGTGTAATATCCCTTTTTAAGCAAGATACTTTTTAAATATAGTGAAAGGTAGATCTATTTCACTCGGAATCTTATTGAAGAAGCGTATACCAACCCCCAAGAAAGAGGACAGTACTTTTTATAATCTTAAAAATTGGCAATATCAGTCTATTACAATACCTGGTGTAGAAATTGTGAACACCCTTATAATGTTTGTAGGCACTCAAATTATTACGAATATAAAAATTGTATTCTTTCTCCGTTCCTGCACGGATTATAGAGACATACTCAAAGACTAAAACCTTTAATCTACACATGTTAATGACAGTTTCTATCAGGCACCAGCGCATTGGTAGTTGCATACCTTACATAGAATATAGTAGCACTTGGCACGCAAGCAATTTGTTAAAAGTGGATAGCGGATACTCTATCGTTTGTACTTACATTGTAATCAAACTGCAGTGAGGTAAGTTGAGATATAACTGAATAGAGTATGAATATTAGTAGTAAATATAGTGGAAAGTATATTATGAAGTGTTCTGTTGACGTGACCTATATCTACCGTCTTCGTTACTTACCTATCGAACCACAAACGTATTTTATAGACCATACTCCATATTTAAAAAACTACTCAACAGATAATGTTAAAATATTTTTTATTCACAGTATTTGTGAAGTATTAGTACATTTAAAAAATTAACTGAGAGGTCTTTTGATCCAAAAAGCGTACTATTCAGTAGATGAATACATGCATGATAAATTGTAATTATTATACATAAAAGCCATAAAAATATATAAATAAATTAGTATTACGGAAATGAATGTATCCTATAGGCAAAAATTAGTATTCTGTTGATTATAACATTTTTTTAAATTGACTTGTATAATTATTGAAGTGCATGCCTGAACGGCAAAAACTTGTGAAGAAATCTTATAAGCAACATATCATCTATGTATACACCATGTTTTTGAGCAAATAAATGATTGATTGATTGAAGGTCTAGAAATTATATTTTTTTTTATGTTTTAACCAATTAGTTGAAAGTATTTAAAAGAGTTATAATTTTTATGAGTGAAAGCTCTCGAGTATATCTCTCAAGATATCTATTGTTAAGGGTAGATAGCCGTTGTTACCAATATAGCCACGACTGAGTTATTCATTAAGTCGCCAGTTGGCTTATGGTTGTTGAATAAAACCGAAGACCGACAGCTGACAAGTTTACGGCTTAAGTAAAATTATTCAATTTGCTAAAGTTAACTATATTATAATTATAATATAAGGATACCGTATTTTACAACCGTGATATTTAGGATGTAGCTAAGCTATTAAGTCCATGATTGTAAATCGCGCTAATATCAAAACTAAAAAGGAACGATTCGCCTAATGTCACCCGCACCACGATAGAGCGCAAATATTATAGCTATTACACAGTCGACTCTCGATGATTTGACATTCGTTAATTTAAATATCTACATAATATGAATTTGTGTCCCGGTCCCTTAATAAATACTCGATAAATTGAATAAAATCAATATTAATTGGTCTCCTCGGTAATTTGAAATTGAAGGAATAGCATCTTGCCCGCCAGAATGTAATAATTTGTAGTTCGGCCTTCCCTACTCTATATAATTTGAAGTGCTACCCTACACTTCTATGCCCTCAGAACGTACACAAGTGACTATTTTTCTCAGCTCTCACAACTATCGAAAAATAATTGGACAATTATAGACTGAAGTTGCACACTCAACAGAAAGTTACGGACTTCTTTTCAAAATGAACATCTGTGAATAATTGTAGTAAATGCTTAAAGTAATATATCACGAATTTTGATCAAACTCTTATTTACATGACTTTTCCCTTCCTCTCTCTTGGTTATAAACTTCCGATATTTTGAACTCTTGGTAATTTTAAAATTTTCTATGGTCCCTTCAGTGTCAAATTATCAAGAATCCACTAACTATATCTAAAAACGGGAGAAAAAGGTTTACTTGTGTTATGTGCAAATCGGAATTACAATAATGAAATAGCACACTCACATAATATGCCCGCCCACGCAGTCAGTTCTCACTACTTCATATTTATAGAGCCTAGACCTTTGCCATTTCAAATAGCGTCACATGAGATTTATCGCATTATAAGGCAAGGACGGGCCTTAGAATTGGGGGTATGAACGATGGACAACGTGGGAATATGATAATTGCGGGACCTTTATCGTATATATTTATTCCTACTTCTGATATTGTGGGTTGTACAAAACATAACTTTCTCAACTACACCAAATACTTTAAATGTATAAAAGTGAAACACATTCCGTTAAAATACGAAATAACATATAGTCTTATTCATAGAGGATTGGGTGTAAATTTGAACGCTTCTTTAAGAACCATAAAGAATCGTTCAAAGTTACTCCAACTTTCTATGAATAAGAACTTTTATGTATGACTTTTAAAATATACGCAGTTCCAATATTTATTAAAACTTGTACTAAACTAAACAGTAGGTACTGTACGTATTATATTGATTAAAGCAGTAGTTTGTCTTAGAAATTTGAATTATTTCTTTACATTATTTTAAGTGAATTGTTTAAGATTAAATATGTATAATATGGATAGTGCCAAACCTTTACTTTATTGATAACTCATCTCATCTTCAGCTAATCAATGTCTACTGTTGGACGTAGATCTCACCAAGTCCACGTCATATATCCCGGTCTTCCACCTTCCTCGTCCAGCCCCCGTTGGCGACCTTACTCAAATCGGTCCACCGGGCTGGAGGGTGTCCTACACTGCGTTTATCGAAGCGTGATCGCCTCTCCCGTAGGGTTAGTCACAAACATCAGGAAAGTTTTCGTGTCTAAACGGGAAGTTCCCTAACGAACCAATTTGTAATCCGACGGGACATGAAACACTATTAACAAATTTTGTCGGAAAATATATTGTCAAATGTGTTTGTTTCACGTTCCCCCAGATTGCAAATTTATTTGTTCAGGAGCTTCCCGTTCGACTGCGGAAACTTTAAAGACGTTTGTGAATACCCCTACTCGGTACATTTGCTCCATCGACCGTCGATCTTGCGACAAGTGACCGGCCCACTGCTATTTATACCTACCAATTTGTCATTAATAAGATCCCAAATCAACCACAATTTTTGCATAGCAATTATGCAATTTTATTCGTTAAATTTATCCGTGCAGGAAACGGTGAAAGAATACAATTTCCTGCGGCCGGGTGGACTGTCGTAAGAGGCGACAAAACAACTCACAACCAGGTGGTAGGTTACTTGCCCATCTGGATGGCTACCATCCCTGATCTAGAGTATGCCGCCATAACAACCTTGAGTTTTATTCCGGCAATAGGGGCCCGGTTCCAGTCTCTTCAAGTCAAATCAAGTCAAGGTAACCGCTTTCCATCAGATGGCCGTCTACCTGTCTGCTGAACTCATGCAATGAAAAAAATGCAAAATACTCTGTAAATTTGATTAAACCTCAGAAAATTTTACAAAACATATTAAATTTTATCAAATTTAGATAGCTATGAAATTTTACTTTGCTCCTCTTTCGTTAACCAAAACTCGTCAAATCAATTCAAATTTCCTAAAACCAAATTAATTTATGTAAAATAGAATTATGTAAAATAGATCGTACAATACAGCTTCATTAAACCCAATGCAGCTGACAATTTGTCTTAAAGACATCGACGGTCATTACCACGCCTTAATGGGGCGAAATTGCTCGTTCCTACTTATTTAAGCTCCCTGGCGCTGGATAGAACAGGTTCGCTTTATCAGATTTTGCATCGATAGGTTAATTACAACAGCAACGAAAAGGGTTTTGTATTAGCATCAAGTATTAAAAACCCTTTTAAAATCAACCGGTTTTGGAACACTATGATCGGCTTTACTCCAACCCTAGGTAGTAACTCTATTTTGCTTCCAACATGAATAAAGTTTTTTTATATACGGAGTGAATTTTTCGAGGGCCTTCAGGGGCAAATCTTAATCTACATCAAATTGTAAAATACACTCAAAGGAGTCTCGAGGTCGATTTTGACCAAAACTAAAATGGTTATTCAAAAATCAATTACACTTGTGAGGGAGGAATGGAATTGGCTGATTTTGAAAAAATAAACACATTGGTACTATTATATTGTAGTGGAACACTTACAAGCCAATAGGTGGTGCTGTACAATAATTGAGGTCGCAAAAGATTCCTGAAACGTACAAAGAATAATAGTTATAGAAGAATAGTTGGGCCTAGGCCTGCGAGGAATAGCAATAGCCTCACTGGAAATCTTCCTTTGAGACGGAGAAGCATTGCATCTCGCTCTTCCACCCTATACGTGGGGGGCACTCACTTCAAATCATAGTGTAGCTTGCAAGGATCGATTTCTGTGAAAGAATGTCAAATGGCAAACCAAGAGAAAGGGTTGTTTTTGAACAAAATGTTCTATTTTCCATACATAAATTAAATTTACTCTTGACATAATATTAGAATTGCGAGGAGAGATTATATTATATAATATATACTCGTATTAATTTCTGAAACAAACTTTCTCTCGATTTTTGTCGGTTTTTATAAATATCCCGTCCCATTGCCCTCGGGAATAGAAACCTTTATGTCCCCACTATTGGTTCTGGATAGTGTGCGTGTGTGCGTCTCTTTTTCTTCTTCCTCTAACTGTCTGTGTTTGCGTGGCTAATGTGTGTATATCACTTCGGTCTAATGTCTGTGGTGATTGTGACGTGTGTTCAGATTGTTGAGTTGTGTTCTGAGTGCTTGAATTCAGTGTCTGTGTTGTATACAAATACCGTATCTCCTAATACCTTGCATAGAATGTTTGTAATGTTTAACGCTGCCTGCTTCTGTAAAATGGTTATATCAATTGAAGCGTCTAGTATTTCTATGTATTTATTTATGCTTTTATCTACTATCCCTGTTGCACCTTTAACTATGGGGATCACAGTGGCCTATGTAATCCACAAGCGACTGACTACAGTTTTTAATAAATGGTATTTGCTTAGTTTTTCTATTTCCTTACCTCGTATATATTATACTCTGATATTATTATATATTGGATTTGGAGAGCCTGGTTGTGTTAGCGGTTCTTCTTCTTTAGCCAGTCCCTATCCACTGCTGGACGTAGACCTTCCAAGGTTTGCGCCACATATCCTGGTGTCCCGTCTTCCTCATACTGGGCGATTACCATTCGCAATATTCTACGCTCACGCAATTGTTTAATATCTTTGAACATGATTTCAATTCATATGTATACCAAAGTATTACGCTTGCATGAAACTATTACAAATGGAACAGGCGCTCAAGCATAAATTGCTGTGTTTGTTGTAAATTGCACTGTATACAACAGAATACATTCTATTCATAGATAAAGGCAATTGAAATTTAATCAACTATACTTTCCATATAAACTTTTATGCCTCAGGAAGTTAGAATAAATACGATATTTCATAAGTGATTTTAATATGTACTTTATTGTAAAATATTAACACAAGAAATGTATGATGAAATTACAACATTATCGACACTCCGTTATTTTACACAAAACATTAAGAAATCTCAATGTTATTTTCTAATTGTAGTCATGCGATGAGAATAGTAATAATTTTGCATAGGTACAAAATAAAAATGTATTTTTTTAAATATCTGGTATAAATTGACTGGGTGCCAACAGAGATATTGTTTATCCTACACAGATAAAATCCCAGCGAACGCTCTGTACGCAATTGGGATTAAAGGCTCACATGGTGATACTATCCATCATGTAAGAAATTTCGCTTAAGGCTTGTAGCAACGCCAACGTCCTTGAGGATTTTTCGGGCGACAGAGAGGATTTCATGGACGCTGTTGTTTTTCAGATCTATGCAATAATATTTTATAGTGAACGAAATAAAGCAGTATTAGGCATAGTAATAAAACCAAATTATTTATCTATCTTTTAGAAAAATGTAGATATTTACTTTATCCTGTTTTGATAAAACTTGAATCAGTAAAATGGTTTAATTATAATAATTTGGCGGTGAATTGGCGATTTTTTTAAAACTTAAGATAACTATATGTCTCATATCGTGAAGATTAATGATATTTTTTTGGAATTTGTTGATCAGTAAATACCAACTAAAAGTTGTATCGTTTGCACGCCGTTATCGACCTTTTGCGGCAAAGGGGATCTTAACAACCGTAGAAACGAACCTATAATAGCGCTTGTTAAAACCAAATTAAGCGATCTGATGATATCTGCGTACGGTTTATTTACGACCACCCTAGTTTTAGCCCTTCGGTCCAAGGTCAGTCTTGAATCGATCAAACGATTATCCATTAGCATGGTGAAGACTATTTAAAAAAAAACTTCAACGGACAAATGGAAAAACGAATGGCAACCAAATTTTAACTTGAAGTTTTACGGGCAGGTTTTCAAATTGGACAAGTACATTAACCATCTGCCCGTTAAACTCAAGTTAAAATTTGGTTGCCATTCGTTTTTCCACTTGTCCGTTGAAGTTTCACTTCTACTATGTGTCCCAGCATACATTTCGATTTTTCGTAAGTTTACTGCAAATTATGATTTGGTTACGTTAGGTACATTTTAATGAATGCATTTTTTATTTAAACCTATTTTATTTTATCAAACAATAAAACTGAATTCGATCCGGAACCAAAAAACGCATCCATAGTCTACTTTAAAATTATTCCGCCTCTAACCATATCTAGTCTATATTTATGCCGCTCCTCCACGCGGCCGTAACGCTTTTGCGTGACAGAAAAATCCTAAGACCCCCGTCTATATAGAAGTTTTACTTCAAAAAATTGAGAGAAATAAGATTAACGTAGTACGGGCAGGTAATGAGAGGGATGCAAGTGACAAGAATGTTAAAATGCATGATTGATGCTTATAGAAACTAAATAAATTCAATATATCGGTCGTGTCGTACCCAGAGCGTGACAGTGCATCCTCAACGGTATCTTTCTGTATTTTAATGCTGACTCAACTTGTGGAAACTTCCTTTCTGAAAGAGGACAACATCGTTGTAATGTTGCAAAATGTATTGAGAAAATTTCAATAAAGCACCTATGTACACATACATTTCTAGCAATAAATTATTATTCTACTCTATTCGTTATTATCATTCCTATTAGGGATGCGGGGAGACGTCATATTATAAAAAATCCAATATTTTAACATATAAAAGAACAGGGCTTAAAATAACATACTGTCATTTTACCTTTAAAATATCGTAATAGAAATAATCTATATTTATTAACACGTGAAGCAAAAACTTTGTGCCCCTTTTTACGAAAATTGCGCGGACGGAGAAGTATGAAATTTCGCACACTTATAGTTTATATAGAGAAGAAGCGACGACTGCTAATATTTTTTTTAATTATGCATAAAAAATACATTAAATCAATAAAATAACATTATACTCACTACCATGTATTTGACATACACACGCATATATACTCTTTTGTTTATTGTTCAAATCAAATTAACAGTGTAGCCTTGGCGAAACCTGTGATTATAGAAGTATAGTCTTTGACAACAAATTATTATGGTCGAATTTCGACCACGGGCGACCACTAGTCACAATGATTTTTCAATCAATTTGACTCTTTTTAGTTGTGCCTACTTATGATGATTGATGGGTACAAATGTAAAGGTAGACCAAAAAAGAGATGCATGGATTGTGTGAAGGATGATATGATGATTTATGGTGTGACCGAGGACGTATGTCAGAATAGAGGAGTATGGAAGGAAAAGATATATTGTGCCGACGCCAAATAATTGAGAGAAGGTGAAAGAAAAGAGAGAGAGAAAACTACGTATTAAGAATGACAATTGCTCAGTAAAAAAGGTATCGCTGAAAAGCTCTAAAAGCCTACACGACTAAATACGTTGTAAGTATTTTTTGTATTTTCCTACTTCTGTTTGTTAATTACGCTTTGGTGTACAATAGAGAGCTTGTAGGAAACCTACATAGACACTGGCTGTATGGAAGCCTAAATATTTTATAATGAAAACCACATATCTAATAATTTTGAGTCAGTTGCTATTGAACTGTTGATGTGAAATATTATTATTTGCTATTCAATTAATACAAACTATAGTCCAAGTGAAGTGCAGTTTTAATTCTATATATTTACGCGCATACACCAGCTAACTACAGTCTGCTAAAAAATAAAATTTAAACAGAGCTATCTATCATAAACTCATATATTCATAACTATGTTACACGTCGGGGTTGTATATACATTATTTCTAAATTTCAATTATTTACATTTGCATATTTGTCATTAATATTTACAATCCATGAATTCCTTCAAGATATAGGTGTGTCCGATTAGCCACTTCTTTATCTGGCAAGTAAATGCATTTGAAGTACCGTTTGTTGTAGTTTATTTAAATCTATAGTGTAAGAACTTCTTTAAATGTCGATAAACGTCAATTAAACTCTTAGTAATTAATTCTATAATTTACTGTTAAAAATGTAATTAAAAATAATTATTATGATTTTTACAAATAGTGGAAATAATTTAATTAATTAAATACTGGTGTGTGCGGTACTTCCGGTCCACCAGTTTCCTCGTCAGTTCGTTTACTAAAATACTGATGTGATCGACATTTCCGGTTAACAACCTCCATTACTTGCTTTTTTCTCGTTCTTAAAGTATAAAATCTGCCGGGAGTGGCGCACACTAGTCAGTGTAATTCTGTGACAGTCAAGTGTGAGGACGATAAGTTTTGTGCAAGTGTTCTGTGTAAATCGGAAGAATAATACATTAATGTGATTTATGCATTGAAATGCCGCTTCTCATTTATAGACTTTTTAATAGTATTATAAAATTCTAAACATGCTGTGTCTGTGCATTGGAGCTATTAAAAAAGAACCACTGAAATAGGCTATACAAACGACGGACAGTATACTCGCCACGCTTGTCCAAGGCGGCTTTGCAGGTTCGACACTTCGGTTATCTCATGACATCTCATGACATTTGCAACACCAAATGCGCTGCTGCTCTCTTAAGGGAGACTGGAACCTGGTCACTAATGCCGGAACACAATTCAAGGTTGTTATGGCGGCATATGATACCAGGGGTGGTAGCCATCCAGTCGGGCAAATGCCCTACCACCTGGGTGTGGGTTGTTTAGTCACCTCTTACGACAGACTGCGGGGCCGCAGGAAATTGTATTCTTTGTTCCTGCACCTATAAAAACTTAAAAAGACGCTTTGTGATCATGTTAAATTGAGGCAAAATAGGACTATGGAGTGACATATAACATATGGTATATTACCATAAGGAAGCCAAACTAATTATATTTGGGTTAATGAGGATAAAATTTTATATAGGAACCTACCAGAGTTTGTCAAAGGTCGAAGCCTAGTACGTATTCCTTGTTTATTATTCAAGCAAGCATTCATACAGGTTACATTGTATTAAAAACCCTTTGTGTTAAGAAGACTTTGAATATACAGATGAGGAAAGCAACTTTGTTTTGTACTATGTAAAGATTTCGTAAATAACCGATACACGATTAAGTACCTATGTTATAGATATCGTCTGTACGAACCTAGACACGTGATACCTATGTATAGAAATACAACGATAAACTTTATAACTGATTTACGATCACTTTTATAACTTCCTAGCAAACATCGATAAATTGGATAACGAAAGGTTCTCAATACTGTTTACGGTATTCGAATTATACCTACTACATTGTTTTTTCCTATTAGATCATTTTGGTACAATACACAAACACTATTTTTGCAATTAAGTACTCTATTTAATGGTATTTAAATGTCGTATGCAACTATGGAACACCTAATGTTAAATATTATCGTAGAAAGTGTATATACACTTTCTACGAAATACATATATATGTATTGTTGCAATTATTTAGTAGCATAGTTGTTCTTGTCATGTTTCTTTTTAAAGTTAATAATTAATTTTGTTATGTACCCTCTTATTTTTAAACGATACAATCGGTTATTTCCTTAATTGAATGTTATATTTTTATTTGTTCGGTGATTAGCACCTGTTTTGTATAGAGTAAGTAATTCTCTATAGCTTAACATAATTTTATGTAATAATATTTATCTCTAATATAATTAATTATATATAATAATTCAAAATCTCTCAATTGTATATAGACTGTATTCATTACATTTTATTTTCATGTTGGCTGACGTGATAGATTTATACTGTGTTCGGTTTATTTTATTACATGTAAAACTTCAAGGGTCTGTTTCACAATGTACAAGTAAATTACACAATAGCTATTTAACTGATTAATTATGTGACACATACAAGTTCTGGTTAGTCCTGATTGCGTTTCACCATCATCTTACCTATAAATTTATTTGGCACATAGGTATTTGCCACTTCTAGTTAGTAGGTTTGGCAACTTGCAGTTGTATCTGTTTGCATTTTGTAGTTCTGTTTTACAAAATACATGTATTAGGAAATCCATTCTGTGTTGTGAATACACGTGAAAATGTTTTAATAATTTAAATGTAAATTTTATAAAAAAAATATAGTTTATATAAATACAGCTTGAAATATGTCATTCCTTAATTTTTTATTGATCAAAACAGCATATACGTTATTTTTTGTATTAGTGTGAACGGAACGTCAATCTCAAAGTGAAAGTTGCAAAATAAATGTTTGCAGTATCGACGTAATTTCAGACTTTATTTGGTTACATAATATTCAATTATAAATAATAAATATACATAACCTACAGCATCTTTATTAAGTGAAAATCTTATCCTAAAATCCGTACATCCAATTCTTGCATATGCTGTCGAAACACAGGGTTCCTTCGCGATCCAATTAAACGATACATTAATCAGCTAATTAGTCTTCAATAGTATCAAATATTTCCATTTTACAAATATATATTCACAAAAAAACAAAACTTTCAACAATGATTATTCGAATCACAGCTGTCAACCAGATATTATGACTGTCAAGTAATTTATATGGCAGATAGTTGGTATTGGCCACCTGATCTGACGTATAGTTTACAGGGTACTTTTTTTTGCCAGTTAGGGCCATTTGTCAGTTGTGAAATGCAAATGTTGTCTTTATTCGATAAATAAGTTGCATGTAGCTTATTGGGAACTTTATTTGAACTTTGTGAAACAGGCCCTAAGTATAATATTGTATATAATATCTTGTATAAAATATTATCTAAAATTTCCAAACAATAATGTATTTTTACGAGCTACAGGACTCTAATTAAAAATGCCGTTGGAACTACTATAGAATTTATTAGAACTGTACAAATACGTATAAAACTGGATGCAACCAGTTCACACTGCACGATTCAATGCAATTCGACACGCGCAAAGTCCGTCGTCTATATCGCTAATTGAGAGTACTGCAAACGTCTTACTCGTCTCGTAGTCGTCGCTTGACTGCCCACCCCTCCACTCAGGCATTGTTTTTATACTAACTATACAGTACAAAATAAATCGGCCGCGCGCACTGAGTTTCCGAGAAATAGTAATTTGCATACCTGGTTATCTATCCCTGGGAACGGCCAACAAAGTCGAAAACAATAACATTAGGCTATTGTCTAATTGCAAATTTTAAATACGAAGTAATAAAAAGAACTCCGAATGCAGGAGGCGCAATAAACAATATGCGCAGCATTTCTTTATCTGTATGTGACAATAGGTATGCAGGTGGCCCAACTTGTAACAGTATTAAATTCTTGTCATTTATAACCCTTTAATTAAAATAGTTTATCAATGACTTCAATCCGCTATCGATTGTGCCAATTTGCTAAGTTTCTTATACGAGTGTGAAGAGTCTGTGGATGACATGTATGTGAACCGTATGTTTCTCTGATTATAAGTATTGTGACCAGTTGCTGTTCTTTTATTAACATAAACCCTTCAGAGTTGTTGCAAGTATTACAGTATATTATTTAAATATTAGTACATATACATTTTTTTTCTCGGTCCCAACCCGAAATTTTTGTTGTATATGTCGGAAAAAAATTCCCGAATGTTACAGCCCTTTATATTAATTTGAAATACTTTCCCTGAGCGTGAAAAGATTTTTCATATAAAATAGTTAAATATTTTTTTAATTTCTGTAATTCGGCAACATTTTATGCTATCATTTCGGGTTTGGTCGCGATTTACTTAGAAAATCTACAACAGTGTCCACTGCGGCGAAAGTGTAACTTATACTGGTGAGTTGGTACCCGTCACTGAAGTTTATTTTAACCTAGAATTCTAGTATGTTTACTGTTATCTCAGAAGCAATGGACATTACAAAAAAAAATTATAGCAAATTTGTTGGGAATTTAATTTCCTACAAAAACATCTCATATTGTTTTGATTAATATTTTCTAAGATATTGAACTTTAACTCATTAGTGGTATCATTTTTTTACGATTTAATATATATATTTAAACAAAAATGCATAACCGAAAAAGTTTACATTCTAAAGTCAATTTATTTCACAAATTAGAAATGGAAAGGCTCGAGCTCCAGCCCAGCCAGCAGTGTAACTTTTATGAGCCGATTTTATGACTTTTTTATTGCGAAGTTGGAAAAACGGGCAGAAAGAAAAGTGGTTACCGTCGCCTGTAGACGTTTGTAACACTAGGGGCGTAACCAACGCATTGCCTGGCCTTTAAGATGGGATAAAGGGGATTGAATAGTAAGAATGTGAAAAATGACATGGGATAGAGGGAATGCTATTGGAGAATAGGGAAATATGATATTTATTTTTAACATTTATTTATTTATTCACATGCATTAAATGTAGTTCACAATGAAGTACAAGTACGAATACCCTTAATACAAGTAGAGTTACTTTATAATTAGCCTCGATTGAGGCATACATATAATATTGTTACAACCTAAGCGCCGACAAAGACAAATTCCACGTACAGATTTGTAGAAGCACATTTATTACCCGTCGACATTTGAACTAATTGTAATTCTTTTGTGATCGTCTTCTTTTGTTTACTTATTTATTGGCATACGTTTCAAGAAAACAGTCTATTGTTTATTGTACTCATTTATGGGCACTTGCGGCCGATTCATTAGCCAGGTGTTTTGGATTATGGAGACTACGATACGGACACATTGAACTTTTACAGTATAAAACGATGGCCAGATTGAGGGAGGAGTCAGTTGAGCGAAAACCACGATCAAAGCGAGACGTGTGTACCACAGTCGGGAATCTAATACTGACGGACTTTGCGCGTTTTATTGAATTACGACCTTCTTCATTACGTTTGGATTTATTGTGTTCGGTTGTATTTGTACCTGTATTATACGTGTTTGTATAGTTCTAATAAACTCTATAATAATTCTAATGGCATTTTAATTAGAGTCCTGTAAGTCGTAACAATATCTTATTGACTAAGTCAATGCGTCATATTAGGTGAAGTATTATGCTATATATATGATTTTAAAACAATATCTATCATTTATCAATTGGTGAAATGACATGTAGGCTTTTAGATTTAGGGGTAGTGGCACGTGGCTGAAGACGATATGGGGTGACGTGCAAGGAAAGAAACCATGAAACATCTGTACAGTACTGGCGTTTGTTGACGAATGACGGGGGCTTGCAGCCGCACGTACACGCAAAGCGTAATACTGCTGAGCGGACAAATGCTAACAAACTGTCCCTACAGACAAATATAAGATTATATAATTAATATTACAATGAGGAATGAGTAATAGGGAAAAAGGGGATAGGGCTGCGGGAAGTGGAGGATCGGAACTCATTCATTGTACGAAAAACGATTCGCTCAGGGCTAACTGTTTCACTCGGATATCCTGTGTTTGTGTGGCATCACACAATTCAAGTAGACCCAACGAGCTGTAATCAACATAATGTTTCCAACATGGCTGTACCAAGTAAAAAAATATATAAATATACATCTATAAGTATAAATCAGAAGTGCGAAGTCACTTACGTCTTTTAATAAACTCCTCGAAGATCACTATCTAAATTTGTTAACAATAATTTATGTATATAAATGTGTGTGTATTTTTATTTACTATTAATATATGTATATATGATTGTATATATTTTTAACTATGCGCACTAAATACCGACCCACTGTTAGAAATGTGAAATTATCTCCAGAAGGTTGTCTGGAAGAAATCGTTGTTAGCGATAAGACCGCCGATTGTACTACTTAAATGATTGTTAACTCATGTGTATTATTTTCTTGTTTGCAATAAAGAATATTCTATTCTATTCTAAATATAATGATGATACGGCACTACCTTAAAACGAGAATAAAGTGTATAAAAACTTTATGGCAATTCATCAGAGCCTTCGCTTCGGGTGGTGCTATTGTTTTGCCCCAAATAAACAAAAACTTTTCAAATAGGTCGCAAAACAAAGTGGGATTTACTCATACAGGCAATGAAAAACTTTTCAGCCAACTTTATTGCAATTTTGGTGTTAATTACTTCCTACAGCTTTGTCATTGTTCGCTAACTGGAGCTTTTCGCGCGATTATAGTTTTTATAACGTATTCCGAGAAAGTTGCGCTTCAATTTTTGAGGATTTCATAGTCATTTTGGCAAAAATGGGACCCATGCAATAGGTTGCATGCAGTCCGTCTGATTATTTCTCTATCACTTTCCTCAATAACTACTAGGTTTTCGAGTTATCAAGTATTTTCTATTAACACCTGGAATATCGGCGACACAACAGTTTGTGTGGTGAACTATTTAACTACCCTCATATTGCGTGCTTACTGTTTGGCAAATGTAAAATCTCGAATTTTGCCACAGGGTACGTTTTCTGTGAAATGTTATGATAAATTCATCTAAAAAGGGGGTTTAAAATTTTTTTTCAATTTTTTTAATGATTGCCTTATTTTTGGAAAAAATCTGGCATTCCAGGGATTTTTATCTTTCAAAATCCAAATGATAAAACTGAGGACGTTCGTCACCGTCTTTCAGTGCGAATTACACCAGGGTGCGTTTTATTGGTATGTCCTTTGGAACAGACAAAATCTATTTAAGTTACCCCTTAAATGCATGTTGTCTCCCTGACACACTTGGCTGATTTATTTTTCGTAAATTCATCACATATATTTATTTAACTAAATTAACACATTCAGTTTATATATCATTTTGTAATCTATATATTAATACGTGAAGCAAAAACTTTGTACCCCTTTTTTAGAAATATGCGCGGGCGGAAAAGTATGAAATTTCGCACACTCATAGTTTATGTAGAGGAGTGCAGATTGCTTATAATTTTAAAAAATTATGCACATATAATTAAATCAATAAAAAAACATTACACACACTACCATGTATTTGACACACACACGCATCTACTCTTTTGTTTATCGTTAAAGTCAAATTAACAGTGTACCCTTGGCAAAATCTGTGATTATAGAATGAATGAAATGATCTCCCAGAGGACCTGCAATCCAAGTACAAAAATAACCACAAATCATTCAAATATAATCTAAAAAGATTCTATATTGTTTCCCAAAGCGGACATCATGCTCACATGTGCAGACCTGGGACTAAAATGAGAACCATATACTAGAATGATGATAACCCCGCTTTTATTCTCAAATCAGAACTAAACACTAGAATGATAACAATTACTCGCCTCTGCTCCAATTTTTGATATAACAATATTGTGTTAAACACTTAATTTTTTGTGGACTGTAATTGTTTTAATTATATAAGGAAACTGCACGTGCGGAATATAATGACGATGTTAATAATAATAGAGGGAAAAATAGATAAAAAACACAAGAACATCTATGTTCTAAATTCAGTCATTTAGTATATTTGGTGGCCAATATTATGCCACACCAAATAAATAAAAACTGTTTGTTGGAGATTCCAACATATTGTGTACACGACTCCCTGCGGCATAAATAAACCCATGAGGTTACTGTGCCACAGTTCAAATGTATATGAATGTAAGCATATTGGATGATAAATTTAAAAAAAGAAGTATATATAGTCTTTGACAACAGAACCTTAATAATGTTCAAACTTATAATTTAAATTAATTATGGTCGAATTTCCATCACTAAGCAACCAGTAGTTCATGTTAAACGCACAGAGTGGTTTTTGTAAATGGTTTAATAGTGAACAATCAAAATTCTAAGAAAATATTTAAACATTTATTTTCCAAACAGAATCGCCCCTGTTTTATGTAAACAATACACAAGTCGGACAACGGACCTCTACGCAACAACTAAATCATTAATCAACCGATTAAGCAGTATAGACAGCTATAATAATACACTTCCCTTAACTAAAACGAGCATCTTCACATTATATTTGCTTTATTAGCAGATTGTACACCATTACAAAAAAACTTACGAGCTAGTATTATTCTAATTGTACACAAGAGGCGGTCGTATCGCTTAAAAGCGAACTCTTCCAGGCAACTCGTGGCAGAAATATTACTGATTAGGAGTGGTTATGGTGGTATACATGATTATTGTATGATTACTTACATTTTAATAATAAATATATGTAACGTTATGTTATGTTAATATTTTCATTCCCTATAATAGTTCTACACTTACCGGGGCTTGTCCTTGGGTGCATTTTTATATGGTGTAGACAAGGACAATCGTCGGTCTGTGTCACACACACACACACACATACACATACACACATACACACACACACACACACACACACACACACATACACACACACACACACACACACACACATACACACACACACACACACACACACACACACACACACACACACACACACACACACACACACACACACACACACACACACACACACACACACATACACACACACAAACACACACACACACTTCTTCTTTTCCGCAAATCTTTAAGCAATATGTCATGAATATGATGTTTCTAGCAAGATATATTATATCTCTACATATAGAGAAACGATACAACAGACAATGGTCAGAATTATTACTTGCAGATTTTTGTTGCTTGATTTGCCACGAAATTACAATAGTCTTGGAAATGCGAATGGACTGTAAATCTTCTTGCTGGTCTGAATTGGAACCCCGACATAAAACCACCAAAAATTATAATACTTGCAACTTCATGGGCGTCGTCGGGAGGGAGCTCCTTCCTCTTGTTGGTGGCTTAGTGCGAACTACTGCTTGTCGAGCGAGGTCCAACCTCATAGGAGGTGCTTCCTCGAGTGCGCTGCTTCCCGGCTGAATGCCTCCTCCCCACGAAGTAGAGAAGCCCACCAAGTCCGGTACCGCTGAAACAGCCATTTGTGGCTATTCAGCTGGAACCTGCCTTTTTATATATATATATATATATATATATATATATATATATATATATATATATATATATATATATATATATATATATATATATATATATATATATATATATATATATATATATATATATAGCTGTTTACTTTATTGTAAAACAATATTATATTATATTGCAATACGGCCTACTCGCTAATAGAGTAGGCAGGAGTGCAAGTATTTCCTCACGGGTACTGGGCTTCAGGTTGTGTTCTGCATCCCTGTAGCCTGATTCCTGCTACCCTTTTGAGTCTCGGGTTTCAGGCTGCGTTCTGCACGCTTGTAACCCGGTCTCATTATCATGGAGTCCCGGACTGCCAGCTGCGTTCTGCCTGCCTGCAGCCCGGTCGCACTTACCGGGATCCACTGGGGTCCTACTTTTAATGAAAGACAAACGCTATAACATTTATTTCCTAACAACTTAAGCCTGTTATAAATGAATTTAAAACTAAACATAAGTAAAATCAAATTAAAATAATAATAACTTTTTACATAAACTATAGCCGTCTCACTCCGACATCGTCCTTGTTATGCATTTAACGATTTCCATTATTTTATCTACGAGACTTCGCAAATTATACTAATGTCCTTATCGCTTGTCTAGACGGGTCGGCGAATTTGACACAACATTGTCGTCGTCGTCAAAAAATAGAATACACGATAATGGAGAAAACTGCAAACTGAAATGAATTATCAATAATTTGACATATACCTTTTATGATTTTAAATGTTTTCGGAGGAATTAAATCAGCTGTTATCACAATAATCTATAATATTCTAAAATTATAAACATGCCGTGTCTGTACATTGTAGCTATTTAAAAAACAACTGGAATAGACTATATAAACGACGGAGAACACGATGCAATTTTTTTTTAGATTTTTTGTTATATATACGTTTTGTACGTAAATTAAAAAAAATCCTTAATTTAAAACATCAATTACAAAAACATGGAAGCGGTACAAAACTTTTAATACTATATTTTATATTAGAAGTGTCGAAATTATTAAAAAATAAAAATTTGTGTGTGTGCAGTTCACGTGCAGTAAAAGTGAAGTGTCACAAGGGGTGGGGATACTAAATTTCGTGACGTCACATTTCATATCATATCATTATAATCATATCGTTATAATTAATATATTTAAGCTTACAAACACAAAAATTGAAGAATTAACAAAAACTTCAAAAGATTTCCAACTCTGTCTGCACGAGTATAGTGTTCAAATTATTAAATAAAATGTATTCTATCTCTTCCTCTTGCAGGTTTAGTTCTATAGATGTGTTTCTCTTTTTAATGTCGCTTTTTCCTTTTGTCGAGTTTCAAATCACAACGATTCTGAAGAAATTTCACTTTAAATAATCACAATAGTTAGGAGTGATTTTTTTTACCAACCACTGTTATTTATGAAAATTACTTATTTACATCTTGTATCATGATAAACTAAATAAAAAAAGTGTTGCTGAAGAGTTTGTTGCGCCTCTTCTTCTTTATCAGTAACTAAAATTGCTTTGGAAGTGGTGGTAGACAGACTCACGACTTTCAATAAGTAATCTGTAAGATTCCATTTTGAAATAAATGCATTCATTTTCATTTTCAAAAAATGTAGTGAAGTGAAATTCCGAATGAAATAAAACAACGTATCATATGTAATTGAAGGATTATTTTTAATGTACACCACATTCTCGTGTGAAAGGTGTCAGTAAAAACTTTTTTCAACAAATCATTATGTTTAAAAATATAATTAAATTTCGTGTCTTTGATATATTGATTTGGTTTTACGTTATTTACTGTAGTCGCTCACTTTTTGTGAAGGTTAGTGTATTAATGCGTTATTAGTATTTACTTTGCCTACGGTACTTGAACGACTTTTATTAAAAAGCTGTACCAATACATTGATATCTGAAAATTAGTTAACTGTATGTCAATATTTCACCCGACGACTCTTTTCAAATAATTCAATTCGATAAGTAGCTGTCCACTTTTATACTGCTTTTTTTTATTGCACGAGTTCAGCAGACAGGCCGACGGCCCACTTGGTGGAAAGTGGTTACCGTCGCCTATGGACATTTGCAACACTAAAGGTGCTACAAATGCGCTGCTGCTCTCTTAAAGGAGACTGGAACCTGGCCACTGATGCCGGAACACAAGACAAGGTTGTTATGGCGGCATACTCTAGACCAGGGGTGGTCGCCATCCAGTCGAGCAAATACCCTACCACCTGGCTGTGAGTTGTTTAGTTGCCTCTTACGACAGGCCACCCGGCCGCAGGAAATTGTATTCTTACTCCGTTCCAGCACGGATAGATATGTAGGCTTATATTACAGGGGTTTCGTAGCTATATTGACACGAACCTTAATCAAAACTCCGCCCTTTGGTTCGCCTGTCTTCATACTTCACACTAATTTTTCTCAAAAATGCCTATATGGATGAAAATTGACGGAAAATTTAAATTATTATTACCTATCATCAAGTAGCTCAATTTACGGATGCAGCACTGCAGTTATTGTCAGCTTATTTCTCGTTTTATATTTATTTATGTAAGTGTATTGTATAATATTTTATTTATATCTTATTAGTATAATTTTTATATTTTATTAATGTATGTATATTGGACTTCTTGTCCATCTGAAGGTTCTCAAGATGTAATCGCTAATAGCTATAAGATAGCCTATTGTATTGTAAATATTTAAACTGTATCTTTTAAAACACAATAAAGCATATTCATTCATCAATTCCATAGAGCATTGTATGCTGAGGTATTAAAATTAACAAAAAACAACTAGACGTTAGAGGAGGGCGTCATAATCTAACTAAGGTATACATTTTTTTTATTAATGTACTAAATATTAAATATAAACTTATATGTAAATACATTAGAAACTACACTGTACTAAAAACTAACTTAATAAAAAAGGGAATAATTATTAATGATAAAAATTGGTCCAAGCCATTGTCACTTATACTATACCTAGCGTAATGTTTGACGGAACAATCATTCCTTTTAGTGATAAGGTAAAAAACCTTGGTGTTATATTTGACAGTGAGCTGTGTTGGCGACCTCATATCACCGAATTAAGCCGGCGGCTATATCTCTCATCCAGATTCTTTAGAAGGTTGAGGAACTTCTTGCCCACTACCACCAAAATTAAGCTAGCAGAGTCCTTATTACTTCCTATCCTTGATTATGCTGACGCCAGCTATCTAAATTTAACCCAAGAACAACTTAATAAACTTGAGCGCCTCCACAATTTTTGCATAAGGTTCATATTTGGCCCACGCAAGTATGACCATGTCTCTGAATTCCGAAAAAAACTCAAGTGGTTGCCAATTCGATTTCGCCGGAATGCTCACATCCTTTCTTTTCTCTATAGTATTTTATTTGTCCCAGGTACTCCTAATTACCTTAAACAACGTTTTGAATTTCTTTCGTGCTCTCATAATTTACGCCCTTCTACTAAACTTAAATTGAACACTCCTGCGCATAACTCAACTTT
Organism: Dendrolimus houi; assembly: GCA_039645545.1. Classification (NCBI taxonomy): domain Eukaryota; kingdom Metazoa; phylum Arthropoda; class Insecta; order Lepidoptera; family Lasiocampidae; genus Dendrolimus; species Dendrolimus houi. Next base: position 6,335,823 of record CM077121.1, on the reverse strand, counting down.
TTACAATAATTCTTTTACTGTTAAGGCTATTCAGCTTTGGGATGAGCTTCCTGTTACTATCAGACAAGCAAAATCGCTAGCGATATTTAAAACCATGATCAAAAAATACTACTACCTGTCGTTGGAATATGATACTTAAATTCATTTATAAATATTTATATATTCTGTAGATATGTATTTGTATGGTATGTATATTAAGTATATATCTATGTAATATATAAAATATCTACATATCTACATATATATATATATATATATATATATATATATATATATGTGTGTATATATATATCATTTATGTATTTATTATTAAAATGTAAGTAGTTCGTACTATATGTTACGTATACCACCATCGCCATTATCATCTCAATTCATTCCTGGGGTTGTCTGGAAGAGATCGCTTTTTAGCGATAAGACCACCCTTTGTACACAACTAGATATAATTTTAGTCTTTAAGTTCATTTTTGTATTGGTGTATAATAAAGTGTTATCTATCTATCTTATCGGGAACGTTCCCAATACGCTGGCGGCGTTGCCACCTTGTATAGCAATGCTTAATCTTTGAGCAAAATACCCGCCAACCTTTTGGTCGCGCGAGTCGTGTAGGTATTAAATGTTTGACGACGTCACTATAGAGCTTTAGACTCTTAGGAGTCCATGTAATTTATACTTTGGTTTATATGTAACATTTTAAGTTTTTTCAATAATAAATGTACATAATTCTACAATTATGTACATATATTATTGTAGGAATCCCTACGGATTCCTAGGCTAGGTCATGATTAGTCAGATCTTTAAAAATTATAATATATATATAGCTAGCTGACCTGGCGAACTTCGTACCGCCATATTTTCTGATTTCCTAAAAGACTGTTTCATGACATAAAAACAAAATCACCAAAATCGGTCCAGGTGATTAGGAGAATTCTAGAACCCGCTCTCAGCGCCACCTACCAGTTCCAATTGTGAATCTAAACCATCCGGGGACCCATTCAAACACACAAAACAAATATCATCAAAATCGGTCCAGCCGTTTAGGAGGAGTTCACTGTCAACACACGTACATAAGAATTATATATATATATATATATATATATATATGTGATATAAAATATTGCAATAAAATTATATGTCTAGTTACAAAATATTATTAGTCATTATCTTTTTCATTTTCACATTCATATACAGTATAATAAACTTTGTTCATTAAAATTTTCTTAAGAGACTTTAAACAAATTTATAGGCTGAACTCATAACATTTCCATTTTCTGTCGATGAAAAGGTGCATGTATTTAATGCTAACCTTCTACGGTTGTATGATTTACATGCACCTATGCGTCAAATAAAACTTAAATATCTTCCTGCACCTTGGCTTACTAATGAGATTAAGGGCCTTATGAAACAAAAGTGTAAAGCAAAATCTAAGTATAAACATTGTCCTACTGAAATTAATAAACAAGCTTTTATACAAGCACGCAATCGCTGCAATAAAGCATGTAGGGATGCACAACGCCGGTATATTGACGAGTCAGTAGATATCAATAATCCTAGAAAAGTTTGGAAATTTCTTAAATCACTGGGAGTTGGTAAAACTACGCCTATATCTAATTCTAAAAACTTAAACATAGATCTTCTGAATCAGCACTTTGCTACGGCAACCTTTAATCTGACAGTTAAGTCAGAAACGCTTAATTCCATTTCTCCTCTTCCTACTCCTCAGTATTTTCCCTTTTGTCTCAATCAATTTTCAGTATGTGGTGTTGTGAAAGCTATAAAATCAATCACTTCTAACGCAGTTGGCAGTGACGGAATTATTCGAAACATGATACTCCTCATTCTGACATCATCAGTCCTACCATTTCCCAAATCCTTAATGACTCCATATCCACTGGCATATTTCCTGCCGTATGGAAAGAAGCCCAAGTTATTCCCTTACCCAAGAAACCTAATCCCTTATCCTTCTCAGAGTTCCGCCCTATATCTATCCTACCTTTTCTCTCTAAAATCCTGGACCGTTTGGTCATGATCAACTAAGTATATTCCTCAACACACAATCCCTCATGAATCCTTTTCAATCTGGGTTTCGACCAGGCCACAGCACAACAACTGCACTAGTTAAAATTACTGATGACATCCATTGTGGTATGGACAAAGGTTTAGTGACTGTTCTGTTACTGCTCGACTTTAGCAGTGCATTTAGCAATGTGGATTTTGATATACTTATCGAAATTCTCCGCTCTCTCAACATATCTCCAACTGCAATTGATTGGTTTCACAGTTACCTGGTCGAACGCCGGCAGCGTGTCTGTATTCAATGAATATTTTTCAACATGGCAAGATCTATCTGCTGGCGTTCCTCAGGGCGGCGTTTTATCTCCTCTTTTATTTTCTATTTTTATAAATACCACCTCCAAAAATCTATTTTCTTCCTATCATCTCTATGCAGACGATTTGCAGATTTATACCAATTTATACCCAGGCTCCGAAGGAAACCTTACTTGATCCTATTAAGATTATTAATGATGACTTGTGTCGTATACACAACTGGAGTACTTCTCACGGACTTAGCGTTAATCCTGGTAAGACTCAAGCTATCATTATCGGTAGCTCTCAAACAATGTCCCAAATAGATTTTGAATTACTCCCTGATGTAATGTTTCATAATTCGTATGAAATTATGTGTTGTGTACTATTAGTGACCAAGTCAAGAATCTCGGCGTAATCATCGACAAGGAACTGAGTTGGGGACCCCACATTATCGAGTTAAGTCGCAGGATCTTTGCATCTTATGCCTCACTCAGAAGACTAAAAAAATTTCTTCCAACCACCACTAAGATTTCGATTGTTCAAGCAATTTTAATACCCATCTTTGACTATGCGGATGCCTGTTATCTTAATATTACCCAAGAGCAACTTATCAAACTTGAGCGTCTTCAAAATGTTTGTATTAGATTCATATTTGGATTAAAACAATATGACCACATTTCTGAATATCGCAAAAAACTCAAGTGGCTGCCAATCTCACTTCGCTGGAATGCTCATCTTCTACATTTATTATATCGTACACTATTTATACCCTACACTCCTCCTTACCTTAAGGAATGTTTCAACTTCCTTCATACATCACACACCTTCGATTTGCGCTCCTCTAATAATCTCCTGTTAAAGGCACCTGCACATTCTTCAACATTTTACTCCAAATCCTTTGCTGTGCAGGCTGTTTACCTTTGGAACTCTTTACCTGTAGCTGTCAGAAAAGCTAAATCACTTGCCATATTTAAAAAATCTTTCAAAAACCATTACCTTAGTTTATAATTAAATATATATTTTTCTATAATTCTTGACTTAGCTGTTTACTGTCCACATTGTGATGTTCTTACTTTTTTTATTTTTATTTTTTATTTAATTATACCTATACATAAGTTGTTAAAAGTATCCTCTCAGTCAGGTTGCCTGGAAGAGATCGAATAAAAAGGCGTTTTATTTTGCTGTTAAATTATTGTAATTATTTATTCTGTAATTGTTTATTAGGTGAACAATAAAGTGTTTTCTATTTTATTCTATTCTATTTATTTCTGGCAGTTTATTCAATATGATAAGCGCCATACAGTAGATACTTTTGCGCTTCATGGCCGTTTTTGAAGAGCAAATTCAGACTCTATGCTGATCCCGTCTATTCCGAACAACTACATCGGAGAGCTGAGGAAATAAGTTCGGGTTACTCTTGACGAATACCGAATCAAAAATATTTATTATGAATATATGATTTAGAAATACTTTCACCAAAAATTTATTAAAATCTGTTGAGTAATTTTGAGGTATAGAATATTTTGTATTTAATTTTTTTGCTAAGTTTCCTAGGCAAATGTCAAAAATAATGGAAGTTTGCTACCTCTATGCTTTTTATGAGCTTGACCTGATGAGGGCTTACTGCCAAAGGTCTTTTGTCATTCGTTTTAGAACTTTTATTACTTGTTTCTTTTGTGCATTTTTCATCGTATCTTCAATTTATTTTTGTTTTATATAAACTACGTATTGCAGTTTTAATGAAATCATTTTTTTCCAAACTAAAATTTCATCGACTCTATCGGGCTGACTGGACGAACACAAACGACGAAAGGGGTTTGGGAGTAAGGCCTCTGATACATACTTGGCCGATTTATTGTATTATTTCTTTATAATTTATCCACTGCATACAAAACACAATACTGGTCGTTAGACCGACTGGTAATAGTCGGAAATTACCTGAACTGTGATTTATTGCCGGGGCGGGCTTTGTTCGCCGTTACACGGCAGACCTTTGACCCGGATAGATAGCGACCTAATCTTTTTGTTACTGGGTCCGTCGCATAATAATGTTTTAAAGATATTTTTCATCATACATTTTGGTTAAACTGTTTGACCTGATTCCCCCTATATCATTCCAAATTCGGACTTCAAGGCACTCTGATTTAACGCGTCGCGTTATCATCATTCTGTTGTTCATCTCGCGTTTCACAGAGTGCTTTCAAACTAGTATTTCTTTTGCGCGTATATGGTTGTTTCGGCATGTGTGAGCTTCAGAAGCCGAATGCACGTACTACCCGATCAAGCTAAGTAGACAAATAGCAATTGCAAAAAAATCTAAAAATACGTACCTATTTAAGATCATTAATTTTACTTGGTTCATCTAATTATATTTTTCACTATTAATACCCATGCTAATACTAATTTTGAGTCCATAACTAGTTTTTGTAATATTTGTATTCATTTTCCTTTTTAAATGTAAAGAAATAAAAATATTGGTAAAATATCGTTAAAATTGGATAAAAAAGCAAAAACTAGACAACAAATAAAAAATAACTACAAAAAACTTAACAACTAACAAAAATATTATAATAAAACAACTAAGTACAAAAATGACAAGCGTAACATGCGCGAACGTATCCAAACTGGGAACGGTCTTAGGTGGTATGTGTTATCTGAGGTGGTATGCGAGCCGGGAGGCCGCATTCTATGTATTTGACAGATTATATGAAAGTATTTAATAAAGTAAGTTATGTAATGGTCATATTAAGACATATTAGACTTTGAATTGAAGGTAGTTTTGTATTTTTTCAGAATACTTATTTATTGATTTATTGAGTATGTAGTGTGTTTTACTTTAATCAAAACTAGGTCGTATTTATGTGGTAAGTTTTATATTGTTAGGTACTTTATAAATCTTTTTGGGATTTTTGATAACCTTCGTAATAACAAAAGATTGCTAAAATGTAAACATAGGGTTGTTGATTTGATAATATAAAAGGAGCCAAAATTACCTAACATGGTACATTCGGTATTTGTCTGTCGAACAGAGCGAAGCTATCCCGTCCCGTGACTGCTAGTACTGAAAAATGTACGGAAGTTGGAAATGTAAGATTATTTTTAGCCGAAATAGTTTTCATGTTCTATAAAATAAATAATGTAAGTGAAACCTCTTTTTACTTGCTTTTAATACGAATATCTAATTTAAGTAAAATATCCCTGAAACACCTTTTGATCTTAGGAAATTAATATAATACTTTTTTCAGCATACATATTAAACATTAAATGTATATTTAATTATCCAATACATCCAAAATTCTAACACATTCGTCTAGTAAGCTTGGTCGCGTAGTACATGGACTTATACCAGCATGTACGCTCGAACCAGTGGTGGTGAGTGTCAGTAGCACTATGGGAGACATATCTCGCGACTCGAAGAGGCATATCTCGCGACTCGCCTTTATACAAGCTTATAAGCGCGTCAAATCACGTACGAGGTGCACGATGCGCCTACACGCTCTTCGAAAATCGGGCTTATGCTTGGGTAAAACGCTAGTCTGAAAAGATCCACAGTGGAAACACCACCAGTGTGGAGAAATCGTTCTGCCTCCACGGTCCTTCTGGGTACGGTAGAGCTGTGAAATGCACTACCAAATTCCGAGTTTCCCGAAAAGTGCTTTTTTCCCAGATTAAAGGATTCTTGTGAAGTAGGGTAGGGCGGGGCTAGTAGAGCATGTTTTCACTTAATTTGTCATAACTCCTAAACGAAATTTCAGAATAATTTATAACGTATATTGATAAATAGGTATTCTAATCCTGCTTAAAAGTGTCAGTAGAAATTAATTTCTCATAATTAAGGTTTAAGAGCTACAGCCGTATATGTGAAGAATGTCAGAGACATGATCAATTTACCCCATTGGTTGGGTAAGTTGAGCATAGCTTTCCAATAAACCAGTCTAACAGGGCCATCTTGACCACGTTCACTACTTGGCAGAAGAACTCTACTAGTTTTTACTTTTGTTTCATATATTCAAGTATAATTGATACAGAATTCCTTGACGGCATAATTTATACTGTTCTTCGTTCATGACAGCCTTAGTTGCATTATTTAATTGGGAATAAAAAGAGAAACTTTTATATTATTTCCTTTACATGTTTATATCTTAAAATAAAAGAAAAACATTTTTCGGGTTTAAGCCGCGAGATTAGTTGAACAACCATTGCTCAAGTAGCCCCTGTCAAAATAGCTAAAATAAAAGAAAAGTTTATAATAAAAACTATTTGTATGAAAATAAGTATTTTTTGATATTATTAATATAGTACTTTTATAAAATTTTAACACTTGCTTTATCAAAAACGGTCGATATTTGACGTGTATAGAATATATTGAAACCGAAACAATATTTTTACTTTTTTGTTGCAAAACAAACAATCCATCTGTATATAAAATAACATTATTATACCTAAGTATATATCAGAATATTGTGATCCATCGTATGCACACACACTCACAAACAAGTTAACATCTATTTTTAAAATTTGATTTTAGAGATAAAAATTTAAGTCAGACACACACGTACTTGGTGTTCTGCGATACAGGCTAGTCCTAGTGCGGAACCTATGTAAGTATTATTTCTGTGTAATTTTTGACAATAAATTGATTTTTGAATACTCTCATCATGATAAAGTTTACTGCTATGTGGTAAACATTAACAAAGAACACATTTGTACTCAATTGATAAGTCAGCGTGGACAGTCGTCTGATGAATTCTTCTACCAGGGCCGCATCTTTTTGCTATTTGATAAATTTGTATAGGGTGTATAATTTCCGAAATATTTCGATTGCCCAATTTACCCCTATGCTCAACAAGCCCCTCTCTACCCTATGCGATTGAAAATCTGTTTAAGATTCTATTGTGTATAAAGATATCTTTTCGTAATATGGTAGTTGACAATCAAATCAAATGAGTTACTTTTTATCATAGAACAAAATGCTGAAGCCACGTAAATTTGAACGCAATTTAACTAATTGTATTATCAGACAAACCTTAATTGTAAAGAGAGTTATTTCATAATTCATGTTTGTCCCAAGGCGGTGTGGCGGGTTTCACATAATTATGTATTATAGGTATTAATTCGCAGATTTCTTCATGATGTTTGCTTATGGAACATTAATAAGAAAAAATAATTATATTACAATTTATTATACCCAATTAATTATTTTTTATAAAAATAAATACATACAAGTTCATAGCAATTCAAAATCCATCGTTTATGCTTACCTCTATGGGAAACAGGCGGTATATAATAATATGTATATGTATATAAGACTCTTTATTATTTCAAGAATTTATGAAACAAAAATGATGTATGTATGATGTTTCTCTGAAAAGGCAAAGATTTGTTCACTTTAGTACAGAAGGTTTGCCGATAGCCTCATGATGTCACGCGTCGATGCTCAGTAGGGTTCACAAAAAAGGGTACATAAATAGTTGTTGCAATAAATTTATTATTGTATATACTTTACATAAGTATATACAATAATAGTAAGTAATCCAATACAATAATCATAAGTAGTCATCGCCAAACCCTTCTGTGTGCAGCTTATAAGTACTTAAATATAGCTAAATGCTGAACTTACACACCCTAAGCTTACCAGAAAAGCCAAAGAAACGATATTCAAACTCTATTCACATAAATAGACAAACAAAACTATGAAAATTATACTATAACCTCTTATTTAACACTAATTACTTTTCAAAACATATTTTTATATCCAACGTCATTCGCAGATCTATGTGTCACTTAAGTCGCGTTCCACTTAAATTGTCACATACTGTTTTGTTGAACTTTTATCTATGCGTTCACTGGGTTACAATTTCTAATTGTATATTTAATTTCATTACATGTATTTACATTTAAATACATGTTGTTACGAGTTGCAGGACCCGAATTAAAATGCCGTTGGAATTATTATAGAATTTATTAGAACTATACAAACACGTATAACACAGGTACAAATATAACTGAATACAACCAGTCCAAACGCAATGCACGATTCAATAACACGCGCAAAGTCCGTTACTAAATAGATTACCGAATGTACACAAGTGTTGCTTCGCTTGTGATTATCGCTTGACTGCCGATCTCTCCATTGGGCCATTACTTTATACTGCACCGATACAATATGGCTACCTGACCGCGTAGACCGAATTTCTTATAATCAGTTTGACACACCCGGCTAATGATTGCCATAAAACACAATATACAATGGGCTATTTTCTAATTACAAATTTTAAACACAAAGTAAACAAAAGAAGTCCAAATGCGGAAAGGTAATAAAGTGTGCTTTTATAGTATGCAGGTGTGAATCTACTTTTGACGGCGTGTAGGTCGTAACAATATTTTGCTACGCTTCTTTCCGATGGAGGAAAGCAGAGACGACGGATCTTTACTTACGACATCTTGACAAACACATTGGCTTCACCTAATTTCATTAATATCTTCACACGTTTTTATTTGAGGTGCTTTTTATCTGACCTTCGTTTAAAATATCTCCACTTTGATTATGGCGAATGACAATGTTAACTATAACTAAGTACTATTGGTATATTGGGTATTGTTATATCTATATATACGTGTTTGTATATACATATGTATATAAACATATATACATACATACATATTATTTTTGCACTTGTATGTTTATTTATCATTCGTCATTATTTATTAACTACACCACCGTCTGTATTAAAATTCCATCAATTCCTGCCAAGGGTTCCCTGGAAGAGATCGCTTCTTAGCGATAAGGCCGCCTGTTGTACTATCTTTTATCGTTTGCTCTTCCTTGATGGTAAGAATCCAGGCTTCGCAACTGTACTTCAGGGTGGGCCGCATGACAGATTTTATAAATCCTGATTTTGGTTTTCCTCCTTAGAAACTGGGACACCGATACCTGATGTAAGGCTGCGCAGTACCTCAGGGGGTTTTTAATACGTAAGCGTGTTTTATCCTCGCGGCTGTTCGTATCGGTAACAGTGCCGCCCAGATATTTAAAGACTTCCCCCTTATACAGAGCATCTCCAACATGAATATCATTGCGTGTAATATGAATATTCCAGTACCGCTTAATGTGAAGATACTCAAATTTCTTTGCATCTTCTTCCAGAATCCTAGCTCTAAGAAACGAACCAACTGTTAGTGGCGGAAAGAAAGGTTCATCGTAAGATTGTGGGCCCAACAAGGAGAGACGATGGTAGCAGGAGGGTACCAACCAACGTTGAAATTGAAAATCTCGTGGCCGAGCCTAACATAATAGGAGAAATAAAATCTCACCATCTCCGTTAGCTCCGTCGATAGAAGCGTGAAGAGGGCCTATTTCCAACGATGGGCGACGTCCGGTCGGTCGCCCCAACTACTTACTAATGGAGAGACAGAATGGAGGATGCCTTTTTGTGAACATCAAGCCCATAACTGGCAATAAACTGCACAAGACATAAAGAAAGAGAGAGAGAGAGAGAGAGAGAGAGAGAGAGAGAGAGAGAAGAAACAGGTGATATGTTATCGTTTCGGAAACCAAGATAAATTTTGGGTCGCTGAACCAACGGAGTTATACGTATAGTTGTGCCGCTCTAAAAAGCCCATTGAAGTTTCATATCATCATCTGACGAACTAACTTCGAAACAGTATCAAAATAATTTACATCAAATTAAAACACCATAATTTGCTTATTTCTTTAGAAACATGACACATGACAACGTTATGTTTGTCAACACTTTTTTCTTAAATATTAATGACGTGACCAGAAGGTTGATGTACAGGTAATGAAAAAGTTTAAATGTAAATCGTTATTAAGTTATGCATATTTCCTACATTTTAAAGTTAAAAAAGGCAACAAAACACAAAATATTTTTTATAATAATAAATTGTTCTAGTTTATTCGATTCGGTAATGTGATTTCCTTCATCGATCCTAATTTTCAATTGTATGTATCATCAATTGAATGATGCCAATTCAATTGATGATACATACAATGCCAAATGTGGCTTTATAGAACGGCCGAACTATAATTAGTTATGCTAAATATTTACTTATATACTAAGCTGTAATAATGATCGGTATCCAAAACAAACTTAACTAATCCGGCACGACTTAGTAGAGTAGGTGTTAACACGCTAGCGAAAATGTCACTTCACGTCTGGTGTAATTCGTTAAAAGTTAATTTAATTTATATTAAAACTTTGTTAATCGCAGTGTAGGCCGTAAATTTAGCGGTAGGCGTTAGTATAAAGCAATTATGATGTCATCATGATGTTTGCAGGTTGGAGGATGACAATGCGTGGGTTCCCTTAAATTCTATGACACTTTTTGGGGGTGTAATAACATTATAAATTTCTAAAACCTTTAATAGGTAGTAGAGATTTTAGACTTGACCTTACATTATCTACTACTACTAGTACTCGCATTACCATATTTTTAATATATATATTTTTTTTTATATATTCAAAAATGACTTTACTTACGACAAATCTGTATTTCATCAATCTCAATAATAATTTTACGAATATTTCATGAAAAATGATTCTAACAAGTTTTCATACTGTTACAACCTAAGCACCGACAAAGACAAATTCCACGTACAGATTTGTAGAAGCATATTTATTACCCAATAGAAGCGTATTTTAATTATTTTATGATCGTCTTCTTTTGTTTACTGATTTATTGGCATACGTTTCTAGAAAACAGTCTACTGTTGTATTGTAATCCTTAGCCAGGTGTTACGGATTTTAAAGTACAAGCTGATTCTAGGAAATTCGGTCCACATGGCCGTGCGGGCACATTGCACTTGTGCAGGATAAAACGATGGCCTGATTGAGGGAGGTAGGTAGTCGAGCGAGAACCACGATCAAAGCGAGACGTATATACTACGATCGGGAATCTAATAGTGACGGACTTTGCGTGTTTTATTTAATTACGACCTGCTGCATTACGTTTGGACTTGCTGTGTTCGGTTATATTTGTACTTGTGTTATACGTGTTTGTATAATTCTAATAAAGTCTATAATAATTCCAACGGCATTTTAATTCGAGTCCCGTAACAATACATAAAAATAGAACTAATAGCTGTGAAAAAAAAACTATTTTGAATCAAAATAATTTTTTTGTGAAATATTCATATTATTATGGTTGACAATACCTACACTCTGTCAATTAATTTCTTCAATTAATGTGGTAATTCGCGAGCAGGTTAATGAACTCCATTTTGTAGACCCCTAAAGTTCATTCATATAGAGACAATACTTTATGAAACAAAGTAGGTAACTGCTTAGCAGTAACAATGAATAGTTCCGCAGAGGTGATAAATGTCTATTGTCTTCGTTAGATTAGCTACGGGTCCATTAAAAAATAAATATCTCAAAAATTGCTCAATGAATAATTATTGATGGCAGTTGCTTCTTCCAAATAAAACTCGATGTGGACTGTATTATGGCTTATTGTTGGCGATATTTACAATTAAATGAGAACTATACATATTTTGCTAATCCGTCTATTCTATGGAAACAACGTCTTTTATCGGGATAAAATGTATCCTGAGTGTTAACACGAGTTATAAGCCAGCACTTGGCAGTTTCATTCGTATACGTTCAGTAGTTTCCAAAAATGATGCGATCGCAGCTCCATCTTTTTCGCTATTTTCGTCTATCCCAAGGGAACGACGTCATTTATTGGGATAAAAAGTCCTAAGTTATGCCCCGAGATATAAGCTAGCTATGTGCCGAGTTTCATTTAAATCCGTTCAGACCAAAATTCTTAAAATTGCATTTTCGTAATTCACATTTTCAAAGACATTGTACAAACTCGAGCAATTAACAGATTTATTATAGTACTAGAGTTTACCCCGTGGCTCCACCGCGGGTCAAACTGTAGTGCGTGCTTCTTGTTTAAACAGCAGGCGTTAATACAGGTTACATTGTATTAAATTTTTATGTTAGTTCTATTTGCCCCCCTGAAGATTTACTTCATTTTATATCGCAAACTATCCCATCTCCCGGGATGAAAAATATTTATGTCCATTTTCTGTATTAAAACTACATTTAAACAAAATTACAGCAAAACCGATCCAGTACTCCCAGTAGTTTTTCCGTGAAGGCTTAACAGACAAACAGATCGAGTTACTATTGCACTTTTTCATAGGTGATAAATTTTTATATCTATAAATTTGAGAAATGATTGCTCTCCCATACAATCTTTCAACCTCTATTTTAACTCGTTCTACTTTTATTTATCTATCCCCCGTCTATCTATCTGTAAACTATATAAATGATCAAAATGACCAAAGTGACCAAATTTACCAGAATGACCTAAATGACCAAAATGACCAAATTGACCAAAATTACCAATTGAACAAAATTACTAGAATGACTAAATTGACCAAAATGACTAAAATGGTCAAAATGACTAAAATTACCAAAACGACCAAATTGACCAAAATGATCAAAATGCCTAAATGACCAAAATTACCAAAATGGCCAAAATTACCAAAATTATCAAAATTACCAAAATTACTAAATTCAAATCTATCCCATTATGTGGGATGAAGAGTATCCTCCACCCTGTATTAAAATTATATATATTCATTTGAGCCAAATCTCGGCATAACAAACAAATAGACAAATATATTTTTATATCCCATTTTCGGGATAAAAGTATCCTGAGTTCATCCTCAGCAACAAATACTGAGTTTCAGCCAAATCGGTCCAGTAGTTTTATCGTGAAAACGGAACAGACAGACAGACAGAGCTACTTTCGCATTTATATTATTAATAGGGATAGATTATAATTAATATACTCGTCTGTGCTATTTCGATATTGCAGAGGTCAGAAGATTTTTTTTTAGTTGCGAAGATGTCAAACTGGCAGACGGCTTAGCTCATGTAAAGTGGTCGCCGTCGCCTATAAACGTTTGCAACACCAATGGCGTAGCTAACGCATTGCTTTTATTATGGGATAAAGAGGATGGGATAGGAGAATGAGATAGAGGGATCAGGCAGGAGGATTGAGATAGAAGTGATGGAATATGGGATTGGAATAGGGGCGGTGTGATAGAAGAACTTGGGTATGAGGAGGAGGAGAAAGTGGGCAACCAGAACTCTCATCGCACGAAACAAGATTGGCTTAAGGCTAAACATTACCTAACATTATGTTTTTCTTACGCAATAAAGTAGGTATATGCTAGTTTACTATATACTCTAGACTGTAATCTGATGTCCATGTATGTAATTTTTTTTAACATGTTTTTTCTCTTTGTTGCATAATAATTACAGATAATTTAAGAATTTGCTTTTAGTCAGGTGGCCTGGAAGTAACTATTGTTTTGTTGTGCATTTTTGTAATTTTTGTTTTGGTGAATAATAAAGTGTTGTCTATGCCTATGTATATGACCATTTCACGGCTATATTCTGTGAGAGTGTGGTATCCACCTATTGAGCCTGCCCCAAGAGCTGTATGCAGTCAAGATTATGATTCCAGCATGGCTCTAACATGTGCAAAAGATTTGTATTCAATGAAAATATTTTGAAAACCCCTACGAACAAAATTGCGGCCACAGCTAGTTCACATATTGTATAGGATTTGCCGCCCTTTGTGTCGAGTTACCCAAATAAGTATGATTAGCTCACAACAATGGCGGATAAACAAAGGTCTGAACTTATATTTTTTGTACCTACTTATTAATGATAGCTGAAGTGAAAAGACGTGTCAGGCGTACTATATATAGTAATAAAATCAGAAATTGCATGATAGTCCACAAGCTATGAAGGATGAGAAACAGTCTCAGTTTCCAACATTTGGTTAAAGAATAAAAAGACACATTTAATCGAAAATTACCCATTTTTTTAAATAATACAATTGATTAATAAATCAAACAACTAAAATTTATTTTATAACATAAATATCTTAAAAACAATACCGTAAAATAAATTATAACAAAAAGTAAACTACATTAATATACATTAATAATATATATAGATAGGTAGATAACACTTTATTATACACCAATATAAAAATGAACTTAAAGACTAAAATTATATCTAGTTGTGTACAAAGGGCGGTCTCTTCCAGACGACCCTAGGAATGAATTGAGATGATAATGGCGATGGTGGTATACGTAACATATAGTACGAACTACTTACATTTTAATAATAAATACATAAATTATATATATATATATATATATATATATATATATATATAGATATTTTATATATTACATAGATATATACTTAATATAAATACCATACAAATACATATCTACAGAATATATAAATATTTCTAAATGAATTTAAGTATCATATTCCAACGACAGGTAGTATTTTTTGATCATGGTTTTAAATATCGTTATCGATTTTGCTTGTCTGATAGTAACAGGAAGCTTATTCCAAAGCTGTATAGCCTTAACAGTAAAAGAATTGTTGTGAAAAGTTGAGTTATGCACAGGAGTGTTCAATTTAAGTTTAGTAGAAGGGCATAAATTATGAGAGCACTAGAGAAATTCAAAACGTTGTTTAAGGTAATTAGGAGTACTTGGGACAAATAAAATACTATAGAGAAAAGAAAGGATGTGAGTATTCCGGCGAAATCGAATTGGCAACCACTTGAGTTTTTTTCGGAATTCAGAGACATGGTCATACTTGCGTAGGCCAAATATGAACCTTATGCAAAAATTGTGGAGGCGCTCAAGTTTATTAAGTTGTTCTTGGGTTAAATTTAGATAGCTGGCGTCAACATAATCAAGGATAGGAAGTAATAAGGACTCTGCTAGCTTAATTTTGGTGGTAGTGGTATATATATATATATACATATACACATATACTAATATTATAAAGATGAAAGATTTGATTGTTTGTTTGCATTGAATAGGCTCCGAAACTGCTGAACGGATTTGAAAAATTCTTTCACTGTTGGAAAGCTTTTTTTTTTCAGGTGGGGAAATGCATTTCGCACATACCGGGTCCTTCGCTAGGGATTAGACCGTTGTCGATCATGGAGGCTTTCCATTGAGGCAATCCAAACAATAATCGACCGCCTTGTGTGAAGACTCGAACCCATGGATGCCCATGGGCTAATGCCCCACTAAAACCACCCTCATCCTATGTGCCCCGCGCTTAGGAGTTGGAAAGGCATGAGACTTAGAACGTAGTTACGCCCACGCCGATCCTAGCGCACAAGTGCTTGAGAGTGCCCCGGGAGAGGCAAACTCACTTCGTCAACAGGGGTGAAGACTCCTCTGCTCCCTAGATGCTAGAGGGCCCCTGCAGCGGTATTTCAGGGGGGAATCACTGTTGACAAGTGTAACAACCCCCCCCCTATAAAAAAAAATGGTAAAACAGAGATGGGCTGATCTCTCCCTCTCTATATATATATATATATATAAACAATATACATATAAGAGCAAAGAGTATATGGATACTCTAAAATTTTTCCGCTCTTAGAATTATAATTATAAAGAAATCTATTATAGAATTTCTTTTTGGTTTGATTGCTGTGATAATATGTCTAGTGATAGGTATCCTACGTTGTGTATATAAATATTGTAATAACTCAGTTCTATGGAAATTTGTCCAAACAAGGAAATCATTTAAAAGTTCAGAAGTTGAAATATCATACCCAGTACTAATGACGGATTGTGATTAACTATTAGATTTACTGAACTACTTGCCTATTTTAGTTACCTATAACGAAACTAGGGTGAACGGAATAATCTACTTCCGAATACCTTCCTAAACCTATAAATATAATACGTTATTAATAAGAATTTGATTGAGTACATTTTAATATTAGAATAATATATGTGTATATAATATGTATGTAGAGATGCGTATCTATGTATTTTGTAATACATAAAGTGTAGTGTATGTAAAGTATATATGTAAGTATGTATATATGTAGTTATGTAATATGCATGTATAATATAGTGAGTAATTTTACTTATGATATTAAGAAACGAAGTAAAAGTATGATTTATACAAATTTGATATAGGTATTATATAGACGTTTGTATGATTTTAGTGGTTATGAACTAAGAGTTTAGTGAGTATATAAATAGAATATAAAATTATGGGGATTGGGAAGGATTTAATTAATGAAGATTTAATAAAAAGGTATAATAAACCCAAAATTCCTTCCACCCGGGTCAAGAAGTGATCCCTCACAATCACTTTTTATTATACCTTCTGGATAAGAAAGGAACTAGTCGATGAACCAATCCCAAAAATATATCCTTTAAATATTATGTGAGTCATTTAGACCGATAATCCAGTTCGGTTAATGTGTGTGTAAGGCCAGAATTGGGTTTTGAGAGTGCCGAAGCAACTCACAAAAATACATAGCGTCCTTTCGGTACTTAGTATCGTAATACTGCCCTATGAGGCTATCTAGAATAAATAGGCTGTCTTTCTGTAAATAGAATTTAGACGCCGTGTAATTAGTAATATAGCACTCAGGTGGGAAGCACTTACTAGTCACGCATGTATTGATTTGAGATATAGGCCACGAAGACGAGCGTTTTACCAAACATTTCATATCAGCATTTAAATGACTAACAATAATTTATTGAAAGTGCCAATACGCAACTTTCAAAAATACATTGTGAACATGTCAGACGGTTCGAATATTACGAACGTGCACTGCGAGTTACTATGCCTAGGCCAACTATCTATTAAAGAATCATCGACCATAGTTAGACAAGTAAGCTGTATCAGCGCTCAAGCAGATACACCGCTGACGAACACAAGTATTATATAATTTAGTTACAATATAAAATATTGGCTCATTCCCCAGTATGAGGATAGGAAGGGTATAATATGATACCTTTGGCATAACCTTACCTTTTAAGTGTTTTACTTTAGGGCAAATAACTATCAATTGAAACAGTCATTTGAATCAGAGTTAATCCCACTGATATTCAACACAGGAAGGCAGGCATTCAATGCCGAACTGAATTTAACAGTTCATTGGTGAGTCATTTTTACCTCAACACAGTCCAAGTCAAACTAGACCAGACAACAAGAGTCGTTTACTTAAGCAGACAGGACAGTTAGAGCACTGACTCGAGGCACTTCCTGATAACAAACCATTCCGCCGCATTTGTCTAATCGACGTTTGCGAACGACCTATGTGTAAAACACAAACTGTCGAATGAGAATGTCACGATAATAAATATCGTACCCAGGTAGGCAAGAATCATGTACTATAGCTACGATGTACAATTCTCAAGAACTAATCGAGCTATCTGTCCATTTTACCAAGCACTGCATTTATAAGGTAGAAATGACTAAACGAGAACTTGTATGTCAAGACTAGAATAAATATATATATGGCCCTTAACCCCTGATTCAATTTAAACTGGCAGTCAGACTTGCTATCTTCCTCCAGCTCCACTTTTGTACAATTCTGAATTATTTATTTGTATCTTGCAAACATTAGCCCGCATATCATCCTTCATGAAAACAAGTCAACAGACTCCTGATAAAGGAATAAATTTCATTTAATAATGTACAGTACAATTAAGTACATAATTTATTCATTTATGTTATGTAATAATTTATAATATGTTAGAATAAGTGTTATATAAACACTACTGTAAATTTTATGATATCAAATGATTTCGACAGGAAACAAAGACCAGTAACTCCGTATTTATCGTTTTATTAATGACGCCCCTTAGACTTATTTAAAGTAAGAGAACCAATATTATAAACGTAGAGTTTGAATTCAACCTTAAAGATATAGTTCGGTCAAAGATGTTAGAAATACGTATATCAGATCATAGTGTTTTGGATAAATAGTCAACGTTATTTATAACATTACGATGTACAACTATCATATAATAAATTAGTAATAATTTTGAATAATATATTCATTCATATAGCTTAGATGTAGGATTGCTCAGCTTAAATAAATCATTATAGAATATATTTTAATACATCTAATAAAAAAGATCCTCGGCTATTTTGAATTAGTATAAAATTACGTACATTACTCCACCTGAAATTCAATTGAAAAATCCTGCTTATACATAACTCCGTAGATCCCAGACGAACTCTATTCAACCACCTATATAAAAGCAAACAACTATTAGCAATATGACTAACATGCTAGTCCTCGTCATTAAACGGGGACTCTATTACTCACGTAACCGCTACTATTATTTCAGGATTTTGATGACTGGAATGCGCCTAACTGGAACCACTTTTAATCTATCGATCTCCGCACAGATCGGACTAACAATACGGACTACTCATTTCTAAAACTTTGACGCCTATATAATTTTATTATAGAGAATGATTTATCACGGGATTATTAATTAATTTGTCGAATTGAATCAAAACTGCTACTAATCTAGTGCTAGTTAAGAATTAAATGATGAGTTAAATGAACCCCAAAATCTTTAAATCACGTAATTATATGATTTTATGTGAAAGTTAAAATCAACCCACAAATGTAACGATGAAACTCTAACAATACATTACTACTACTTTTGTTCTAGAACCCCGCTAGTATATTTTACCAATTAAAGACGTCTGTTCTCATTTAATTCCGCCCCCTTTTTGTCTACGCTTGAATTAGAAATTCAAAAATCAAACTAAAACTAAAGGATATTAATTATTAACAGAATCTATATTTAACTATTACTATTTAAATAATAAATAACAACACTACAACTTCGTTCGCGTAGCTCAACGGCGTACCCGGAGCTATATTTCGACCGCGTGATCCAATAATAAGAACCCGATGGATCTCAGACTACTTGACAGCGAGGCTTCGACCTCTGAACGACGGACTACACAACTGTCAAATCTTCAAGTAAAACTCGCGAATTCACGCTTCGAAGGACTGTCTAGAATTCTTCACGAGAGTCCCTGTGTAAGTCTGTCTGAAAATCTGTCAGAGTTACCCCAAAAGTCTGTGTAAAAGTCTATACAGGAACCTTCGTGAATCCTCGTTGAAAGTCCCCGTTTTCGATCTACTTCGCGATTTCCTCCGATTCGATTAATCCCCCCAGATCTACCTCGCGATTTACTCCGATTCGATTAATCCTCCTTTCCCGAACTACTTCGCGATTTACTCCGATCGATTCATAATATCCTCTTTTTCGACTGTGTCGCGGACTTTTATTCTCAAAATCCTGCCACCACCACTTCCAATAAAGGGGTGTTCTTTCATTATTTGGACCGCCCCCTTCAGCGATCCTGATTGTTTAAGCGTTATTTGTAAATTAGACCTATTTGGCCTTAGTTTAAGAGTGTTAGTTATTTAATTAAATATGATTGAGAAATTATCGATCAATCGATCTATACTGCATATGCAAATATGTGTCTTAACTGTGTTACTATAAGATTCAGATCAACTAACACTCAATAATGATCAATTGCTTAGAACCAGTAGATTCCTATCGTCATTTCTTTACGCCCTGACTATGCTTTAAAGTATGTACAATTGTAAATTAAAGTTCAATCGAATCATACTCATTATTAGTTATGGTTTTAAACTTTCATATTTCTTACTTGTTTTCTTTAAAGTACATAAGTTTTTATTACATAAGTACATGTTTAGTAAATTATAGTTCAAAATAAAATTCATAAGCATGGTGGATCCGTTACAATCGCCCCTGGTTATTTTTGAAGTTAACCGAAATAAAATAACCATAATATTACAGACGGTTAGACAACAATTGCTTATGATTTTTTTTTTTCGAAAGAAATAAGCGATGTGGTGTTCCTATTTTCTAACTAGAATAACAATCTATCTAATCAGGTAGTTCCTATTCTCTGACTAGATTAGCTATCTATCTCATTAGATAAATTCCCGTTTTCTAATTAGACTGCCAATCTTATTAGACGGCTCCCAATTTGTAACTTAAATAATAATATATCTTATTAAATGGTTCCCAATCCCCTATTTTAATGACATAGTCTATCTTATTGGATATTTATTACTCACAATTAGCAAAAAGATTTATTAAGTAATGCATATGATGTAATTATATCATTAAAATATAAAATACTCCAAAAGACTTTCATGGATCCACATATTATTGAAAAGAAATAAATTTTGATTCGAATGATCCTCCAGGAAGGCGGTAGCTTATCCCTCTAGTCATCTAGGACGTCATCGAGGTGCCCTCGCGCCACCAAGCTGATCCACGATTTAACTGATTCAATTGAACTCAATTTATTTAATTAGTTAAAGACCAATATGTGAAACCACTTTAGTCTCATGAATACACATATTACAATAAAATATTAGATTCGCTTAAGAGCAGCGACGCGATTACCTGGATAACTGTCGAGTAATCGTCCAGGGTTAATCGGATCCGTTAAGCGTTAAGTTGTGGATTCAACACTCAACGTTCCGGATTTTAGAAGGCCCAGCCGTAAACTGAATTATTATAAAGTCATCGAATATGTGTTTTCATGTCAAACTAGTAGTTATCTTACTGTAAATAGTGTTTACAAATAAATCTTTACTAATCGGCTATAAATATCTAGAAGTCGAAATAGAGTTGTCAATTACAACTCACGCAATCACAAGAACTGCTGAGTCGTACCGGCAACTCTAGGAATCCGCGACCTAGCACAAAATTTAAAGCCCCGAAAACACAAATGTAGTTCTTCGCCCCACTATAAACATCTCCAGACGGTTGTCTAGAATCACTACTGTTACCAATAATAAAGAAATAAGCATGCTAATTGCATAAGTTGCATACGTACGATAACTAATTTAAATTTGCTCAATAAAGTATTCATACTTCAATATAATCTCGACCTAATATAAACTTATGTTCAGACCAGTGTGTATGTTGCTAACTAAATTCAATTTCCTAAAGTGTCATAACAACCGAAATCTTTTAAACTATTTGTTATTTAAAACAAGGATATAATTTTATTTTCTATCAATGTCCCTAATTACCGTGCGACAAGTTAAAGAATAAAATCAAAACCGAAAGTAATTAAAACGTGAAATATTATTGACGCAGGAGTCAATTTAAAGTAAACCTTAATGCTAAAATAGCAACGTCGCTCTTTAAAATGTAACAAGTCAACACAATGAGCTTACATATTGAGTCAACATAACAGAAACCCTAACAGTTTTTTGTTTGTTATTAGCTTGACAAGCTAATGGCGCTCTTATGTTATTGATATGAATTTCAAGTATTAATAATCTTGAATAGTCAATTCATTAAAACAGTCGAACTCTTATTTTAACAAGAGGCTATAAATTGTACCTTCTCAAGTATTGCACCTCTGTCAACATGTGTATAGACTTATCGCATTAGGCAACACGAGATCCAAGTTATTCACAAGTGACAGGTCCTCAAGATGTCGAATTTTATTTATTTTTCAAGAGGACTCTGTTTGTGGAATGTTATTTTAAAATTTTAAATTATTGCACTTCTTGTATGAGTCTTAACCATTATCGTATTGCTTAAAATGGTTCTCACATTATGTAACGGCTCTCAATATTGTTTATGTAACTTTTAAAGTTATCGTCTAATATTTTAAAATATGTTTTAAGTAGACCATTATCGAAATATCCTAAGTGTATCCAATTGTGATATGAGCCTGAAATATGGTTTTAGAATTGGTTCCCATATTTTTTTGTGATTACGAAATTTATAGTGTAATATTTTAACTTGTGAAATGACTCATAATTTTAAACGCTCTTAATTATTTTAAAAGATTTGGTTAATTATAAATCAAATTTCAGAATAGCAATTCTCACGACGTTTTGTTGGTTATTTATAAGTACTCTATAGTGTTTATTTCGGACGATAATGAATTTTCTACTTCGAATTTATATTTAGAACTATCTGACTACCCATAATTGTCTCTTCTATCCTACGTCTACAGGTATTTGTCAAAATTTATTGTATTATTATATTCCATTATATATTCCATTTTAATATATGTATAATTATAGACATATTTATTTGACTTTAATTTACTAAGTGAAATGTAATTGTAATTCGGCAATTACAGTATAAATTATCATTTTTAAATTCCTACAACTTTAATGTCATTACACTAACAAACAAACGTAATCGTGAATTGCTATCAGTATAACTACATTGAAAAATTGCATTATAACAACCTTCAACGATGTTAATTTAGTATATTTTATAACGGCATACCTAACAAGATATTAGTTTTACTAAATCAGATTATTATAATTTGTCATGTAGTTAAATATTCAATAAAGAGGTAAAAGTAATATAACGAATTAAAATAGAATTTTAAGTAATAACTTATTTGGAAGTTAATATTATTTTCCGGAATCAATTGAATATAAAATAATGATGCAAATTATATAAATTCAAATCTTTCTATCAGACAATACATAACCTGTCCTATGTATGTATTTTCTAAAATACCATTTATGTATATAGCAGATGTATAATCTATTTCGCTAATTATTTAGTTCCCATTTCTCACGTAATATTTATAAGCATTGTCGAAATAATAAAAGTATCCCTAAGATATCTCACATAATTTCTTCAGAGAAACTCATTGAAGAAGAAAAAAAATCATTCCACCAAAATTCCTTTAAACTGACTTCAACCCAATGCATTAAAATTTGTTCAACGATCAATTGCATTGCAGATGTTCGGTTTTCTATTATTTTGGAGTAACAAAAAAGATTGTATCTTGCCAAACATGTGAAACAATAGGGTATTGCAACGCGGGGTGTCATAAAATCGATCTATTATGAACCTTGTATCATAAGCTACGAAACTAAAGAAAAATAAACTTTGGCCTGCTTCGTTAACAGTAGTATCTCTATTTTAGTGTGGAGCTAAATTCACCGATCTAACAATATGGTAAACTAAGTTTGCCAACCATGTACGTAACTATTAATAAAACAATTAAATATTATTATGGGTATTTAGACTTCTTAGTTAGTGAAAACCTGTTCAGACAAATTTTGAATCCATTATCCATTTCACGAACAACAAATTGTGTACATTATAGTACACGTTTTATTATAAAATTATTAATGATTACTTGTTTACGACAAATTAAATCAATTTATCAATAATTTTATCCATTTGACAATCCTGGTGTCACGGAACCAAATTGTAACAACCCCCCCCCTATAAAAAAAAATGGTAAAACAGAGATGGGCTGATCTCTCCCTCTCTATATATATATATATATATAAACAATATACATATAAGAGCAAAGAGTATATGGATACTCTAAAATTTTTCCGCTCTTAGAATTATAATTATAAAGAAATCTATTATAGAATTTCTTTTGGTTTGATTGGCTGTGATAATATGTCTAGTGATAGGTATCCTACGTTGTGTATATAAATATTGTAATAACTCAGTTCTATGGAAATTTGTCCAAACAAGGAAATCATTTAAAAGTTCAGAAGTTGAAATATCATACCCAGTACTAATGACGGATTGTGATTAACTATTAGATTTACCGAACTACTTGCCTATTTTAGTTACCTATAACGAAACTAGGGTGAACGGAATAATCTACTTCCGAATACCTTCCTAAACCTATAAATATAATACGTTATTAATAAGAATTTGATTGAGTACATTTTAATATTAGAATAATATATGTGTATATAATATGTATGTAGAGATGCGTATCTATGTATTTTGTAATACATAAAGTGTAGTGTATGTAAAGTATATATGTAAGTATGTATATATGTAGTTATGTAATATGCATGTATAATATAGTGAGTAATTTTACTTATGATATTAAGAAACGAAGTAAAAGTATGATTTATACAAATTTGATATAGGTATTATATAGACGTTTGTATGATTTTAGTGGTTATGAACTAAGAGTTTAGTGAGTATATAAATAGAATATAAAATTATGGGGATTGGGAAGGATTTAATTAATGAAGATTTAATAAAAAGGTATAATAAACCCAAAATTCCTTCCACCGGGTCAAGAAGTGATCCTCACAATCACTTTTATTATACCTTCTGGATAAGAAAGGAACTAGTCGATGAACCAATCCCAAAAATATATCCTTTAAATATTATGTGAGTCATTTAGACCGATAATCCAGTTCGGTTAATGTGTGTGTGTAAGGCCAGAATTGGGTTTTGAGAGTGCCGAAGCAACTCACAAAAATACATAGCGTCCTTTCGGTACTTAGTATCGTAATACTGCCCTATGAGGCTATCTAGAATAAATAGGCTGTCTTTCTGTAAATAGAATTTAGACGCCGTGTAATTAGTAATATAGCACTCAGGTGGGAAGCACTTACTAGTCACGCATGTATTGATTTGAGATATAGGCCACGAAGACGAGCGTTTTACCAAACATTTCATATCAGCATTTAAATGACTAACAATAATTTATTGAAAGTGCCAATACGCAACTTTCAAAAATACATTGTGAACATGTCAGACGGTTCGAATATTACGAACGTGCACTGCGAGTTACTATGCCTAGGCCAACTATCTATTAAAGAATCATCGACCATAGTTAGACAAGTAAGCTGTATCAGCGCTCAAGCAGATACACCGCCGCTGACGAACACAAGTATTATATAATTTAGTTACAATATAAAATATTGGCTCATTCCCCAGTATGAGGATAGGAAGGGTATAATATGATACCTTTGGCATAACCTTACCTTTTAAGTGTTTTACTTTAGGGCAAATAACTATCAATTGAAACAGTCATTTGAATCAGAGTTAATCCCACTGATATTCAACACAGGAAGGCAGGCATTCAATGCCGAACTGAATTTAACAGTTCATTGGTGAGTCATTTTTACCTCAACACAGTCCAAGTCAAACTAGACCAGACAACAAGAGTCGTTTACTTAAGCAGACAGGACAGTTAGAGCACTGACTCGAGGCACTTCCTGATAACAAACCATTCCGCCGCATTTGTCTAATCGACGTTTGCGAACGACCTATGTGTAAAACACAAACTGTCGAATGAGAATGTCACGATAATAAATATCGTACCCAGGTAGGCAAGAATCATGTACTATAGCTACGATGTACAATTCTCAAGAACTAATCGAGCTATCTGTCCATTTTACCAAGCACTGCATTTATAAGGTAGAAATGACTAAACGAGAACTTGTATGTCAAGACTAGAATAAATATATATATGGCCCTTAACCCTGATTCAATTTAAACTGGCAGTCAGACTTGCTATCTTCCTCCAGCTCCACTTTTGTACAATTCTGAATTATTTATTTGTATCTTGCAAACATTAGCCCGCATATCATCCTTCATGAAAACAAGTCAACAGACCCTGATAAAGGAATAAATTTCATTTAATAATGTACAGTACAATTAAGTACATAATTTATTCATTTATGTTATGTAATAATTTATAATATGTTAGAATAAGTGTTATATAAACACTACTGTAAATTTTATGATATCAAATGATTTCGACAGGAAACAAAGACCAGTAACTCCGTATTTATCGTTTTATTAATGACGCCCCTTAGACTTATTTAAAGTAAGAGAACCAATATTATAAACGTAGAGTTTGAATTCAACCTTAAAGATATAGTTCGGTCAAAGATGTTAGAAATACGTATATCAGATCATAGTGTTTTGGATAAATAGTCAACGTTATTTATAACATTACGATGTACAACTATCATATAATAAATTAGTAATAATTTTGAATAATATATTCATTCATATAGCTTAGATGTAGGATTGCTCAGCTTAAATAAATCATTATAGAATATATTTTAATACATCTAATAAAAGATCCTCGGCTATTTTGAATTAGTATAAAATTACGTACATTACTCCACCTGAAATTCAATTGAAAAATCCTGCTTATACATAACTCCGTAGATCCCAGACGAACTCTATTCAACCACCTATATAAAAGCAAACAACTATTAGCAATATGACTAACATGCTAGTCCTCGTCATTAAACGGGGACTCTATTACTCACGTAACCGCTACTATTATTTCAGGATTTTGATGACTGGAATGCGCCTAACTGGAACCACTTTTAATCTATCGATCTCCGCACAGATCGGACTAACAATACGGACTACTCATTTCTAAAACTTTGACGCCTATATAATTTTATTATAGAGAATGATTTATCACGGGATTATTAATTAATTTGTCGAATTGAATCAAAACTGCTACTAATCTAGTGCTAGTTAAGAATTAAATGATGAGTTAAATGAACCCCAAAATCTTTAAATCACGTAATTATATGATTTTATGTGAAAGTTAAAATCAACCCACAAATGTAACGATGAAACTCTAACAATACATTACTACTACTTTTGTTCTAGAACCCCGCTAGTATATTTTACCAATTAAAGACGTCTGTTCTCATTTAATTCCGCCCCCTTTTTGTCTACGCTTGAATTAGAAATTCAAAAATCAAACTAAAACTAAAGGATATTAATTATTAACAGAATCTATATTTAACTATTACTATTTAAATAATAAATAACAACACTACAACTTCGTTCGCGTAGCTCAACGGCGTACCCGGAGCTATATTTCGACCGCGTGATCCAATAATAAGAACCCGATGGATCTCAGACTACTTGACAGCGAGGCTTCGACCTCTGAACGACGGACTACACAACTGTCAAATCTTCAAGTAAAACTCGCGAATTCACGCTTCGAAGGACTGTCTAGAATTCTTCACGAGAGTCCCTGTGTAAGTCTGTCTGAAAATCTGTCAGAGTTACCCCAAAAGTCTGTGTAAAAGTCTATACAGGAACCTTCGTGAATCCTCGTTGAAAGTCCCCGTTTTCGATCTACTTCGCGATTTCCTCCGATTCGATTAATCCCCAGATCTACCTCGCGATTTACTCCGATTCGATTAATCCTCCTTTCCCGAACTACTTCGCGATTTACTCCGATCGATTCATAATATCCTCTTTTTCGACTGTGTCGCGGACTTTTATTCTCAAAATCCTGCCACCACCACTTCCAATAAAGGGGTGTTCTTTCATTATTTGGACCGCCCCCTTCAGCGATCCTGATTGTTTAAGCGTTATTTGTAAATTAGACCTATTTGGCCTTAGTTTAAGAGTGTTAGTTATTTAATTAAATATGATTGAGAAATTATCGATCAATCGATCTATACTGCATATGCAAATATGTGTCTTAACTGTGTTACTATAAGATTCAGATCAACTAACACTCAATAATGATCAATTGCTTAGAACCAGTAGATTCCTATCGTCATTTCTTTACGCCCTGACTATGCTTTAAAGTATGTACAATTGTAAATTAAAGTTCAATCGAATCATACTCATTATTAGTTATGGTTTTAAACTTTCATATTTCTTACTTGTTTTCTTTAAAGTACATAAGTTTTTATTACATAAGTACATGTTTAGTAAATTATAGTTCAAAATAAAATTCATAAGCATGGTGGATCCGTTACACAAGCTACACTGTCCCCGGGTGACATAGGTCATATTATATTTTCAAAAAACTTAAGGATCCTTACTAAAACTCCAATAATGTAACCCAAGGTGTAAAAAAATTACCTAAAATCGCGTGCGCTGCGAAAACTATTGATGATAGAATAAAATAATGTACTACGACTTTGCAGAAAACATCATTATTTACAAAAAGTGTTGCAACAGTATATGTCTAACTATTATAGTTATGCCATAATAGGTGTTCTTTTATTTTAAAAATTAATTGAAATATCGCCGCTAGTAAAGGCTCTTTATTTGTATCTTGGTATTAGATAGATAACACTTTATTATACACCAATACAAAAATGAACTTAAAGACTAAAATTATATCTAGTTGTGTACAAAGGGCGGTCTTATCGCTAAAAAGCGATCTCTTCCAGACAACCCCATTCATCCCAAAACCCAGGTATTCATCCTTATCAAAATAAATTACTTCATATTCAAGACTGCTTCAATACATTTATATAAATTATTCAATTCGGATATTCCATTCGAAAGATATCACGAGTTTAAAAATGTAAGTATTAGAAAAAAGTTGCGTGGTCGCCGCGCACCCTGCTTGGTTAGCTAGGCTTATGCGATGTAGGCGTCACTGGGGTACGGGCCGTACGGGAGTGGAAATACCCGTACGAAGCCGGGGCGGACCGCTAGTATATTATAAACTACAATCGGTCCAGCCCGACCAGAACATAGTTGCTAGGCAATGTGCCTAGAAAACTGGCAGCATTACCTCGCTGAATACATACACAATTTTTTTTTGAACCTTTACAATCTCTATTTTCCACATTATATATTTGTGTCAAGCTTCATCTAGTAATAAAGCAAATGGTTGTTAAGACATAACAGAAGCCTAACGTTAATAAAAAATGATTTTAAATACATTTGGTCGAAAATTTATTTACGAAGCCTGTACACATTCTTCGTAAGTTAAAAATTACGTACCATACAATGGAACGTGCGATAAAATACGTACGTAGGTGAAAAAAAAATACAAGAATTCCACAAAGAATTTCACATTACGAGAATAAATATGCCGAATGATCGAACCTCCTTGGAAGCACTTTTGATCAAAACATTCGTCTCACTTTAATACTATAAAGAAAATGAGACGAAAGATATAGTTCTAATTTTCTCCACGCGCATGTGACGCCATTTGCAAATGCCTGCCATTTTCATATTAGAAAAGTTAAAGATTGTTGCGATTTTCCAACTGATATTTATATTTGTTTAATTTCCTATTGTACTGTTTTTTTGCAAATGTGTTGAAAAACGTTATATGACACACGTACGGTTGTTGGTTTTTACAAATTCGTGACTATGGTAAGCCCTCGACTGTAAATAAATATTTTATTACATAGCTATGATTAGCCCGCGACTTAGTCCACGCTTAACTTGAAATTCCCGTGGGATTCCCGGGACACAAAGTATCGCAGCATTTAAAAGAGAATATAAGCTATCGTTTTGGTGAAAACTATGTCGGAATAAGCTAATACTTATGCACCAGAACAACCACAAACCGCTGTCGGGAAAATTCCCGGGATAAAAATATAACATATTTTATTATATAACGTTTGCTATCGCTCAGTGAAAAAATTGAAATACGCATATCTTTTCAACCTAGCCATTATAAATTATTCCCGGAAAATTTTCCGTGGGATTCCCGAGATAAAAACTAGCGCAGATTTTAAGTCTAAAAATTTTATGTCAATCAGCGAAAACCGCTTCAAAATCGCCTCAGTAGTTTTTACGTAACTCCCGATCAAACTGACAAGAGATCTAACCACTCTTTAAAAGAAGACTAGAACCTGGCCATTAATGCCGGAACACAACTCAAGGTTGTTATGGCGGCATACTCTAGACCAGAAATGGTAGCCATTCAGACAGGCAAAACCCTAACACCCGGCTGTGGGTTGTTTTGTCGCCTCTTACGACAGACCACCCAGCCACAGGAAATTGTATTCTTTTTCCGCTCTTGCATGGATATAATAATACAATAATAATGTACATACACGCCATACATAGAATTTTATAATATTATAGAATAGAATACACTTTATTGTAACAAAAATGCTACATAAAATCAAGAACATTAATATACAAGATAGATTACAATGTGGTAAAATTATAATACTTGTTCAATACTCCATCCGAATTCCATTGGTAATCCTACTACACTGCCACTTCTACCCCAAACAAGACGGTCACTGTTCGAGTCCTGCCAGCGTCCGAGCTTTAATGCTTGACCATACTGTCTATTAATTATATAAAACAGCAGATTTTCTTCGTACATAACCGGGCGGAGACACCAATAATGACGGTGAGTATCATCGTATGGAGCTCCAAAAATTCCACGGTCACCCATGTCGTCAGTACTGAGTGCAATCTTCAAGAACTGATTGTATTGTGCGTTCTTAATTTTGTAATACAAAGTATTATTCTCCCAGATCGTTGAAAACGTCCATTTCATACGATTATTGATGTTTCTCTCGCCGTCACACCATACCCTTCTATCGTTGTCTGTGTCAGTTCCTATCTGTAGTTTCATTGGCAAACCAAATTCTTTGTTAGTAATAGTTACTAGATCTCCGTTAAATATTAATTTGAACGCAGGTGGAAAATTACCGTAGACCAAGTCTCGATGGTTGCAAAGCCAGAGTCTGTACGCGTAACCCATTATATTAGGAGTGCCGTTGTAAAGCAGCCTTGAAATAATGTTGTTGATAACATCGGTGTTACCACTTCTATGTAAAGTGTCTGTTAAATTCAGAGCATCCTCCAAACCACCATTCAAAACGCTGTTGTATAGTTGCTCTTGTAGTTCGGAGACGTTCTCTACATTGTCCTTGCAAATGAAAATTGATTCCGCTGACATTTTGGGACGTTAAGCAATTTTGTTTGCTGTTGTAATATCTGCAAAGAATATTTACATTGATTATATTAAATCTTTTATTTTTTGAAAATAATGAACGAAACTCAATAATATTAATTAATAAACAGAAAATTAAATTTAAATTAGACTTTATTAATTAAAACATTTGTAATGTATTCTGCCCATAACTCCTTAAGTCTATAAGTACAATGTTTGTTTACATCATATCTTGTAAGCTGAATTAGAATTAATTGAATACATGGGACCTATCATTTTGTTACAATTATTATAAAATTATATATATATAATAAAAAATTGTTGCGAGATCTCTTTTATACGGACAAATCTAGCGATAAACTTTACAATAAATAAAATTATATAATGTAACAAAAGCTTGACTTTAATGTACTTCAGATATTGTTTTTGTTTTTATTTTCAGCTCAAAGTTTAGCAAATAATAGCTTGTTTGAAAAAAAAAACAAAATTATTTACATATAAAATTAGCTGACCCGCAAACTTCGTACCGCCTCAGAATGAATAAATAAAAAACGTTGATTTCTGAACGACGGGTCGAACATCAAAGGTTTGACATTCAAAACCAAAAAAATGAAAAAAAAACTTCACTTTTTAATTTAATTTGATTTCTGAACGACTTAAATTTAATTGATTTCTAAACGACGGGACGAACATCAAATGTTTGACAGGTAGGAATAGTTTCTAAGGAAAAGCGAAATTGTTGTTTTTACTATATTCCAAGATTTTTTTCATATTTACTTACCTTTTAAAGATTCCCTGGACTTGCACAAATAATTCAAAACCAAAATTAGCCAAATTAGTCCAGCCGTTCTCGGGTTTTAGCGAGACTAACGAACAGCAATTGATTTTTATATATATGTAGATAACTATTAAAATACAACTTTACCTACACGGAACTGGTCGGTCGTTGTATTAAAATTTTCGCGGTGCTATTTATATACACCTCAGTGATCGAACCATGATTTTGTGGTAGCACATAATAGTGATAAGATATGGTCACCAATGTGCAGATAAAATAATTAAGGTCACTTTATGGTTTTCACACGAAAGAACTATCCCACTTATCAATAGTACTTCTGTAGAAGTGATAAATGTTCACTTTTCATATAATTTACTTACGTATTTTACGTAAATATTACGTCCTTAAATATTTAGTTAAAACAAATCTCATTTGTCATTCAAATTCAAAAGTTTATAAAAATAATATATATATATCATATATATATATATATATATATATATATATATATATATATATATATATATATATATATGTTTATAGTTATTAATAATTATTATATATAAATTCTAAAATATGAAATGTAATATATATTGTTCATAAATTCATGTTCAATTTCAAAGTAATATAAGCAGTATGTAAATAATAAAAATAACTTTGTACTCTTTATACACTCACTAAACTGACTAGAGGGAAAAAAATGTTCTTAAGTTCTTAGCAAACGGACTCCTCGTTTTGTAGACAATTATAGTTATATTGTTTAACAATCCCTTCACTGACAATTTTTGAACTACCTCCAAATTTTAGTTGTAATTTTTATTGTATTTTAGAACATTTAATTTTAATTTGTTACATAAATTTAGCTATTAAGTCACTGGAAGCAACTAACACCTAAGGATACAGGCTTAGCCTTTTTTTTTACATGGGGAAATGCGTTGCCGCACCGTTAGCCGCGCGGGGGATGGCGCGGCCGGTGTGTGGGGCTCCCCCGACGCCGATTAATCAAAACGACCGGCGCCGGGTATGCCCACTAAAACCCCATGGGAGCCTTCTTCCACCTGAGTGCCAGGGTCACGGTATGTAGCGGTGGCCTTTATCCGCAACCCCGGCGAGCGGTGGGCCGCCTCATAACCAGAGGCAGCCTCTCCTGTGTGAGAGCCGGGGAGATGGAGCTACCCCGGCTCTGAGAGGGTCGCGCGGCTACCTCCCGCGCCCTCTCGCGGCATTAGTGCGGTCGGAGGCCTGACTGGATCCCCCGTGGCCTCGACGCCCGCTACCGCTTGCCCGTGGCTTTTACGCCACGGGCGTTACTTCTGGCCGCTCCCCACGGCTGCTGCTCCAGTCGTCGCGGCCGCGGCGCTGTCCGGCGCCTTACGGCTGGCTGCCTGGCGATTACTCCTGGTGGGCTTGGCCCTGCAGGACCTGGAGCCCACCTGATGACCGGCCGGCTTGCCCGCGGCTTCGGACAGGGAGCAGTGCGGCTTCGCGGTGCAAGGGCCGGTCACCAGATGTCCGACTTGTCCGCAGCGATAGCAGTTTCCGCTGCGGTCCACCTCCGAGATGCACACCGCTGCCACGTGACCAACAGCGTGGCAGCAGTAGCACCTCTATACAGGCTTAGCCTAGTCTAAGTGTCAGTATCCTGTCTTAAATTTTAAGATAAAATTTGTTATATTTTTGGTGACAGTAAAATTCTTTTTATTTTTTATTATTTAAATTTATTAGTGAACGACATCGCACCAAAATGACACGACCGTGACATCGTCTTTTTCGCTGCATTCGTCTAACCAACGCAAACGCCTTCATTTAAAGAGAGAATTAAATAATTTATTGGTCTTCAGTTATAATCAAAACAAGTACAATATACAAAAGTGCTTATTTTAACATAATGCGACAATCATTACTCCCCGTACTAGTTTTAAACTATGTTACGGTAGAGTAATATGTATATATATATATATATATATATGTCGGCTCAAGCGCGACGAATATCACAATAATAATAATCTGAAATATTATAAATCAAAGTTTATTACACTAAAATTATTACAATTACAATATTAAATACAGCAAAATAATATACAGAAATTTTAGGACAACTCCAAGAGTTGCATCCACGCTTGTCAGGTGTCGAGCAGCAATTTGCCCTCAAAGAATACTGCTATTATCTGACCGTAATTATTGACCACAACATATTATGTGCTCCTTGTCCAACAGAGCTTTCGCTCTCTTCAACTGACGAATGTAGAATGTGGAATGTCCCGTTTAGGCGATTTCACCTCCTTTTATACTGTCGAACCAACAACACAGCGTTCACCCTTTAGTAATCTGGTAAACTGAAACTTATTACAAAGATTATTAAAAATCCTAAAAATATTTATAAAGTGCTCAACAATATAAACCCCATCATATAAATACAACCCAGTTTTTACTAAACTAAAACACTACTTTAATAAAATCAAGTGCAGGTACTTTAAGAAAAACATAAGTACCCGCAATTTAAAGTCACAGTATTATCTTAGCACGGCAAATACATAGTTTCAATTTATTAAATACCTTCATATTACCTATCACGACCATATGGACCTCCCATATCAGATATTACTTTACGATTTTTTTACAATTATATCGCAATCTGCGACATATATATATAATCGGGATAAAAAGTATCTAAGTGTTAACTTGGAATATAATTAGCCTCCTAACTTTTTCTCAATTTAAATCTATACGAATAAATAAAATTTAAGTGTCTGTTTGTAATGTCAATATAACAGCTTTTTACTAAATGGATATGAAAGCATATAAAACTCGGCCAAATTGTCTTGAAAATGAACTATTTTTTGCCTTCTGGCAATATTCTATTTTATCTGTAGTCAAGGTCAGTGAATCATAAACAAAGCGAATTTATCCATGTTATTTTAATTTTAACGCTGATCCGAGTCTAAAATCCGCTAAAAAGTAACTAAATACCAAGTTTCACGTGAGCAGTGATTTTTAAAGTTTACCAAAGATGTGTAGTGGAGTTTGAAGCAAAATTCTTTTCGTTATAATTCGACGATATTTACCAAAGAACAGCCGACATGATAGGTTTGTTATGCTTGATATTTAATTTAACTTCTTTAAACAAATCGTTGTTCTGTTAATTATCACAAGATGTTAAAACTCTTGCTTGCAACATTATAGTCCTTTATATTAAAGTAGACATCATAGGCTGTGTTGATAAAATGTGTACGTCGTAAGTAAAGCAACTTAGACAAATTGACGAAAATGGCGCTCCTATTATTTTCTACTTTATTTTGCCGCCCTATACGTACTTATACAAAAAAATCAATTTTAAAATTTTTGTGTCCGTTTGTTCGGATTTTGGCGGGACTTTCACTGGTAGATAGCTGATGTTATAAGGAGTAACTTAGGCTACTCTTGTTTTTCGAAGTCGAGGGCTCAGCCTCATCATACATGATTTAAATTCATCCTCCAAACTCAACTTCACTACTGATTTAATATATTTTATATATAAAAATCAATTGTAGAAATGTATGTACGAGCATAACTTGAAAACGATTTTGATGATATTTGTTTTGTGTGTTTGAATGGGTCCTCGAATGGTTTAGATTCACAATTGGAACCGGTAGGTGGCGCTGAGATCGGGTTCTAGAATCCGCCTAATCACCTGGACCGATTTTGGTGATTTTGTTTTTGTGTCATGAAATAAAGTCTTTTAGGGATTCAGAAAATATGGCGGTTCGAAGTTCGCCGGGTCAGCTAGTTATAGATAAATATTGATATAATTTGAGTGAATTTTATTATTTGTTAAAGGTTCAGGCTTCATCTGGTTTAGTGTTAAAGATTTAGGCTGCTTCACGCAGATATGGCGATGGGTTTAATGCGTTATTTGAGATGTGTCTCATTGTTAATGTCATTAAATATCGACAAAGAACGTATGTAGGTATATACACTAATGTGGCTATGCTTTAGCAACGTTATTTTTTAACGCTTTAAATAAGACGCAATCGGCTAAAGCCTAAACGTTTAACATACACAGATGAAGGCCCAGCATTAATAATATAGATACATCAATAATACTTAGATAGTGTAGTAAATACATGATAACTATAAGTTTTGTGTGCCAATGAATGGCGAATCGTAACTATGTCTAAATAATATGTACGTACGTATGTATGTATTTAAATAAGTCCTAGGGACCTAAAGAGGCCGCTTTTGGAATATCATTTATTGATATTGACACATTTATAGATATATTGGTAGGTGTAGGAAATAGCATAAACTTCCACTTCATTTTGATGCTTGTCATATACGTAACACGAATCTGCAAAAGCGACTGCTTTAAGCCCCCTATTCCACATATATTACAATAAATTCTAATAAAAAAATATATTCATATAAAAACCAGGCGTCAAAATATTTTGTTAGCATCTTAATTTTAACAATTCATAATAGATATAAATGTAATTATAGTTTAAACAAACATTAATAATTAATAATTATCTTATATATTACTGTTTATTTATTAACAAACTAAATTATTATACGAGTGCTGGTTTAGCAACTACCGACTTTTGTTGTCCTTCCTATAATACTCCATCCAAAGGTTGTCTGGAAGTAATCGCCATGGGCGATAAGACCGCCGATTGTACTTGTATATTAATGTTCTTGACTTTATGTAGCATTTTTGTACAATAAAGTATATTCTATTCTATTCTAATAAGCCAGTATTCTCAGAAAAAAACGAGGAGACTGACGTTTTGTGCGACGGTAAAAAGTCGCTCAGTTGATTTCACTGTCAAATACCCAATTGTAACAATTTTACATGCAAATAAAATTATAATAGTGTAAAACCTCGCGAGTCCGACTTGCAAACGGCCACTTTTTTCCAAACAAAATCTACCTCAATAAAAATTGGGAAAAAATCCCTGGATTAGATAAATCCGTGTATCCAATGGTGTAATAAGAAAAACAATGGATATGGTAATTGAGATCAATAAATACTATTTTTATTATTGTATCTATTTTCAGATACTAATTGCCTTTTAAGCACCGAAGTAGTATTGGATGTTTTGGTGGGAAACTAATATTTTTTTGTACAATTTCATTTCAAAATATGTTGCTTTTTTGTTTTCGAAGCAAGCAAATAGGCAGGCGATCTACTTGATGGAAGGTGGTTACCGTCCCTTATCGACGTTTTCAAAACGTTGCCAACCTCTAAGAAGTTTATAATTCCCTTCTTAAGCAACCCCATGTCGCAGCGCAGAAGAAAAACCTTGCCGGAAAGTTCCCTCCAAATCATTGTCGTACGCGGAACAAACGTTTTCGAGAACTGTTGTGTAATTGTATACATGTATAATATTAGTATGGCATAAGAAAACTAGATAAAACAATTGTCAGATAAAAACATAACACTGAAAGTTTTCTGCTTCCTACGGTACTAGATGGCACATTTTTAATTTTTCGGTAGTAATCATTTTTATCTATGCACGAACGGAACAAGAATACAATTTTGTGCGGCCGGGCGGCCTGTCTTAAGAGGCGACAAACCACACAAAATCACAAACACACAACTAACAACAAAACTTATACACATACTCACACCAACGCGCACTACCACCGCATTGCATTACACGCACACTTCACAAACAAACCAAGACACACAAAGAGCCTAAAAATTAATAACCCAGACACAGAAAGGAAAAAACAACACACTGGCACTAGTTAAGATAATATATATATAAGTACAGACATAAGGCACACACTGCACATGCACTTCCTCACAACACCAGCATGTAACAGATACACTCTACATTAGTATAAGTTTAGTATTAAAATTAGAATAAATTAATATAATAAGTTATTCGTAAGGTACACCACAACACACATATGATTGAATAAATCTCACACACAAAAACAAAAAAGCGTGTTTATATTGTTATGAGCTACAGGACTCGAATTTAAAATGCCGTTGGAACTACTATAGAATTTATTAGAACTGTACAAACATGTATAAAACAAATACAAATAAAACTGGATGCAACCAGTTCACACTGCACGATTCAATAGAATTCGACCGCGCAAAGTCCGTCGTTTATATCGCTAATCGAGACCACTAGAAAACGTCTTACTCGCTTCGTAGTCGTCGCTTGACTGCCCGCCCCTCCATTTGGGCATCGTCTTATACTAACTACACAGTACAAAGAAGTTGGAGGCGCACACTGAGTTTCTAAGAAATATTAATTTGCACACCTGCAAATGTCCATAAAGTCGAGAACAATAACAATGGGGATTAGTTCGGCGCTAATGATGGTTATAAAACAAGTAGAAAAACAATAGCATGTTACAAATTCAAAACTGAAAGGATTCCCTAATCCGGGAGGATAATACGCTGCGCTTACAATAGGCTGTGCGGCTTATCTTTGACGGCAAATAACAATATACTTAAAACTTTCTTCAAAATTAAGTTATAAAAAAGGGTATGGAACTCGAGTCCGTAGAATTGTTACAAAAAAAAGAGGCGACAAAACAACCCACAGCCATGTGGTAGGATATTTTCCCTGTCTGGATGGCTATCACCCCTGGTCTAGAGTATGCCACCATAATAAAACCTTGTGTTCCGCCACTAGTTTAGGTTCCAGTCTCCCTTAGAGAGCCGCTCACATTGGTTGCACCTTTGGTCTTACAAATGTTCATAGGCGATAGTAACCGCTTCCCATCAGATGGGCCGTTGACTATCTGCTGAACTCATGCAATAATTTTTTTTTTTTATTCTCCTTCTAAGGTGTTCCTTCAATACCGAAGACTTTAACGTTGATTGTAGTGAATGATTGCTCTCCTCCACCGAGATAGGTATTGAACAATTTTTTTTAAATGAAATTATTTGTCTTTAATGTCATACATGGTCATTATGTATGTTTTATTTAATTTAACTTACTTTTAACACATAACGGAAAACTATACATACAGTTGTGCCCCCCCCCCTCACCCCAATTATTGGCACGCTGAATGCCAATAATGGCACCCTA
Organism: Dendrolimus houi; assembly: GCA_039645545.1. Classification (NCBI taxonomy): domain Eukaryota; kingdom Metazoa; phylum Arthropoda; class Insecta; order Lepidoptera; family Lasiocampidae; genus Dendrolimus; species Dendrolimus houi. Next base: position 6,297,379 of record CM077121.1, on the reverse strand, counting down.
TAAATTATTCAAATATTTTTATTCTGTGGCCACAACATGATAACAATAATAATATTGATTGGCTACAGAATAAAACATATTATTATCATTTTTAATAATAATTCGTTATTTATCCGCCCAGCGTGTTAGCAGTATCGTACAGGGTGGTAATACACCCAACCTTCTAGGCACGCTTCCCTATGGCAGCGATTTGTACATCCTATAATCACTTATTTATAACTTAGTTTATTTTTAGTATTTACTTAATTGTGTTTTTTTATAGTTTTATTTTTAAATAAACTATTAGATTCATTTCTTAATATACGTGAACTGTACTGTTCTTTGAGAAATAAACGATTTAAACCTTAATATCTGTAAAAAATGACAGAGTGCTAATCATTGTGCCAATAATGAAGTAGGTTAGGCTTCTGTCATATAATTATGAAGTTTAACTATTCAAAAGCTCAAAGTTCTCCGAGTGTGTATATGCGTAATAGGTAAAAAAAAATCTCTTAAAGTATTAATACATTGTATTTTTTACAAAAATGCCACGTCCATCAATAATTGCTTCTAAATTCCCTATACCTAAATTGAGAGACCATCTGTTTGGCTGTCCGATGACTAAGCTATATATCCGCTGAGCCTGTTTTAGCCTCTTACCGTATGTAGGTAGGGCTTAGCCCTCATTTTTGCTGATAAAAAAATACTTTTTACGAAATAAATTAACAAAGTCTAATCCAGGAAAGTATGTATTCTAAAAAGAGGAAGGAAAATGCTTTCGTTACAGTAAATGCTTGTACACGTTAAGGCGCGAAAGTGGCAACGAAATGTGAAACGTATGACATATTGTTAATATATTCATGTAAAAAACGCAGATATGGCATACTAAGTAGTAAACCAGTAAGTGCTTGTTCATGTACAACAAGCGGGCATGAGGGCGGCCACGGGCGCGATGTATTGTCGAGTAAGTGTTGTTACGACATCCCGTCACGTTCCCGGAAAGCATCCCTTTCCCACCAACATTTCCTCTTCTACCTTTATTCGACCGGTTCTAACCAGAGGCCGCTGCGCACACACATGCCTGTTATTGGCCGATTCGAATTCCAATGGCTGCCTAAATATCGTCGCGACGGCACGCTCACCGATAAATAGTGCAAAAAACGTCGAAAAACTACTGTAGTGTGCCTTAAAACCGTTTTTTTAAGTGCCAACAGTGTCTCGGACATCTGGTGTAATGTTTGTGGAAAACCAGGACGCTCGGATCCGGCCGAAATCCTGCATCATTCCTTACACGGTTCCAGTGACGGTAAGCGTTCATTCTTTTCTACTTGGTTCACTAGGATTTGCGAGGCGGCATCAGGTCTAACAGAGAATCAGGGTTTGCTCCGGTTAAGTAGCCATTCATATCTTACCAAGTGTTAAACGTGAACAGTTAAATTTATTTTTAAAGACATATATAAGCGCAATTTGTGATGGGTTATCTAGCACCCATGATAGATAAACGAAGCAAAATGTCCCTCAGACACAAGCTTAACCTTTATAAAAAATGCATCTACCCGATCATGACATACGCGAGTGTGGTATTCGGCCATGCCAAGTCTGCCCTTTTAAATAAACTGTAAATCGTGCAGAATAAATTCATGCGCAGGGCCGTCGGTGCTCCCCTCTATATGCGTAACGTCGACCTCCATCGCGATCTGGAACTTCCCTCCATCAAAAACTATATTACGTCGCTCTCGCGCCGCACCATCGAAATCCGCTCGTCGTGTCCGCGTCTGGTTATAAGCCTTGGCGAAAAGCTCTCGTGCGACGACCGCGTAACGTCCTCACAGACAGGGTCGACGTTATTACAAAACGGCTGACCCGGATCAGCCCGCCCGTGGTTAGAACGGCAGGCTGACAGGCACCGACAGACAGACGCAGACGGCGGGACGCCGCCAATCACGATCTCTCCACGTCCCCGCGAGGGATGCCAGGAGACATAGCCCCCCATAGGATAGATTAGGCGTGTTGCTGGGAAGTTTCTTTCGCCGTTTCTTCTCTCCCAGCCATAACACGTTGCGAAACAGCAGTAACATAGCGTAGACCGCCGCCAACCGCCGATCCCGGTCCACCGGGATCCTTCCCCTCGGGCTTTATATTACACGTCACCCGTTGTCAATTAGTACATTGTGTTGCCCTCTCGTCGGCATCGTTAGATTCATCCCCCTTTCATGGCAACAGTCCAGCCGAGGTAAAGCCTCCTAGGGTGCTCCCTCAAGCAAGTTGCCCCCCCCGGCTCAAGGGCCTTCGCCTCGCGAAGGCGCTCGCCCCAAAAACCCCGGTAAAGTTGTGGTCTTCGGACCAACAACATAAAGTCAAGTCCAATAAAGAAAAGATGAATATCATGGAAAAGAATAC